>CM046878.1:249188507-250388507 GCA_025667525.1 Glebionis coronaria
CTTATCAACAGCTAATTCCAAACACCCCTTTATCTGAACTATATGAAAGTTTTCAAAGACTTTTTAAGTACTAGTTCAAACTGAATGAAAACCTTTAGCTAATCAAACTTAGTGATCAAAATGAAATGTTTGAAGGCTACTAGCAAGTAATGAGGACAACTCTTACTCAATTAAGGTGATAAGACTGAAATTGACTGAATTAAGCTATCTACTAAAACACAATCCAAAGTAATGAGCAGTTAATCAAGACTTAAGCCACAAACAAGTTTACAAACAAACAACAACCAAGCTAAACAGATTTGATCATGCAATAATCAAGATTTCAGCTAGAATTGAAACATGCAATTGACAAATTGAGTGGAACCAAAATCAGAAACATTTAAAACCTTGTGAAGTAACCATTGGGAAGTAGAGGAGTGCTGTACTCTCTATCCTAGTGCTAACCACCACCTTAGCACTAGATCAACAATCAACAATCAACTAATTTGCTACAAATCAACAAGAACATCTCCATGGCATGAATTCATCTCATAAGCTATGAATTTGAACTGAAATCAACAAACAGCTACAATTCTTCCTCCAAAATTGGTTATGATCAATGTAGTGATCATAACAAACTTCAAACAGCAACACAAGTCTCAATGGAACAGCAGGTATGAACAGTAATGATGAAGATAGAATTTGGCGGGAAATGAAGAATTTGAAATTTATTAATGGAATTCAGTTACATAGTTGGTTAAAAGGATTCTAACTAACTAACTCAAGAGTGTGTCAAACTCTTGAGTAGTTTAGCTAAGAAAGGAAAAAGTTGATAGAAAATGTAAATGTGTGTGTTTTTCACACTTACAACTACTCAGTACAAATGAAGCCCTAGAATGCTATTTATAGACTTGAGAAGGAAGTTTGTTGGGGATGGTGACGTGTTGAGACCAATCCCAGGTCTCCACGTGGCACAATTCTGCTAAATTGATTTTCCAAGGATGAACATGAATTGGGCCTTTTTGATTGAGTCGATTTCTTGTTAATTGATGATGACCATTGTGTTCGTCTCTAAAAAATAAGCGCTTTTGATGTTTACAACTCTTCATGAAATCCATTGTAGCTCAAAAACGTTCCTGGGAAATTTTGCTCGTCTTGAAGATGACACGTGTCATACTCTGAATGGTTGAAAACAAGTCACACAGATCACACTGTTGGGATTTTGTTAATTAATGTGACGGCTGAGTGGATATTTAATGCTGATTATTTGGCAATCCATGTGCTTGTTTTTCTTGCTTCTCATTGGTTTAAGCTTGTATCACATGGATTGAACTTGTATTAATTTCCAAAATAGGCAGATTTAGCCCCTAGACTTTGGCAGATTTCACTTAAAGGCTTGTAACTTCATTTCTTTGGCACTTTTAGTCCTCCAAACTTCATTCTTGAGCAGAATTGGTCCTTTGACTGAGTTGACTTGATAGTTGACCAAATTTGACTATGATCTTGACTTTTTACAATATTTACACTTTGGTCCTTCATCTTTGGCAGTTTGTCAAGATAGGTCCTTGTACTTCAAAGTCTTGTCACTTTTGATCCTTCTTTGTCTTTTTCATCAATTTAAGCTTGATTTTCCCTTGTTTGCTTGAAAATGTATCCTTTTACCTACACAAGTGTACACAAACACAAACATACCACATAATACTGTTTTTGCAAGATAAATTGGTATTTTGCTTCATGTTTTAGGGTTATTTGTTGATAAATTGATATGAGTTTTAGCTCATATCAGCACACATGCACCCCATGTGCCATATTAGCTATAACAAATAAACTGATGTTTATCACCTTGTTTGCCCTTTTTGGTTACACCCTTTCTTTGCTCCCGCTTTAGTTGGTGTGTCTATTTGTGCTTTTAGGGACCCTTTTCCTGCATGTCCTTTGTTCTCTAGGTCTGCGCTTATGTTTATGTATGGTTTTTTTTCACACTTTCACTTGCCAGAGGTCTTTCTGGAAGCAGTCCCCTTACTATCGGGTAGGGGAGTGACTGTCTACATCCCACCTCCCCCATAACTCGCTCTTGTGGGATTGGGTACGGTTGTTGTTGCTGTGTCATAAGCTCACTTTCTCCACTTTACGAGCTTAATTTTTCGACCCTTTTAAAAACGAGCTTAAAATTTTTAGCTTATAGCTTATTTAAATAAATAACCTATAAGCTCAATTGATAAGATCATAAGCCGAAAAAGTGAGCATTGAGCTTTACAATTTAAATAAGCCCGAAAATAAACTCCCTCCAAATACACCTTTGATAAGCTCATAAACTGGAAGGAAAAAAAATGAACTTGTCATCGTTTCCAATCTTAAACGAGCTCATAAGCCTAGTAAGTATTTTAACACAAACACCCCTAAGGTGAATTAGAGTTATTATAATTTTAGATCAAGAGCTGAGGTACGTCAAACTGCTCAGCTTGTACCGGGACTTGCTAAAGCTGGATGCTTCAACTCACGGCCGAGTACTAGGTCTAAGTATCGGGCCTGACATTTTTGTGGATAACGGTGTTGGTGTTGCCATATCAGAGCCTCTCGGCGATCTCACAAAACCTTTATAGTATGAACTCAAAACTCTATATGTAATACATTAGCCCTTTCTTTTTGTTACATGACTAATTTCAACATGAAGTACATTAGATAATATTGGTGGTTATTTATTTATTTATTTAGAACAACGAGTTAGTAGTTAGTGATTCGAGCCCACAATGACATCCAATTGACCAGTATGCAAGTCTCGAACCTTCCCCTTAAGGGGATAAACCCCACTCATGCTTCTATTTGCCCCTGAAGGTCCGAGACTCGAACTTGAGACCTCTCCAAGAATACCTCCCGAAGGTTACCCTTGGTGGCCAACTGGTGGTTTTTATATGCTGCAGTGTTTTTTCTACTACGAAATACGGTCTACTTCTCATCGCACCCAAAATTCAAGAACTGGTCAGTTTTCCTATTCCTACTTTTCGTGATGGAGTTACTGAAATTTCTTTCATTTGATTATAAAGCATTTGTTTGTGAAGTAAAAGCTGGTTGTTTTTCTCTTTGTATATAACAACACACTCTGTGTCGAGAGTGATTGTTGGATGCTCACGTGTAAGCTCGTACACAATCTTACTTCAATTCACTGGATTAGATTATTAGAATCTCATTGAGTATATATTTTCCCTTTTCATTTATGGTAGGTGCTCAGAGCAAAACAATTTGCTGAAGACCTTCCAAAGACGTGGAATTTCGAAATGGTTTCGTATACCTTTGGGGTGGGGTGGGAGATGAGTTATATGCTAAGGTGTGCACTTTTTTTTCCATGTAGATTTGCTCTTTGCGACTTGAAAACTAAGGGATAAAAAATATCAAATTCACAACCCGCTATGTAGCAAGATTGTGATTGATATGCTTAATTTGGGAACAACATATGCAATGTGTTGAGAATCCGTTCATTTTCGACCCTATAGCAGCAAGAAAACTAAGGGATAAAAAATACGCTGCAGGTGGAATGCTTCAGGTATTTGTCCCACCTTATAGGTTTTATTTAAGCTTTAAAACAAAGAAAATCAAAAACCAATTTAGATTATACAGTTTTATGGTGTTAAATTATTTTACTATGTTATGAGGATTGGAGCTTTCAGATTTAATCTTAAAATTTCATTTGTTGGTCTTTGGCAGGAGTATCTGGATGCTATGAAGAATGCTGTGGAGGATGACGTGGCCGAGCTAAGCGAATGAACAGTCCCCTGAAGCATAAGACAACCTTAAATACAGCTTTATAGATGTAATGTCAATATTTTTCAGTTGGGTTAACAAGTTATTCCCTGAACTTCTATTCTTCTGTTCAAAAAAGCATCACATTTTTTTGATAACAATAAGATCAGTATTATTTTAAACGAGAAAACATAACTTTTCAAAGTCTCAGGATAGCATCATTTCCGGCATTTAGCACACAATTAAGCACTACACACTGCAAGTCAGTTGCTAAATGCAAAAGAATGTGGTTTCCGCGTCGATCACCATAATTATCATATTGTTAGGATTGGGGGGGGGGGGGGGGGAGGGGCTGCTAACCATAGGCATAACATCATCAAATCAAACACCATGGCAGCAATCACAAGAATATCAAAACATGAGAACCAAAAATCATAAGCCGGTGTTTGTGGAACACAAAACAAAGCTGATGCATTTCTATCAAATGTGTTCCAAATGTACAAAGTTAACACGTTTGTGTTTATATAATCCTATACAACCGTCATTACATTTCCTACTGCTGAAGTTACATAGCAAAATGACTAATATGCCCTTAATACCAAAATGACTAATAAGTGTGAAAACACTTATCCTTTTACCACTTATTTCCAATAATAACAAGACCAAAACGTGTAATTTATGTCGTAAAAGTCGGAATTATGCGTGGTTTGTGTTTTTATTGTGTTTTAGGACCAAAATGTGAAAAAAGAAGAAAACACGGGCTTTCACGGGCTTTTATCGAAGAAAATGGGAAAAGACGAAGTTAAAAGATCAAGAGTACAAAAAGAACGGAAGTCCAAGACCTATTCTGAAGATTTATCGAAGAAAAAGTCTAAAGACGGAAGTTTAATGAAGTCGAAGAACTTAAGTCTAATAGAAGAAGAAAATTAAAAGACAAGTTCAAATCCCGAGACGACATCGAGAAAAGACGAAGAATTAAAGTCGAGTCGAGAAGACGTGAAGAAAGAAAGAAAGAAGATGCAACACATGCACTCCTTCCACCTTCCCTATAAATACCCTCCTAATACACATTAGGAGGGAGTTAGTCTTTATTTTTCTTTCATTTTTGTAGTTTTTAAATTCTAGAGAGAGAAAGCTTAACTTTCTCTCACTAGAAAGCTTCATCTTTTATCTTTCTTGTTTTCATCTTATTAATCTTGTCTTAATCAAACCTTACATTTAAGCTTAATCTTGTCTTAATCTTCATCTTATTAATAATTCTTGTTAATTACAATCTTGTTTTCATCATCTTTTTATCAAGTTTTTACATAAAGTTCATGTCTTTTTGATGTTTCGTGGCTAAAAGTTAATGTTTTTATAAGTTTTGATCTTCTCCCTAGCTTATTGGTAGCTTATTGGAGTTTTTCTTGGCTTATTGTCCTTGAAAAGTTGTTAAAAAGTTGCTAAAAATCGTCTTTATCCGAGATCCTATTTTTTAGGAACATCTGATTCGATATTGCAACTTTTCCAAAGTTGCGAAATTGAATCTAGTGAAAGTTGCGAAATTGAATTGTGCTTAAGTTGCGAATTTGAACTTCTCAAATTGCGAAATTGTCATTTCAGCCTATTGCGAATTCGAACTTAGAGCATTGCGAATTGTTGATTTTATGAGTTGCGAAATCTTGCTTAAAATAGTATTGCGAAATTGTTGTTTTCAATTGCGAAATCATATGGCCATTGCGAAATCTTTAGTTTCTCAATAATTGCGAAATCTTTGAACTTTGGCCTAATTGCGGAATTGTTCCCAAACCAGTATTGCGGAATTATGTAATTCTAACTATTGCGGAGTTTTGTTATTTTCAAGTTGCGAATTTAATTCAGTTTTTAATTTAATTGCGAAATTAATTAGATTTATTTAGAATTTGATTTTTGAATTTATTTTTCCCGCCAATTTCCTTAGTGTTATTTTTACTTGTTCGTCTTAGTTTAATTTTAGATAATTTAATTTTCAAAGTTTTCATTTTAATTAAGTTTTTAAGTTTCATATTTACGTTTAATTGGTTTAATTTCTCGTCATTTATTTATTTAGTTTAATCTTTAAAACTTCTACTTTACTCAACGGCACTTACTTATTTGCTATTAGTTAAAATTAGATAAACAAAACCAAACCATTCTCTTGTTCACCAAAAGACGATTGAGTCGCACTATTTAACGTTAATCAATTCGAAAAGATCGGAACAACGAATTTTCATACGAGGTGTAAAACCCGAGTATTAAATGGCGCCGCTGCCGGCTCTTTTCGTTATGATTAAAGGTTTTTAGTGAGAGACGCATTGAATTTTGGGATCCGTTCTTTGAACGTTATTTTCCTTGCTTTAAAAATTTTCAAAAAATCCTAAAAAATATAAAATTCTTAAAAAAAAAATACAAAAACATTATAAATTCATAAAAAGCAATTCTTTTCAAAAGGTTTTGCACCAAAAAGATTATATAGATTATATAGATATTCTCTGTGTATATTTTTCTTCTGCAGGTGTATGCGTACTAGATCTTCGAACTATTCTGAGCCCGAGACTCGTGAAGATCTAGATATGGCTGGTGTTAATAACAACAATAATAACCCACCTCTACCCAATTTGAACAACAACAACAATGTCCTCCTACCTGATTTACGAACAATGGAGGAATTGTGTCAACCCACCATGAACGGACGCGGAGGCCCGATTGCGCCGATGCACGTCACGACTCAGGAGTTTTCGTTAAAGCATCACATGATCCAACAAGTGCAAACTAACCCATTTCGCGGAATTCCGGATGATGATGCCAACAAACACCTCGACAAATTCATTACCATAACCCAAAGCATGAAGTGCCCCGGTGTTTCTATGGATGACCTTCGCCTTCAACTTTTTCCCCACTCGCTTTCTCACCATGCCGAAAAATGGTTTGACCGTCTCCCGAAGAATCCTATTCATACGTGGAATGACATGACTCAACGCTTTTTGTCGCGCTACTTTCCCCCATCCATGGTCACAAGTCTTCGTAACCAAATCAGTGGATTCATGCAAGACAATGATGAATCGCTCTTTGATGCTTGGGAACGATACAATGATTTGATCGACCGCTGTCCTAATCACAATATGCTCCCCGTCACTCTCATCGACACCTTCTACAATGGTCTCACTTTTCGTGATCGTGACACGATCAATGCCGCCGCCGGTGGTACTTTTATGAAAAGGAGACCGGAGGAGTGTCGAGAGTTGATTGAAAACATGACTACTCACCACAAGAATTGGGATTCATCCGCATCCTCAAGATCTAATTCGAGAGTCAATGTTTCTTCTACTACCTCCAATCCTGAAATGACTGAAATTTCTCGACAACTCGCTGAGATGAACAAGAATTTCATGGCCATAGCCACAAACCACTTTCAACAAGCTAAAGCCGTTGCTATTTCTTGTGACACATGTGGTGGTCCTCATTCTTATAATGATTGTCCTTCTACCCAAGCCAATTTTTCTGAAAGGTTAACGCGGCTTACGGTACTTATCCTACGGGAGGCTATCAAGCTCGCCCTCAAGGAGACCGTAGCTTGCTCAGTTATCGTTCAAACAATTATCTTGCTCCACCCGGTTTCCCTCCTCAGAACCAAAACCAACAACAAAGCTATAACCGAAACAATCAATCCCAAAGAAACCCATACCCAACTCAAGGAAATTCTCAAGCTTACCAAGCTCCACCTCTCAATCAACCGATGACAGTGAGTCCAGACGTCGAGACGTTCATGAAGACTAATCGGGAGCTGGTGACGAATCTTCAGAGTCAAGTCATCAACTTGAAGGGCGAAATGGTGAAACAAGGGAGCGATATTCGAGCTGAGGTAAGGAATGATATGGCCAAACAGAGCAATGAAATTCGTGCAGACATCATAGATTCTTTCAGCACTCAAGCGCTTAACATTCGTGATATGATTGGTTCGCTCATCCAAGGTAATCAACCCTCTTCTTCGGGTACTCTTCCGAGTAACACCGTTTCGAATCCAAGAGGGGAGATGAAAGAAATCACCACTCGTAGTGGAAAAGGTTATACGGAACCCGAGCTTCCTACACCTCCACCCGTGATTGTGAACAAGGAAAAAGAGCAACTTTCCTCACCTCCTTCACCTTCTATCCCCATTTCCCCACCACCCGTGGTTGTGAGTGATCCTATTTCCCTAATGCCTTCTTCTTCATCCAATATACCTTAGTCTTCAAGGTTGAGGAAAGAGAAGCAAAAGAGCAAGGATGATATTCAGGTTTCAAACTTTCTCAAAATGTTTAAACAATTGAATTTTAACATCTCCTTTGCCGAGGCTCTCGCTCACACATGCCCAAATATGCTAAGATGTTTAAAGATCTTCTAAGTGACACGGAGAAGATTCTTGACATTGCTCAGACCCAACTTAATGAGAACTGCTCCGTAGTGCTCTTAAGGAAATTGCCCACCAAACTTGGTGATCCGGGTCGCTTCTTGATTCCTTGCAACTTCCCGGGAGTAGAGAATTGCATGGCCCTAGCCGATCTAGGTGCCAGTATAAACTTAATGCCTTTAAGTGTTTGGAAGCAATTATCTCTCCCCGAGCTTGTCCCCACCAAAATGACTTTGGAGTTAGCTAACCGTACGGTTGCTTATCTAGTGGGGATAGCCGAAGATGTCTTTGTTGGCGTCGACAAATTCACCTTCCCGGTGGATTTTGTCGTCGTTGACTACGAGATGGACCCCCGTGTTCCATTAATCGTTGGACGTCCCTTCCTGAGGACCGGTCGCACTCTCATTGATGTAGCCGCGAGCGAAATAATCATGAGAGTTGGTGACGATAATATTGTCTTCAACATGGGTAAGATTTCTAAGCAACCTTATTCATATGAGAGTGTTAATGCTATTGATGTTCTCGATGAGGCTTGTGAAGAACATTTTCATGATGCTTGCAAAAGTACTCTCTCTTCTCTACCCAATGTTGAGACCGTTGCCTCAATTGCTCCGGCATTGACTCCTTTTGGAGAAAGTGACTTGGATGATTTCGAAGCTAGCTTGGGTCCTCTCGATATTAACTATGATAATTCGTCCACCAATTGGGATGAAGACATTCGTACTATTAAGAGACTTCTCAATAAGGACCCGTTTTCTTCTCCTTCTCCTAAAGAGGTGACTAATGATGATCCATCGTTAGTTTCACCATCTATTGAGGAACCTCCCACTCTCGAGCTTAAGGACCTACCTCCTCATCTTGAGTACGTTTTCCTGGAAGACAACGAGAAGTTACCGGCCATCATCGCAAAGGACCTGAAAGAAGAAGAAAAAGCCCGACTTATTTCCGTGTTGAAGAAGCATAAAAGAGCTATCGCTTGGAAAATCTCCGACATCCGCGGAATTGATCCTCACTTTTGCACACATAAAATTCTCATGGAGGACGAATTTAAGCCCACAATTCAAAGCCAACGAAGGGTGAATCCTAAAATCCATGAAGTCATCAAAAAAGAGGTTATCAAACTTCTTGATGCGGGTATGATTTACCCTATTTCGGATTCACCATGGGTTAGTCAAGTCCATTGTGTGCCTAAGAAAGGAGGAATCACCGTTGTACCCAATGCAAACAACGAGTTGATTCCTACCCGTCTCGTTACTGGGTGGAGAGTTTGTATAGACTACCGCAAACTCAATGATGCCACGAGAAAGGATCATTTCCCTCTACCTTTTATGGACCAAATGCTTGAACGTTTAGCGGGAAATGAATATTACTGCTTTCTTGACGGTTTCTCGGGTTATTTCCAAATACCCATCGATCCCCAAGATCAAGAGAAGACAACATTCACTTGTCCCTATGGCACATTTGCCTACAAAAGGATGCCTTTTGGCTTATGCAATGCCCCCGAGACTTTCCAAAGGTGCATGTTAGCTATCTTCCATGACATGGTTGAGCAAACCATGGAAGGCTTCATGGATGATTTCTCGGTCTTCGGGGATTCCTTCTCTTCTTGCCTTGCCAATTTGGAACGTATGCTTAAGCGGTGCGAAGACACTCGACTTGTTCTGAATTGGGAAAAATGCCATTTTATGGTAAAAGAAGGCATTGTGCTAGGACACAAAATCTCTAAAGCCGGTCTTGAAGTCGACCGTGCTAAAGTTGATGTCATAGCCAAATTACCTCCACCTTCAACCGTGAAGGGTGTGAGAAGTTTTCTGGGTCATGCGGGCTTCTATCGTCGATTCATTCAAGATTTCTCTAAAATCGCTCGCCTGATGACCCACCTCTTGGAAAAAGATACTCCTTTTATCTTTTCTAAAGAGTGTATCGAAGCCTTCAATCTTCTTAAGGATAAGCTAACTAAGGCACCGGTCTTGGTTACCCCTAATTGGGAGCTACCTTTTGAGTTGATGTGCGATGCTAGCGATTTTGCTATTGGTGCGGTTTTGGGCCAACGAGTGAATAAACACTTCCAACCAATCCACTATGCTAGCAAAACAATGACGGGGGCTCAATTGCATTATATGACAACCGAAAAAGAGCTTTTAGCTGTTGTCTATGCTTTTGAAAAATTTCGCCCCTATCTTGTTTTATCCACCACCATCGTTTACACGGACCATTCCGCGTTGAAGTACTTGATGACTAAACACGACTCTAAGCCAAGACTTCTTCGCTGGATTTTACTCCTTCAAGAATTCAACATTGAAATTCGTGACAAGAAGGGTGCGGAAAACCTAGCCGCGGATCATCTGAGTCGACTTGAGGATCCATATCAAGGGGATCATCCGAACAAAGAGATCAATGACTCTTTCCCCCTTGAGACCTTAATGTCTATAAATCTCATTCTTGATGACACCCCGTGGTTTGCCGACATTGCAAACTACTTAGCGGGTGGTATTCTCATCCAAGGGTTAACATCCCAACAAAAGAAGAAGTTCTTGAATGATGTTAAGACTTACTTTTGGGATGACCCTTATCTATTCAAACAATGTGCTGATTTGATCATTCGTCGTTGTGTTGACGGACCGGCAGTTTTTGACATTCTCCAAGCTTGCCACAAAGGACCCACCGGTGGTCACTTTGGTCCCAACTACACCGCTAAAAAAGTGTTTGATTCTGGATTCTATTGGCCCACCATTTATCGTGACGCTCACGAAATGGTTAAGCATTGTGATGCTTGCCAACGCCAAGGCAAGATCACACATAAGGATGAGATGCCCCAAAATTTCATACAGGAATGTGAAATCTTTGATGTATGGGGCATCGACTTTATGGGGCCATTTCCATCCTCCAAAGGGAACAAGTACATCCTCGTCGCCGTCGACTACGTTTCTAAATGGGTTGAAGCCAAGGCTCTCCCTACGAACGATGCGAGGGTGGTTGTGAACTTTTTGAAGCAACTTTTTGCTCGATTTGGCGTTCCTCGTGCTATCATTAGTGACCGCGGGACTCATTTTTGCAACGATCAATTTGTAAGAGTCATGGCTAAGTATGGTGTCAATCACCGTCTTTCCACCGCCTATCATCCCCAAACCAATGGGCAAGCCGAGATATCCAACCGTGGATTGAAGCGAATTTTGGAGCGTACTGTGGGAGAGCATCGCGCCGCGTGGGCCGATAAGTTAGATGATGCTCTGTGGGCTTTCCGTACTGCTTATAAGACCCCGATCGGTTGTACACCTTATCGTCTTGTGTACGGAAAAGCATGCCACCTTCCCATCGAGCTGGAACATAAGGCACACTGGGCCTTGAAGTGGGCTAACTTCGACATCAACAAAGCCGGTGATCATCGCAAGATTCAACTCAACAAGCTCAATGAACTGAGGAATGAAGCTTACGAGAACTCACTGATCTACAAGGAGAAGACGAAGATCATTCATGACGCAAAAATCAAGAACCGAGAGTTCCACGTTGGTGATCAAGTCTTACTTTTTAACTCTCGGTTGAAGATCTTCTCTGGCAAGTTGAAGAGCCGCTGGTCTGGTCCATTCACCGTCGTCAAAGTCTTTCCATATGGGACCATTGAGCTTTCTCAGCCAAATGGGCCCAATTTCAAGGTGAATGGCCAGCGTTTGAAGCTGTACTTTGGTGAGGACATCTCTCATGAGATGATTCCATCCCTCACCATGTTCCCCATGAACTAAATTGGGTCGAGTCAGGCTCGTGACTCGGTGAACAAAAACAAGCGCTTCTCGGAAGGCAACCCGTGATCTATCCTTTACTGCTTTCATAATAAGTGTAGGGGGAGCCCCGTATGTGTTTGTTGTCTTGTTTCTTGTGCTGTGCAGGGATTAAAACTTCAATGATCCACCTTGATGACTTTTGACGAACCGTGATACCGTGTTCCCATCTTCCCGGTTCTATCCTAAACTCTTGTGATTCAATATTTCATATTTTATATATGTTCACATTGAATTCACTTTAGTTGTCCTTTCCTTAGCAAGATTTAAACAAAGTGCACAATGTCATAAGTGTAGGGGAGTTTACTCCCACATGCTTAAACATTGAGGACAATGTTTATCTCAAGTGTGGGGGGACTTCTATCGAAGTAAGTGGTCTTTTCCATGAATTTGCCCTCATTTTAACCAGAAAATTTGATTTTTCGACATTTTTCAAAATTTTTAATCTATTTTGGCCTAGTTGTATAGTTGTATTTGCCTTTGTTATGATTATTTTCTTTCCATTGCTAGAATAATTCTTCAATAAAGTGGTTTTAGATTTTTATTAGTCATGAATATTTTGACTCAACCCGAGTTTACTTATCTAAGTTTACTCTAGCTAGTATCCTTAACATGTTTAAGTCAAGTTTTGCTAGGCTTTTACATAGGGAGCTATAAAACGCGAAAGTCTTAACTCTCACGGGTTAAGAACAAGAACTTTTCGCAAGTTCCTATAATTGATCCTAGAGAGTCGTTTATCAAGGGAACTTTAGAACGCGATTTCTAAACTTGAAAAGTCTAAGAATTTGCAAGATCCTATAGGCGACTCGAAAACCCAAAACTTTGATTTAATAGGCTAAGCATCCACGAGTCTCATTACTTGAGATTTTAAACTGTGGAGAACGAGTGATGATAGAGTCAATTATAAGTTCGGTATTCTTTCGTGAATTTATGTGAGTTAATTATAAGCCTATTCTCCCTTCGCTTGTTAATAAATTTATCTGCAATAAATAAGGTTGTACGATTTAAAAGGTTACTTAGCTTCTAGCCCCAGATCGTTTAAAAGTTTCTCGGTACGGATTAGAGTTCATAGCCAAGGCATAACTTATTGAAGCGGGATGCGAAGATTGGCGAGTCCGAAAAGGCCCTAACAAGGCATGAGGGCTACATTTTGTTGCTAAAGATCCAAAAGTGATGTGAAGAATCATTTATCGAAAATCAATATGAAGAATCGAGACACACGACGAAAAGCAAATACTCCCCTAAAGATGATGGAGAAGTCTATCCAAAAAGGCCCTAACAAGGTATGAGGATAAATAGATCCAAGTCCTATAAGGAGGCGGATCGTTGTATATCAAAGTCCAAAATAAAGATTAGAGAAAAATGAAGAAGTCGTGGTCCAAATATGAAGAATCTCTCAAAACTTCAAGTGAAGAAATTCCTATTATGAAGAGAAGACCATAATTTCAAGAACGTCTCTCAAAGATTTGAAGTATGAAGTCGCGGCCAAATATCGGTCCGAGAAAGGTCTCAAATCGTGAAGCGAGTTATGCCAAGATATGAACTTTATGAGGTCCCGAGAAGCAGTTTTAAAAGATTTGGTCCTTTAGCTAACTATTGATTAAATCGTTCACTTTATTTTCGGACTAAATAACTATCGAAATAAGTCAAACAAAGCATCCTCGTGATCATTCAAGACAAAAATAAAATATAAGAGATACACCTAGGAATAAGGGAGTCTAAGTGAATAATTGGCCCACATGAGTTCGTGTTAGTTTGCTAACTTATAATAACAATGATCTCGTTTTTAAGCTTGGTATGGGGAATGTGAAACTTGAGGATGATAAACGTTCATGGCAGCCAAAACCCAATGTAAGTCTTTGATTTGTTTCTATCTTTTTATTTTTTTAAAATGTTTAGTACTTAATAAAGGCCAAGGTGGGTTATTTATGATGGAAAATGTAAACCGTGCTTTAAAATTAATGCATTGCATGAGGGCATTGCAATGGTCAAGTGTAGGGGATTTAATAAGTGTGAAAACACTTATCCTTTTACCACTTATTTCCAATAATAACAAGACCAAAACGTGTAATTTATGTCGTAAAAGTCGGAATTATGCGTGGTTTGTGTTTTTATTGTGTTTTAGGACCAAAATGTGAAAAAGGAAGAAAACACGGGCTTTCACGGGCTTTTATCGAAGAAAATGGGAAAAGACGAAGTCAAAAGATCAAGAGTACAAAAAGAACGGAAGTCCAAGACCTATTCTGAAGATTTATCGAAGAAAAAGTCTAAAGACGGAAGTTTAATGAAGTCGAAGAACTTAAGTCTAATAGAAGAAGAAAATTAAAAGACAAGTTCAAATCCCGAGACGACATCGAGAAAAGACGAAGAATTAAAGTTGAGTCGAGAAGACGTGAAGAAAGAAAGAAAGAAAATGCAACACATGCACTCCTTCCACCTTCCCTATAAATACCCTCCTAATACACATTAGGAGGGAGTTAGTCTTTATTTTTCTTTCATTTTTGTAGTTTTTAAATTCTAGAGAGAGAAAGCTTAACTTTCTCTCACTAGAAAGCTTCATCTTTTATCTTTCTTGTTTTCATCTTATTAATCTTGTCTTAATCAAACCTTACTTTTAAGCTTAATCTTGTCTTAATCTTCATCTTATTAATAATTCTTGTTAATTACAATCTTGTTTTCATCATCTTTTTATCAAGTTTTTACATAAAGTTCATGTCTTTTTGATGTTTCGTGGCTAAAAGTTAACGTTTTTATAAGTTTTGATCTTCTCCCTAGCTTATTGGTAGCTTATTGGAGTTTTTCTTGGCTTATTGTCCTTGAAAAGTTGTTAAAAAGTTGCTAAAAATCGTCTTTATCCGAGATCCTATTTTTTAGGAACATCTGATTCGATTTTGCAACTTTTCCAAAGTTGCGAAATTGAATCTAGTGAAAGTTGCGAAATTGAATTGTGCTTAAGTTGCGAATTTGAACTTCTCTTAATTGCGAAATTGTCATTTCAGCCTATTGCGAATTCGAACTTAGAGCATTGCGAATTGTTGATTTTCTGAGTTGCGAAATCTTGCTTAAAATAGTATTGCGAAATTGTTGTTTTCAATTGCGAAATCATATGGCCATTGCGAAATCTTTAGTTTCTCAGTAATTGCGAAATCTTTGAACTTTGGCCTAATTGCGGAATTGTTCCCAAACCAGTATTGCGGAATTATGTAATTCTAACTATTGCGGATTTTTGTTATTTTCAAGTTGCGAATTTAATTCAGTTTTTAATTTAATTGCGAAATTAATTAGATTTATTTAGAATTTGATTTTTGAATTTATTTTTCCCGCCAATTTCCTTAGTGTTATTTTTACTTGTTCGTCTTAGTTTAATTTTAGATAATTTAATTTTCAAAGTTTTCATTTTAATTAAGTTTTTAAGTTTTCATATTTACGTTTAATTGGTTTAATTTCTCGTCATTTATTTATTTAGTTTAATCTTTAAAACTTCTACTTTACACAACGGCACTTACTTATTTGCTATTAATTAAAATTAGATAAACAAAACCAAACCATTCTCTTGTTCACCAAAAGACGATTGAGTCGCACTAATTAACGGTAATCAATTCGAAAAGATCGGAACAACGAATTTTCATACGAGGTGTAAAACCCGAGTATTAATGACCAAAATACCCTTAGGACCAGAAGTCAACATATCTAACAATCTCCACCTTGACTGAAGCTCCTAAGGAATACCAAAGTTCCAAACTTCAACTCTAGTCCAAACTTCAAACTAAACAAATCATTCATCTTCAAATTCAAATTTCCAATTTCCAAATGCTAGAGATACTAGCCAAATTCAAACAAATGACCGAATCCGAAAACGATCAAAAACTAATCCAAATGATCAATCCTAAGAACGATCCAAAGCAAATCCAAATGGATCGAACATGAAAACGATCCAAAGCAAATCCAAAATGGATCGAACTTGAAAACGATTCAAAACAAACCAAACCAAAACAAACGCCGATAACTCCAAAACGAACAACCAAATGTTAACTGACAAATTCAAACTCGGTCAACTAGCAAACAAATCGGCCCAAATGATCTTCACTAATGATAATCAAATTCGGGCAACCAAATTTCAAACGCCCGACAAAAGAAGATCCAAATTTCCAAATTTCAAATTTCAAATGATCGAACAAACTTCAAACGACATGATGATAATCAAGTCTTCAGACACCAAATCGATCTTCAAATACCAAATTCAAATTCTAATGGTCCACTTATATAATAAGAATTACGACCCAAATTTAAACTTATTATCCGTATCAAACAAATTCAAATTAGCAAATAATTTGACAAACGGGCTCAAATTCAAACGCCCCAAATATGATCCAGATAATAATACCAACGACCCACTTATAGAATAAGGATTACGGTCCAAACTTCAAATTCCAAACTAATAGCCCACATATATGATACGAATTACGGCTCAAATTCAAACAAACACAAATTCGAATACCAAACAAACCGATTCAAAGAAACCAACACCACCAATCGATGATATCATATTCCCATATCGTTACTAATAGTCATATTCCAACTTCCCAATTGAAACAAAATCATAACCATAACGAGGAGAACAGATCAAACAACGAATAAACAAACACTAAAACGATGGCTCCACTATACCAAAGGAAGTACCAAGCCCTATATTTGCTATATGCTACATATAGGGACAAACTGGGGTTTACGTGTAACAAAACAATTTCCATATCAACTCCTATGTGAAACACAAGAGCTCTTATACCAATTTGTTAGGATTTTGGGGTGCTAATGATAAGGCAAGTTCAGCAAACAAAAGGCAAATCAGCAACAAACATCAAACATCGGCAACAACATAGGTAAACAAGAACAAAGGGACCAGTTGGATAAAATGAATATAATCCTTCGTCCCAAACACCCTCTCTGTTCTTGTTTGCCTATGTTGTTGCTGATGTTTGATGTTTGCTGCTGATTTGCCTTTTGTTTGCTGAACTTTGCCTTATCATTAGCACCCCAAAATCCTAACACATATGATATGAACTTCCGTTAAATCCATCAAGTCCACATACATATGCTACTTGTGGATGACCTATTAGTTGATGTTCATGGTCTGTTTGCATTAAACTTCTAAACACAAGTAGAATGTCTGAAATTCACATATATTTATAATGTAAGTAAGTGATAAAACCGATACTTTAAATATCACAAGTGTACCTTCATCTATGGATATTATATCAGGAGTACAACTGATGTTTCGGGTGATAAAGTTGCTGGTGGCAGTGGATGAACAAGTTTTAAAACCAAAAAATCTCTACTGGGGACTAATATCGCATTCTCTCCCTAGCTGCCTTAGACCGTTTTATGCTATTTACTGTTACTCATCCATTTATGTTTTTGTTGGTCGATTATTGTGAACCTATGACGAAGGTTAAGTTGTTATTGCTTGGTTTATTGTTTATCTGTCATTATGCATCAGCGCCCTTATAACCAATTAACCATTAGACTACCTTTTCTAAATCATTCAATCTAGGCTGAACTTATTTGGCCTACGAGAAAACATAAATTATAGGCTGATTATAACATATAGGCTGATGTTATATAAAGGGCCATGATAGGAAATTATGGAAACTTACTGTGATTGATTTTTAGTGAATTGTTTTTAATTTTATCATAATTGATGTTATATCACAAGTTCAGAATATTGTTGTAGTTGGTGATTTTCTAACACAATATGGTTAAAAACATTTATATATTTTTTGGTTCAAATTTAAGAATTGTAAACAATCTTTAAAGCATGTAAATAACCTCACTATAAATCTCTAACATATCAAGACATGTGTTGTAACCCGGGGCAGGTATAAGTATGATGTCTCCTGATTCATGCAGCGTTGTAGAGGCATAGGTATACCAACAGAAGTCAAACTGTTGGAGTTTAAGATCTGTAACGAAAACGATTCCGCTGCATAGCCAACATATTTTTGCATTCTAAATTAGTTGAAATTTGAATGGATGTATTTGTGTTTCATTAGGGTTTGTCTTGAATGTGTATCTACTTAATGTTGTTGATAGGTGTGTAAACACCCATCCTTTCTACCACTTAATTACAATAATAACCGAGCCAAAACGTGTATTTTATGTCTTTTATGTCGGAATTATACGTGGTTTGTGTCTTTGTTGTGATTTAGGACGAAAAGGTGAAAAGTGGAGAAAACACGGGCATTCACGGGCATTTACGGGCTTTTATTGAAGAAAACGATGAAAGACGAAGTCGAGAAGTCAAGAGTGCAAAAAGAACGGAAGTCCAAGACCAATTCTGAAGATTTATCGAAGAAAAAGTCAAAAGACGGAAGTTTACTTAAAGCCGAAGAACTCAAGTCTATTTTATTGAAGAATTAAAAGACGAGTTCAAAAGAAATCCCGAGCCACAAGTCATTAGAGTCCAAGTTTAAAGAAGATTAGAAGAAAAGGACCAATGGTGCAATTAATGAAGAATTAAAGGCTTAAGGACCTAATGACGCAATTAAGAAGAAAGGAAGGAGGGGAGGAAGCTTCCTAATCCTCCCCTATATATAGATTAGGCTAGTTAATTATTTTCTTTGTTGGGTGGTTTGACAAACCATTTCTTCCATTTTCATTTATGCACATTTACTTTCTTGTCCAATTTACATTAATTGTCTTGCACCTTAATTACCATTTAATTTCAAGTCAGTTTCCATTTAATTTTTGTCAATCTTTACTTTATCTTGTTGATCTCCTATCTACCTTTCTTAATCTTTGATTTTTATGTTTAAGTTTATGTTCATGTTCATGTTCTTATTTTGATCAAGTGGGTTTTTGATTATTGTGGTTAAATTTGTTAGTTTTTTTGATTTAGATTGTTTGTTTATGATTATTGAATGATTTGTTATTAGTTTAGTTTAATCTTTTGTTTGAATTTGATTAACTTGTAGATAGATTCTTTGTTACTGTATATCCCTTGTTCTTCGGGAGTGTTTGTTTCTGTGTCTGAGATTCCCAGGAAAACTTCCGAGTCTAGAGTTGTTCATTCGGAACTCCAAAGTTCCGAACCAAAGGGGCTTCATCCGGAAGAGTTCCGAGTCAAGGCTTCCGAACAAAAGTTCCGGATCAGAGCTTCATCCGGAAGTATTCCGGATCAACATCAAAAGTTCCGAACCAAGGGTTTCATTCGGAACTCAAAAAGTTCCGGATCAAGACTTCAGACTCAAGGAGTTCCGACTCAGCAAAGTTCCGGATCAAGAAGGCTTCATCCGGAAGTCTTACGAATCAAGGAGGTTTTATTCGGAACTCAAAAGTTCCGAGTCAAGCAAGGTTCATCCAGAACATTCAAAGTTCCAAGTCAAGTCTTCTGAACAAAAGTTCCGGATCAACTTAAAAGTTCCGAATCAAGGTCAAAGTCCCGGATCAAGCCAGTTCATTCGGAAGTTTTGAACTTCCGAATCAAGGTTTCTTTCAGGTTCTTTTTAGTCTTTCTTTTTAAATTCTTGTCTTTTATTTTCAAGCTTTATTTTTCCCACCTTTTATTTTAGCTGCACTTTAAGTTTATTTGCCTTAGCTTTATTTTATCCTTGCCTTAATTTAAGTTTTAGTTGCGTTTTAAGATTGCCTTAGATAGATTTAAATTTGTGTCATTTACTTTAGTGCCCTTTAATTTTAGTCACGTTTTTAAATACTTGCACTTACTTTAATTAGACTTAGATTTACTTTAAAGTCATTTACTTTAATTGTTTTGCACATTTATTTACAAACAACCAAAAATATTTGTTTCACCAAGATCAACTGAGTCGTACTTTAAGCCGGAAATCAATTCGAAGAGATTCCGAGAAACGAACTTTTTCAACTAGCAAAATCTAAACATTAAAATGGCGCCGCTGCCGGCTCTTTTCGTGAAGATCTACGTTTTTTTGTGAGAGACGCGTTGGCTTTTGGGATCCGTTCACTCGTGAACGTTATTTTTCGTATTCAAAAATTTTCAAAAATCCAAAAACATTTGAAAAATCATAAAAAGCATTTCTTTTTCAAAGTTTTGCACCAAAAATATTCTTCTTGCTTATCTATCTTTCTTTATGGATTTTTATGTCCATTGCGTCCGGTGTGGGAAACAATTATCTGGGAACAACTCTTGTCAATGGTGTACATGTGAGCGGTGTGGAAACGATCTCGACAATACACAATTCCTATTCGGATTTTGTCCTTTGTGCAACTCGACTAATTCGTCCTTTTTGAACCCACCTCCTCCCGTTCCCCCGTGCATCTATTGTGGAAGCGATTCTCATTGGCATGTTTCGTGCCCAGTTCGATACCCGTATGGACACGGGCAAGAACCGGGGTA
Source organism: Glebionis coronaria (assembly GCA_025667525.1). Taxonomy (NCBI): domain Eukaryota; kingdom Viridiplantae; phylum Streptophyta; class Magnoliopsida; order Asterales; family Asteraceae; genus Glebionis; species Glebionis coronaria. The sequence continues at coordinate 249,208,759 of CM046878.1, forward strand.
CAATTATGACATTGGTAATAGCTATCCACAAGAAGCACCCAGTTTCTCTCCACACCCATGGTGCTATATTTGTGGGGGCCCTCACGATGCTTCTTTTTGTGATCCGTCGCAAGTCTTTGAGAAAGTACCGTGCTATCATCCTAGTGTCTATAACTTTGAGCCCTCACATCACACCCTCAATCATCAATCCTCTCAGCAAATTAGTCTTGATCAACAACTAACTTCTTTGAATGACATTCTAGAAAGTATAGCTCAACTTCGAGCTGACTTACATCAGGAAAGGCGACCGTTGCTTGATGTGGACGAAACCTTGAAAACCACCGACACCTTTTTGAGCCAATTTAATCGTTTTCCCTTCTTTTCTACACCAAAATGTTTAATTACAGCGTGGGATAGAATTGGTGAAATTGAACATACTCGGGGCGATGAACAACAAAAGTTGCTGCATGAGCTTCTTAAAGATGTGGAAGTTATCAAGGAAGAGTTAGCCGACTACGTCACTCCTAACTGGACTCGTCCCATCTATTATGATGATGACGACGACGATGATGTCTACACTTTCAAACAATCTTCTGAAGTTGTTGCTCCTACTGTCGATGTTCCTACTGCATCTAAGGATCTAGATTCGTTGAATGAGCTTAGTGATGTTGTTCTCGGCAACGTATTGGATGATGAGGTTTGTGACTTACCTGCTATGGATCCTGAGGACGACGCTACTCTTACGGAAGAGGTCGATCCTAGTGATGACGATTCTTCTCTTTGCTATGAGAATTTCACTTTTGAAGTTCCTCAATCTCCACCGGGAGATGCGGTTGATGACGATTTATTCTCTCCGGCTTACGAAAAGTTCGTCGATGAACTTAATCTTGTGGATGAGGTGGAAGACGTGCTTCTTCGCGATAGATTACGGAAAGTGCACCTTCTTATTGCTCAAATCGAAGAGTTGACGTCTCCTTCTCTTTCCAAGTCTTTACCTCCATCTATCCCTCCCGTTGAAGATAATGACCCATTGCTGGAAGAAATCGATATCCACTCCATCCCTCCAGGTATTGATGATTATGACACGGAGGGGGACATTATTTTTGATAATTTGCTGCAGGAAGATATTGTCCCAAGTCCCCCTCCCGAGCACCTTTCATCCTCCCCTTTAGCCCCTATTTCGGAGGATGAGTGCTTTGACCCAGGAGGTGACATTGATTATGCAATGATTGTTAACAATACGGCTTTGCCGCTTGCTCAGCATCTATTGTCTTTGGGGGAGGACAATGTGCTTACTTTACCCACCCCACCTCCCGTGGATCTTGAATTCACATCCTTCTCGTATGTTGAAAGGACCTTTCTCCCATTCAAGACTTATCCCCCCACCTCTCCTTTGTTGATGTCAACCGGGAACGAGGACAAGGTCTTTGATCCCGGTATCACATTCGAGGCTTCCCCATGGACCATTTAATTCGGGGACGAGTCAGGCTCGTGACTCGGTTAATATAAACAAGCGCTTTTTGGGAGGCAACCCATTTATCTACCTATCTTTACAATAAGTGTAGGGGGGAGCCCCGTGGTGTTTCTTGCTTTCTTTCTTATCATGTGCAGGGATTAGAGCTTCAAAGACACACTCTTGATGACTTTTGATGAACCGTGACTCCGTGTTCCCTTCTTCCCGGTTCTATCCTAAACTCTTTTCGATTTACTATTTTATTTTTTTTTAAATAGAAATCTCTTTAGTTGTCTTTTCCTTAGCAAGATTTAAACAAAGTGCACAATGTCCTAAGTGTAGGGGAGTTTACTCCCACATGCTTAAACATTGAGGACAATGTTTATCTTAAGTGTAGGGGGGACTTCTATCGAAGTTAAGTGGTCTTTTCCTTGTATTTGTCCTCATTTTAACCAGAAAATCAATTTTTCGACATTTTTCAAAATTTTTGATCTATTTTGGCCTATTAGTTTTTCCTTTGTATAGTTATTTTCTTTCCTTATTAGAATAAATGTTTAATAAATTGGTTTTAATTTTCAAACGTTGTGAATCTTTTGACTCAACCCGAGTTTACTTATCTAAGTTACTCTAGCTAGTATCCTTAACGTGTTTGATTGTGGTAAAATACGACTCTTGTTTAGGAAAACAAAAGAACGTATATGAGCGGTAAGTATCGAACAAATGACTTTAAGAAAAATCAAGTGTTAATGACCCAATCACTTAAAAAAGAGAGAAAGTTCGTTTCCCAAGGAGGTATATGTGTTGTGAGTTAACTTGTATTTCTTTGAGATTAATATTGAGAAGAATGGGGATGAGAGGATGAAAAGACGGATACGTTAAAATTACACTACGACGTAAAAGACGTAAACGTAAAGTCGTGAAAAACTACCAAAATTAAAAATTATACTAAGACCAAAAACAAAATAAATAAAAGATTGAAAAGAAGTCAATAATAATATAAATAAAGACAAAAATCCAACAAAGATATTTTAAAACCTTTTATTAATTAAATATTTAATTTTAAATGCTAATTAAAGCCCTAAAATTAAATATAACTAATTCAAATGTCTAAAATATGATTTTATTGAATAATTACTTAACTTATATTATTATGAGACTAAAAAGTAATTTTCTAAAAATTAAAAGCTATTAAAATTATTTTTAAAACTCTAAAAATGATTAAAACCTAATTAAACTTAAAATAATTATAAAAATAAATCTAAAAGCTATAAAATTATTCTAAAAATGGAAAAGGTCCTAATTAATGCTAAAGAATCTAGGAAAAATGAAAAAGAAATAAAAATAAAATTTTGATTTTTTTAATAATAAAATAATATTAAAATAATGCTAAAAATAAAAAGTTCTCAAATAAATTCTAAAAAATTCTCAAAAATCCTAAATATTCTAACTAAGAAGAAAATGTAAATTAAAGTTTCTAAAACCTCTTAATTAATTTTATATTAATTTTTGAAGTTGCTTAAAAATCCTAAAATCTTATAAAATTAAAAATAAGCCAAATTAAAAACCTAATAAGCTGTAAACCTCAAAATAGTATTTAAAAAGCTAAAAATTATTTTTCCTAAAAATTAAAAATCTTTTTTCTATTTTTTAATGATTTAATAAAAAACGTATAATAAATAAATTCTAGAAAATAATCTAATAAAGGGAAAAATATAAAAATTAGCTAGAAAAGTCACAAATCCTATAAAGGTCCTAGGAAAAATGAAAATAAGTAAAAACGTTAAACCAATAAGCTCAAATGAGCTTATTTGCTCACGGCTTTTTATTTAAGCTAGAAATGAAAAACGTGTTAAATAACACTTGAAAACAAACTCTAACGAAAAAAGGCTATCTAGATTAACGGTAGAACTCCTACTCCTCCAACGAGAGGTCTGGGGTTCGAGTCCAGTTACGGGTATGCCTTTTTGTAATTTTTTATTTTTTTATTTTTTTTTCTTTTTCCAACCAAATCAGTGACCCTAATTAGCTTATAAACACAATCCAATTCTCTTTTTGGCTAGATTTAAGCACAATTGAAGATCAAAACGTATGCAGTTTTGCTATGGTTGCTGATGAACAAGTGTGAGTGCACACTTGAGCATTCTTGGAACCAAGAGGGGCTTGGTTGTGGCTTACTTGGTGTAGATATTGGGACACAATGGGCACCCTTGTGCTCTTTGAAGCACAAGGAGTCAAAATCAAGCAACAAGCAATCACTTAGTACACAAAGATGATCAAAACAAAGCACACAAGGGCCATGTCAAGTTTCTGTGATGATATGGCTAGGTTTGTGGACTTATAAGCTAATAACTAGCACCCTAGTGAGATTCAAAAGACCAAACTTGGCACACAACTTTACCAGATAGCACACAATCAACTTCAATAACTCACTAACCCTATATCTTAACAGAAATCAAAGAATCAAGCTCACAATTTCATAAAAATCCACCAGAAAGTGACATATGCAGATTTTGGCTACTCATCCTTTTTTAACCACACAAATTAGCTCAAAACTTCACCAAATTGGTACACAACTGATACAACTCCTATCTCAACTATTACCAATAACTTGAACACGTTTTTAAAAGCACAATTAAATCAAATACCCTGCTAAAATGCTTATCCAAACACCACTTTAAATACTGAAACTAAGATTTAACAAAGTAAACCACTTACAAACTTAATCAAACCTGTTCTCATAGCATTTAACATGTATAAACACACATAAGAACACTACTCAAACACCTAAACACACTTATATCAGCAAATCAAACAAGATCAAATGAAACTACACTTTTCTGAAAATTTCCAAAGGTAAAAGAACTTTTACCTTAGGGCTTTACATCCAAAGCCCTAGTGGTTGCATAACCACCTCCTTATGCACCCGGGTGCATGCAGATCCTTGGATCAACAAACAATCAACACCTGCTTAAATCAAAACAAAAGAAGAACACACAAAAACAAGCAATAATATATATTTCTGATTTTTTTTCTTCTTTCTTAAACCTTTCCAAAAAAACTTTTAAACCTTCTTAACACGTTTTCAAAAACTCTATATTACCAACAAATTGCAAATCTTAACATCAAAACCTGTGAACAATAACTTCCAAAAATTCTCAGATTTTCAGAAACTTTTAAATAATTTTGAAACTCAAAATTACTTAACCAAATAACAAATGGAACTCAGAATCAAGCTTCAACACAATACACAACTTTTTATAAACCTAAAAAGGAATTATACTTGTTTTAAACAAAAACCAAACTTTTATTTCATAAAAAAGGAATTACAAGTGCAAAGCTTGAAAACTGGAACAAGGGACATCCACAGACTGGAGTCTCCTTTTATACTAAGCTAAGAACCATCTAGAATCATAAAATTACAAACCCTAATGTAGAAAAATCTCTAAAATGCCCCTAAAGCTTCTAGACGTATTTGAGTACTTGAGCCATCAAACTTGATCTCATCCGTTTATTTTTGCTTTGGGAGGAAGTAATAAACCTTGGTGGTTGATTTGGGACACGTCATACAACTTGGGGACCAAGGCGTGCTCTGATTGGTTGAAGAGGAATTGGGGGTAGGGTCCACACGCGTGGGATTGGGGTTTTTGTGCGTGGGATGGGTTTCAGTGGGTGTGAATTACACGTGGGAGAGATTAATTGGTTTTTACCCAAGTATAAGTTGGGGTGAAACCTGGGAGTGAAAAAAGATGCACAGTAAAACCTTTGATCCGTTTTTAGGGGAAACAAAGGTGTTAGGCGCCATTTTGTTTTTAAATGTTTCAATGTGACACATTTGGTCCTTTTCTTTTGGAATTTTTGGCACATCAAGTTTTTAGCCCTAAAACCCAATTTTCCTTTGTATTCAACTTTCACCACTTTACATTTTTGGCACCAACTTTTGGAAAAGAGTTTCAAAGGGTTGATTTTGACATCTTTGAATAATTCAAGGGCTGTTTTTGGACATTGTTGATCTTCAAAGGTCTTCAATGCTTCTTAATCTTCATGAGGGACCATAATTGGTAATTTGAAATTGTTGAGGGACTAATCTTGCCATTTCTTCAAAGTTGAAGGACCTTTTTGCAATTTTGACAAACTTAAGGGACCAAACTTGTAATTATTAATATACAAGGGTTTTAAGTGTCATTTCTTCATTAAATGAGGATCAATCTTGTTTTGTCTTCAAGTCTTCAAGGGTATTTGTTGAAAATTCCATGATTAGGGCCCGGTTCATTGTACGTCTTCGTTTCTCGTGTTCGTTTTTCCTTGTATCTTGTGATCTTTTGTCTTTTTCACGATATCCATACCTAAAATACACAAGTAAACAAACACAAGCATATATATGGTATTTTATGACATTTTAGTGCATTAAAAGCCCGAAAAGAACGATGAGATCATGTATAAATGCCATCTCATCACTCCCCCATACTAAGCCATTGCCGTGCCCTCACGCAATGCTAGAATAAAGTATCTAAGCATCACCAAAGTTCAATTTTATTAACCTTTATTGAAGAGTAAAAGACTTGCAACAAACTACGAGAATGTGTAAAGACATAATGTATGATTTTCATCACCAAAAGGTGACTTTTAGGGTCAAAGAATAGAAACAAGTTAATGTCCCTTAGAGTAAACTTCGTCATCCTTGATTGTCATACATTCCATGCTAAGTGCAAAAACAAGATCATTGTTGGTACAAATCACAATGCTAACACTACTCATACGTCCAAATTGTGTAATACTTTTTCTCCCCGCAATCCTAGTTATTATAAAAGGAAATGGGTTACTAGCATTTTTTATCTATTTGTCATGGATCACAAGTGATTCATATTGACTTATTTGAGTAGTTATTAGTCCGAAAGCAAAGTAGCACGATTTGATCAATAGTTAGCCGAAGGACAAAATCTTTTAAAACGGCTTCTCGTGTATCTCCTTAAGTTCATATCTTGGCATAACTCGTTTCACGATTTGAGACCTTTCTCGGACCGATATTTGGCATGTACTTCATACTTCAAATCTTGGGAAGACGTTCTTGAAATAATGGTCTTCTCTTCATATTTTGGAATTTCTTCACTTGACGTTTTTGAGAGATTCTTCATATAGGACCACGACTTCATCATTTTTCTTCAATCTTTACTTTGGATTTTGATATACAACGATCCGCCTCCTTTTCGGACTTGGATATATTTATCCTCATACCTTGTTAGGGTCTTTTTGGATAGACTTTCTCCATTCTTTAGGGGAGTAATTGCTTCTCGTCGTGTGTCTCGATCCTTCATATTGATTTTGGAATAATGATACTTCACATCATCTTTGGATCTTTAGCAAAAATAGAGCTCCTCATGCCTTGTTAGGGCCTTTTTGGATAATCGCCAATCTTCGCGTCCCGCTTCAATAAGTTATGCCTTGGCTATGAACTCTATTCAACCCTGAGCAACTTTTAAACGATCTTGCGCTAGAGGCTAAGTAACCTTTCAAATCGTACGACCTTACTTATTGCAATTATGATTTATTCCTAATGCATTGATCTTATGGGAAGAAAAAGCCACAATTAAAAACATATGAGTTTTTGAAAGAACATTTTCATGTTCTACGTTTAGCATGATCACTTGTCTAACTCTATCATTTCTCGTTCTTCACTATATAAAGACCTCTAATTAAAGAGACTCGTGAATACTTGGCCATGCAAGTCAAAATTAAGCCAAATTTGGATTAGCTTTCATTAAGACTATATCAAATCAAAGTTTTGGGTTTTCAAGCCACCTATAGGATCTTGCACTTTCTTGGACTTTTTCAAGTTTTAGAGAATGCGTTTTAAAGTTCCCTTGATAAGTGACTTTCTAGAATCAATTATAGGAACTTGCGAAAAGTTCTTGTTCTTAACCCGAATGAATTAAGACTTTCGCGTTTTAAAGCTCCCTATATAAAAGTCTAGCAAAACTTGAATTGAGCGGGTTAAGGAATGTAAATGGCTCCAAATGCCCATCAAGTCAAAAATTAACTCTTATTCTACCCATCGGAAAATATACATTCGTGTCTTAAAAACACTTATGAAAACTAAGAAAAATTTTAAAATTTGGCCATTTTTAGCCTTATTAGCAAAACAAAACATTGAAAGTTAGAAAGCATGAGGGCATAGCAAAGCAAGTACCTATTCACCCCCCCATACTAAAAGTAAACATTGTCCTCAATGTTTCGAGTCTAAAGGTGGAGCACCCCCATACTAGAGACGAAGAATCGAATGCTTAGGATCTAGCATGGAAAGGGTGATCAACAACATATCTAAAGCCGTTTATTAATTATGCTAAAAGATAATTATTAGAACAATAAAGGATATGTCATGGATTCGTGAAAAACTTCTTCAAACGAACGATGGAGGCTCACGTAAACGAACACGAGAGTCTTCAATCGTAGATGATGATGATGATCTAGATAACACAATCACAAACAACCACGAGACAACGAGTTGGAAGGGTACAAGTCCCCTTATTAGTGAATATAAAAGATAAGCATGGGATCTCCCCCACGAGGCACCTCGTTTTTGATTACCGAGTCATGAGCTCGACTCGATCCCCTCAATGTTAATTATCATTGGGGAAGGTGTCTTGGTCGGGGGCAACCATTGAAGGAATTTCCCCACCAAAGTAGTGCTTAAGCCTATGTCCATTCACCTTGAAATTGGGACCATTATCTTGAGCTAGCTCAATGGTCCCATATGGAAACACTTGTGTAATGGTGAACGGACCCGACCAACGAGATTTCAATTTCGCGGAAAATATCTTAAGACGAGAGTTAAAAAGCAACACTTGATCACCAACGTTAAAAACCCGGTTTTTAATTTTTGAATCATGAAACTTTTTAGTCTTTTCTTTAAAAATTAATGAATTTTCATAAGCATTATCCCTTAATTCATCCAATTCATTCAATTGTATTTTCCGGTGATCTCCCGCGGTCTTCAAGTCAAAATTAGCATGCTTAAGGGCCCAATATGCCTTATGCTCCAATTCAATGGGCAAATGACAATTCTTCCCATAGACTAACTTATAAGGAGTGCAACCGATAGGTGTCTTATAAGCGGTCCTAAAGGCCCATAAAGCGTCATCAAGTTTGTCGGACCACGAAGCACGGTTTTCTCCAATCGACCTTTCTAAAATCCTCTTCAAAGCTCGGTTCAAAACCTCGACTTGCCCACTCGTTTGCGGGTGATAAGCCGTAGAAAGACGATGTGTAACCCCATATTTCTTTAGAACCTTTTCGAATTGGTCATTACAAAAATGGGTTCCACGATCGCTTATAATAGCACGAGGGGTTCCGAATCGAGAGAATAGTTGCTTCAAAAACTTCACTACCACACGAGCATCATTAGTAGGCAAAGCCTTAGCTTCCACCCACTTAGAAAGGTAGTCCACCGCGACGAGGATATATTTGTTGCCATGAGACGATGGGAACGGCCCCATAAAGTCTATTCCCCATATGTCGAAAATCTCACACACTTGAATTATATTTTGCGGCATTTCATCACGTTGAGACGATTTTCCTTGACGTTGGCACGAATCACACGACTTCACAAGTGCGTGTGCATCACGATAGATAGAAGGCCAAAAGAAACCGGCATCGAACACTTTCTTAGCCGTGAGATTAGCACCGTGGTGACCACCCGTGGGTCCCTCGTGACAAGCTCTAAGGATATTAGAAGCTTCGACACCAAACACACAACGTCGAACGAGTTGATCCGCACAAATCCGAAAGAGATAAGGGTCGTCCCAAAAATAGAACTTGACGTCACGAAAGAATTTTCGTTTTTGTTGTGTCGTCATACCCTTGATTATGAAATTGCCCGCATGGTAATTTGCAATGTCGACAAACCATGGGGTGGTGTCTTTAGAATTCACTACACCGAGAGTCTCAAGAGGAAATGTTTCGGTAATTTCCTTGTTCTCGAAAACATCTTTGTGAGGATCTTCTAGACGAGAGAGATGATCGGCCGCTAGATTCTCGGCTCCTTTTTTGTCAAGCACGGTGACATCAAATTCTTGGAGGAGGAGCATCCAACGAAGCAATCTCGGCTTAGCATCTTGCTTAGCTAAGAGATACTTGATAGCCGAATGGTCGGTATACACGATGCTTTTAGTTAAGACGAGATAAGGTCGGAATTTCTCAAAAGCATAGACCACGGCAAGGAATTCCTTTTCCGTTGTGGTGTACTTTAATTGAGCCTCGGTCATCGTCTTACTAGCATAGTGGATAGGACGAAAATGCTTGTCATAACGTTGCCCTAAGACGGCCCCTATAGCATAATCACTTGCATCGCACATGATTTCAAAGGGTAATTCCCAACTAGGAGCAACAAGAATGGGAGCTTCGGTAAGTTTCCTTTTTAGAGTCTCGAAAGCCTTAACACAATCCTCATTAAAGTTAAAAGGAGCATCCTTCTCGAGAAGGTGTGTCATAGGACGAGAAATCTTCGAAAAATCCTTGATGAAACGACGATAAAAGCCCGCGTGGCCTAGGAAACTACGAACTCCTTTAACGGTTTTGGGATGAGGTAACTTGGCGATGACGTCTACCTTAGCTTTATCGACTTCAATCCCCGCCTTCGACACCTTATGTCCTAAGACGATTCCTTGTTTACACATGAAATGACATTTCTCCCAATTAAGCACAAGATTGGTTTCTTCACAACGTTTTAACATTTGTTCGAGATTAGATAAACATGACGTGAACGAATTACCAAACACCGAGAAGTCATCCATAAACACTTCCATCGACTTCTCGATCATATCGTGAAAAATCGCCATCATACACCGTTGAAATGTACCGGGTGCATTACAAAGTCCGAAAGGCATCCGACGATAAGCGAACGTTCCATAAGGACACGTAAACGTAGTCTTCTCTTGATCACGAGGGTCGATAGGGATTTGAAAGTAACCGGAAAAACCATCTAAAAAGCAATAGAATTCATTTCCCGCAAGTCGCTCCAACATTTGATCCATGAAGGGCAAAGGAAAATGGTCTTTACGAGTGGCGTCATTTAACTTTCGATAGTCAATACACACCCTCCAACCGGTCACAACACGAGTGGGAATTAACTCGTTGTTTTCATTAGGCACAACGGTCATTCCTCCCTTTTTAGGGACACAATGGATTGGGCTCACCCATGGGCTATCGGATATAGGATAAATCATTCCTGCGTCAAGGAGTTTAAGGACCTCCTTTTTAATGACATCGTGAATTTTGGGATTCACCCTTCTTTGACTTTGAATTGCGGGTTTGTAGTCCTCCTCTATTAAAATCTTGTGAGTACAAAATTTTGGGTCAATACCCTTAATGTCGGAAATTTTCCACGCAATTGCCCCTTTGTGAGCCTTAAGAACTTTCAAGAGCTCGGTTTTTTCATCATTAGCAAGATCTTTTGCAATAATAACCGGCAACTTGTCATCACCTTCCAAGAATGCATATTCAAGGTGAGAAGGAAGATCTTTCAATTCAAGGATAGGCGGTTCCTCGATTGAAGATTTTGGTTCAACACTCATAACTCCCATCGGCGGAAGAAATGGTGGAATAGAAATATCATTACTAATCAACACCTCATCTTCATTGTCGATTTCATTTGAAGTGAGATCGCCTCCTTGGAATGGAGTGAGATTTGGTGTGGAATTAGCAAGAATCGGATCCAAAATAGTGGGATTGCCACTTGACGAGCTATCGGAAAAACCTAACACTTCTTGTGAAAACTCATCGCAAACCACATCAACGATATCATGTGATTGATGGTAGCGATTGCATAAACATGAGAAGGTTTCGAGTTTTGAGTAGCGTTTATAACAAGTTCCTCTTCGTTGAATCTCAAAGTGATAGTTCTCGCATGAACATCGATAAGCGATCTCGAAGTGTCTAAAAATGAACGACCTAAAATTAGAGGAACTTGAGGATCCGCGGGGATGTCGACTACTATGAAATCAACGGGATAGTAGAACTTCCCCACTTTCACGAAAACATCTTCGGCTATTCCACATGCCATAATCGTAGAATGATCGGCCATCTCGATGGACATGTTCGAAGGAATGAGAGCCGGAAGCGAAAGCGATTTCCAAATGGAAAATGGCATCAAATTAATGCTCGCACCAAGATCGGCCAAGGCGAGACATTCTTTCATATCTTGTATGTCACAAGGAATGAGAAACTTTCCGGGATCTCCAACTTTTTCCGGTATGCGGTTAAGATAAACCGAAGAACAATTAGCAAGCTTTGAAAGCTTTTCCTTATCGCTCATCATACTTTTAAAAGTGGAAGCGAAACGAGGCATATATAACAACGCGTCGGCTAAACTTACATCAAAATGCACTTGTTGAAACATTTTTATAAAAAGCTCGATTTGTTGTTTGTTACGTTCTTGCAACTTCTCTTTGTTTCGTCTTGAAGGGTAGGGTAAAGGTGGTGTGGGTTGGTCATTAGGCAACGGCCTTGGAAACTCGGGTTCCACAATTGGTATTGGTTCAACCGTAGGTGTGGTTTGAGCGGTACTTCGTGGGATTGTAATGTGCTCCTTTTCGACCATCACCTCGGGTTCTTTCTCGATTTCCTTCTCCGTAGAAGTACTTGGACGAGAGATTGGTTCCTTGAAAGTTTTACCACTTCGTGTAGTAATAACCTTCATTTCTCCCTTCGGGTTTGCAATGGTATCACTAGGAAGACCACCCGAAGAAGAGGGCTTACACATGATAGCTTCAAACATCTTAGCCATTCGGTCCTCAAATTTTGATTGCCTAGCATCCGCTTTCAATAACTCTTGCTTAATCTCATGTTGTCCTTGCTCCATTTTTTGTTGATTTTGTTGAAGACGTTGGACATTTCCTTCCATTTTATTTGCATGAGTTTTAAGTTCATTAGCAAGTTCATTTTTAAGCTCGTTTTTCAACTCGGACCTTAAGCTAATCATCTCACGTTGCATATTATCAAATTTAGCATCATTTGCTTTTGCATAATCCAAAAATTCTCCTTGCAAATTTTTCGTGTGAGCATTTTGAAAACCTTGTGTAGTGTTTTGAAAATCACGGTTTTGGTTTTGATTAGAGATTTGTCCATTCCCACTTTGATAATTCCCTTTGTTGTAATTGCGTGTGTTGCCTTGGTAATTACCTTGGTTGTTGTTTCGATAATTATTAACATTTTGGTTTGGTGGAGCTTGATTTTGGCGGGAACCTTGGCCGTTTTGGTTATAAGTTCCCGTTGCTACGTAAGCACTCGAAGTGTTACCATCCGCGGTAATACACTCGGAAAGATCATGAGCTCCCCCACAAGATAAACAACTCTTAGCAACCGCTTTAACCGAAGCGGAATTGGAAGCTTCTTGAGCCTTCCAATGGGACATTAGATTAGCAAATCTATCAAAAAACCTATTTTCCTCATTAGCTTCATCATGTAAGGCATTAATGCTACGAGACGATTGTGACGAAGATGACGAACCCATATTGGCAACACTCGGTGTGTTACGAGGGCTATAAACCTTAGATCGATTCTCAATGATTTGTAAAGCCTCATTTGTCGTCTTGCACAAAAAATTACCACCCGCGGCGGCATTCAAATAATCTCGTTCATGATCATTAAGCCCATTATAAAAAGTATCCACTTGATGTAATTCCGAAAAATCATGGTGAGGACATTCATGTAACATCTCTTTAAATCGTTCCCATGCCATTGAAAAACTTTCATTATTACGTTGCACAAATCGTGAAATCTCATTTTTTAAGTGTGTTGTTTTAGATGGTGGAAAAAACTTGTTCACAAACTTAGAAACGAGATCGGCCCATGTCAAAATCGAATTTGGCGGTTCTTTCTCGAGCCAAATTTTTGCGGGTCCATCCAACGAATAGGGAAACAACATCATTTTAATGGCGTCATGTGGAACATCTTTGAATTTGCTAGTAGCGGTGAGACGGTTGAAATTCCTAATGTGGTAATGCGGGTTGTCTTTCTCGTGACCTCTAAACTTGTTTGCTTGCAACATCGACATTAAACCCGTCTTAATCTCGAAATTCTCCGTAAGGATGGCGGGAATCACAATAGCCTCTCCAAAACCCTCGGTGGGTGCTTGTAGCAACTCCATCATAGTACGATTAGCCATGACGACTTCTTGTTCTACAATAGGTTCAACAAATGGAGGTTCTTCAACAATCAACGATCCTTGATTTGCTTGCTTTTGAAGACGTTTACGAGCTCGTTTTGCTTGATTACGAGTGATCATAAACTTCACGAAGAATGGAGGTGAGCAAAGAAGATTCTTTTTGGTTGTTTTGTGGATTTTCAATTTTTTTGTGTTTTTGATGATATTTAATTTTTTTTTGGATTTTGGTGTATCTTCGTAGACAACAATCTACAAAATCTCTCCTCGAATCAAACTCTTGATTAAAGAAGCCTCAAAGGAATGAAAACGATCACGTGGAGTGAACGCCTTCGAATGACTTTAGAACTTTGGTGAAAACCAAATTGTTCACGAGGGTTTAATCACAAAGAAACCAAGCAAATATAGTATACGTAATAATACTTTGGGCGGCAAAACCCTCGATTAGCCTTCAATCTTAAAATACTCACAAGCAAGCGGGGAAACGAGGCGGCGCGAAGCACTTAAGAGCCGTTTTCCTTAGGGTATATTTTATAATACCCGCCTTATACCCACCTTATAGTTTGTATTTTTCAAAATCGAGCTTCACGAAAGTATTTATCTATTTTTGCCTTTTCTTTTTGTTTGAGATTCGAATACAATAATTAGGAGATCAAATCCCAATTAAGGTTGTGTTTTCACACTTTTGGAGATATTGTATATTGATTGTGATACTTAATACAATATATTAATAATATTTGTACATGAAAAACCAAGAAAACCGATAATACGTGTTAAGGGAGTTCCACTTAACACAAATACTTATTATGGATAATATCAAAAACAAAAGCTTCCAAATTAAAGCACAACACACCTCCCCGGCAGCGGCGCCAAAATGATTGTGGTAAAATACGACTCTTGTTTAGGAAAACAAAAGAACGTATATGAGCGGTAAGTATCGAACAAATGACTTTAAGAAAAATCAAGTGTTAATGACCCAATCACTTAAAAAAGAGAGAAAGTTCGTTTCCCAAGGAGGTATATGTGTTGTGAGTTAACTTGTATTCTTTGAGATTAATATTGAGAAGAATGGGGATGAGAGGATGAAAAGACGGATACGTTAAAATTACACTACGACGTAAAAGACGTAAACGTAAAGTCGTGAAAAACTACCAAAATTAAAAATTATACTAAGACCAAAAACAAAATAAATAAAAGATTGAAAAGAAGTCAATAATAATATAAATAAAGACAAAAATCCAACAAAGATATTTTAAAACCTTTTATTAATTAAATATTTAATTTTAAATGCTAATTAAAGCTCTAAAATTAAATATAACTAATTCAAATGTCTAAAATATGATTTTATTGAATAATTACTTAACTTATATTATTATGAGACTAAAAAGTAATTTTCTAAAAATTAAAAGCTATTAAAACTATTTTTAAAACTCTAAAAATGATTAAAAATGATTAAAACCTAATTAAACTTAAAATAATTATAAAAATAAATCTAAAAGCTATAAAATTATTCTAAAAATGGAAAAGGTCCTAATTAATGCTAAAGAATCTAGGAAAAATGAAAAAGAAATAAAAATAAAATTTTGATTTTTTTAATAATAAAATAATATTAAAATAATGCTAAAAATAAAAAGTTCTCAAATAAATTCTAAAAAATTCTCAAAAATCCTAAATATTCTAAATAAGAAGAAAATGTAAATTAAAGTTTCTAAAACCTCTTAATTAATTTTATATTAATTTTTAAAGTTGCTTAAAAATCCTAAAATCTTATAAAATTAAAAATAAGCCAAATTAAAAACCTAATAAGCTGTAAACCTCAAAATAGTATTTAAAAAGCTAAAAATTATTTTTCCTAAAAATTAAAAATCTTTTTTCTATTTTTTAATGATTTAATAAAAAACGTATAATAAATAAATTCTAGAAAATAATCTAATAAAGGGAAAAATATAAAAATTAGCTAGAAAAGTCACAAATCCTATAAAGGTCCTAGGAAAAATGAAAATAAGTAAAAACGTTAAACCAATAAGCTCAAATGAGCTTATTTGCTCACGGCTTTTTATTTAAGCTAGAAATGAAAAACGTGTTAAATAACACTTGAAAACAAACTCTAACGAAAAAAGGCTATCTAGATTAACGGTAGAACTCCTACTCCTCCAACGAGAGGTTTGGGGTTCGAGTCCAGTTACGGGTATGCCTTTTTGTAATTTTTTCTTTTTTTATTTTTTTTTCTTTTTCCAACCAAATCAGTGACCCTAATTAGCTTATAAACACAATCCAATTCTCTTTTTGGCTAGATTTAAGCACAATTGAAGATCAAAACGTATGCAGTTTTGCTATGGTTGCTGATGAACAAGTGTGAGTGCACACTTGAGCATTCTTGGAACCAAGAGGGGCTTGGTTGTGGCTTACTTGGTGTAGATATTGGGACACAATGGGCACCCTTGTGCTCTTTGAAGCACAAGGAGTCAAAATCAAGCAACAAGCAATCACTTAGTACACAAAGATGATCAAAACAAAGCACACAAGGGCCATGTCAAGTTTCTGTGATGATATGGCTAGGTTTGTGGACTTATAAGCTAATAACTAGCACCCTAGTGAGATTCAAAAGACCAAACTTGGCACACAACTTTACCAGATAGCACACAATCAACTTCAATAACTCACTAACCCTATATCTTAACAGAAATCAAAGAATCAAGCTCACAATTTCATAAAAATCCACCAGAAAGTGACATATGCAGATTTTGGCTACTCATCCTTTTTTAACCACACAAATTAGCTCAAAACTTCACCAAATTGGTACACAACTGATACAACTCCTATCTCAACTATTACCAATAACTTGAACACGTTTTTAAAAGCACAATTAAATCAAATACCCTGCTAAAATGCTTATCCAAACACCACTTTAAATACTGAAACTAAGATTTAACAAAGTAAACCACTTACAAACTTAATCAAACCTGTTCTCATAGCATTTAACATGTATAAACACACATAAGAACACTACTCAAACACCTAAACACACTTATATCAGCAAATCAAACAAGATCAAATGAAACTACACTTTTCTGAAAATTTCCAAAGGTAAAAGAACTTTTACCTTAGGGCTTTACATCCAAAGCCCTAGTGGTTGCATAACCACCTCCTTATGCACCCGGGTGCATGCAGATCCTTGGATCAACAAACAATCAACACCTGCTTAAATCAAAACAAAAGAAGAACACACAAAAACAAGCAATAATATATATTTCTGATTTTTTTTTCTTCTTTCTTAAACCTTTCCAAAAAAACTTTTAAACCTTCTTAACACGTTTTCAAAAACTCTATATTACCAACAAATTGCAAATCTTAACATCAAAACCTGTGAACAATAACTTCCAAAAATTCTCAGATTTTCAGAAACTTTTAAATAATTTTGAAACTCAAAATTACTTAACCAAATAACAAATGGAACTCAGAATCAAGCTTCAACACAATACACAACTTTTTATAAACCTAAAAAGGAATTATACTTGTTTTAAACAAAAACCAAACTTTTATTTCATAAAAAAGGAATTACAAGTGCAAAGCTTGAAAACTGGAACAAGGGACATCCACAGACTGGAGTCTCCTTTTATACTAAGCTAAGAACCATCTAGAATCATAAAATTACAAACCCTAATGTAGAAAAATCTCTAAAATGCCCCTAAAGCTTCTAGACGTATTTGAGTACTTGAGCCATCAAACTTGATCTCATCCGTTTATTTTTGCTTTGGGAGGAAGTAATAAACCTTGGTGGTTGATTTGGGACACGTCATACAACTTGGGGACCAAGGCGTGCTCTGATTGGTTGAAGAGGAATTGGGGGTAGGGTCCACACGCGTGGGATTGGGGTTTTTGTGCGTGGGATGGGTTTCAGTGGGTGTGAATTACACGTGGGAGAGATTAATTGGTTTTTACCCAAGTATAAGTTGGGGTGAAACCTGGGAGTGAAAAAAGATGCACAGTAAAACCTTTGATCCGTTTTTAGGGGAAACAAAGGTGTTAGGCGCCATTTTGTTTTTAAATGTTTCAATGTGACACATTTGGTCCTTTTCTTTTGGAATTTTTGGCACATCAAGTTTTTAGCCCTAAAACCCGATTTTCCTTTGTATTCAACTTTCACCACTTTACATTTTTGGCACCAACTTTTGGAAAAGAGTTTCAAAGGGTTGATTTTGACATCTTTGAATAATTCAAGGGCTGTTTTTGGACATTGTTGATCTTCAAAGGTCTTCAATGCTTCTTAATCTTCATGAGGGACCATAATTGGCAATTTGAAATTGTTGAGGGACTAATCTTGCCATTTCTTCAAAGTTGAAGGACCTTTTTGCAATTTTGACAAACTTAAGGGACCAAACTTGTAATTATTAATATACAAGGGTTTTAAGTGTCATTTCTTCATTAAATGAGGATCAATCTTGTTTTGTCTTCAAGTCTTCAAGGGTATTTGTTGAAAATTCCATGATTAGGGCCCGGTTCATTGTACGTCTTCGTTTCTCGTGTTCGTTTTTCCTTGTATCTTGTGATCTTTTGTCTTTTTCACGATATCCATACCTAAAATACACAAGTAAACAAACACAAGCATATATATGGTATTTTATGACATTTTAGTGCATTAAAAGCCCGAAAAGAACGATGAGATCATGTATAAATGCCATCTCATCAGTGTTTAAGTCAAGTTTTGCTAAGCTTTTATATAGGGAGCTATAAAACGCGAAAGTCTTAACTCTCACAGGTTAAGAACAAGAACTTTTCGCAAGTTCCTATAATTGATCCTAGAGAGTCGTTTATCAAGGGAACTTTAAAATGCGATTTCTAAACTTGAAAAAGTCTAAGAATTTGCAAGATCCTATAGATGACTCGAAAACCCAAAACTTTGATTTAATAGGCTAAGCATCCAAGAGTCTCATTACTTGAGATTTTAAATTGTGGAGAACGAGAGATGATAGAGCCAATTATAAGTTCGGTATTCTTTCGTGAATTTATGTGAGTTAATTATGAGCATATTCTCCCATCGCTTGCTAATAATTTATCTGCTAATAAATAAGGTTGTACGATTTGAAAAGTTACTTAGCTTCTAGCCCAAGATCGTTTAAAAGTTGCTCGGTATGGATTAGAGTTCATAGCCAAGGCATAACTTATTGAAGCGGGATGTGAAGATTGGCGAGTCCGAAAAGGCCCTAACAAGGCATGAGGACTATATTTTGTTGCTAAAGATCCAAAGTGATGTGAAGAATCATTTATCGAAAATCAATATGAAGGATCGAGACACACGACGAAAAGCAAAAACTCCCAAAAGTCATGGAGAAGTGTATCCGAAAAGACCCTAACAAGGTATGAGGATAAATAGATCCAAGTCAAAAAGGAGGCGGATCGTTTTATATCAAAGTCCAAAATAAAGATTGGAGAAAAATGAAGAAGTCGTGGTCCAAGTATGAATCTCTCAAAACTTCAAGTGAAGAAATTCCTATTATGAAGAGAAGGCCATTATTTCATGAACGTCTCTCAATGTTTGAAGTATGAAGTCGCTGCCAAATATCGGTCCGAGAAAGGTCTCAAATCGCGAAGCGAGTTATGCCAAGATATGAACTTTATGAGGTCCCGAGAAGCAGTTTTAAAAGATTTTGTCCTTTAGCTAACTATTGATTAAATCGTTCACTTTATTTTCGGACTAAATAACTATCTAAATAAGTCAACAATGCATCCTAGTGATCATTCAAGACAACAATAAAATATAAGAGATACACCTAGGAATAAGGGAGTCTAAGTGAATAATTGGCTCACATGAGTTCGTGATAGTTTGCTAACTTATAATAACAATGATCTCGTTTTTAAGCTTGGTTTGGAGAAAGTGAAAACTTGAGGATGATGATTATTCATAACATTTCCAAATCCCAAGGTATGATTTTGATTTCTTTACTTGGTATGTTTATAATTTTATATCTCGTTAATAAAGGCCAACGTGGATTGAATATGATGAAAAGTGTAATCGTGCTTTGTAACTAATGCATTGCATGAGGACATTGCAATGGTCAAGTGTAGGGGATTTGATAGGTGTGTAAACACCCATCCTTTCTAACAATTAATTACAATAATAACCGAGCAAAAATGTGTATTTTATGTCTTTTATGTCGAAATTATGCGTGGTTTGTGTTTTTGTTGTGATTTAGGACGAAAAGGTGAAAAGTGGAGAAAACACGGGCATTCACGGGCATTTACGGGCTTTTATTGAAGAAAACGATGAAAGACGAAGTCGAGAAGTCAAGAGTGCAAAAAGAACGGAAGTCCAAGACCAATTATGAAGATTTATTGAAGAAAAAGTCAAAAGACGGAAGTTTACTTAAAGCCGAAGAACTCAAGTCTATTTTATTGAAGAATTAAAAGACGAGTTCAAAAGAAATACCGAGCCACAAGTCATTAGAGTCCAAGTTTAAAGAAGATTAGAAGAAAAGGACTAATGGTGCAATTAATGAAGAATTAAAGGCTTAAGGACCTAATGACGCAATTAAGAAGAAAGGAAGGAGGGGAGGAAGCTTCCTAATCCTCCCCTATATATAGATTAGGCTAGTTAATTATTTTCTTTGTTGGATGGTTTGACAAATCATTTCTTCCATTTTCATTTATGCACATTTACTTTCTTGTCCAATTTACATTAATTGTCTTGCACCTTAATTACCATTTAATTTCAAGTAAGTTTCCATTTAATTCTTGTCAATCTTTACTTTATCTTGTTGATCTCCTATCTACCTTTCTTAATCTTTGATTTTTTTGTTTAAGTTTATGTTCATGTTCATGTTCTTATTTTGATCAAGTGTGTTTTTGATTATTGTGGTTAAATCTGTTAGTTTTGTTGATTTAGATTGTTTGTTTATGATTATTGAATGATTTGTTATTAGTTTAGTTTAATCTTTTGTTTGAATTTGATTAACTTGTAGATAGATTCTTTGTTACTGTATATCCCTTGTTCTTCGGGAGTGTTTGTTTCTGTGTCTGAGATTCCCAGGAAAACTTCCGAGTCTAGAGTTGTTCATTCGGAACTCCAAAGTTCCGAACCAAAGGGGCTTCATCCGGAAGAGTTCCGAGTCAAGGCTTCCGAACAAAAGTTCCGGATCAGAGCTTCATCCGGAAGTATTCCGGATCAACATCAAAAGTTCCGAACCAAGGGTTTCATTCGGAACTCAAAAAGTTCCGGATCAAGACTTCAGACTCAAGGAGTTCCGACTCAGCAAAGTTCCGGATCAAGAAGGCTTCATCCGGAAGTCTTCCAAATCAAGGAGGTTTTATTCGGAACTCAAAAGTTCCGAGTCAAGCAAGGTTCATCCGGAACATTCAAAGTTCCGAGTCAAGTCTTCTGAGCAAAAGTTTTGGATCAACTTAAAAGTTCCGAATCAAGGTCAAAGTTCCGGATCAAGCCAGTTCATTCGGAAGTTTTGAACTTCCGAATCAAGGTTTCTTTCAGGTTCTTGTTAGTCTTTCTTTTTAAATTTCTGTCTTTTATTTTCAAGCTTTATTTTTTCCCACCTTTTATTTTAGCTGCACTTTAAGTTTATTTGCCTTAGCTTTATTTTATCCTTGCCTTAATTTAAGTTTTAGTTGCGTTTTAAGATTGCCTTAGATAGATTTAAATTTGTGTCATTTACTTTAGTGCCCTTTAATTTTAGTCACGTTTTTAAATACTTGCACTTACTTTAATTAGACTTAGATTTACTTTAAAGTCATTTACTTTAATTGTTTTGCACATTTATTTACAAACAACCAAAAATATTTGTTTCACCAAGATCAACTGAGTCGTACTTTAAGCCGGAAACCAATTCGAAGAGATACCGAGAACAATAATTGAACCCAGCAAAATCATAACATTAGTTGTGCATAGGCAGCCTGATGAACAAGGTGTTGCAATCCCAAAGCATTCCTTTCAGTTCGGAATTAACAGGTCTTGATCGTGGGTGGTTTTCCAGGATCGCATACTTGATCAAACTACATCATGAATGTCAACATAAAAGAAATAAAAAAGAACAAAGGAGATTGGATTGATCCCAATAATAGAACTGATATTATATAAGATGAATGGGATACTTTGGTTTACAGGATTCCTAATCTATATATACAATATGAAACGGTATGTTGTGAAGGGTTGTGATGGTTCAACAGAACCAACAAACATGTCCTTTATACATAACCGTTTATAACTAACTTAACTGAAAATCGGGCCTGGGCCAAGAAGTGCAGCCCTTTACATACTTAACTTACAGAAACACATAAACCTACTAAACATACAAGAACAAAGATTAAATGGATTAAAACTTCCAACATATTCCCCCTTAATCTAATTAATCTTTGTACTCTTCAAATCTTCTTGTCCAATCTTACTTGCTCCAATCCATGCGTACTCCGTGCTTACTTCGAAACAAAAGTTTCACTTTCTTGGATCTTTGTAACAAAACCGCAGCCACGGTTCTTTCTTTTCCTTTCTTGAATCGTCATGGTTCCTTGCTGTTTGGGCTACTACCCGGCAATCTTACAGTCTAGGCTACGACCTAGTTTTATTTGGGCTACAACCCAATAATCTTGCTGTGAACCAAAGGGTTCGATCTTACTTGCTGTGAATCATGAACGGTTCCATTTATCTTGCTATGAACCAAGAATTTTCCTTGCCTCCTTATCTTCCTTCTGATCTAATGATCTTCAGATGGCTGTTGTTGTTTCTTTCTCTTACAGGTTTCTTGAATGATGAACGAGACATGATTATTGTGTTGTTTGATCCCTTGGCGCTCTGATACCATGTTCGGAATTCACAGGTCTTGATCGTGGGTGGTTTTCCAGGATCGCATACTTGATCAAAATACATCATGAATATCAACATAAAAGAAATAAAAAAGAACAAAGGAGTTTGGATTGATCCCAATAATAGAACTGATATTATATAAGATGAATGGGATACTTTTGTTTACAGGATTCCTAATCTATATATACAATATGAAACGGTATGTTGTGAAGGATTGTGATGGTTCAACAGAACCAACAAACATGTCCTTTATACATAACCGTTTATAACTAACTTAACTGATAATCGGGCCTGGGTCAAGAAGTGCAGCCCTTTACATACTTAACTTTACAGAAACACATAAACCTACCAAACATACAAGAACAAAAGTTAAATGGATTAAAACTTCCAACACTTTCTGATTAGATCCTGTTGTGCACCCGATTCAAGTGATCCTTTCCCCATGTCTCTGCATACGTCCATTTGTTATCATTCCAGGAATGATTAGAAACATGCTTATTGGTAGTGGAATGCCTTACTTGGACCATAATATCCCACCAACTGGAATTATATATCTATAATTTCTTCGATCTGTTGTTAGACCATAATACCAATGAAGTAGTGGCGGCGTTGGAAGAACTATCTCAAGTTCTCAATAACGTAGCCACAGATTCATTTCAACCGTTTCTGAGTATGGGAAAATTCTATTTGTAGATGAGATAAAGCAGTAACAAAAAAGTGTTAGATCTGCAATGCACAACTGGTTTGGTGTTATGCTAGTGCCTTTTGTATATGGAGTTGAACTTTTTTTAAAACCTTTTTAACTGCCTGCCTAACTTTTATGCTGATGTTTTCGCACGCAATGCTTTTCATCTAATTGTACTTATTAAAATTATATGAAAATACAAGAAACTTAAACATAAATATTTCAAGAAAAACCTTGTTTTACATTCACTTAGTCATAATGCATCAATGCAATAACAGAAAAGAAGGTTTATGAAGATTCAAATAGTACTTGCCGCATTTTGCATGTGGATTGCAAGTTTTAGTATGGGTTCATAATATTTTAAGGCAGGCTAACACTGATAAGAGCTGGATCGATACTAAGATAACAGAATAATAAAGATAGAATAATCGACGTTTGAGAGGTCGAATAAGCTCTCCCAATAATTGACACGAAATCAATAATCCATAATAATATTCAGCATGATGAGATTACAGCCCTGATCACCCTATATAGTAATACTATTCTTGTAGAACAAGTCGGATCGTAATCTTTTCCTAAATAAAACATATCTAATAAATAAAACTATTTTAACACTTAATTTATAATAATGCCATAAATATAATCCCAGGGTCGTATCATTACTCCGCCCGCAAAAACACCTTGTCCTCAAGGTGTTCCTTGAAAATGTCCGCTGTGAGTAATTCCAGGATCCCAAACTCTCCTTTGAACAACTCTCATTGCATGTCGGTTAGCACGAACCTCAAAAAGTTGGGCCACGTTATTTATCAGCCAGCTTTTATTCCAATTTTTCCGTGATTGATGGTAAGTGATCCCGGGATTCCATGTTCTTCTTTCTTCTACTCTCCCTGGATCACAAATAAGCGCCTCAAAAGCCCTTAAATCAATTCCAACAGCAAGTTTTTCCAACTCTGCACCAAAAATCTGTCCACCCATTTGTTGTTTCCTTTCCGCATGAGAAGGCACGTCCCCTGCCCAATTCGGGTTCATGTGGTCTTGGTTATTTTCTGATTCCGGAACACCAATGTGTTTTGAATCCAAATTCTGAAGTATAACGTCTGTTTGTGGTGGGTTTTCCCCGCCATATCCATCAGCAACATCAGAACCTGTGACATGAACACCTTTAAAACCCATGTCTTTCAGCTCCTCCTTTACCTCGTCGCTACTGGTATAACTTTTCCCACTATTTTGTTCAAAGTGTGGGGTATTTTGAACCGATTTTGAGGATACCTTGGTTGTAACTGGTTGAGTACGATATATCAGTTGCTGATATAAATCACCTTTTGTAAACCGAAACCGATCTAGTAATTCTTCCTTTAGGTGATCCCAAGACTCAAATGGTTCATGTTGTTCATACCATCGATACCACGCTAATCCTTCTCCTTCTAAACATAGTGTGGCTGCTCGAAGTCGTTCCCGACGAGTGATACCATGAATCTCAAAATAGCGCTCCACCCTGTAAATCCACCCATGAGCATCATCACCCTCAAAGATTGGCATCTTGAGCTTCCTCATTCGGTAATCAGATCCATTAGTTCTGCCTCCTCCACTACCATTACCAGGTTGAAAAAATATGCCATCCATTTCAGTATGCTTACTCCTGTCATCTGGTTGAGTATGACCAGGGAATTTTTTGGTCATGTAAGGGAACCCGAGATCATCAAACTGCTGTTCTGGTTTGTTCACCCCCTTCGTCTGGTCGGCAAATAACTCGGATGAACTTTCATGATGATGAATTCCTGAAGTATTCTTGATCACTGAATTTGTCCCCTTTGCACTTTCAGTTGACTTTAGAATTGCCTCTAGAATTTTTTCCATTCTCTGTTCCATTGCTGCAAATTGTTCTTGTGATTCTAACCTAGCAGCAACAAACTTTTCATCAATATTCTTCCTATCCTCAGCCATTTGTTCTTTAATCTGAGCGATATCTCCTTCAATGGTCTCAACCCTCTTGATGGTGGCGGCCATTACGATCACTTCCTTTTCTTTTTTTTTTTTTTTTTTTTTTTTTTTTTTTCACAGAACCCTAAAATCGATTGCTCTGATACCAATTGATAAGAGCTGGATCGATACTAAGATAACAGAATAATAAAGATAGAATAATCGACGTTTGAGAGGTCGAATAAGCTCTCCCAATAATTGACACGAAATCAATAATCCATAATAATATTCAGCATGATGAGATTACAGCCCTGATCACCCTATATAGTAATACTATTCTTGTAGAACAAGTCGGATCGTAATCTTTTCCTAAATAAAACATATCTAATAAATAAAACTATTTTAACACTTAATTTATAATAATGCCATAAATATAATCCCAGGGTCGTATCAAACACCAACCGAGCAAATCGGATATTGATCTGTTTTACCTGATACGAAGCCATGTACAATTCATCCATGTGTGCACAAGCACTTCAGAAAGATAAAAATAGATGCAGCAACAGAAAAACTTTGTCGTCTGTATTACTTTAGTTTACTTTTAGTATATGATATCGTCTGTTGCTGCATAATTGGTAAAGCTTTTTAGGTGGTAAAAGTGCAGAAAAACATATAATATATGACTACTTTTTTTGAATCTTTTTATCCTGTCTCTTTATTTTAATTCAGTCTTTAAAAATGTGTATGGTGTTTGCCAATTCTGACTAGACATTTTACCATAACTAGTGCTTGTATGTAATTATTATGCTGAATTGTTTTCAAATAAAAGCAGCAAAAGTGCACATTCACAGCCTTTTCTTCTTCAGCTATAGTAAATTTCCAATAACTTTGTGTTCCAAGCAACTACTTGTTAGTGGTGTAATTTTCATCATGCTTCAGTCGCTAACCATTATCTACTCGTCGTTTTTTCTTTCTTATGTGCTTGATTAGCTTAAAATGTTTGAATGTAGACCATTTCCTACCGACCTTAATGAAGCTTCAGAATTTTACATAAAGTAGCAAACATAAGCAACTTCATTCAGCCGGCATATAGTTATGTTGAAAGTATATTAGTACAATACTGTGCAAGATGATCAATATGCACATAGATATGATATGCTAAAAGATATACGGTATAAGCTAAATGAAAAAAAAATGGAATTTGAGAATTTGACTTTTTCATCAAATCTATTGATTTGAGTCCTCACATTCCATGTATGCCAACCCCACAAATTGGCCACCATTTGTGTAGAATCCCGACCATGGAGAGCGATGCATCTAAAAAGACGAAACTTATGTGGTTGATTTTCTCTGATCGAAAAGTTTTCTTGGTGTCAACATGGATGGACCAAAACTTGAAGTTGATATATATACGAGCATCGAACATCGACCATAATATATACTGTATTTGTTTGTTGTTCTCAATTACAGTTGTGACACCTATAGTAAAATCTCCCACTTATCTTTGATCCTATCCCTTTTGTCACTAGAAACAGACCAAATCTTTTCACATCATGTGTTCATATACGTATACGTATATACATTCAGTACTGATCACCTGAGTGTATACATCAAAATGGGTTAATCAAAAAAGTTACTTGGGTCATTTTTTATTAGTCTCAAATAACCTCACCCTCCTATATAAAGATTGATTCATGGCATCAATTGAGTAAAAAAGACTTGTATTTTTTGTGTTAATCAGGGATCGAACTAGCCAGGACAAAATTTGACCAAAGTATTTAACAAAAACTAAATAAGACTAGAAACACAATTTTATTAGGCCGGATGCATTTAGAAAAAGTTTTTTAAAATAAAAGAGTTCTAGTTATTATAACTATATAAAAACGTATCTCATTTAGCTCCTTCATGCCTATTAGAATATAACTACTTATTTCGGTTTTGGTGGCTTCAACTATAACCCCAGCTCTCTTTATGGGTCTGAGGAAGACTTATTATAAATTCATTGAATGAACAATTCAAAAAAGAAATCTTTCTGTGAGATTCCAGACCACTGCAGTGCAAAAATCTATAGGTGTCCTTAGACACCCGGGTTCCGTTCAGCTATGCTAGTAATTCGTATACGCAACTTCAGTATTTTTTAGAGTATATAACAGATATCCTTTGACCCCTTTACTTATATGTGGGTACACCCTTGTTTGCCACCCATATCAGCAATGCTACATGCATTTAGCTATATATCCGAACATTCCCTTCTCTACTTTAAAGCAAATATATATAGCACATATACGCTCTACTCCAAAAATATCTTTAAGTTTGCTGCCAAACCATAGAGAACTCACATATATATATCCTTTCACTCATCCCCTTATCCCCTGTGGAGAAATTGGAGCCAAAACTAAACATGGGTAGCAAGCATCTCATCCATCTTCCTTCTATCGGTCAAAGCAGCCACGGAAAGAAGCAAGCAGTTCCAAAGGGTTGTTTAGCTGTAAAAGTTGGCCAAGGTGATGACCAACAAAGATTTGTGGTACCCGTTACTTATTTCAATCATCCGCTCTTTATGCAGCTGTTAAAGGAGGCTGAAAAAGAGTTTGGATTTGCGCAGAAAGGTACTATCACGATTCCCTGCAACATCCAAGAGTTTAGGACTGTCCAAGGCATGATTGAGCAAGAACACGGATATCATCAGCATCATCATCATTATCATCATCATCAAATTGTTGGGTGCTTTAGGGTACGCGTTGGATAACATGCATCTTAGCTTATTAGTCGTTTCGTATAGTATTATCATCTAATACGCCTCTCCATTCCATACATGGATGTAATGAACATATCATCATAAACTCGATCGATATATCAATTATCTATAGTGTAGAATTTTGGTTTTCTATATTTACCTTTTACCTTGTTTTGCATGAGTTGATTATTACTACTAGGTAGGAAGTTTTTGTAAGAAATTGTTGAAGTGTGAGGTGATGAATTAAAGAGGGGTTGCATGATTGCTTAAATTGTGAGCAAATACTTAATAATCATCATTAAAGTTAGCTATCAATTATTAGATGAATGAAATGATTAGTACATACTGGTAGTACTAATTAAAGTAGTTGTGGAATATTTGTGCCAAGTGAGTGGAGGGTCCATGAAATGAAACTATTCCAAGGATGGATGGAGTCCTCAAGTCTTCAACTATTAATGGGTGGATTCTTATTCCATATATGCTTATATCAATTGTAAACCTCATGTTAAAGTTCTTGTATGTTATCATTTCTATATGTTCCTTGTACCAGGTTTTGACACATACACATATACCAGTCATGATCAAATGATAACTCATATATGCTCGATCAAACATACGTAAAGAATTTGAAAAGCAATCTGATTCGGGCGCTAGCTTTTGTAAACATGCATGCTCAAATATGCAAACTTGCATGTGAATCAAAGCTTCAAAGTATTAATTCAGAGTACGTATATGACGAGTAAGTATTTGCGCCTATGATAAAGTTTGAAATCGCGATCTTAAACTATGTTTATTCACAACCCACTCCAACCCGCCAACCTCATATTAAAATATTACTTTTTTACTCATTTACTTATACAACCGACACATACAACCAGTATTAACTTTTTTTTATCATTTATCAACAATCCAATGCAAAACAAACCAACCTCATATAATATTATCACTTTCACATATTAATTACTTAAATCCAATAAAAAGTTACCCATTAGCCAATATAATAAACTATATCACATTATCACTTAACCCCAAGTTACTAATTAATATCATACAAATTAATTTAAGCCCAAAATATACTTATACAATTTTAACCAAAATTTGGACACCACTCCAATAGTCTATAGCTAAACTTTTGTCTAATTCTGTTACTATGAAAACTAGCCCAACAATATCTACCCTAAACCCATTTATGTGACAACCGGGAATTTTCTAGATTTTAAATAATAATAAATTATATTATTTATTAATCGAAATTCGTTTTCGAGAGATATCAAAGTTATTTGATTCGAAAACGGGAGTTTATTTTACATACTGTAAAAGACTGCGCAAAATCTGAGAACTGACGCGATACAAATTAAATTTATATTTAATTATTCAGAAATATTTGATAAAAGGTTTATTAAGTTATCTGATACCTCTCTTTTAGTTTTAATAATGTATGTTGAAAATGAGAGCATTCAAGTAGAATTTTTTTTTTCTTTGAACGCAACTATTCGAGTTAACCGATAAATAATAACTATTTTAAATAAAGATGTAAATGATTACGAGAAATTGGTCGAGTAAATACTCCATTTTATTGGAAAAACTATTTAAAAACCAACGGCGCAAATCTCGTAAATCGAATTAAATTTTATTGAATATTAACGAGTCCCGACCCGTTTATTTACAAAAGATATAAGAGATTTTCGTTTTTAGTCCCTGCAGTAATATTTTCAACCTTAACCCTTCACTATGACACACTTTGCAAATTGTTTTAAAAACTTTTGAGTAGTAGTATATAAAGGGAAATTAGGGTTTCTCCATCTCATTTTTAACAAAACCTAGCCACCAAAAACTCTCTCCCTCTTATACATAATATCCGGCGCCTCCTTTTGTTTTCCGGTCACCGGAAATATTTTCCGGCCACCTAAACCTGCCGCCGCCGCAACCCTTAAATGATAAATCGGAGTGATTTATGCAACACCGCCAAACCTGACGCCACCCATTCACCTATTTCGTTTCCACCTACTCCGACCAACAGATCCACAAAACTCGTCGGCCGTCGCATCACCACCTTATCACTGGCTTACCGCCGCCACCTGACCACTACATAACCACCTCTACTAATAACCACCACCTACATCATCAAATCCACCATCTATACTCCACCAGTCGTCACCATCGTGACTACAAACTCGAGTTGCTACCGTCATCTTCACCACCTTGATTCATAACCATGCGACGGTTTAACTGCCGTCGTGTTCAATCTACCATCTTCATCACCTCGAAAACATCTTGCCAACCACAGATCCATACGATTCAGACCCATAAGGGTGTTTTACCCTTGATTTCGAGTAACACCAGCAATTGGAAGGGGTTGGTTACTATCAAAACCATGTCCAGCCACGTGCGGGGGTGTTTGTCATTCGTCACCACCGAAACCGCCACATTAGTGGTGTTTGGTTATGTTTTCTGGCCACCACATCTGCACCCGAGGGTGTCGGGCTTGTGGTGTTACTATTATGTTGGGTATTTAGTGTTTGGATCTATTGATAAAAACACCACAAGCGTGTTTGGGGCTGCTGTAAAACACCACAGGGGTGTTGGGGTTAGTAGGGAACCATATGGGTGCGTTTGGGTCTGCAGCAGGACATTAAGGGTGCGTTTGGGACTGCAGACAGTGTATAAGGAGCGTTTGGGACTGCAGACAGTGTATAAGGGTGTATTTGGGTTAATCAGCCCGCCGATAAGGGTGCGTTTAGGTTTATGTGGACGGGGAACTTCGATGGTTTAGAAGTGCCGGGGTGATTTTAGCTCATGGTTTGTTGTGGTTTAGAGATCGGCTAATAACGTATATAACTTTAGTAATTAATTAAAACGAATAAAACGGTGTTATGCATATATAAATATATATTAGTGGTTAAATAAATATGTCGAACATTATCATTATCACAAGAACTATAAAAATAATTATACGTTAAAATATGTGTTTAAATAGCCCAATTAGGGCGTTTGTCTTTTGATTTGAAACACATAGGTTGTGTGGGTTATTACTTAATTATAGTGATTAAATAACTAGTTGGTTATAAGTTAAAACATGACTTGCATATCATAGGTTGTTTGGAAAAATGGAGAATATTGATAATTGATTCATATGGAAAAGTTGTATAAACGAATAGGTCATGTCGAAATTTCTATAAATCTTATACTTTATATTTTGTTCGCTACAAACTACTATTATATTTGTAAACCGATAAAATAATTAAATAATATTATAAAATAAATGGATTCGATAAACCGATAAAAGTTATACTTTTTATCTAAAAATAGCAATTATTAATTAAGCGGTGATTTTCTTAAAATGAGTCGAACTATGAATTTTAATTATTTTTATCACGATCTTTATATTGTAAATACAAAATAAATATATACTTTGATTTATTTTGTAAAAATTGTTATCGCTATTATATAATTCAACATAAGAATTATAAAATCGTCTGGTTTACATAATGTGTACGGAATACATTATATACTTGGTGCGTGCTTAATAGATTTATTTGACCAACCACCGAACTATTATACTTGGAACTTAAATATTTTATCAACGGGTCACGTTGATGTACGTATCTATCGAGAACTCAAATACATACTTTTAAGTTACTGGATTTAGCCGATTAGTTAAACCACAACACCATGACCGAGCCGTTTCGATTTGTGTTTGTGCGAAGCGTATTATTAGCATCACTAGCGTTTTCTCTACATCGTCGAGGTGAGTTCATACCCCATCTTCCTAGTTTTAAATTGATTTATAAAGGTTTTATAATCATTTTGGGGGAAGTACATGCTTGGTCACAAACTATTTATAATTTGCTTGGTTGGTCATAAACTGTTTTAATTGTTACGGACTGAGTGGTTAACTACATTAATTGTTATAATTATGAATGTTGATACTAAAATTTCTATTGTGGGTTTCATAGCCCAACACTTTAACTGCTTTTTCACTGGTTCTCGGGTAGAGACAATGGTTGCAAGAATGAACACAAGTGCATATACTCGTTTATGTATTGGTCTAAGTCCCGCTTAAACCCAATTACTTGGCCCATTATCATGAACCGTTAATTTCTAACTGGATGACCGGTCGAAAGCGCGAATGTTATGGATAGATCTATCGGGGTTGACGCCCCTGTCCGGCTTGGTCCAACAGAGGACAAGCGGGCACAGTTTCATTTGAGTCTGAGGACGGATGTCGTGGGTTAGGCATCCGTAGGGGCTGCATTATATGATTATACTACCGGTGTTGTTAACGCTTCGGTGTCATGAGCTTAGACAATAATAAATGCCTTTTTTGTGACTTTGTATTTGTTATATTGTCACCAATGGTTAGAAAATCTTGTGGTTCATCAAACACTTCTTTATTATCAAGAATCTTATTTGTTAACTGGAATATCTTTTATGATCAGGGAATTCAATTATTAACGAGAACATCTATTATTATCAGTAAACTCTGCTCATATAAATAAACTATGTTTTTATCCGTAAACTTTGTCTTTATTATTTAACTCTGTTTTCATCATAACCTCTGGTATTATTAATAAACTCTGTTTTTCATCAAGATACACATTTTATTAAGAAACTATGATTTTAAACTCTTATACATTTACTGCATGCGCAATGGTCGATATAAACTCTAGTTTTTTTTCATAAACACCATAAAACAAAACTTATGAACTCACCAAATTTATGTTGACATTTTTAAGCATGTATTTCAGGTTCTTGACTATGTGGATTATTTGGAGTCTACTTTGTGGTTTTTGGCATGTAGAGGTCGTTCTCGAATCAAGCTCTCGAATACTCATGATGTCACAAGTCCCCAAAGCAAGTCTTCCGCTGCAGTGAATTTGGGGGTGTGACAGATTGGTATCAGAGCCTTAGTTATAGAGAACTAGGTTGCATTAGTAACTCTAGACTATAACCGGCTCTCATCTTTTTATCTAGTAGTAACACTCATCACATCATACTATTCTGCTGCTATATGAATATTTGCAATGCATGGTTGCTATTATTTCGTTGCCTGTCATGTTTTTACTTGTTTACCTGAGATCGATTGCTTGATTAGTGCACTCAGTCATATAATATATTTATATATATGATTGCTAGAACATTTATTGGGCATTGTGAGTTACACAATGGTCCCGCAGATCTTCGTATAATCAACCCTCGAGATATTATGTGAATTTTTGTTGACAATTGGTCGTGAGTAATCTCCAGTTTCGAGCTAATTCATTCAAAAAGGTTGAGAGGTGTAACAATACTTAACTATGCTTCAGTGGGCCTCATGTTTGATTGAGTGCGAGATGGAATTAAGTATGGGACGTTACACAACCTATGATTTTTGATGGATTACATCGAGGGTGGGTAAGACTCGTAGTCTTACGTAATAATATGGAATGTGTTGTATGCTCAGAGTCGAGCTGAGTCATCGAAAGGTTGAGATGTGTAATAATTCATAACAAAACCCGGGGCCATTCTTTGTGAGTGAGTTTCGAGGTTGGGTTATGATAAGTTATTACTCAGCTTAGTATTTGATGAGTCTTCCTCGAGGATGAGAAAGAATTGTGTGATTGGACAATTGCTTATTTAGAACCGACTACTATATACTTATCCTACTTATAACCGTGAGTTTCTTTACTTGATATACGTCTACAACTGCTTTATTGCCTATCGACACTTATGTTCTTCGATCCGATACGTTCGAAACGTCTACATATGGAAGACGACTTATTTTCAACTCATACTCTTTGCTTTTTGTAATTTTGGATAATATCGTTGGGAGATTCTAACGATTTTGAATTGGGTATCTTGCCGGTGACACTTAAGTAGGATGATTTATGAAGTCTTTATTCAAATGGATTGGGACGCCTTTGCATTTGAATTAAGAAATCATAAATCACCGAATCATAAGTTTATAATGACATATTTGCATAGATTAGGACGCTTTTGTATGCAAATATGTGATTATAAATGAGTGGGCTTAAGGATATCCGACGTGACCCTTTATATTTATGGTATTGATTTAGTATTCCAGTTTGGGGTGTATTTCTTTTGACTCAAGATTCGTCCATACAAATTTATCGTATTTCGTCTTGTTATCGTATCATTACGACGTTTTGACGAGTGATTCTTTAAGCTTCGTCTGATTCGCGAATTGTTACGAGAATCTTTTCTGAATATATACTGATCGACGTGAACGTAATGAGATGGTGGTGGTGAACCCTTAGAGACTTTTAAGAACTAACGATTTTTTCTAAACTCTTCGTTTTGAATTTTATCGTTCTATGAACGACGACCGATTTGTCAGATTGACATGTAGAACCGCGTAGGTTAATCCACTTATACCTATTACTTATCTAAGTAACTATTGGTGGGCAGCACGATTTTAAAAGTTTGGACAGAATTATCTGTGAGCAGATCTAAGTATATTTGATATAACACTGCGGTAGAACCTAAAATCCCTTTCTCTACACTTTTAATTGGGTGACAATGATTGAGTTCGAGGACGAACTCCAAATAACACGGATGTACTGTGACAACCGGGAATTTTCTAGATTTTAAATAATAATAAATTATATTATTTATTAATCGAAATTCGTTTTCGAGAGATATCAAAGTTATTTGATTCGAAAACGGGAGTTTATTTTACATACTTTAAAAGACTGCGCAAAATCTGAGAACTGACGCGATACAAATTAAATTTATATTTAATTATTCAGAAATATTTGATAAAAGGTTTATTAAGTTATCTGATACCTCTCTTTTAGCTTTAATAATGTATGTTGAAAACGAGAGCATTCAAGTTGAATTTTTTTTTCTTTGAACGCAACTATTCGAGTTAACCGATAAATAATAACTATTTTAAATAAAGATGTAAATGATTACGAGAAATTGGTCGAGTAAATACTCCAATTTATTGGAAAAACTATTTAAAAACCAACGGCGCAAATCTCGTAAATCGAATTAAATTTTATTGAATATTAACGAGTCCCGACCCGTTTATTTACAAAAGATATAAGAGATTTTCGTTTTTAGTCCATGCAATAATATTTTCAACCTTAACCCTTCACTATGACACACTTTGTAAATTGTTTTAAAAACTTTTGAGTAGTAGTATATAAAGGGAAATTAGGGTTTCTCCATCTCATTTTTAACAAAACCTAGCCACCAAAAACTCTCTCTCCCTCTTATACATAATATCCGGCGCCTCCTTTTATTTTCCGGTCACCGGAAATATTTTCCGGCCACCTAAACCTACCGCCGCCGCAACCCTTAAATGATAAATCGGAGTGATTTATGCAGCACCGCCAAACCTGACGCCACCCATTCACCTATTTCGTTTCCACCTACTCCGACCAACAGATCCACAAAACTCGTCGGCCGTCGCATCACCACCTTATCAATGGCTTACCGCCGCCACCTGACCACTACATAACCACCTCTACTAATAACCACCACCTACATCATCAAATCCACCATCTATACTCCACCAGTCGTCACCATCGTGACTACAAACTCGAGCTGCTACCATCCTCTTCACCACCTTGATTCATAACCATGCGACGGTTTAACTGCCGTCGTGTTCAATCAACCATCTTCATCACCTCGAAAACATCTTGCCAACCATAGATCCATACGATTCAGACCCATAAGGGTGTTTTACCCTTGATTTCGAGTAACACCAGCAATTGGAAGGGGTTGGTTACTATCAAAACCATGTCCAGCCACGTGCGGGGGTGTTTGTCATTCTTCACCACCGAAACCGCCACATTAGTGGTGTTTGGTTATGTTTTCCGGCCACCACATCTGCACCCGAGGGTGTCGGGCTTGTGGTGTTACTATTATGTTGGGTATTTAGTGTTTGGATCTACTGATAAAAACACCACAAGCGTGTTTGGGGCTGCTGTAAAACACCACAGGGGTGTTGGGGTTAGTAGGGAACCATATGGGTGCGTTTGGGTCTGCAGCAGGACATTAAGGGTGCGTTTGGGACTGCAGACAGTGTATAAGGAGTGTTTGGGACTGCAGACAGCGTATAAGGGTGTATTTGGGTTAATCAGCCCGCCGATAAGGGTGCGTTTAGGTTTATGTGGACGGGGAACTTCAATGGTTTAGAAGTGCCGGGGTGATTTTAGCTCATGGTTTGTTGTGGTTTAGAGATCGGCTAATAACGTATATAACTTTAGTAATTAATTAAAACGAATAAAACGGTGGTATGCATATATAAATATATATTAGTGGTTAAATAAATATGTCGAACATTATCATTATCACAAGAACTATAAAAATAATTATACGTTAAAATATGTTTTTGAATAGCCCACTTAGGGCGTTTGTCTTTTGATTTGAGACACATAGGTTGTGTGGGTTATTACTTAATTATAGTGATTAAATAACTAGTTGGTTATAAGTTAAAACATGACTTGCATATCGTAGGTTGTTTGGAAAAATGGAGAATATTGATAATTGATTCATATGGAAAAAGTTGTATAAACGAATAGGTCATGTCGAAATTTCTATAAATCTTATACTTTATATTTTGTTCGCTACAAACTACTATTATATTTGTAAACCGATAAAATATTTAAATAATATTATAAAATAAATGGATTCGATAAACCGATAAAAGTTATACTTTTTATCTAAAAATAGCAATTATTAATTAAGCGGTGATTTTCTTAAAATGAGTCGAACTATGAATTCTAATTATTTTTATCATGATCTTTATATTGTAAATACAAAATAAATATATACTTTGATTTATTTTGTAAAACTTGTTATCGCTATTATATAATTCAACATAAGAATTATAAAATCGTCTGGTTTACATAGTGTGTACGGAATACATTATATACTTGGTGCGTGCTTAATAAATTTATTTGACCAACCACCGAACTATTATACTTGGAACTTAAATATTTTATCAACGGGTCACGTTGATGTACGTATCTATCGAGAACTCAAATACATACTTTTAAGTTACTGGATTTAGCTGATTAGTTAAACCACAACACCATGACCGAGCCGTTTCGATTTGTGTTTGTGCGAAGCGTATTATTAGCATCACTAGCGTTTGCTCTACATCGTCGAGGTGAGTTCATACCCCATTTTCCTAGTTTTAAATTGATTTATAAAGGTTTTATAATCATTTTGGGGGAAGTACAAGCTTGGTCACAAACTATTTATAATTTGCTTGGTTGGTCATAAACTGCTTTAATTGTTACGGACTGAGTGGTTAACTACATTAATTGTTATAATTATGAATGTTGATACTAAAATTTCTATTGTGGGTTTCATAGCCCAACACTTTAACTGCTTTTTCACTGGTTCTCGGGTAGAGACAATGGTTGCAAGAATGAACACAAGTGCATATACTCGTTTATGTATTGGTCTAAGTCCCGCTTTAACCCAATTACTTGGCCCATTATCATGAACCGTTAATTTCAGACTGGATGACCGGTCGAAAGCGCGGATGTTATTGATAGATCTATCGGGGTTGACGCCCCTGTCCGGCTTGGTCCAACAGAGGACAAGCGGGCACAGTTTCATTTGAGTCTGAGGATGGATGTCGTGGGTTAGGCATCCGTAGGGGCTGCATTATATGATTATACTACCGGTGTTGTTAACGCTTCGGTGTCATGAGCTTAGACAATAATAAATGCCTTTTTTGTGACTTTGTATTTGTTATATTGTCACCAATGGTTAGAAAATCTTGTGGTTCATCAAACACTTCTTTATTATCAAGAATCTTATTTGTTAACTGGAATATCTTTTATGATCAGGGAATTCAATTATTAACGAGAACATCTATTATTATCAGTAAACTCTGCTTATATAAATAAACTATGTTTTTATCCGTAAACTTTGTCTTTATTATTTAACTCTGTTTTCATCATAACCTCTGGTATTATTAATAAACTCTGTTTTTCATCAAGATACACATTTTATTAAGAAACTATGATTTTAAACTCTTATATATTTACTGCAGGCGCAATGGTCGATATAAACTCTAGTTTTTTTTCATAAACAGCATAAAACAAAACTTATGAACTCACCAACTTTATGTTGACATTTTTAAGCATGTATTTCAGGTTCTTGACTATGTGGATTATTTGGAGTCTACTTTGTGGTTTTTGGCATGTAGAGGTCGTTCTCGAATCAAGCTCTCGAATACTCATGAAGTCACAAGTCCCCAAAGCAAGTCTTCCGCTGCAGTGAATTTGGGGGTGTGACAATTTAGCACTAACATTTACCCTAAATATTCTCAAACACATCATCAAACGCAGCCACTACCATTTTATTAGCAGTCATCACTTTTCTTTCTCATATGTCACCACATTCTTTTCTCATTTTATTTCATCAAAATATAAAACACACAAGATCTAGTATTCTTTCCTTAATCCTTAATAAAACCCATCACTAAACAAATACAACTTTGATGTAATGGTTATGAAGCTGTGGTTTTGTTGGCCGATTCA
The DNA here is from genome assembly GCA_025667525.1 of Glebionis coronaria. Taxonomy (NCBI): domain Eukaryota; kingdom Viridiplantae; phylum Streptophyta; class Magnoliopsida; order Asterales; family Asteraceae; genus Glebionis; species Glebionis coronaria. The sequence continues at coordinate 249,247,004 of CM046878.1, forward strand.
GAGCGTGACACGTGGCATGGTTGGCTCAACAATCTGGAAGTCACAGAACGACCAGATCGTGGCTCTGTTTCTCTTTATTATGTACCTTTTCTAATATAATATTGGGTATGTTTTGTCTTCTACTCTCCAACCGGTCGGATCCATTCTTGTGAATAAACTTAATCTTAGGATCAGATTGGTCCACACTCGATAGAGCTTGTTATCTCATGTGATATATATATTTATGGTTAATTGATATAACATGCATTAGTTTTAATCAAACCAAAAAGAGACTTATTTTACCATCCTTTTAAAACTTTGGATTTCTGTAACACTCTCATTTTACCTTATAGCAGCAGAAACTAATTTTTGGGGTATTATTAACAAAGTACCATAGTCATAATAATAGAAAATGCTCAAAAACATTTTTATAAATATTTACGTCATAATTCATTTATTCAGAGTTAAATAAAAACAACTGTACAATAATGTACATCACAGGTTTTCCCCAAAAATCTAGTTTTATTTTCTAGAATGATAACTTTATTCAAGACACCACCATCCGCAACCTGCCAGTCCTCATTCACCTAAAATATATGCCTTAAAGTCAACACAATGGTTGAGTGAATCCCTAGGTTTTAAACAATATTTGAATACAAGTACGACTCCATGGTTACAGTATTATACACCCAACTTTTTAAAATTCATCAATTCTTATTGCACTAGCTCATGACCCCGCAACTAGACATTATCAAGAAAACCCAACAAATTTGCCCTTAAGTAGGAAGTTTGCCGGACTATCCTAAATAACAAAATAAAGCATATTTGTTTAGCCTAGGTAAGAACCATTAGCTGCTAGCAAGTGCGACTTGCCTAGATAGGAGATGTCAGTCTCTAATAGTACTATTTACAATATTAGCGCTCATTAAATGATTAGTGGTCCACGATTAAAAGGGACTTAAAGACAACAAGTAAACGTAGTGTCAATATTCATATAGGGAGAATACAAAAACACTTGTATTCTAGTTTTAGCATATATCCCCCTCACGAGTTTTCAAATCATTTATAAAGCATTTAAAAGTGAGGCTATGAACTCACCTTAGCTTAAAGAGTCTTGATTAAATCAGCTATACCCAATCACAACCTTCTCACAATATCTGAGTTAACACACAATATATAGCTATATCAAGTCATACTTATGAGTTAAATCTTTTATTATTTCATGTATTTATACTTTGATTCATATATTTTGTTATTATAGTATCATTGTTCGGGCCATTATACTTAGAAGCCATTCTATAAACGTTAGAGGAGCGAGGGCACTTTAAATCGTAAACCCAACCACTCAGTCAGAACGTAATATCGAGATGAAACATCTTTGTACAAAGCTCCCTACTAACATGACACATTTTATTTTATTACATTTATGTTCTTTAGTTTCAATATTGGCAAAAATAGTCCTTATAGTTATATATTAGCATATTTACACTTTTAACCCTTTAAGTATATAATTTCATTATATTGCAATTTAATCCTTCAATATTTAACCTTAAGATCTCAAACTTTCCAATATTTATTATAATAGATTTAACTTTCATAAAATGACACTTTTGGCCCAAAATGTTAAATAGTTTCAAAAATGACAGTTTTAGTCCCTATACTTGTAAAAATCATATAACTTCTTCAAAAATGTACCAAATGATCTAGGATTTTATAACAAAGTTTAAAAACATATTTATAATCATAATAACAACATTTATCAGAATTATAGCTCTTGAAATAGATTTTAAGTCATTATTCCTTGTAAAATACAAAACTAGAGTTTTAAGACATCTTTAACTTATAACTTTCATTTAAATTGATAAAATGACTAGTTATGTTTGGATTATATTTATAACATAATTTTGGCATTATAACAAGTCGTAGAACTCATTATAACAAGATCAAAGCTTGTTTAACATAGAAATTACCTAGGTAGCTCCAAAATGGATTCTTATGGCTTCCTATGAACACTACTTGCTATCAAAGCTTCAAAAACTTCAATGGATTCCTTCCAGACCTAGTTTTTGGTCTTGTAGGATGTCCTAGGACGTTTATATAAGTGAATATGAAGAATGGGTAGGAGGTTTAAGGAAAACGGGGTGCAAGTATACATGTTGTGTATTCGACCCTATTTATAGCAGTGGCAACACTTAGGCTCCAAGTTTGGCATCTAAAAGTGTAGAGTATTGACTAATGATAGCTAGTGAAGCTCTACACAAGTTCTTAGACCCTATCTTCAATTTAATCCTCAATTGTGGCTCAAAATGGGCCACGACAACATTAGGATGAGAATGGTGATGTGTAGCACCCTAGTAGGTAATGCACCTACTTGTCACCACTCCTAAAATACCTTAGAACATGTAAATATCTGATTTCAAACCTTAGAATTGGAGGGAAAGTGTTTGAAATAGGTTTTGGAGGCAAAATACTAATCCGTGTCTTATTTCTACAGCTTATAACTTATGGTTTGTGTTTTTGGTGATTAGGAACTTAGGAAAGTGATTAGTGACTGATTAAGGCTTAATTAGGGTTTATAAATTCTATTTAAGAGATTTGGGTCCTTGTTTTGAAGTTTAACAAAATTTTGATGTAAAAATAGGAAGTATACTTTTGTAGATTAGGGTTTTCTAATGATCTTGGATTTAATCCTAGTAAATGTGATTATACTCCTCTTAGATCTTAATGTAAACTTAATATAGGTCCTATAAATTGTGTTAAGTGTCTAAAGAGTTCTCACACTTGGTTTAATGGTTTAGTTTAGGTAAACATGTCTAAAGAGTGAAAATACCTATTTTGTCCTAATTTACAAGTCATGTAATTAAATTTTGTACCTTGTGCATTAGATTACTTGTACATTGTCTTAACATAATCTTATAACCTTAATGAAGTCCTATGAGTAATTTTAGACTTGTCCTAAAAGACTAGGTAATGATTTCATGTAGATTTCTTAATATAAGGGTTTCTATATCATTAAGCCTAATGACTTTCTATTTTGGGTAATTAGGGTTTGTATCTTAATGTAAGCTTATTATAAGTCTTATATAGTATTTATGACTTCTATGGGTTCTACATTCTTAGTTTAAAGGTTTATATAGGTTGATCATATTCTAGGGTTATTTAAGTAAGCTTAAGGTCCTATGCTTTGAAAACTTATACATTATGCTTTAATAATTTGTAACTTGGTTTAAGATAAATGTATTAACTTATTACGATACTTAGTTGAGTTTTATAATTTGTTGCAAAAGATTAGAGTCTAATTCATTATAGACTAGATTTTATATGCTAATCTTGGTTTTAGGTCATTTTCTTGTAATTAGCACATGATTAGTGAATATTAGTGTTTTGTGATTATATACCTTTTATTTATATGGTAGATTAGAATTAGTATAATGTGCTTAATAATAGCACATAGTTTTTATGTAATTATTTGATTTAAACTTGAAGAACAAAATTATATTTTAAAAATGATAAAATTATAACACCCCATATTCGGCTCACTTTTTTTCCTAATTCTCATGATAGCCTAAAAATTTGCATAGAAATCCCACAGTATCCGGCTAACTTTTTTGCAGTTATATTCATTCTATACTTAGCTTTATTCTTTTTTAATTATCGGCCGGTTAGTCACAATAAGAAAAAGAAACTGTTATAGCCCTATAATGAGTCAACATTATTCTCTAACTAAGCAATGGAAGACACTGCTCCAAAACAAAATCCTATAGTGCCAAGTATTCATCAAAATCTGTCTTTCGGAACAGTTCATCTCGGGTCCGTTATTGTTTTAAAATTGCTAGTATCGGTTCGGTTCGAGTTCACACGGGACCAAGGTTTTGGTTCGAAATCGACTTTGTAGTTGTTCGGGTACGTTCGGCCGTGGGTTCGATCAATCGTGACTTGCTTATTCTAGTGTTCGTGTTCGGTTTTGGTTCCGACACATTGTAACACCCCACTTTGATAAGTGGACCGTTACGCGTAATTATGGCGTGTCATCAAAGCATGCAAGGTAATATGTACTAAAACATACATGACCATATGGAAAACCGGAATTAAACATCGGTTCCCAAACATATGCCCAAAACATAAATAAAGTAAATGAACTAGGGGGACAATACAAGTGTCCAAACAAGCATAATTATGAAGGCAAAAAGGAGAAGAAGTCTAAGGCAGCTTCCATCCTATGCACGTCCTCCATAAGCTCAAGTCTGTCCATGGGTACCTGCCGTTTTGGGACATGGAAAGGAAAGTAACGGCTGAGCATAACGCTCAGTGCACGGATATACGACATAGTATGAATGACTGAAACATAACTAAGACTAATAGCAACGGAATAACATAAGTTCTAAGATATCTGGATTCATGTTCATAAAACTGGTTTTATAGTTTGAAAAGACTTATGTTTCTATGAAAATCTGTTTTAATTAGCCAAATAGCCTCTATAGGGCATGAAGTTCCACCATGCATGAATACTTGGAGGGGAGACCTCATCATGCAATTAGAGGAGTTGCCTCTAATCAAATAGTCTGGGTAGGAGGGATCAACTCCTAGTGAAGGATGCAAGGCACACATCGCATTCACTCTGATAATACTGGTAAACATGTAACTAGGATGCACCCATACGCCCCACATGATAATATAACATAATGGCCAAAACTAAAAATGGACGCCACGAGCAATCACTTCGCCGTGCGGAAGTCATAACACTGGTGCCTCCAGTGTTATGATTATGGTACCTCCATAACTAGGTCACACTGGTCATGCATGTATATGGCTTAGGCTCTTATTCTAACATAAGTATCAAACATATAAAACAAATATTGGGAAAGCAGTTGGCTGCAAACGGGGAAATCCTAATAAGGAAAGAATGTCCATACCGAAGGGGCGGGAAAATCCGTACCTTATGTCCAGTGAACGGAAAAGACGAACGAAAGGGAGTCCTACTTCGATCTCACTAATACTACATAAATAGGATACATGTATATGTTGTCCCATATTCTTAGATGATTTAACAAGAAAGAAAGGTAGATAAAAGATGAATTAGATGAGTTCTAGAGAGAGAAAGTAGTGAGAGAAAGTAGAGAGAAGTGTGTGAAACTATAGGAAGATTAGATTAGAGCAAATGAATCAACCAACACCTCTCCTTACATGCAAGGAGAGGTATTTATAGCCTTGCCTACATATGGCATAATGGGCTATATGTCTGATTGGGCCGGGCTTGAATAAAATGCTTAGTACCTTGAAAGATGCCTTTTAAGCTAACCATCAAGCCCGTAATGTCATGACTATTTTAACTAACTATTACAACATTCTAATAAATATTACAATATAGACCTATAACCGAACATTCTTGTTTGACTTAATATTTTGAGCTAACAATCTCCCCGAATGTGAGGTCATTCCTCTTCGATATTTGGAGTTTAATGGAGATTACGAATTTCGTCATAAATGAGTCTTGAACGTGTAATAGTAGTCTTTTTCTTCATGCTGTGATCTTTGAGCCTTTGTCGTTGTCTTTCGACTTTGTATTTAAACTTGAGATCTTCAAAAATTCCTTGACTTGTCTTTGCCATCTTGCGATCTTGTGTCTTCATCCACATGATCATACATCACACAATCTTGAAAGCTTGCTAACAATCTCCTTTGAAGAGAGGTCATTCCTCTACATTAACTGATAAGGACGATTTTGATCACCAGAGTTGCAGAAGTCTTTTGCTTTCTTGATTGTTGAACTTGTCTTTGGGCATGATTATTTAGTTTTGAATATTTGACTTTGCTGAGTACACCGTAACGTCACCTTCTTGAGACAAAACATAGACACGGACTGAATGGCTTTGACATTCGTCCTTAATCGGTAGCGTTTACCTCTGGTCGGTGAAGACCGTTACACGATATTAAATATCGTACCTGTGATTAGGTAGATTCAATTAAGAATCTCCTTGACAGGGTTTCGTGACTGTACTAGCCGTTCTCTTTACTCGACCGTCTCAAAGCAAGACTGCGAACATAAAGATTGAATCAGTTGGATAAATATCTGCTTGATTAAATTCGTCAATTCAAATTCCTGGAACAAGTTTGATTCATTAAGAATCTTACCATTGTTGCTTTCCAGTTGACACAAGCTTGATTCGTAAGAATCTCGCATGTTACCTACCGTAGCGCTGTTTAATGTTGAGCTAGAAGGATTTCCATTCGTCACTGTGAATATTAATAAATATCACTCTAAATGTTCTGGCAAGACCATAAAGATATTGCGTAGAAACCTGAAACGAGTTTGAATCGATAAAGAAACAAACCACTGTTGCTTTTCAGTTTTACATATGTTCAATTCATAAAGAATCTTACACATGACCTACCGCAGTGCTGTTTGATGTTAACACTAGAAGGATTTCCTCTCATCATTATGAATACTTGGTAGTATCACTCTGAGTGTTCTAGCAATATCACAAGGATATGGCGTAGGACTCTCTTGATCTTTATCCGTGTGTCCTAACGAGATTTGATTGATCTCTTGGCTCTAGACTCGATTTGTGCACTTTTAGTGGTCGGAGGCTGGAGCAGATGCCACCTATTCAATATCAACTATCTCGGAGTGAAAAAGTCAATAGAAATCGTGTTAATTTCCGTGACAATAAAACAAACCTCTTTTGAGAGAAGCCTGAGTCAGCTGGGGAGGGTTGTGCATTACATCACTGGGTCCATGATGTGTTGTCTTCATGATGTGTTGACCCGGTTTCTGCCTAAGTTGTATGGAGGGATAATTTCTTTACACCCTTTATCCTTACATTTATTTTTCGTTCTTCAACCCCTTCAATGCTTACCAAGACATCATTACTAACACCTTGTTGTGATTGTTCCAGTGCTAGCGTTAGTACTTGGTCGGCATTCAACTCCGTTCACATTCTACTACATCTTTCCTAAGGACTTCTAATAGTCTATTGGATTGTCCCTGGGAAGATCCCTCCGGTTCTGGTTGGATCATAGGACTTAAACCTAACCACCCTTTTGACACCAATAACATCGTGAATTAAAGATGTTGTGGGTATTTGATCGTAACCATGAGTGCTTGAGTCTTTAGATCACATTTTAATCACATTTTCTCCCCCTATCTCTAATATACAAAATCGTTTGATATTAGAGATACCAAATTTGATTAAAATATATTTTGAAAAATAATTTTGAAAACTTTCAGGAGGAAAATATGTCAAACTTAGCATGAATATGGAATGCCCCCCCCTCAAAAATTGATCCAACTGAATTGTCATTGTGAGGATGTGATCCACATTTCACTTTTTGAGGATAGGAGTTGTTGAACACACAATTTTTGAAAGATTTTGAATAATCGTTGAGAAATTCTTGAAAAAATTGTGTTCAACGCTTTTTGAAAAACTCTATTTCTTTTTGGCGAAAAAGTTTTTCTAAAGCATAAACTTGAGTTCATAGACTTTGAATGTCTTGACAAATCCACCCAAGTGTAAGAAGATTTAACTTCTTTTGCTGAGGGTAAGCGCACTAAATCGTACACTCCCCCGTGAATATCGATCCGGGTTGTAATCTGAAAGTGATTACAAGCCATTGTGTTGAGCTCAAAACGTTGAATGTTTTGTGACAAGATCAACCCAAGATAGATTGCTCTACCCGTTGTTAGAAATATCGTCCAGAAGAGACAATTTTCTTTATAAAAGATAGAAATGACATGTTTTGAAAAATATTTACAACTTTCATTCGAGCTTTATGTACACACCCGTGTCGTTATTGAGCGACATTTCTAGGTACGTCCATATTATCGATACTGAAAGACATGTCGAGAAGAATATTTTTGGATTTTCAAAGATTTTTAATTTTTAATTTTGCTTTTTCATTAATATTTACATGTAGATGATTGATAGATGAATCAAGCAGGCTTCTTTGCCAGAATCTCCAGTTCTGCTGGAGTCAAACATCTCATACCAATTTGCCTAACTAGATACGCAAACCTCTCTTTCGAAAGAGCTTTTGTAAACAAGTCATCTAATTGGTAATCAGTACTAACAAAGTATAATTCAACGATACCCCTTTCAACTTGTTCCTTAATGAAGTGATATCTGACATCAATATGCTTCGTGTGGAAATGCTGTACCGGATTGCAGGATGTTGGAAATACGTTTTTACGTATTTAGAAAGGATCGGTCACTCCAATGATATTGGGCTCGTGATCCAATATAGCCCATATAGCCCACATGTAGGGTGGGCTATATAAACCCCCCCTCCTAGCATGTTAGGAGGGGTTGTTGTGGTTGAACACTCAACATTTTCACATAATCACATTTCATCTTTCTTTTCATTCCTCTCCTTTCTCTCTCTTCTTTCTCTCTCTAAGTTCCTCTATTTCCCTTCCATCTCAATAGGTAAATCATACATGTCTAATCCTTAGAAAAACACGATCCTTCAATTGGTATCAAGAGCATGGTTGTTTTTTCGGATTGGCACGTTTTAATCTATTGTTTTGATAAAGTTTGATTTTTTTTTCTCTTTCTTTCTTCTAAAGTTTATTTTTTTTGTCACGGATCACATTTTTTACATATTTAGATTCTATTATTGAAAAATATCATTTTTTTTTTCTTTTTTCTCTCTAAAAAGTATCCGTCTTCATATTCCAGTCTTAAAAAATATCTGTTTTTTATTTTCTAAAAAGTATCAATTTTTTAATTTTTGGTTATTTTTGGTCTTGTCCTGATCCAAGTTTATTAATCGGAAAATGTTTTAAGTTTTTATATTCAAAAGTATCAATTTTTTTTAATCAACATTTGTCACTTTCTGTCTATCCCTGCTAAAGTTGTTGTTGGTTTTCTTGTTCTGTCCTGTTTATCGGAAAAAGGTTTATAGATTATTCCGATGCATTCATTTTTCGTCCTATTCCGATAGAAAGCTGCCTTTTCCGATACTTTGACATTTCGATCGCAATAACCAAGTGGTTCTACTTTGCGATCATTTGTTTTCAGATTCCCTTATTCCGACGTTGATTGCGATATCACTTTGCGATCGTGATTGCAACGGGATCAAGGATCATTGAGACAGAACTCTGCCCAAATTTTTTTAAACACATTCCGATGGTGAGTCTTTGATATTGCGATGAAGAAGGTATTGCGATGGGATGTGTAGTGGATATTGTGATGAGAAGTATTTTGAACATTGCGATGGTTTCATCTGTATGTTGTATTGCGATGAACCTGTTAAATATTGCGATGAATTTTTTTTTTGATTATTGCGATGAAAAGTTTGAGAATATTGCGATGGGTTGGACTATATTGCGATGGAATTTCTCTTAAGATTGCGATAGAAACTTTCAACTCGGTTTAACCAAGATTTGACTCAAGACCAAAACAAGACTCGACAACCTCTCATACACTCGACCTGGACTCGACTCCACTGGTTCTCGAACACAAAAACACCCTTGAACACCCTCCAACACCAGATTACACCCAAGACTCGACTCAGACGACCCTCAAACATTTTTCATTGATCTCAAAAACCAAAAACATTGATCTCAAAAACATTTTTCATTGATCTCAGTTTCAACGAAAATTTTCATTGATCTCAAAAACCAAAAATAGAAAAGTAACAACCTACCCGAGACCCTCTTTAATAGGATCTTGATGATTTATCTTCGTGGTTCGTGACAACTTTTTGAGATTTTAACTGGCGAGATTGGTACTGAGATTGGTGAGATATATTTTGACGCGTTGTTAACTACCAAAAAGGATTTCTTCTTTTCGAAGTATTTTTGTGATTTTAAGGAGATGAGCAAATGGTGCTGTGAATGGGTTTGAGATAGATTTATGGTGACTGGTATTTAATTGAGTAATGGGGGCGGAGCACACAAGATACAGGATGACCAGATTTTTTGTTTGAGAAAGGAGGATATAGAATAGACGAAAAAGAAAGAGACGGGGGATTTATATGAAAGTTTGTTGTCAGGGTACACCTCTTTTATACTATTTTTTTATCACGCCAGGTGGTCTTCATGTTTTGTGCATTTTTTTTGTGCTGACACATTTTGTTTAATCTGAGCTTGAAGAGAGGAAAGATTATATTGGTGGGTGTGAGGGTTGACTATAAAGTGATAAGGGTTAGGAATATTCAAATTGACGGAGGAAACAAAGTAGTGCCACGTTTTTGGCAGCATTCAATTTTCTTGGGAAACGTATTTTCAAAGAAATCGACTTTCAAAAAAATGAATATCAGATTTTTCTTTACTTTTATTTCTATTTTTAGTTTCATTATTTTTATTAAGCTAACTTTTTAAATTTAAAAATTTTAAAGTTAACTTTTTAGTAAAGTTAATTTTGTATTATTAGTTTTTGGTACATCGTGTTGAGGCGGGTATTTTGAAAGTATTAACGTGGAAAAATATTTGACGGGTTAAAAGTTTTTGTGGCCGGATTTGAAGACAAAAGTAACGAGTCAAAGTGACGGGATTTATTTTTGGAGTGAGCCGAATTTAAATTTGACCTATTAGTATCCGGTTTAATCTATCATCGTTAGAGCCGACAACAATCTTTGAGCCGAGAAAAGAGTCTTATCATCAATCGTAGATTTTTAAAAGTTATTTACGGATCCTTCGAAGTTCCTTCACGAATTGGTAAATTCCGAAAACAACTACAATCACGATCATTTTTCATCATAATTAAATGGAGACTTTGAATTCAACGTTTCAAGAGGGAGAACTGCATCAAGTGCAAGCCAACGCTAGATAAAGTGGTATAACTTCATTTCGAATGCTTCAGTATCATCTAGTTAATCTTTCACGGCTTCAAGGAGGGAGCGAATTTATGACAATCGTTGGTCAAGATCGTCATATATTCATCGACTCAATATTCACCACTTTGAGCCAACTCGCCGAGCAACTTAACAATGAAAACTTTAATCACTCTGCATCGGCACTTGCATATCAGACTCTTGTGACACAACTCACGCCTTTCCTCCAAGTCAATATCATCAAGTCTGAAAGTTCAGTGATTTGCCAATCGTTTCTTCGAGATACACATACCGAGCTTCGAGTTTTCCATGATAAAATTTTGAAACTCATGACATCGGTCTCGTCTTCGATTTATGAAAGATCTCGACTTCAGCAAGGGTATGATAATGGAGTGCAAGACTCTTTGATGCAAGAGGAAACTGGTCATACGGTTGAAAACTTGGAGCCTAACAATGCCAAGAACACGGAATCAGGAGGACAACATGATACCAGTGGCACGTCAGGGAATGTTCACGAGATCTCTTTTGATGACACCTTACCCGTTTATGGCGAAGAGCCTGCAAACATGGTACAATGTAATGTTGTTTATGATGTATATGCTGATGCCATGCCGCATATTGAGCATTCTGAACCTAATTATGACAACCATGGGATGGAAAAGAGTGATAGAAATACCACTTCTGATTCATCCGATGTGAGTCATAATGGGGGAGAAAGTGTTCAAAATGCTAAACATCATGATAATTGTCTTTTGACTGCTTCCGATTCTAAGATTAGAGAGCTCGAAACGATTGTAGCTCAACAATCAAAAGATCTTGAGGATGCCAAACTTGAATTTTCTAAGAAAACGGACAAATTTGAAACATACTTTGAAAAACTTGAAAAGTCAAACGTTGTTCTTGAAAGAAAATTGGATCAAAAAGTTTTAGATTCTAAAGCTGAAAAGGATAATCTTTTGAAACAAATCAACTGCTAGAATCTAAGTTGGCATCCCAAGATGAACTGCTCAAAGAGAATGAGATGTTAAAGGCTCAAGTACAGGAAAAGGTTTTTGCTATAGCTGCGTTGAAAAATGAGTTAAGGAAAAATAGAGGAACTAGTGTGGACACTAACCTTGAAAAACCATCAATCTTGGGGAAACCGCCTACAAATCAGTTCGTCAGACAACCATCCGTTAGACAACCTACTGCATTTAGATCCGAGCGATCACAATCCTCGAGACCGCGGTTTGCCTCCCAAGTTGATATGGTTCATCTTTCTAGAACAGTCACTCCACCATCTAGGCCCAATGTGACTAAAACAGCTTTTGCAAGACCTAATCACATGATTGCCTCTAATTTCCCTAGACATAGTCCAAAGAATACGTCTCGAACTAGTTCAAATGACGTTCGCCATACATTTGGTCTAAGGGAAGCTAAGCAAAAGACACAAGTAAGAGATAGGAATTTCAAACCTAGTCAGATGCCTTCTAGTTTACCCAACACTGCTAACCGTAGCATGTCACATCCTAGGAGCATCAATCAATCATCTAGGAATTCTAGATCTTACTCGGACATTAAATATGCTACTTGTAAAACATGTAGAAAATGTGTCTTTACGGCAAATCATGATTCTTGTATCAAGAAATTGCTTAATGAGGTGAACTACCGTGCTAGACTTAAATCCCAGTGGGTTGCTAAAATCAAACCCGTTGGTAAAATGTGGCGCCCCACTGGTAGAACTTTCACTCTTGTAGGAAACGAGTGCCCTTTAACTAGGATAATCTCCGATTCTACTAAGACTGCTAGGGAGGAAATTGAAAAAGATGATACATCACTTAAGCCTGAACTTAAAGTTTTCTATAAAAGGAAACGTTTGCCAACTAAGATAAGTGAATCATCTACCCAGGTCACCTCTGACATAAGTAAAGCCAACTGTGAACCCCCACATGCTTCTATAATTGATATCGCTAACCCATGTCAAAGCATGCAAAATCCTAATGAGAATGCAGGTCCCAAAGTTGGTGTTCCAAAAGAACGAAGCGGTCCAATCGTTGTATACCGTTCAACTAAGGACACTCTTAGAGTTTGGTTGCTGAAGAAGCAGATATCGGAGAAACTAGTATCTCAGGGGATTCATAGTTAAAGCTTACACATGACTTATAGTCACATCACAGACTATAACTCGATCTTCAAAGAAAGGAAAGTTTATCGCCGATGATAAACTTATCCTAACAACGAGAAATTAATTTTTCTCGGGCATGAGCTTATATCAAAAACATTCCAAGTTTTTAAGCTCATGCACAATGGCTCACATTCAAATCACAGTATGTGACCCGTTCCTCAGAGAAAGGGAAGTTCATCTACGCAACGATAACTTACCCTCAAAACGAGAAATTACGTTTTCTCGGACACGAGCTAAATTTAAAACTATTCAAAAGTTTTAAGCTCGTGTATATGGATCCTCGCTAAATGACAGACGATGACCCGGACTTCAGAGACAGGGAAGTTTATCTACGCAACGATAACTTACCCGCTTAACAAGAAATTAAGTTTTCTTGGACACGAGCTTATCCTAAAACCATTCAAAGGTTTAAGCTCGTGTATAAGGCTCTTCATTAAATATCAGATGATGACCCGATTTTCAAATAAAGGAAAGTTTATCGCCGATGATAAACTTATCCTCAAAAACGAGAAATTAAATTTTCTCGGTCATGAGCTTGTATTAAAACATTCCAGGTTTTAAGCTCAGAAAGGAAAGTGAATCTTTTAAATAAGAAAACTTTTCCTCATAACGAGAAATTCACCTTTCTCGGTCATGAGCTTTACGTTAAAACATTCAAAGTTTTTCAAGCTCATGAAAATGACTTCTAAGTAAATGTCAACTTAGGAATCGTTCTTCAGTTAAAAGGAAAGTTTATCGCCGATGATAAACTTATCCTTAACAACGGGAAGTTTACAACTTCTCGGACTTGAGCTCGTTTTATAAGATATTCAACATCTTAAGCTCAAGTAATTGGTTTTCAAAACTATGAACACAATTTTTCGAGAATTTCTCAAAAGGTTTTTCTAAATCTTTCAAAATTGTGTGTTCAAAAATGTTTTGATAAAAAGAGCATGTCTTCTGGAATCGATAATATTTACGATACTAGAAATGTCATTCAATAATGACACGGGTTGTAAATAAAGTTCGAGTAGAAGTTCAAATGTTTTAAAACATGCTCAAAATGGCTTGCTATTATTTCTGATAGTAACCCGCTTTTCATATTAAAGTCAAGAATTTCACCGGAAAGCTTTGACTCAACAACGAGAATTAACTTTCTCAGGCATGGTTTACTTTATAACCATGTAAGGGATTGTGTTTACGTAATAACACAATCTAACACGAATATATGTACGATTCAGTGCATTTATTTGTTAAAACAAGAGAAGTCTTGTTTTTATGAAGTTATCATCTCCACCAACCGTAGCAATTTACAATTGATATCTACATACTCGACGATGCGACTACTCAAACGGTGACTACAGCTCTTTCAATAGAACACGGGTCAACAATTGAGGGGGAGCAATTGTCCAGCATTCAGAATCCTTGATGCCGAGAGTGCCAAGTTCACATATTGGTGTCAAGACAACGATATCTATCACACACATGGAGTCAAGAGATAACTTCAGACATGATGAGGCGACTAACATTCGTGAACAAGAACCATGTGCTTCTTTCATATGATGTTCTCCATCATTCAGGTCCAACCTCATAAATCGCTAATCTTGTGAATACATTATCATATATGATCTTTGCACGTGATAAATACCTTACACTTGTGTTTAAAAGGTATTTAATTTACGTTTCAGCACACCCTCATTAATTTGTGGGGGAGCTTGTGTAATTCATGAAGATAATTGGATTTGCATCTTTCTTCCCAAATTTTCTTAAAATGCTATTAAATCAATTGATATTAAAAACATCGATTGGGTTAATATTTTGAATATGGGGGAGAAAAGTGATTTAATATGGGATATGATTAATCATAAATGGTTTGACTTAATGTGCTAGCTCATCCCGACATGTGCGAAATGTTTTCGAATATCGTGGCATATGTTAAGGGGGATCAAAATGGATTTGGATATCAAAATGGATTTCATGGTGACATACACTTACCCAAAACATCTCTATTCACGACGGTGATGATTGTGGTGGCATAAGGATGGTAGGATAGGTTAAGTCCAGTGATTCTTCTAAAACCGGAGGAATCTTCCCAAGGACATTCCATAGTTAGAACTAGTAGTCCTTAGGAAAGAAGGAGAAAGATTGTGAACGTAGCTGAGTACCGACTAATTACTGATGTTAGCACTGGAACAATCACAACAACGTGCTAGTAATGATGTATTGGTAAGTACTGAAGGGGTTGAAGAATGAAAAAGAAATGTAAAGATAAAGGGTGTAAAGAAAGAAGCCCTCCTTACAACTTTAGGCAGAAACCGGGTCAATACATATGCTATTGAGATCATTTGTTAATGATTCTCGATATTGAAGAAAGACATCATGGACCCAGTGATGCAATGCACAACCCTTCCCAACTAACTCAAATATCTCTTAAAAGATATTTGTTTTAATCACACGGAGACAACACGTTATCTATTGATTTATTCACTCCGAATAAATTGATATTGAAATGGTGGCACTCCTCTCCAGCCTCCGATCACTAAAAATCCAAAATGCACGATCGAGTCTAGAGCCATTTGAGATCATCAAATATCTCATTAGGACACAATTTCATTATTCCTTGCTTGTTCACACAATGTGAAAAGTAAGAAAGATATTAAGAGTCGTACGCAAAATCTTCATGATCTTGCCTGAATATCCGAGTAATACAAAAGTATTTACAATGAAGATGGAAATCCTTCTTGAGCGAACATCAAAAAGCTCATGGTAGGTGACTTGTGCGATTCTTTATGAATCAAACTTGTGATAACTGGAAAGCAACAGTTGTTTAATTCTTAATTGAACTTAAACACGTTCCAGGCCTCTACGCAATATCTTTGTGATCTTGCCAGAACACTCAGAGTGACACTCTATAATGTTTACGGTGATGAGTGGAAATCCTTCTAGTGTTAACATCAAACAGCACTTGGTAGGTAACTTGCAAGATTCTATATGAATCAAGCTAGTGACAACTAGAAAGCAACGATGGTGCGATTCTTTAATGAATCAAACTTGTTCCAGGAACATGAATTGACGGCTTCAAATCATGCGGATATTATTATCCAAATGATTCACTCTTTATGTTCGCGAAATCTTGTCAAGGAGGTTCTTAATTGAAACTACCTGTCACAAGTACGATATTTTATATCGTCCAATGGTCTTCACCGACCGGAGGTAAAATGCTACCGAATTAGATCGAAATGTTCAATGCCATTTCATCCGTGTATATGGTTTGTTGCTAATTGTCTTATGCAGCGTAACAAGAAGGTGGCATTGCGGTGTATAATCCAGAAGAAGTCGTCACCACATGCTTATACTACATACACTTAGTACTTCAACGAATTCAAGAAAGTCTGAAGGTCAAGTCTTCCGATGTATCAAACTCTGAAGCTTTCAAGAATTTATAAAGGTATAAGTATGTGGAACATGAAGTCACGAGGAGGCAAATATCACAAGTGACGAATGCACAAGGTCAAAGCAAGGACACATGCTCAAGATCAAAGTCAAAGATCTCATCAGCATATTCACAAGAACAAGATCGAAGACTCAAGCATAGTATGCTAGGTTTAAGATATTGTAAAATTGTGTGACCTCCCTTTGGGGGAGATTGTTGGAAATACGTTTTTCCAAGGAAAGTCTCGGTCACATCATTATTAGCATAGATCACGAGCTATAGACTATTTAGGACTTTGTAACTTGGAGTGACCTCCCTTTGGGGGAGATTGTTGGAAATACATTTTTACGTATTTAGAATGGATCGGTCACTCCAATGATATTGGGCTCGTGATCCATTATAGCCCATATGGCCCATATATAGGGTGGGCTATATAAACCCCCTCCTAGCATGTTAGGAGGGGTTGTTGTGGTTGAACACTCAACATTTTCACATAATCACATTTCATCTTTCTTTTCATTCCTCTCCTTTCTCTCTCTTCTTTCTCTCTCTAAGTTCCTCCATTTCCCTTCCATCTCAATAGGTAAATCATACATGTCTAATCCTTAGAAAAACACGATCCTTCACAAGAGATGGCTATGGCTGACTTTGAGTCATAGTACATAGGTACTTTATCAAAGTGAAAGCCATAATCCGTGAGTTGTGTTCTCGTCCAAAGAACTTGAGCACAACACGCAGATAGAGACACATACTCTACTTCGGCTGATGACAATGATGTGCAATCCTGCTTCTTGGAAGACCATCCCACAAGCTTATCTTGACCTAGAAATTGTGCACCACCAGAAGTACTTTTTCGTGTATCAAGACACCCTGCATGATTAGAATCTGAATAGGCCGTTAGAAAGAAACCGGTTTCCCTCGGATACCAGAGTCCCATGTGAATGGTATTCTTAAGGTACCAAAAGATACGTTTAACCTCCTTGAGGTGCTTTTTAGTGGGTCATGCTTGATATCGTGCACAATAACACGTAGCATGTGATATATCTGGTCGACTTGCTGTTAAGTACATGAGGGAGCCGATCATGGAACGATATCTCGTTTAATCTATGACATCTCCCTCCAAATCAGCATCTAGGGATGTGGTTGATAATGGTGTCCCAACGGGGTCACATGATGTCATACCATGCTTTTTGATTATCTCTTGACAATACTTAGCTTGGTTAATGAAGATACCACTTGGGGATTGGTGAACTTGAAATCCTAGGAAGAATTTTAGTTCGCCCATCATAGACATTTAAAATTTGCTGTGCATTACTTTTTCAAACCATTTTGAAAGTTTTGGTTTGTAGACCCGAAAATAATGTCATCAACATAAATCTGCACAAGCAAAATGTCATCCCCATATTTATAAGTGAACAAAGTTAGATCAATGGAACCTTTTGAGAAACCTTTGGAGACCAGAAATTTTGAGAGCTCGTCGTACCACGCCCTTGGAGCTTGCTTGAGTCCATAAAGTGCTTTGTGGAGACGATACACCTTGTCAGGATAATGAGGATTGACGAATCCTTTCGGCTGAGTGACATAGACTTCTTCCTTCAAAGGAACGTTAATAAATGCAGTCTTTACGTCCATTTGATAGATAATGAATCCCATATGTGCAGCATAAGCAAGGAAAATCTTGACCGCTTCCATTCGAGCTACTGGTGCAAATGATTCTTCAAAATCAATACCCTCTTTCTGTTCATACCCTTTAGCCACTAGCCTACCTTTGTTCTTGATGATTGTGTTTTCTTCATCCATCTTGTTTTTCCAGACCCATCGAAGATTTGATGGAATTACATCATATGGTCTGTCAACAAGTTCCCAGACTTTAAGTCTTTCAAATTGAAGAAGTTCATCTTGCATCGATTCAATCCAAGCATGATCATCCATGGCTTCTTTGATGTTTTTCGGTTCAGCTGAACTCACGGCGAGTGCGAACATACAAACATTGTCATCGGTTCCAAGCTGTCGTCTTGTACGAACGGGCTGTGAAGGGTTTCCAATTACTTGAACCAAAGGATGATCTCGGGTCCAAAGATGTGTTGAAGGATGTCGTTGGTAGAATGTATTCATATTTGACAGATCAACATGGCGAGTAGAAGACTCTCCAGTTTCATGTACCGGTGTACCGAATGGGTTGATAAATTCGTCATCGTCAGATAATGCATTGTCTACTTGATTTGTATTCTCTGGAGCAATGACAATAGTTGTGGATGTTGTAGGATCGATTGGTGAAGTGATATTCAGAGAAGGTAGATCTGCAGCAACCCATGTTGAAGTAGATAAAGTTGTATCCTTTTGTTGACGATGATCGGTATCATCATTCTTATCATGAGTGACAGCGGAAGACTTCGATACAACATGTTTCTCCCCCGTGAAATATTCATCGTACATTGGTCCATATAACATTTCCAACTCTTCAATTGTCATGTTGACTGTCAGATCTGCTCTAGGAACATTTCCTTAAACCAGCTTTGAACTTGACGGTTCATTGCTGTGGTCTTGAGTTCCGAGTTCCGTGTGATTGTGAACGGAAGTCGTTTGTCGTTGTGGATCGGGATTTAAACTGTTTTGTTCAAGTGCCATTTCTTGCAGTTCATCAAATCTGATATGAATAGTCTCGACTATCAATTTTGTTCTCTTGTTGTAAAGTATATATCCCTTAGACTGAGTTGCATATCCCACAAGAATACATGCATCACCTTTCTCTTTCATTTTGTCTAGATTTTCACCATCGTGAATAATGTAACAGGTACATCCAAAAACATGAAGGTGTTTGAGTGAAGGTTTTCGATCATGAATTATGTGATATGGTGTCTTTTCGTGTCTTGGGATAATCAATGATCGGTTTTCTGTGTAGCATGCGGTTGACACGGCTTCGGCCCAAAAGAATAGTGGAAGTTTTGAAGCGGATAATAGTGTTCTACCAGCCTCAACCAACGTACGGTTTCATCTTTTAACAATGCCGTTTTGTTCGGATGTTCGACAATAAATGTTTCATGTTCAATTCCTTCGGCTTCAAAATAGTTTCTCAGAGTTGAATTCAAAAAATTGGTGCCTCTGTCAGTACGAACCACTTTTACTTGAGCTTGAAGACCACGTTGTATCAGTTTTAGGAAGTTGATGAGAACTTCGGGTGTTTCATCCTTGGACCTCAAGAAGTTAGTCCATATGTACCTTAAGTAATCATCGACAATTACCTTAAAATATTTCTTTCCATTGATACTATGAACACGCATGGGACCACACAAATCGATATGAAGAAGATCTAACCGTCCTTTAGAGCTTGGTGTAGTCTTTGTCTTAAAGCTACTTCGTTTAGCTTTACAAAGCTCACAAGAAGAACAAAGATGATCTTTGATGAATTTCAAGCTTGGAAGGCCTCTCATAATATCTTTCTTGGAAAGCAAGTTGATGGTATCAAAGTTGAGATGAGATAGACGTTGATGCCATAACCATGTCTGAGTCGTTGAAGCTTTAGCCATGAAGCAAATTATAGTTGATGAATTTGTGTCTTGTAGTGAAATTGTGTAAAGATCAGTACCCCGTGTTCTGGTAAGTAAGTCATTCCCATCATAGTCACGAACAAAACATGTCTTCTTTCTGAAAGCAACCTCCAAATCTGCATCACAGAATTGACCAAACGAGAAAAGATTGTGATTGAGCCCTTCGACGTAGTATACCCTTTTGATCGTTATATTCCCCTGAACCAAATCTCCATATCCTAGGATCGGTGCAAATTGATCATTTCCGAATCGGACCGTACCCAATAACTTCTCCACGAAGTTAATTAGAAGCTTGAGATTCCCCGTCACGTGCTTCATGCATCAAGAGTCTAGTATGATGAGAATTATTTGTATCACCTGCAGAAGAGTTAGAACACGATGGAGCATTTGCTAAATTGGATACCACATTAGTTGTGATTGTAGAATCATTAGTGTCCTTAGCAACATTTAAAGGCATACTAACACTCGTTGTCACATTTTCTGTCCTAACTTTAGGCATCCATTAATATCCCGGAGGACATTGATTTGCAAACCACCATTTCCAAGACTTTCTAGCAGACTCATATAATTCCCTAATTCTGCTTCTAGGGTTCTTAGTGGTGGAGTCTGATGCATTACTTTTCTTAGTGGGGGTTGCACCAGAATGGTTCACTTTGCGTTTGAGTTTACTAGCACTAATAGGCATCACAACTTGCTTCTTAGTTCTAGTATCGACGCCTTTGACATTATTCATAGCACACATAGAATGATTAGCATTAGCACATTTTCCACATTTGACACAAACAAATTTAACATTCAAAGCATTCAAATCGTTCAAAGCTTTCAAGTCGTCATTACACGCGATTACAGACTTTTTATTCTTAAAAACATTCAAATTCTTAGGGTGTTCTTCTACTTCCTTCATCTTCCCTTGACTCTCGTGTTTCCAGACCTTATCATTCACTTGAGTGCACTTAAGTTGAGGCCAGCTAACACTAGCAGTGGAGACTACTCCTGAAGACACACGAGTATTAGTGTTTCTAGAAGTCTGAGGCGATTGACTAACTTTGTTTCTGGGTTTAGCAGTCATTCTATACATCCCTGGTTTAATCACATTATTGTGCTTAACGCTTGGTGATACAGTATTCCTTATGGGTTGAGTATGTGGGAACCTTTCCTTTCCATCCATCTTGGGGGCAAACACAGGTTTTGCAAACGAGGAATTTGAGAAAGCAGATGGTTTTCCCAAGATAGAGGATCTATTCACTTTAGAGGCATTGGGTTGTCTAACAACAGGTTTCTTAACACTAGGTTCCACAACTTTCCCACCCATCTTAGCAACGAGTTTCTTCAACTCTGCTATTGCGATGTCTTTTTCTTGTAACTGAGCTTTCAAATCCAAAATATCAAGAACTTTTTCGTTTAGTAATCGACATGACTGAGATAATTTTACTTCCAAAGGTGTATCATTTGAAAAGCTGCCAACTTTCTTTTGTAAAGCAAGTTCAAGTGAGTGACAATGTTTTTGAAGATAATTGATAGGTGTGTAAACACCCATCCTTTTTACCACTTAATTACAATAATAACCGATCCAAAACGTGTATTTTATGTCATTTATGTCGGAATTATGCGTGGTTTGTGTTTTTATTGTGATTTAGGACGAAAAGGTGAAAAGTGGAGAAAACACGGGCATTCACGGGCTTTTATCGAAGAAAAAGACGAAAGACGAAGTCAAGAAGTCAAGAGTGAAAAAAGAACGAAAGTCCAAGACCAATTCTGAAGATTTATCGAAGAAAAAGTCAAAAGACGGAAGTTTACTGAAAGCCGAAGAACTCAAGTCTAATTTATTGAAGAATTACAAGACGAATTTAAAAGAGATCCCGAGACAAAGTCATTAAGTCCAAGATTTAAGAAGATTAAAGAAAGCAAGGACTTAAGCATGCAATTAAGGAAAGATGAAAGAGGGGAGGAAGCTTCCAAAGTACTCCCTAATCCTCCCCTATATATAGATTAGGGTTTCATTTTCATTAGTTTTTTGTTGGCTAATAGTGACAATTAGTTGTTCCATTTTACTTTCCTTGTCATTTAATTACATGTCATTTACCTTAATTATCTTGCACCTTAAATACCTTTAATTTCAAGTAAGTTTTCTTTTAATTCTTGTCAATCTTTACTTTTTCTTGTTAATCTCCTATCTAACTTTCTTTAATCTTTAATATTTATGTTTATTGTTCATGTTCATGTTCTTATTTTATTGATTTGATTAAAGTGGGTTTTGATTATTTTGATTAGTTTTGTTAGTTTGATTGTTTTGGATTGTTTATTTATGATTAGTAGATGTTATTTGGTTAGTTTGATTTAATCTTTTGGTTGATTTGATTAGTATTTGTTTAGATTCGTGCTTTTTCCTTTCTTGCGTGTTCTTCGCTGTTATCTGATTCCCAGGTAAAGTTCCGAACCAAGCTTACCAAAGATTCAGAGTGAAGGTTTATTCCTTAATTGTTCCGAATCAGTGAAGTTCCGAGCGAAGGTTTGAAGATTTGTTCCGAATAAAACAATTGTTCCGGATCAAGACAACTTGCTTCGAATCGACACTTGTTCATTCGGAACCTATTCCGAACCAGTAGAAGTTCCGAACCCATAAGAAGTTCCGAACCAAGGAGTTTTATTCGGAATAATTATTTATTCCGGATCAACACCTTCATTCGGAACATTCAAAGTTCCGAATCAAGCTTGTTCATTCGGAAGTATTCCGAATCAGTGGAAGAGGTGTTTCATTCGGAACATTCAAAAGTTCCGCACGAAGGGGTTCCGAATCAAGAAGTTCCGAATCAGTAAAAGTTCCGAACGAAGGATTTATTCCGGATAAGTGACATATTCCGAATAGAGAATTTGTTCCGGATCAAGGATTTTGGTAAATATTCCGATTGAAGGAGAATCATTCCGAACGAAGGTGACGTTCCGGATGAGTGATTATTCCGAACGAAGGATTATTCCGAATGAGCTGTTTTCAGGTTCTTTTTAGTTTTTGTTTTTAATTTTTAATTTTCAAGCTTTACTTTTCTTGCATTTTTCTTAGTCGCACTTTAAGTTTAATTGCCTTAGATTTAATTTAGCCTTGCCTTATTTTAAGTTTTAGTTGCGTTTTAAGTTTGCCTTAGATAGATTTAAGTTTGCGTCATTTACTTTACTTGCTTTCTACTCTAAAGTTTTGCACTTTTTAATACTACAACGACACAACTATTTGTTTCACCTAAGAACGACTGAGTCACATAGTTAACTCCTTTTTAATTCGATTAGACCACTACTTCGAACTTTAATTTTTATACTTGGCAAAACCTTGTATTAAATGGCGCCGCTGCCGGCTCTTTTCGTAAAGATTAACGCGTTGTTTTTTGGGATCCGTTCACTTGTGAGCGTTATTTTCTTGCACAAAAAAATTTCAAAAATCCAAAAAAATAAAAAAAATATTTGTTAAAAAACACATAAACATTAAAAATTTCAAAAATCCAAAAAGATTTTATTTTTATTGTGTATATATATTCTCTTTGCGTTTGGTTTCTTTTTCTTTTGCCTTTGTAGGTGTATGCGTACTAGATCTTCTAATTATCAAGAGCCCGAGACTCGAGAAGATTTAAGTATGGCAGATGTGAACAACAACAATAATCCACCGCACCTCAACAATAATAACAACAACAATGTTCATCCACAGCCCGATCTTCAGACAATGGAGGAGCTTTGTCAACCTACCATGTTTGGACGAGGAGGACCGATTGCGCCGATGCAAATCACGGCTTCGGAGTTTTCGTTGAAGGACCACATGATTCAGCAAGTGCAAACTAATCCATTCGCCGGAATGCCTGATGATGAAGTCAACAAACACCTCGACAAGTTCATTACAATCACCCAAAGAATGAAGTTTCCCGGTGCCACAATGGATGTTCTTCGCCTACAACTCTTTCCACATACTTTATCACACCACGCCGAGAAATGGTTTGATCGTCTCCCGAAGAATTCAATTCATACTTGGGATGACATGACTCAACGCTTTTTGTCGCGCTACTTTCCACCATCCATGGTCACGAGCCTTCGCAATCAAATCAGCGGTTTCATGCAAGACCCCGATGAATCTCTTTTTGATGCTTGGGAAAGATATAATGTCTTGATCGATCGTTGTACAAACCACAACATGCTCCCTGTGACCTTAATTGATACTTTATACAACGGTTTGACTTTTCGTGATCGTGATACGATTAATGCAGCCGCCGGTGGCACATTTATGAAAAGGAGACCCGAGGAGTGTAGAGAGCTAATTGAGAACATGACTACTCACCACAAAAACTGGGATTCCCCCGCTTCTTCAAGGAACAACCCGAGAGTCAATGTTTCTTCTACTTCAGCAAGCCCCGACATGACCGAATTCACCCGCATGATGACTGAAATGAACAAAAATATCTTGCTTCTCGCTACAAACCAACAACAACAAGTTAAAGCGGTAGCACCTTCTTGTGAAACATGCGGCGGTCCACACTCATACACCGATTTTCCTTCTACACAAGGAAATCCGGAAAATGTGTATGCAACTTATGGTAATTATTCACCGGAAAATTACCAAGCTCGACCTCAAGGGGATAGAAATTTGCTGAGTTACCGGTCAAACAACTACCTTTCACCCGGTTTTTCTCCTCAAAACCAAAACCCCGCCAACAACTACAATAGAAGCAACCAAATCCCACCTAGAGCTTCTAATCCTTATCACCCACCCGCTCAACAAGCCCCACCCATCAATCAAGATGTTGAAGCCATAATGAGAACCCAAGGTGAGCAAATCAAGAATCTGCAGAGCCAAATTATCAATTTGAAAGGAGATATTACCAAGCAAGGGAATGACATTAGATCTGAGCTTCGAGATAATATTCAATCCTCCTTCAGCAATCAAATGAATGATTTGAAGAATATGCTTGCTAGTTTCTTGCCCACAACTCAACCTTCTTCTTCGAGTTCTCTACCTTCAAACACCGTCATCAATCCGCGAGCGAATGTGAGTGCTATTACTACCCGTAGTGGAGTTACCATAGTAGGACCACCTATCCCGCCCCCATTATCTACACCTCCTCCACCACCATTTATCCCTACTCCTCCCACACCTAGGATTAGTACACCGTCTCCGCCTCGTCGTGATGAAGGACCCACCAAGAATCCTCCACCAACCCCACCTTCAACATCTCAACCTTCACCAACTACACCTTCCACCTATAAACCCAACATCCCATATCCTTCTCGCTTGGACAAGCCTAACTTGCTCACTAAGAATGACACTCAAGTGTCGAATTATTTGAAGATGATCTCTCAAATGAATTTCAACATTATCCTTGTTGAAGCACTTGTCCACATGCCGAAATTTGTCAAAGCATTCAAGGAATTGCTTAACAAGAAGGAGAAGTTGATTGAGCTCGCCAACACACGCTTAAATGAAAACTGTTCTGCAGTTATTCTTAAAGAACTTCCGGAAAAACTTGGAGATCCCGGTCGTTTTGTGTTGCCGTGCATTTTTAACAAAACCGAAGAATTTACTGACCTAGCTGATCTCGGGGCCAATATTAATTTGATGCCTTTAAGTGTTTGGAAAACACTATGATTACCCGACCTTACTCCAACGAAGATGACTCTCGAGCTAGCCAATCGCACTCTCGCTTACCCCGTTGGTATTGTCGAAGACGTGTTCATTAAAGTTGGCACATTTACTTTCCTGGTCGACTTTGTTGTTGTTGATTATGCAATGGACCCTCGTATTCCTTTAATACTTGGTCGGCCATTCTTGAGAACCGGACGATCTCTAGTTGATGTTGCCGAAGGAGAGTTAATCTTAAGAGTCGGGGATGATGCACAAGTGTTTGAAATGGGGAATCTTACAAGCAAATCCTTTGGAGGACGAGAATCAACGAATATGATTAATGTGCTTGATGATTTTGTTGTCTACAAAAATCCTCTATTCGATTCGTGCATTGATAATCCACTCTTTCAAGATGATGTGGATGATTCTCTCTCCAAGTTGGAACCTTCACCCATTTATGATTCTCCACCGATCTTTGATGCTTATGATGATGATTCTAGCTCAGATTCGGATGATTATGATGACCTTACTTCCGAGTATCCTGACATGCCCACGTATGATGATTTTGATGAGGCCGATACTCTTTCGAGTGATTCTTCACATGATGAAGATCCTCCGCCATCTATGCTTAATCCTACTTTGGATGATTATTCTTTTGAGGAAGACTTCTCTACATTTTTCAATACATACTTCCCTCATGAGAGTGATGCTCCTCCTTTGGACTTTGAAGATTATCGTCTTGATCCTACTTTGGATTTGAAGAAAATTCTTTCAAAGGAGAAGCAACCGGTCGACACCAATATCCGTAGCACGTATGATTTAACACCTCTTTGTCCACCTTCTGAGGACGAGGTTGTGCATCTTCTTCGCGGATCATCTTCACATTCTGCTGAGCCTGAGTGCTATTTTCCCCTAAAGGAAAAGGTGTTCGACCCCGGTATCGATATTCTTCAGCCAGCTTAGTATCCACCTGATGAAATAAAAGGAAAAATCTTTGGAATTATTGAAGACATGCTTGCACCACTTCACCCTTGCTTCCACCATGCTCCATCTTTGCTTAAGGGAACCTTGCCTACTCTTCTTTGGCTTGCCTTGTTCGCCTTAAGCTTGTGTTATTTGATGGACGAAAACTATGTCTTTGATCCGGGTGGATATGTTTCATGCTTCTTCCTATGCTAATCAAGGTCGAGTCAGGCTCACGACTCGGTAATAAAAAATCAAGCGCTTCTTGGGAGGCAACCCATGTATTTATCTTTTAGCTTTGTTTATCCTAAGTGTAGGGGAGACCCGTTGGTGTTTGCTATTTCCTCTCTTATTCAAGGATTCGAGCGCTCAATGATCCACTCTTGATGATTCTTGACGACCCGTGATTCCGTGTTCCCTTCTTCCCGGTTCTATCCTAAACTCTTTTCGATTCACTATTTTATATTTCTCAATATTAAAATAGGAATCTCGTTAGTTGTCTTTTCCTTATAAAGATTTAAACAACGTGCACAATGTCCTAAGTGTAGGGGAGTTTACTCCCACATGCTTAAACATTGAGGACAATGTTTATCTTAAGTGTAGGGGGGACTTCTATCGAAGTTAAGTGGCCTTTTCCTTATATTTGTCCTCATTTTAACCAGAAAATCAATTTTTCGACATTTTTCAAAATTTTTGATCTATTTTGGCCTATTAGTTTTTTTCTTTTGTATAGTTATTTTCTTCCTTTGCTAGAGTAAAATTTTAATAAAGTGGTTTTAATTTTCAAACGTTGTGAATCTTTTGACTCAACCCGAGTTTACTTATCTATGTTTGCTCTAGCTAGTATCCTTAACGTGTTTAAGTCAAGTTTTGCTAGGCTTTTATATAGGGAGCTATAAAACGCGAAAGTCTTAACTCTCACGGGTTAAGAACAAGAACTTTTCGCAAGTTCCTATAATTGATCCTAGAGAGTCGTTTATCAAGGGAACTTTAAAATGCGATTTCTAAACTTGAAAAAGTCTAAGAGTTTGCAAGATCCTATAGGCGACTCGAAAACCCAAAACTTTGATTTAATAGGCTAAGCATCCACGAGTCTCATTCCTTGAGATTTTAAACTGTGGAGAACGAGAGATGATAGAGTCAATTATAAGTTTGGTATTCTTTCGAGAATTTATGTGAGTTAATTTTAAGCCTATTCTCCCATCGCTTGCTAATAATTTTATCTGCAATAAATAAGGTTGTACGATTTGAAAAGTTACATAGCTTCTAGCCCAAGATCGTTTAAAAGTTGCTCGGTATGGATTAGAGTTCATAGCCAAGGCATAACTTATTGAAGCGGGATGCGAAGATTGACGAGTCCAAAAAGGTCCTAACAAGACATGAGGGCTACATTTTGTTGCTAAAGATCCAAAGTGATGTGAAGAATCATTTATCGAAAATCAATATGAAGGATCGAGGCACACGACGAAAAGCAAAAACTCCCCAAAATTCATGGAGAAGTCTATCCAAAAAGGCCCTAACAAGGTATGAGGATAAGTTGATCCAAGTCCAAAAAGGAGGCGGATCGTTGTATATCAAAGTCCAAAATAAAGATTGGAGAAAAATGAAGAAGTCGTGGTCCAAATATGAAGAATCTCTCAAAACTTAAAGTGAAGAAATTCCTATTATGAAGAGAAGACCATTATTTCATGAACGTCTCTCGAAGATTTGAAGTATGAAGTCGCTGCCAAAGATCGGTCCGAGAAAGGTCTCAAATCGCGAAGCGAGTTATGCCAAGATATGAACTTTATGAGGTCCCGAGAAGCAGTTTTAAAAGATTTTGTCCTTTAGCTAACTATTGATTAAATCGTTCACTTTATTTTCGGCCTAAATAACTATCGAAATAAGTCAAAAAATGCATCTTCGTGATCATTCCAGACAACAATAAAATATAAGAGATACACCTAGGAATAAGGGAGTCTAAGTGAATAATTGGCCCACATGAGTTCGTGTTAGTTTGCTAACTTATAATAACAATGATCTCGTTTTTAAGCTTGGTTTGGAGAAAGTGAAACTTGAGGATGATGATCATTCATGACATTTCCAAAACCCAAGGTATGCTTTTGATTTCTTTACTCTGAATGTTTATAATTTTCTATCTCTTTAATAAAGGCCAACGTGGATTGATTATGATGAAAAATATAAAACGTGCTTTGTAACTAATGCATTGCATGAGGACATTGCAATGGTCAAGTGTAGGGGATTTGATAGGTGTGTAAACACCCATCCTTTTTACCACTTGATTACAATAATAACCGAGCCAAAACGTGTATTTTATGTCATTTATGTCGGAATTATGCGTGGTTTGTGTTTTTGTTGTGATTTAGGACAAAAAGGTGAAAAGTGGAGAAAACACGGGCATTCACGGGCTTTTATCAAAGAAAAAGACGAAAGACGAAGTCAAGAAGTCAATAGTGCAAAAAGAACGGAAGTCCAAGACCAATTCTGAAGATTTATCGAAGAAAAAGTCAAAAGACGGAAGTTTACTGAAAGCCGAAGAACTCAAGTCTAATTTATTGAAGAATTACAAGACGAGTTTAAAAGAGATCCCGAGACAAAGTCATTAAGTCCAAGATTTAAGAAGATTAAAGAAAGCAAGGACTTAAGCATGCAATTAAGGAAAGATGAAAGAGGGGAGGAAGCTTCCTAAGCACTCCCTAATCCTCCCCTATATATAGATTAGGATTTCATTTTCATTAGTTTTTTGTTTGCTAATAGTGACAATTAGTTCTTCCATTTTACTTTCCTTGTCATTTAATTACATGTCATTTACCTTAATTGTCTTGCACCTTAAATACCTTTAATTTCAAGTAAGTTTTCTTTTAATTCTTGTCAATCTTTACTTTTTCTTGTTAATCTCCTATCTACCTTTCTTTAGTCTTTAATCTTTATGTTTAATGTTCATGTTCATGTTCTTATTTTATTGATTTGATTAAAGTGGGTTTTGATTATTTTGATTAGTTTTGTTAGTTTGATTGTTTTGGATTGTTTGTTTATGATTATTAGATGTTATTTGGTTAGTTTGATTTAATCTTTTGGTTGATTTGATTAGTATTTGTTTAGATTCGTGCTTTTTCCTTTCTTGCGTGTTCTTCACTGTTATCTGATTCCCAAGTAAAGTTCCGAACCAAGCTTACCAAAGATTCAGAGTGAAGGTTTATTCCTTGATTGTTCCGAATCAGTGAAGTTCCGAGCGAAGGTTTGAAGATTTGTTCCGAATAAAACAATTGTTCCGGATCAAGACAACTTCCTTCGAATCGACACTTGTTCATTCGGAACCTATTCCGAACCAGTAGAAGTTCCGAACCCAGAAGAAGTTCCGAACCAAGGAGTTTTATTCGGAATAATTATTTATTCCGGATCAACACCTTCATTCGGAACATTCAAAGTTCCGAATCAAGCTTGTTCATTCGGAAGTATTCCAGATCAGTGGAAGAGGTGTTTCATTCGGAACATTCAAAAGTTCCGAATCAGTAAGTTCCGCACGAAGGGGTTCCGAATCAAGAAGTTCCCAATCAGTAAAAGTTCCGAACGAAGGATTTATTCCGGATAAGTGACATATTCCGAATAGAGAATTTGTTCCGGATAAAGGATTTTGGTAAATATTCCGAGTGAAGGAGAATCATTCCGAACGAAGGTGACATTCCGGATGAGTGATTATTCCGAACGAAGGATTATTCCGAATGAGCTGTTTTCAAGTTCTTTTTAGTTTTTGTTTTTAATTTTTAATTTTCAAGCTTTACTTTTATTGCCTTTTTCTTAGTCGCAATTTAAGTTTAATTGTCTTAGATTTATTTTAGCCTTGCCTTATTTTAAGTTTTAGTTGCGTTTTAAGTTTGCCTTAGATAGATTTAAGTTTGCGTCATTTACTTTACTTGCTTTTTACTTTAAAGTTTTGCACTTTTTAATACTACAACGACACAACTATTTGTTTCACCTAAGAACGACTGAGTCACATAGTTAACTCCTTTTTCAATTCGATTAGACCACTACTTCGAACTTTAATTTTTATACTTGTCAAAAACCCTGTATTAAATGGCGCCGCTGCCGGCTCTTTTCGTAAAGATTAACGGTTTTCTATGAGAGACGTGTTGTTTTTCGGGATCCGTTCACTTGTGAGCGTTATTTTCTTGCACAAAAAAATTTCAAAAATCCAAAAAAATAAAAAAAATTTGTTAAAAAACACATAAAAATTAAAAATTTCAAAAATCCAAAAAGATTTTATTTTTATTGTGTATATATATTCTCTTTGCGTTTGGTTTCTTTTTCTTTTGCCTTTGTAGGTGTATGCGTACTAGATCTTCTAATTATCAAGAGCCCGAGACTCGAGAAGATTTAAGTATGGCAGGTGTGAACAACAACAATAATCCACCGCACCTCAACAATAATAACAACAACAATGTTCATCCACAGCCCGATCTTCGGACAATGGAGGAGCTTTGTCAACCTACCATGTTTGGACGAGGAGGACCGATTACGCCGATGCAAATCACGGCTCCGGAGTTTTCGTTGAAGCACCACATGATTCAGCAAGTGCAAACTAATCCATTCGCCGGAATGCCTGATGATGATGCCAACAAACACCTCGACAAGTTCATTACAATCACCCAAAGCATGAAGTTGCCCGGTGCCACAATGGATGTTCTTCGCCTAATTAATGTTTCAAATTCCAAAATATGTTGATGGTTGTTCACTTCTTGTTCAAGAGATTCAACATATTTCAAATCATCAAACATTTCTTGCTTAAATAATGTTTCAAATTCCAAAATATGTTTTTGCGTTCTTTCCGCAAGCGGAATCAAAATACTTTTCACAAGCACATTTATATCATGAGGAATTTCTTTGTCTCCTTTCGAAAGTTCACGTTTCTTCCAGTGATCATCAACAACCTTTTTGAAAATTTCAATACTCTTGAGAATACTAAGTGCTTGCTTACACTTGCTTACAGAAGCTTTAAATGGCAAGTACTCAATAAATTTTGAAACATTAGTTTTCTTAGTGGCAAAAGCTTGTCTCCATTTAATTCTTATTTATTCACATTCAAAAAATATTTGCTCACGAGTCTTCTGTGTTTGCGGTTTGAAAAGAACATAAAGACTGTTTTCATAAGCATAATTATATGGTTTAACAAATTCTTTATTAACTTTTGGTCTACTCTTTTCTTCTACATCGTTTGTCTCTTCACTATCGGGCCTAACAACAAGCCAATCAAGATCGGTCCATTGGGACTCATCAAGATATAAGTGCTGATTCGCAGATTGAGCTTGCTCAAGGTACTTAGGATTTGCAAGACTAGGTCTGTCCTTGAAGAACGAACGAGGTGCCAACATTCTTATGGTTTGAATTGATTGATTAGTTTTGTAAACAATTTTCTTGTAAAAATCAATTTGAGTTTCAAGTTCCACCATTTTGTCGATGTCATTCGCTTGTTTAGTTTTGAAATCCTTTTCCATCTTTTCAACCACAGCTTTCTTTCCATTAACAAGTTTAGTTTTATCCTCTTGAAGAAAACCATTTACTTGAGTTAGCTCATTGACTTTAGTGGTAGCAAGATACGTTTTGTGACGTTCAGTACTCAAAGAGGTGTTATAATTACGTTTCTCTTCTTCAAGAAGCTTAAGAGTTTCGTTATATTTCTGTTGATAGTCATCCTTTTTGACGTTAATTAAACACCCTTTGTACCCCTCAATATCATTGGTCTTTTGAAGAAGCTGAGCTCTATAGCTATCAATGGTCTCACTAGAATTATTTAGAGCAGCTTTGCATTCTTCAAAATTTTGAGTGAGCGTAGCGTTTGCCTTCTCTAATTGCTTTTGACTTTTTCTAGTTTCTTTGACATCTTTTTGTAAAGAAGCAATTAAGTTAGCAAGCGCAATACACTCCTCATCATCATCATATTCATTTGCATGTTGATCATCCTCAGACTCATTATTGCACATGTCTGATGAATCGGGTGTGGTATTGCTATCAACCGTTCCCATCATACATGTGTCATTAATGGCTTTGGATAGCTCAGAATGCTCATGAATATTACCAAACACATTATATTCCTCTTCAGTGTGTACCTTATCGATTGGCTCAGTATCAAAGATAGAACCATTGTCATCTTCAGTGATGTTGAGAACTTCTTCAACCTTTACCATGTACGAGTAATGTGCTTCAAGTTCTTGGTCGGAGGCTTCATCATCAGTATCATCAAGCATTGCTCCTTCCACAACCGACAGTTTAACCCCAGCTTCCATCCTCTTGCAAAGCAACATTTTTTCTTTATGATAACCAGAATTCCTAACTCGTTTCGGCTTTCTGCATTCCTTTGCCATATGCACATAACCTTGACAATTAAAGCATTGAATCCCACTTTGCTGAACCACTTGAGTACCAATAGTTTCCCTATTCCCAGCAACAGTAGCAATCCTCTGAGTATCATACTTAGCAGTTTGTCGATCATACCGTGCAGAACCCTCAACATGTGTTGGATTACGTTGATCATACCTTGGAGGAATTTCATCATGTTGACGTGTGTCATACCTTCTAGGACTCTCAACATATTGATTCTTTGTATTTGATGATGTTCGAAGATTGTTGTTGGTGGGTTTGAAGATTTTCTTGTAGGTCTTCATAATGAAAGGAATTTGTTGCTGTTGGGAATAAAATGTAGCCAGTCCACTTGAACGATGACAAGAAGAAAACAAACGTTGATAAGAAGAAAACAAACGTTGACAGATCAAGCGTTGACAGGAAGAAGTCAAGTGTTGATAGGTTGAAGACAAGCACTGATAGAAAGATATGGTCTACGCGTATTTTGTTTATAGTTTGTTTCTAGTAAAGATAGGATCAATAATGTATTTTCTATAATTATCTTTACCTAGAATAGCTGATACATAGACTCTTGTACAAGGATTCTTATGTCTATAAAAGAAGACATTTAGGTTATGTTTCATATAAGTTTTTCATACGTTTAACACTTTTATTGTAAGCAAGTTCGTTATTATCAATCAAGTGAAAGTTTGTTTTACAACTGTTTGTGTGTTCTTGTTTAAGTATTAATTCCGCATAATACTTGAATTGTTTTATACACAACAAAGTTTCTCTACGTGTATAACTTGATCTAATCTCGTTTACACAAGCTAAATCGATCTAAGTTTGGGATCAACAAGTGGTATCAGAGCTTGTTGAGAAACTTTGATCTAAAAGAACACAAGAACCCTAAACTACCAAAAACCCTAATTTTCACAAAACCCTAAAAACATCATGTCTACTCGAGAAGTAACCTCCTCCTCCTCCTCAAACCACAACATCAAGATTCCAATGCTAGATGCAGACAATTTTGAGCTGTGGAAGTTCAACTTTGAGTAATATCTGCAAATCCATGACTACACTCTCTGGGAGATTATTGAATATGGAAACACATTCAATAAAGCTCAAAAGATTGCAGATGTCATTGCTACAAGATCAGCTGTTCAAGGATGCTCTGAAGCAGATAAGAAAGAAAAACTTGAAGATGGTAGAGCTGTGTCTGCTGAGGACATAGCAAAGAAAAGGGTTGATATGAAAACCCTAAGCATTCTGAAACTCTCTTTGGGACAAGAAAATCAGCACAAATACAGAGGTCATGAGTCTGCAAAAGACCTTTGGGTAGCCCTTGAAGTTGCCTATGGTGGTAATGCTAATACTGTGGAAGAGAAAAGGAAGCAACTCTTACATGAGTATGCTGTTTTTAAGGCTCAATCTAATGAGGAGCTAAGTAGTGTGAGAAGCAGACTTCTTGACATTACAAGCAAGCTGTCCTTCATGGGGACAGTAATTGGTGATGTTGACATTATGGCCATTCTTCTTAAAATCCTTGGTGATGCATGGAAGATTGAGGCAAGATCTATAATTGCCAACAACACTCACAAAAGTTCTACTTTTGATGATGTCTACAACAAATTGAGGCTGTTGGAGAATGAAACTCTTTTGGATCATGGAAGTAAGTCTAACAATGGTAACATGGCCTTCTTCTCACATAGTGAAGGTCAGTTTGATCAGAAGGATTCATACATGCACCCAGTTACTGTATCAACATGTGTCAACGCTGGATCATATCCTGTCAACGCCTCACATTCAGGCGCTGACACATACAAAATTGACTCTCCAAGAGTTAAGCCTGCTGGTATTGATCTGTGTTAGGACCATTGGAAGAGTTAATTGTAATAGATAGACTAGGAGGTATGTAGTTCCTCCTGGTCCTAGTAGTAGTAGGAGCAAGTCGTGCTCCTGGTCCTAGTTAAAGTCAAACTTTATTGTTTATTTATTATTCTGTTAGGATATGCATGAGATATGTTAGGAAAGGATATGCATATCAGTTTTACACGTTTTGTTTAATGATGTATTAGGGTTTCCTGGTAGTATAAAAGGAGCCTTAGGCAGAAGGGTTATACACACCTTCATCAAACGTAGTTCTAGTCATTATCAATATTAGAAATCCTTAGAAAGGATCAAGTCTTTATAGTTATTATGTTGTTCTTTATAGTATTTGTATTCCATATTTATATTGTGTATAGAGTCTCTCTGTGAATAGACTTGTGATTACAGAAGTCGTTCACCGTTCCTGACAGGCTGCAAGATCCACATCTAGTGGACCCAACAAGTGGTATTAGAGCCTAGGAGAGTCTCTGTACAAGAAGAATCGAGTTTTCTCATTACTAACATTTTTGTTTTATCATGTCTGCCTCAAGTTCTACTCAAACAGGAGAAGACAGCACTCCTAAAACTGTGCAACCTCAGCAGATCGTTGCTACGGTTTCCAACACAAATGGGAAATTCCCTCTTTTGAAAAAGGATGAGTATGATAGTTGGGCAATGAAGATGGAATGGTGGATCACCAACACTGATCAAGACCTTTGGAAGGTTATTCTGAATGGGAACAACATGAAGCTAACTGGAAGAGACAAGAATGGTAATATTACTCTTCTTGACCCTAAAACTCATGAAGAAATCATAGCCATTCAGAAGGAGGTCAAAGCAAAAACTATTTTGCTTCAATCTCTTCCTGATGATCACATGGGTGACTTCTACCATTTGGATGATGCTAGAGAGATCTAGAATGAAATAAAAGCAAGGTTTGGTGGGAATGAGGAGTCAAAGAAAATGAGAAGATCCATGCTAAGAGATGAATTCACAGAATTCAAAATCTCAGAAACTGAAGGTATTCATCAAGGGTATGACAGGTTCCAAAAGATATTGAGCCAATTGAATCAACTTCGGTCAAAACCTGACGATGGTGATATTAATGCAAGATTTCTTAGAGCCTTACCATACTCATGGAATCAGGTGGTAATCTCTCTAAAAGCAAAAGGTGGGCTTGACTATCTCAACTTTGATGATTTATTTCATAAGCTCAAAACTTTTAAACCTCATGTGAGAGGATATTCAAGTGATTCTTTTCCCACTCCTGCTAATTCTGCCTTTGTAAGTTCTATGGCATCCATTCCCATGTCTTATGCTAGCAGCCCAAGCAATACTGTGTCTTCTCAACATACTTTTCAGCATACTTCTGCTCCTGATCCTACAGCCAAGTCTGGTAGCATGGTAGAAGCCGTTCTTCATTCTTTTGTGGCTGATGTTGATGCTCAACAACAACTTGCTTTTGATGACTTCAAACAGGTCGATAAACTTGACCTGGATGAAATGGATCTTAAATGGCAGATGGCCATGCTCACTCTTAGGGTTCACAAGTTTGAAAAGAAAGCTGGTCGAAAATTCAATTATAACCCAAGGGAGCCAGCAAGATTCGACAAAAGCAAGGTTTGATGCTATAACTGCCAGCAGCAAGGTCACTTTGCAAGGGAATGCCCTAGCAAGAATGACCAGGAGAAGAGCAGATACTCAGCTTTTAAGGTTCAGGAGGTGAAAGATGACAAGAAGGCATTGGTATCTGTTGACTCTATGGTCAACTGGAATGATCATCAGACAACAACTTTGGAATCAGCTGAGTCCTCGACTGACGTGTTTGCAATGATTGCTGGGAATCTATCCGATGCAGAAGAAGCAGACGAGTTTGCTCTTATGGGCATCTCACCTCAGGTACAACATTGTCCTCTTGGTTGTCATGATAAATATTCAGAATTGTTGTCTCAATATAATGACGTAAATGATCAGAATGATAAGTATTTTTTAGAAGTTCAAGCCTATAAGGCTTCTTTAAACACATTGGAACAACAAAAGAGGTGGCTTCAAGATACTCAACGTGAGTATGAGGATAAAATTAGGATACTGAGCATCGATTTAGAAAACACAACAAATATGCTTAAATATACAGAAAAGGTAAAAGATGACAGTATCAAAGAAAAACAGGAGATGAAAGAAAGATTAGATGCTACAATGTTGATATTTGAAAAATGGCAAAAGTCACCTAAAAATCTTTCAAAATTAACCAATAGTAGCATGTCTGGTAGGACTAAAAGAGGGTTAGGATTTGATAAATATATTGATTCAGAAGATGTGTTTGATTTATCTTTTATGAGTGTCTTTGATGCCGACAAAGAGGAAGAAGGAGAACTTAGTTACAACAGGTTTAAACCAGCAGCAGAAATGCATGCTGTCCCTCCACCTCTTACTGGAACTTTCATGCCCACTTCTAGGCATATTGACTTGGATTGTCACACCCCACCATGGCGGAATATGGGGCGCAACGTATGGATATCATCACAACAACAGCGTGTCTATAGAGAGAACTAAATGAAATTGAAATATCATAAATGGCGACACAAATGTCATGACAATATCTTAACAATGCAGGCATCTAGGTAAGTAGGTAACAGGCATACCTCTTACCAAAGACATACAAATAACACAAACATATCAAACATATAGATGCCAACATGCATCACATATAAAAAAAACATAAAGGTAAACTAAGAAGGAAACGGGGATATCCTTCTATATGCATTCCTACGCTCTCCAAATCCTAGCCACATAAGTTCTCACGCTTAACCACGTTATCACCTGAAAGAGACACTAAAACAAGTCAACATAAAGTTGGTGAGAGTCATAGGTTTAGACTCTAACGCTAAATCAGTTACAAGCTGTGAATAACAAACACCAATACAATAACATATGGACAATGTGCTACAAGTATGCATTAACAACTAGCATTCATGTTCAATCAATCATCACAATACCAAGGCATCACGCCTTACCAACAACCACAATTTCCAAGGCATCACGCCTTACCAACAACCATAATTTCCAAGGCATCACGCCTTACCAACAACCATAATTTCCAAGGCCACTACCTTGTCATTAACCATTGGTCCCATAGACGATCACGCTATGTACCTATCCCAAGGCCACTACCTTGACATACACAAACAAGAACCACATAGCAGTTAATCACATAAAGTACACACAAGTCCATCTCAAATCACAAACACATTCACAGCATCAATTTAGAAAATAACTCAACACAGTGTCTCTTCCATCCCATCTGGAAGTCAAAATCAATAATAAACTTGGGACTATGAAACTCACCTGATAGCTTCTTCACAAGTCCTCGCACTAGCAACGAACTAACAAACCAAAAACACACAATCAATACCCGAACCAATCACCAAGATGACTCATCAACCTATGATGGACATCTAGCCTATTCCCATGTAATTACCTCATTGTTAAGTTCTAATCACCCTATTACCCTTCCTTAACAAGTCCCTAACTTGGTTAAGTTCAATAGCTATCCTGTTCATAATTTTACACAAAACAGTCCCAGTTTTAGGTCTCAAAACTTTAAGTCAAACGTCCACTTAAATATACCCATGGTTTCTATAAAAGGAATATTCACACTTTTATACATGTTAGTTAAAACCTACCACTTGCCCTAACCTTAAAGCTACTGTTAAGGCCCTGATATATGTGTATATATTGATACCTATCCAGAATTCACTGATTTTAAACGTATGAAAAGTTCATTACCATTAGAGGGTCTTACTCAAAACCACAATCTTAGCCCAAGTGCAGATACTGACTAAAATATATAAACAATCTCTCATGTTCGTGAGAAGATCCCAATGCAACCCTAAGTACCCAAAACAACCCAAAACTTAAAAAGAAAACAGGCTGAATTCAAAACTGTTTTGACCTCCGACTGTTGTAACCTGTTTTTGAGCCACTTCCCGACCTCCAATTTAGTTCTAGTTTCTTGCATTGGAAAGACACTTCAAATACCTTTTCAGGGCTAGTTTGATCGCATCTTGAATGTTCCTAGAACTCCAGATATGATCAAAATAATTGACTCAAAATTCTGCCCAGTTTTTAAAAACGGGTTTAACAAAATCAACCTCATTAATTAACCCTAATCCCTCTAATTACAAGCCCAAATTTATTTAATCATTAAAATATGATTAATATACTGTTTTTAATTAAACCCTAATCTAATCCATCATATGATCATAGAAACATTAAAAACATTTAATATGAAAAGGGTTAAGAAGGTTTTACCTTTGAATTAATAGAAGATGAAGAAAACCTAATTTTTGAAGAACCCTAATTGGCCACCATTGATGAATTTCGGCTAGGAGATGTTATGGAGGTTAAAAACCTGATTATTATGGTTATGAGTTGGGTTTGGTTAAGTCCTAAAGGCCCCCTAATCCCATTACAAGTCCATTGGGCCTGTTTTGGGCTTTTCCCTTCTTTCTTTCTTCTTTGGTGCGTCTAAACCGACCCAAACACCGCTAAATTCGTTTTTTTATTTTTATTATTTAATATTATGTTATTAATATTACTTTAATTTTCCTTAATTTATTTTAGCTCCTAAAGCTTCCAAAACCACAAAACCGTAAAACTAGTCAAATTTACGCGTTTTACCGTAAAAGACGTAAAATATACACTTTTAAAAAAAATCTCAAATTTTGCAATAAACTTTATAACTAAGTCCTAAATGACTTAAAACCATCCCGAAAAATATTCATATGACTAATTACCTCATCCGCGACCTCTAAATGCTAAACCGTAAATCGTAAAAATACGATTTTCTATAATACATATACGTATACTTAGAACCACCAAATAACACCATCTCACTTCATAGTCACTACCATGTGAACTCATGAACATGAAATCATCACACATCGTTTCATTCACAAGGTACCCCGTACCGGAAACGATATCCAAACCACAATCTATACACACCAATAAGCACATAAACACGTAAAGACACGCAACTAGCACAAAATAAAACTAAGTGACGAACCTCAAAACCAGGGTTGTCACATCACTCCCTCCTAATAGAAATCTCGTCCCGAGATTTACTCCTTAGGATCAAACACACAGACAACAAATCACACGAGGATACTTGTTCTAAAAGAACTCCTCTCATTTCCACGTGAACTTTAGTTCAAGTTTCAAAATACCACATATACAAACCAAAAACAATTAAACTCATTGCCAAACTCTTGACCTCACAGTCAATAAATCTCCTAGATGACTCTTTGATAAAACAAAGACTCTCATTAACACAAGTCCCGAATAACCGTACATGCAAAATGCATTCTCAAATAACTTTTACCAATATCAATACATGAAATGTATCATGTATACAACTCATTCCCCCCAGGAAATTCTATGCTCATAAGCTAATGGTCTGATCTTTCTAAAGATCATAAATGGACCTAAAAAACTCTACATCAACTCTTCCATTTTACCAAAACATACCACCCGTTACTATGGATGAAACTCCCTACATAACTTTGTCACTAACTCTAGTGGTTTCCTCCTCTTCTACATAGCATCCCTTGTTGCTCTCATCCTTT
This sequence comes from Glebionis coronaria, assembly GCA_025667525.1. Classification (NCBI taxonomy): domain Eukaryota; kingdom Viridiplantae; phylum Streptophyta; class Magnoliopsida; order Asterales; family Asteraceae; genus Glebionis; species Glebionis coronaria. Next base: position 249,287,265 of record CM046878.1, read on the forward strand.
CCACAACCATCATTACCACATTAGTAGCCTCTTTTACCAATTCTAGTCCACAATAGGGACAACTCACCATATCCTTTCATATAGTGCCTCAAATGGCATTTATCGACTTCTAGTATGATAACTATCATTATATGAAAACTCAGCCATCGTTAACGAGTTTCCTAACTACCTCTAAATCAATCAGTATAGGTCAGTGCCATTTCCTTTTCCACACTACGATAGTATTATCCTGCTTTTTCTTTATTCTACTCATTAAGCTCTACCAAAGTTTTACCTTCGGTTCCTATCTCGACCTATTTCATTCATGCTTCGCTTCTATACACACTTCCTTCTTCTTCTTCAACTCCTACCATACATCACGATGTGATGCTTCCCATCGTTTCTTCCCTTGCCATAATCCTTCATAAGGCATTCCATACATATTAGGCTAACTTTTACGCAAAATCCTCTATTCCATCACATCCGTACGCAATCCTTCCAACTTCTCAACTACGTGACTTTTCATTCCTCTTGAAATATGAGATGAATTAGTTAGTCTATCGTCTATCACCCAACTCTCGTCATACTTATTCCTCCACCGCATTATGTATCCCTTTCACCAACTTCGTCCTTACATCGCCCTTTCTAAGCTACTCCTCTCTATGTAGGAAGTATAGTCTACGTCCCTTTTCTCCATATGATTATCCAAGCCACGCAACTTACAGGGTGACGCGTTCTCCGCTTTAGACAACTCAACTCGTGCAACCTACACCCTTCATCCAAATCACCCTAATACGTCATCCATATTGTTCCAGTTCGTCTCTGCTTCACTTTATTCTTCTTATTCCATGTCTCATCAACCATACTTTACTTTCCCAGATGGTACTTGGCCTTGCAATTTTCTTTCATCACTTAACTCCACCCATCACCTTTGCCAAAAGTTCAATCAAGATGATTGAATATGTGTTGGAGACGTTCATGATCCGTATAGATCATTCTCCACGTCTCGTACACCAAATGCCTCTAGCATTCTAGGCATATATAACAATCCAGCCCCACTAACTAAGTCCATCTAGTTCTTCCAAATCTTCAGTTCCTGCAACGTATAAGCGATCGCCTTTCTTTGTCGTCCTCGTACGCGTCCAAATCCTTGCTCCACGTATCGTCATGCTTCGCGAATTCATCCGGTCCTTCCGATAATGCCAAGATCGGCTCATTATCCAATCCACCTCTTCAGCCTCCAAAACGCTTCCTTATCCTTCTTCACTTCGCCCCTTGCTAGTTCCATGATACGCCATCATCTCTAACTACTCATCATGGTAAACTTAATACTAAAAACTCACACTCGAAAATCTCACGTATAACTCCACTCCAAAACCAACACATAATTCGCCTCACTCTCCTTCTCAGATTTGAGTAGTTCAAGATGTCGTCGACGCTCCCGATGACAACTCGTTTATACGCGTTCATGCACACTTGGTTCATTGACACCATGAAAACAGCTAGTGCTTTACTGAAGCCAAATACATAACCGTAAACCCAAAGCGTTCATACAACATCCTTAGCAGTTTCAACTATGTCCTCCTTGAACCTTCTCTTAGCGGCAATACGAATAAATTCCTACCTCGTTCTACTTGCAAAATTCTACACGCATCTTAAAAGACCGGTACTTCCTCTCATCAGACCACTCAACCTCTTTCCACATCCAATCTACTACTAAGCAAGTCAACTTTTATCCGGCATTCCTTTCAATCTCAATCAACGATTTGCCTTAGAAGGGCACTAACTACAACTCCTCTCACTTCTCCTACTTGCTCTATTTATGGTTCTACCTCACAGTAATAGGCAAAGCTATTAAATTTTAGGAAATTTTCGGAAAACTTACATGCCCTACGAACAATCATAATCACCTTTGAGGTATTACTTCCCCTTCCAACACTCTCTATGGTGCGTTACTTGTGCTAATATCCCACAAATCTCTATTCATCTCCTTGGTACTCCTAAGAGACCTCATGACCACACTAGTTCGTCTACGAACTTCTTTCCTCCCCACTAAGGGTATTCCGACCGTTCTCTCATGGTCACCTACTTAATCGTGTAGGCGCGACCAAGTCTTTCATACAACTACCTCAACGCTCCCGATCAATAAGAAACCAAAACTACATCCTGAATCCATCGATTACGATCAACGAATCAAACCAACGGATAACTAACGACATTTCACGTGCACCAATTAAAACAAGTCAAAAACCACGAGACTCAAAAGAAAACTCAAACCTAGAACATGTATCAATTCAAAATGACCCATGACAACGAAAAATAATCCAAGAAACACCCAATGGCTACCAACACATATTACGCCCCGCAACATATTATTTAAACCGTGCAAAAGACCGACCTTTCCAAAAGAATATACTCTTATTTATTATTATTATTATTTTTTTTACCTCCCCACATCTATGTGACTCAAACCATCTACAAACCACCTTCTAGGCGATCTCAAAACTCAACCCAAGGACTAGGTATCTCGTGCACCCCAAATAAAAATAAACTACTATTCAAAACTCAACCTTGAACCCGACACTTGTACAACAATTCCGACCAGTCCACTGACCTCCCATGACTATACTTTCTGAATATTTGAAAAGTACGTTCTGAGTACATAATTTTTGGCTTTTGAATCACTAAAAAAGCTCTAAAAACGAACAAGTTATGACCGAAACAGTTTTATATTAATGAAAGATAAAATTGTATGTGAAATCTTCATAAACTCAATTTAACCTTGAATTAATAATTATAAATGACGTGAATCTGTTAAACCCAATTATATAAATTATGTAAGTAGAAAGAAATTTTACTTCGCTTTATTTTAAAGAAAGTCTTTTAGAATTTGAAATAAATAAGTGTTGACTAAAAAGAAATCTTATGTTACATCTTGTTTCAAACACGACCCCAACACCTTACCCTTATTTTACCGAATACGACCAACTATCTAACCCTATACTAGATTTTCAAGTCCCCTTTTTCCATATAACAACCAAAAGAAATGTAAGACTCAACACAAAAGATTTCATTATCTCAAAAGAAATCCCAGGTTATTTCAATAGACTTAAAACCAAGAACACCATTTTAAAACGTACACGTGAAATACGAAACTCAAAGAATACGCTACAAAACACAGTTCAAAAGATTCAAAACATCGTTGAAACTCAACCAAACTCCAGCACCATAAAACACGAACAAACACAAGGTACGTTCAAGTTATAATAACTAGTGAACGACCATATACCATAACTTAACACATAGTAGTATATATACATCCGTATATGTATACCTATTGAATCCCCCAAACATACTCGTTATCATACACGTAAGTCAATCAATCGCTTTATACGCTCGTTTTTCCATACGAGTAATCACCATTTCACCGTGCCACAACAAGGCATAAAGCCCACCTCCAAAACCAAACCATATCGTGTGACCCCAAAATCACACAACACAACTATAACCCAAAACATATAACACAAAAAGAACAATAGCCATATCGTAGGTAGCCATTACATAAACTCATATATAATACGTATACCAAAATTCTACATCTCATCATATACAAGCATGTACTAACCCTCTTTCATGCAACCATACTTGGGAACCTATTGAAGTTGTGGTACTTGTATAACTATGTTGGCCACCATACTTATACAATTACCCTTTCCCCAATGCACTCCCTCCTATGATGACACTTATAAGAATCAATACAACATATAACACATAAATCCATCTACTCACATAAGCTCATAACCACATAACCAATAAGATCCAAAACTCCATCTATAAAAATAACATAATAAAACTCTTGGAATACAGAAATCCATAGTCTAGCTAAAACAGCCTAGACTAAATCCAAAACGAAAACATAATCAGTTATAAGTCATGTCGCCCATAAGAGTGGAAACGGCTTAAAATCCTTCCTACCCATGTACTCCTAGTAACTCGAACCACCACACGATTCTTAGGGAACATGACTTAAACATCAAAAGAAAAATACTGTACCTCAGGTACATAAAATAACCCAACAAAAGATAGAACTACCATGTACAAAATTATGTACTATAATGTACAATTTAAGCAAAATACGATAATGACTAGTGTGGACGATTATGGTTCAACCAGCACTAGTCACAACCCAAAAAGAATATAACATGTGGCTAAGTATGAACTTACTATGGTTCAATTCATACTAGTCAAAACATCACAATAAATAACATTCAAACACATCAGTTATAATAAAATGCACACATACTCCTATGACGCCTATATGCAGGGACCCTTAAGCTATAGACTAGGCTACGCGACTCGGCAACCTAATTCTCTATAACCATTGGCTCTGATACCATTCTGTCACACCCCACCATGGCGGAATATGGGGTGCAACGTATGGATATCATCACAACAACAGCGTGTCTATAGAGAGAACTAAATGAAATTGAAATATCATAAATGGCGACACAAATGTCGTGACAATATCTCAACAATGCAGGCGTCTAGGTAAGTAGGTAACAGGCATACCTCTTACCAAAGACATACAAATAACACAAACATATCAAACATATAGATGCCAACATGCATCACATATAAAAAAAACATAAAGGTAAACTAAGAAGGAAACGAGGATATCCTTCTATATGCATTCCTACGCTCTCCAAATCCTAGCCACATAAGTTCTTACGCTTAACCACGTTATCACCTGAAAGAGACACTAAAACACGTCAACATAAAGTTGGTGAGAGTCATAGGTTTAGACTCTAACGCTAAATCAGTTACAAGCTATGAATAACAAACACCAATACAATAACATATGGACAATGTGCTACAAGTATGCATTAACAACTAGAATTCATGTTCAATCAATCATCACAATACCAAGGCATCACGCCTTACCAACAACCACAATTTCCAAGGCATCACGCCTTACCAACAACCATAATTTCCAAGGCATCACGCCTTACCAACAACCATAATTTCCAAGGCCACTACCTTTTCATTAACCATTGGTCCCATAGACGATCACGCTATGTACCTATCCTAAGGCCACTACCTTGACATACACAAACAAGAACCACATAGTAGTTAATCACATAAAGTACACACAAGTCCATCTCAAATCACAAACACATTCACAACATCAATTTAGAAAATAACTCAACTTAGTGTCTCTTCCATCCCATCTGGAAGTCAAAATCAATAATAAACTTGGGACTATGAAACTCACCTGATAGCTTCTTCACAAGTCCTCGCACTAGCAACGAGCTAACAAACCAAAAACACACAATCAATACCCAAACCAATCACCAAGATGACTCATCAACCTATGATGGACATCTAGCCTATTCCCATGTAATTACCTCATTGTTAAGTTCTAATCACCCCATTACCCTTCCTTAACAAGTCCCTAACTTGGTTAAGTTCAATAGCTATCCCGTTCATAATTTTACACAAAACAGTCCCAGTTTTAGGTCTCAAAACATTAAGTCAAACGTCCACTTAAATATACCCATGGTTTCTGTAAAAGGAATATTCACACTTTTATACATGTTAGTTAAAACCTCCCACTTGCCCTAATCTTAAAGCTACTGTTAAGGCCCTGATATATGTGTATATATTGCTACCTATCCAGAATTCACTGATTTTAAACGTATGAAAAGTTCATTACCATTAGAGGGTCTTACCCTAAACCACAATCTTAGTCCAAGTGCAGATACTCACTAAAATATATAAACAATCTCTCATGTTCGTGAGAAGATCCCAATGCAACCCTAAGTACCCCAAACAACCCAAAACTTAAAAAGTAAATAGGCTGAATTCAAAACTGTTTTGACCTCCGACTGTTGTAACCTGTTTTTGACCCACTTCCCGACCTCCACTTTAGTTCTAGTTTCTTGCATTGGAAAGACACTTCAAATACCTTTTCAGGGCTAGTTTGATCGCATCTTGAATATTCCTAGAACTCCAGATATGATCAAAACAATTGACTCAAAATTCTGCCCAGTTTTTAAAAACGGATTTAACAAAATCAACCTCATTAATTAACCCTAATCCCTCTAATTACAAGCCCTCATTTATTTAATCATTAAAATATGATTAATATACTGTTTTTAATTAAACCCTAATCTAATCCATCATATGATCATAGAAACATTAAAAACATTTAATATGAAAAGGGTTAAGAAGGTTTTACCTTTGAATTAATAGAAGATGAAGAAAACCTAATTTTTGAAGAACCCTAATTGGCCACCATTGATGAATTTCGGCTAGGAGATGTTATGGAGGTTAAAAACCTGATTATTATGGTTATGAGTTGGGTTTGGTTAAGTCCTAAAGGCCCCCTAATCCCATTACAAGTCCATTGGGCCTGTTTTGGGCTTTTCCCTTCTTTCTTTCTTCTTTGGTGCGTCTAAACCGACCCAAACACCCCTAAATTCGTTTTTTTTATTTTTATTATTTAATATTATGTTATTAATATTACTTTAATTTTCCTTAATTTATTTCAGCTCCTAAAGCTTCCAAAACCACAAAACCGTAAAACTAGTCAAATTTACGCGTTTTACCGTAAAAGACGTAAAATATACACTTTTAAAAAAAATCTCAAATTTTGCAATACACTTTATAACTAAGTCCTAAATGACTTAAAACCATCCCGAAAAATATTCATATGACTAATTACCTCATCCGCGGCCTCTAAATGCTAAACCGTAAATCGTAAAAATACGATTTTCTATAATACATATACGTATACTTAGAACCACCAAATAACACCATCTCACTTCATAGTCACTACCATGTGAACTCATGAACATGAAATCATCACACATCGTTTCATTCACAAGGTACCCCGTACCGGAAACGATATCCAAACCACAATCTATACACACCAATAAGCACATAAACACGTAAAGACACGCAACTAGCACAAAATAAAACTAAGTGACGAACCTCAAAACCAGGGTTGTCACATGGATGGATCACAGATGCATGAGTCCCTAAAAAGTTCTACTAATACTAATGACTTTGTCTCGTGTACTTTCAGTGACAAAGCCAGTGACTCTGCATCAAGTGGTTCAAGTGAAGAGTCGAGACCTACAAGTTTCAAGTCGAATGATCATGCTGCTACTGGTGCTAGGAAGTGTGAAGAGAGAGTTACTTTTAATTCCACTGTGTCTAGTCCTGGTTTATTGAGTCCTAGGAAGATTGATTCTCCTAGAATTGTATGTAATAAAGTTAGCAGTATGAAACAATGTCATTCTAATAAAAGGTCAATTAAAACATGTTTTGTTTGTGGAAGTGCATTTTATTTGATTAAAGATTGTGATTTTTATGACAAACATTCTTCTGTTCATCAAGCATTTCCTACTCCTGGTCCACCAGGAGTTGCTCCATATTCTTCTAGAAGACTCAATCCTAGTGCACAATCGTTTTCTTCTTCTAGAAGAACCTCTCCATTAGCTTCTGATCCTTGGAGAAACATTGGATTAACAACAAATAGAACCACCAGTAACTATTTTCAGAATTTTAATCCAATTTATCCACATAATTTTGACCACATGTATTTTGGTTTGGGAAATTTGGGAACTGCTGTTAAGCCCTCAGCAGGTTGTTCTTGGTCAAACAATAATACCAATATGATGCATAGGCAACCAAAGAACAACGGTGGATCTCATCAATCTTCTTGGCTCTCTACTAAAGATCCACAAGGCAGGCTCAAACCTGAAAAGGTTTGGGTCCCCTTAAGACACTAACTTTTGCATCTTTATTATCTTGTTGTTGTAGGTTACTCCATACCAAGATCCTACTCTAGGAATTGTTGATAGTGGTTGCTCTAGGAGCATGACAGGAAATAAAAGTCTTCTCTCTAACTTTGTACCATTTCAAGGCGGCAAGGTCTATTTTGGTGGAGGTGAAGGCAGGATCACGGGCAAAGGAACAATTCAGACGCCTAATCTTAATTTTGACCAGGTCTACTATGTGGCAGCACTTCAACACTTCAACTTGATATCTGTCTCTCAGATTTGTGACAAGAAGTAGTTTGTTCTCTTTACGGATACTGATGCACTTGTGCTATCCAAAGACTTTAAACTTCCGGATGACTCACAGGTTCTGCTCAGAATCCCTAGAAGACACAATCTCTATAGCATCAAGCTGAATGAAGTCAACCCTACTGGTCAACTAGCATGTTTGGTTGCTAAAGCCTCAGAAGATGAAGCCACTCAATGGCACAGAAGGATGGGGCATGTGAACTTCAAGACCATTCACAAACTAGCGAATATGAACCTGGTCTCTGGTTTACCTCCCAAGTCATTTAGAAATGATATTAATTGTGTTGCTTGCAGCAAATGCAAACAACATAAAGCATCCTTCAAGGCCATTACTGCTCTTAGCCTCATAACTGAACCATTGCAGCTACTACACATGGATTTATTTGGTCCTACCTCTATTAGGAGCATTAACCACAAACAATTCTGTCTGGTGGTAACTGATGGATATAGCAGGTTTACGTGGGTGTTCTTCATGGCTGCCAAGAGTGAGACCTACTCAATTCTTAAAGATTTTCTTACCCTTATAGAGAACCAGTTGTCCAAGAAGGTTAAAGGTATTCGTTGTGATAATGGAACCGAGATCAAAATAAAGACCTCATAGCACTTTGTAATTCTAAAGGCATCTAAAGAGATTATAGTGCAGCGAGAACTCCTCAACAGAATGGCATGGCAGAAAGAAAGAACAAGACTCTAATAGAAGCAACAAGAACAATGCTTGCCGATTCCAAGCTTCCAACCATGTTCTGGACAGAGGCTGTTAATACTGCAAGTTATGTTTTGAATAAAGTTTCTATTACAAATCCTCACAAGAAGACTCCTTATGAGCTCCTAACAGCCAAAGTTCCAAATATTGCTCATTTGAAGCCATTTGGGTGTCCTGTTACCATTCTGAATACTAGTGACTATTTGGGAAAGTTTGATGGCAAGGCAGATGAAGGATACATTGTGGGATATTCAGCTCACTCTCGGGCTTATCGTGTCTACAATCTCCAAGCCAAGCGAGTAATTGAAACTATAAATCTCAGGTATTTTGAAGAGAAGTCAAACATCCAAGGCAAGGGTCCTAAATGGTATTTTGATCTTGATTATCTTAGTGATTCATTAGGATATTTTCGTTTCAAAACTAACCATGATGCATGTCCACAAGTGTTTGCAACTTCTAGTACAGGTGCTCACTCTAGTCTTTCTGACTCAGATGACGAGGATGATATTTTTGTGGTTCCATCCTACTCCACCTTAGTCCCTCCTACTCCTCGTAGTGATGCAACTCCATTGGATGTATTGGATTCACAAGTAGCTCTTGACACCCTACTCAAACAATAACAAGAAGCTACTACATCAGCTGCTCAAGGTGGCTTTGAGTTTCCCTTACATACGCCTACTGAAAAAGCTGCTCCTAGTACCCCAGCTACTACTCCTAGTGCTAGTTTAACACCTATTGGTAGTCCGGCTAGTGAGTCTGATTCTCATACTCGATTCTCCAGTCCTTCTGATTTGGGGAACCATCAAAAGAAGTCTTCTACCAAGCTGGATGACATTCATAAACAACCAATAGATGGCATTTTCAACACTACTTCATATGATGATGACTTTGTTGGGGATCTCAATAACTTGGCACCAGAAGTGGAGGTAGCTTCCAATCCAGTGTTGCAATCACACAAAGATCACCCTACTACTCAAATCATTGGAGATCCTGGTTCTACTGTCAAGACACGCAGAATGCATAAGAAGGCCTCGTCTGATCATCATGCTCTTGTGAGCTATATTGAAGATCAATAGCATAATAATCATACGGACTTTCAACACTGTTTGTTTGCTTGTTTTCTTTCACAGGTGGAACCTAGATCAGTCACTCATGCTCTTGAGGATCAAAGTTGGGTGGAGGCTATGCAGGAGGAAATGCAGCAATTCTTGTTTCAGAATGTTTGGATTCTAGTTGACTTACCAGATGGAAAGACAACAATCAATACCAAATGGATTCTCAAGAACAAGAAAGATGCACGGGGAATTGTAGTAAGGAATAAAGCTAGGCTTGTCGCATAGGGCCACACTCAAATTGAAGGCATTGACTACACTGAAGTTTTTGCTCCGGTTGCGAGGATTGAGGCTATTCGTCTGTTTTTGGCTTTTACTTCTTATGTGGGCTTTACAGTTTTTCAGATGGATGTCAAGAGTGCATTTCTCTATGGCATGATTGATGAGGAAGTTTATGTCACTCAACCTAAGGGCTTTGTAGATCCACTTCATCCCAAGAAAGTTTACAAGGTGGTTAAGGCTCTTTATGGACTACATCAGGATCCTAGAGATTGGTATGAGCGTCTTTCAACTTTCTTGTTAAAGAATGGCTATAGAAGAGGTAAAATTGATAAGACGCTATTTCTTAAGAGGAACACCAAGGACATTATCCTTGTTCAGGTTTATGTGGACGATATTATCTTTGGTTTTACTAAGAAGGAATGGTGTGATGAGTTTGAACAACTGATGAAAGGCGAATTTCAGATGAGTGCTATGGGAGAGCTTTCCTTCTTCCTTGGTCTTCAAGTCAAGCAACAGTCGGATGGGATTTTCATCCGTCAAGATAAATATGTTCATGAGATCCTTCATAAGTTTGACATGAATTCTCTTAGACCAGCAGCAACTCCTTATGAAGTTGCTAAAGTCAAACTCAAGAATGAGCCAGACCCCCCAGTAAATGTTCACATGTACAGGTCTATGATTGGCTCACTCATGTATTTGACTGCATCACGTCCGGATATCATGTTTGCAGTAAGTTCTTGTTCTAGACATCAGGTGGCTCCAACGGTTTCTAACTTGAATGCAGTCAAGAAGATTTTCAAGTATATCAAGGCTCAACCCAAGCTTGGCTTGTGGTATCCTAAAGAATCACCTTTTCTTCTTGAAGCATATAGTGATCGTGACTATGCAGGTGCTAATAATGACAGAAAATCTACTACTGGTGGTTGTCAATTTTTGGGTCGAAGACTTATTTCATGGCAATGCAAGATACAGACGATCGTATCTACTTCTTCAACAGAAGCTGAATATGTTGCTGCTGCTAGCTGTTGTGGACAAGTATTATGGATCCAAAATCAGATGTTGGATTATGGGTTCAATTTTATGAACCCCAAAATTTTCATTGACAATCAAAGCACTATCTGCATTGTGAAGAATCCTGTTTTTCATCAACGTACAAAGCATATTGAAATTCGGCACCATTTTATACGGGATGCCAATGAGAAGAGGTTGATACAGGTTCTTAAAGTTCATACGGATGATAATGTTGCTAATTTGTTGACAAAAGCCTTTGATGGTCCTCGGTTCAACCACTTGGTGGTTCATATTGGGATGGTCAATCCTTGAGATCTAGGATTGAGGGGAGGCTAAGCCTAAGGGGAGGCTTAGTGTACATATTTATGTGCTTGAGACTAACATATTGGTAGATTTTAACAACATATTGCATAGGTTCTGGTGGTGTGTGTTACTCCTGGTGGAGGTTTTTGTTCACTTCTGATGGTTATATTCATTCATGACCGGCTTCTAATCCTTATTGGTTAGCTTCTAGTCATCATTAGTTGGCTTCTAGTGGATACAAATCCTTCTTTGTCAAAGTGGTGGTTGACTTTTGGTACTGGTTTAGGACACTGTTTACCTTGTTGACTTCTGTTGACCACATTCTGCTTCTAGTATTGACCATTGTGCGCTTTGACTTTTAGTCAACGCATTCAAATTCTGGTATATATCCTCTTATTTCACTTTGGTAAATTGGAATTTGGAAATAATGTTAAAAGGGGCAAGTGGTTACTTTGTAATAACTGTCTAATTTGAAAGGGCAACCCCTATTATTAGGGGTCAATGAACAGTTACTCCCACCATTATCCATTCTTACTAATCGACATCTATGGCTGCCCTGGTATACCAACCTGCTCATAATAAGGTCGCTTATCTAGGAGATAGTCCACACCGTGATGATTTCACTGACATTCTGGACTTTATTGAGGCTTCAAACCTCAGGTATGCTTTTACTATATGTCCCATTATTTATGATAGTGTCATTCGTCAGTTTTGGGCTACTGCTCGTCTTGTGGCTGTGGTTGGTCGTCCACGTGAACTCCATGCTACCATAGATGGACGTTCCTACGTGGTTTCTGTTCTATTCGTAGTTCCCTTCATCTTCAAGATGAAGGTGGTGTTGTTTCCATCCCCAATGCGGAGGTGTTGGAGGGGATAGCTGCTATTGGGTATAATCATGGGGGGAAGTTTAACTTCCAAAAGAATCGGTTTTCCCCCCAATGGAAGCTTCTTGTGCACTTTCTGATTCATTGTTTAAGCCCCAAGTCTGGGAGTTGGGATGCTTTTCCTACTCCTTTGGCTACTGGTCTAATATGCTTAGCACAGGGTAGGGTATTTAATTTCTCTCGTTATTTGTTTGAGGGGATGGTTAGCAATCTGTCTAGTGCTGGTTCATCTCATGATCCAAAAGGGAAGGCCCCCATGACTGATGCTCCCTCACCACCTCACAAGCGTACACGCAGACAACTTGAAGAGGATAGGTTGGGTGAGGAGGCTGCTCACCGGATGCAAGCAGAAATTGATCAGGCTGCTCGGGCTGAGGAGGAAGCGCTTCAACAGCAGAGACGTGAACAGATGCAGCATGATGCTATGCATTGGATTGATAGCGATTGGATGCGGGTGTTGACTATTCTTACCACGGATTATTCCCAGTTCACTGATCTTTTGGGTTCGGATGTGAATGAGCATAACTGTATTCCTCGAGCCATGGTGTTAATGCGCAAGCAGCAGTTGGCGCTTGCTGCACAACTTCGTGAGAAAAGGAAGAACAGGCCTTTGTCGAAAGCTGAGGAGCGAAAGCAGATGCAACGGTATGTGAAGTATCAGTCGGCTGCCTATTTCACTACTGGTTGGACGTGGGAACGGGTTAGAGCATTGACTTTTGATGAGCTTAAGGCGCTCTATGAACGAATGATCAAGCATCAGAGCACCCCCATTCCGGAGCGATTCATCTATCGTCCTTCTCCACGTGTGGTGCCTACTTCTAACCCTATTGTTGCTACTGGTTCTACATCTGAAACTACTCCTGGTTCTGCTGCTATTCCATCGGTTGTTGATGCTTCTACAGTTGGTACCACCCCTACTCCTTCGGTTGCTCCTCAAGTTTCTTCTCTTGGTCCTACTACCACCACCACCTTTGCTACCACTACCACTACCACTGCTACACCTGCTATGGCATCACCATCACCACCCGTGCCTGGTCCTCAACCTATTCCTTCTTCTGGTGCAGTTTCTGTTGATCCTTTGGGTGGGAAAACTATTGATTCAACTTCTACTGCTCCGACTTCTGCTGCTCAGGTAAAGGTAAAGGTTGAACCCTCGCCTAGTGATCCCACACCTCGCCGTTCGATTCGCAAGAAATTGGCTCGACGTACTAGACGTGGCAAGACTGTTCCCTATGAGAAGCGTGCTCCCGAAAATATTATTGATGCAGCTTCTGATAGTGACTCCGATTTGCCTTTGGGTAATGGATATATTACTGGTTGGACGGTTACGCATTCCACGACTCTACCGGGTACTGTATCTCATAGGATTACTCTTAGTGATGGTTATGTTCGGTTTGCTTCGGGTCTGCAAGGTATTTTGTCCTTGGCGGATCATAAGGATCTTATGGCTTTATATGGGTTTGTGGATGCTGGTATGCCTGTTCATCCTAATGATGTGCCCTCCTAGCCTGGTTTGCGAGTATGGGCTGATTTGAAGATGATGCTTGATGCCCTTCCCCATGCTCCTGTTTCTGGTGTTTGGAAGGATCCGCCACAATGGGTTATTCATTGATGGAAGTTATATGCTGGCTGTGGTGTGCATATGTTAGAGTTGGAGTCTGGTATTATGGTGTTCATGCTCACAAACTTGGCTTATCCGTTGACAATTGCTTCGATGGAGGCTATGCTTGCTTGTCACTTGCAGATTTATACTGCCCCCTCCGGGAATGAGTCTTCTATGGCAACTGTACTGGTGGAAGGGATCCAAGCTCGTTTGCACGCTGATAAGGTGGCTGCTTTTGGTCTGTGATATGGTTGGTTTGTAAGTTTTTATGTTTTGTGTTTTTGATCATTTGTTAATACTGCCATTCTTTTCACCAATATGTAAAGTGATTGGTGACTTTCATTCTTTATAGTTAAAAAAAAACATATACTTTTTATATAATATCTGCTTATACTTTAAACACATCATGGATTTTACACTTGTGAATACAATGCCATCTGCTGCTTCACTCTTTGGGTTCCGGTTGCTGATTAATACTTGTGATGGTTACTGGTTTCATCTGGTGTTGGACTTGGTCCTCACAACAAATGGTCCTCAACTCACCATGTCTAACCGACAAGAAAGAGTTGATTCACCATGAGGGTACGGCTCCTGGTGTGATTCTCAAATCCGTTGATGGTTGCCAGGATACACAAAACTGGATGGTTTTCACTTGCCATGGTCCTAGACTGAAAAGTGGCTAATCCAAGGGGGTACGGCTCTTGGTAAAGATTTTATCAAATCCGTTGATAGCTGTAATAGCTTGCTTAAAGCTATAGGGTTTTCAACTCACTGATGCTTCATTGCTAAGAGTTGGCGAGTCCAGAGGGGTACGGCTTCTGGTAAAGACATATCAAATCCGTTGACGGCTGTGATGGTTTGCCTAAAATCATCAGGGTACCCCCACTTACCATTGATTCATGTTCTAAGAGTTGGGCTGGGTTCTGGTCTCCCAGGGTGATGCTTATTCCACCAGAAAGACTGGCTAGCCCAAGAGCGAGCAGTTACTTGGTAAAGGCTCATCAAATCTGCTCATGTTGCTGTAAAGATTCAACACGATGCTGATTTGTTTCAAGCTTTGGGGAAGCTTCTAGTGTTCCATGTTGCGGCAGTTCTTGTGTTTCTTATCTTGCTGATGCTGCTGTTTCTTTTGCTGATTCAATCCTCAAGCTTTATTGCACGTTTTACCAGGAAACTTGAACTCAACAGGTCAAATTCAAGTTTAGGGGAGGATTGTTAGGACCATTGGAATAGTTAATTTTAATAGATAGACTAGGAGGTATGTAGTTCCTCCTGGTCCTAGTAGTAGTAGGAGCAAGTCGTGCTCCTGGTCCTAGTTAAAGTCAAACTTTATTGTTTATTTATTATTCTGTTAGGATATGCATGAGATATGTTAGGAAAGGATATGCATATCAGTTTTACACGTTTTGTTTAATGATGTATTAGGGTTTCCTTGTAGTATAAAAGGAGCCTTAGGCAGAAGGGTTATACACACCTTCATCAAACGTAGTTCTAGTCATTATCAATATTAGAAATCCTTAGAAAGGATCAAGTCTTTATAGTTATTCTGTTCTTCTTTATAGTATTTGTATTCCGCATTTATATTGTGTACAGAGTCTCTCTGTGAATAGACTTATGATTACAGAAGTCGTTCACCGTTCCTGACAGGCTGCAAGATCCACATCTAGTGGACCCAACAATCTGGATACTGTGTGTGCATACATTGTTTCATTGCCCAATGGTTCAGTGATTACATATGAGGATCTTGAGCAAATAAGTGATGAGCATTTGGAGGAGATGGATATAAAGTGGAACATGGCTCTTGCAAGTATAAGAGCAAACATATGGAATAGAAGATTCAAGAAGAAGATGACTTTTATTGCTAACGACACTGCTGGATTTGATAAATCCAAGGTTGAGTGTTACAATTGTCATCGTATGGGGCACTTATGAGAGAATGCAGATCTCCAAGAAGATCTGATGCTGGCAAACCCTCAAGCCAAATTATTAAGGCTCAGGATCCTAAGGCCATGGTGGCAATGGAAGAAATTGATGGTGTTGGATAGGACTGGAGCTATTTGGCTAAGGATGAGGAAGAGGATAAAGCTTTGGTTGTTGAGATAGAAGAAGAAGAGCATGTTCAATATGCTCTCATGGCACACTCCTCATCTTCATCAGACAATGAGGTATATGATGATGCTTTTTGTAGTAAGAGTTGTCGTTTAAATACTGAAAGACTTAACAAAGTGGTTTTAAGACTGTTAGGAGATGTGAGTACTGAGAGATGCAAGTTGTCTAACTATCAACTTGCTCTTACTCAAACTGAAAAGACTGTAGCTGAGTATAAGAAAATGGAGTTTGACCTAAAGGATAAAATAAATATCTTAAAACATGATTTAAATGCTAGTACTGATATTAGAAACATCATGGAAAGGGTCAATGCTAAATTACAGGCTAAGTTAGATGAGGCTATCAAGAATAAGGATAATGTAGACCTTAAAATTCAGAGATTTGATAAGGCCTCACAAACCCTAGAAGAATGTGTTAGTAAACAAAGGGATTCTAGGGACATGACTGGGATTGGGATGAAAGAGTATGCTGGTGTTCCACCACCAGCTGGGGACTTCTATGGTGTCCAAAGAAAGGACTTATCTTGGACTGGTTTACCAGAACTCCAAGAAGAGGAATTTATTCCTCCACCAAGAGTCCTTACCCCAGTAGAAGAATATAGGCAGAAATTGACTGATTTGGACCAATGGAAGAAAGCCAACCCTACCTTGTTTGTCAAGGGTGGCATGCTTTGTGATAGCCCAAATGAGTCTACCCCTATCAAAGTAACAAACCCAATCACTGGCAAGACTGTTGACCTTGGCTCAAACACTGTTAGAAAACCTAACATTAAGTATGCAGAAATGTATAGAAATACTAGGTCACCAAAAAGCCAAGTTAGTGACAATGGAACAAGTTTCTTTTCTTCTAGACCTAGAGTTGTATCTAGAAAAGCCTGTTATACTGCGGTAGCTTTTCACATTTAGCCTATAAGTGTGTCAACGCTTCAAAGGTCAACGCTGGCAAAAAGGTCAAACACTGTCAGACCCAAAACTTTTGTGGATCAAAGTCCACAAGTTGTTAGACCAGCCCCATTCTTTACTAAAGGGTCTAACACTCATGGACAAAGAACTTTTCAGAAGACCAATACATGGTCTAATAGGCAATGGGTTCCTGTAGCAAACCCTAGGTTCAACGCTGATAAGGGTAATTTCGGCATTGACAAGACCAAATCAAACGCTGACAGAAACGTTGCCAGACCAAATAATGGTAAATATTTGCAACCACAGGGAAAGGGGTCTAAAGCTTCTTCTAGCTTGACATGGAGACCTAAGCAAGATCAAAACCCTAATTCTAATGGGATTTCTATGACCTGTAACAGATTTAATTATATTTCAAAGGTCATCACAAAACCAATTGGGGTTAACTGGGTGTTTCATCCAAAAAGGGATGAACGAGGGGTTGTTATGAGAACTAAGTCTGTTCTTGTTGAAAAACCAGATGAATCCAAGTCTGCTCAGGCTTGGGTTCCTAAAGAAAACTAATTTGTTTTCTTTATGTGCAGGGCATTCAAAAATAGGTGAATGATTATGGCTATTGGGATAGTGGATGCTCTAGGCACATGACTGGGAAGGAAGATTATCTCACAAACTTCACTCCCATTAAGGATGGTGATAAAGTTTACTTTGGAGGCGGATATGGAACTATCACAGGCAAAGGAACTCTTCTCACCAACAATTTGCGTTTTGAAAACGTGTTTCTGGTAGAAGAACTTGATTATAATCTTTTTAGTGTATCACAAGTTTGTGATAACAAAAATAAGGTTCTTTTTACTGATACTGAATGCTTGGTGTTGAGCAAGGATTTTAAAATTCCAGATGAGAAATTTATTGATTATAGAACACCTAGGCATAAGGACATTTATAATGTGAATCTTAATGGTATTAGGATGAATAATAATATGTCATGTTTTTATGCTAAAGCTTCAGTTGATGAGAGTAATCTATGGCATAGGAGACTAGGGCACATTAACTTTAAAAATATAAACAGACTTGTGAGACTTGGTTTGGTTGATGGTTTGCTTGAAAAGGCTTTCCACAATGACCACTCTTGTGTTGCATGCCTTAAAGGCAAACAACACAAGGTCTCATTTAAGTCTAAACAGGTGCACTCTAGTTCTAAACCACTTCACTTGCTGCATATGGACCTATTTGGTCCAACTAATATAGAGAGTTTGAATGGTAAATCTTACTGCTTTGTTGTCACAGATGACTTTTCTAGATTTACTTGGACCTTCTTTTTAGCCATGAAAAGTGACACTGCTGATACATTAATTAACTTTATTAACCAAATAGAGAAGAAGACTGGTAATGAAGTTAAAATGCTTAGAAGTAATAATGGTGGTGAGTTTAGAAATAAACTATTGGATGATTTTTGTGCCAAGAAAGGGATTACTAGACAGTTTAGTATTGCCAGAACCCCACATCAAAATGGGGTTGCTGAGAGAAAGAATAGAACCCTAATTGAAGCATCCAGGACTATGTTGGCTGATGCTCACTTTCCCATTGCTTTTTGGGCTGAGGCTGTGAATACAACTTGTTATGTTCAGAATAGAGCATTAGTCAACAAGATACATAACAAAACACCTTATGAGTTACTTTGGGGAAGGAAACCTAACATTGGTTTTCTTAAACCTTTTGGTTGTCATGTAGTTGTGTTGGATACTAGTGATGCCTTAGGTAAATTTAGTGCTAAAGGTGATGAAGGCTACTTTATAGGTTATTCAGTGCAGAGCAAGGGATATAGGGTTTACCTTAAGAAGGAAAAATGTATTCTTGAAAAAGTACATGTTAGGTTTTTAGAAAGTAAACCTAGTGATCCTGAAAGTGGTCCAAATTGGTTGTTTGACTTGTAACCTCTATCTAGGACTTTGAATTATATGCCTGTTACTAATCCAGACATTGTGAAGGTAACTTCAAATGTTGTGGAAGAACCAGTTGTTAATGTTTCAAGTACACAGGTTAATAAAGAGGTTGGATCACAAGCAGACAAGTCATCTCCTATACTTGAGTATGTTACTGTTCCCATATGGACAGATGATTTTGCTGCTGCTGCTGGAAAGGAAAATGGTGGTCCTCAAGTATCACCTGTTAACAATATGCATGGTCCTTCAGGCGTTGACAAAGGAAAATCTGGCGCTGACAAGACAAATTCAGGCATTGATGGCTCAAACGTTGACAACACCATTTTAGGCGTTGATGGATCCAATGCTGACAACCTTGGTTCAGGCGTTGATAACTCTTTTGACCATATTTTCTCTTCCCATTTTGAACAAGGTGAACCTTCAAGCAGAAATGGAGAGGTTCATTCAGATATTGATGGAAGAGAGTCTGAAGAGGATATTAACAATATGGATGATGAGATTGAGGACAACACACTTATTGAAGGAGGAGTGCTTACTACTACAACCAAAAATCATCCTCCTTCTCTTATTATTGGTGATGTGATGTCTCTTGTTCAAACTAGAAGATCTCATCAGAATCTTGGAGGATTTATTGCTAATATCCACAAGAAGGTTGATACCCCTCTTGTTCAAGCATGTTTGTTTGCCTGTTTTCTGTCACAACAGGAACCCAAGAAGATTTTTGATGCTCTCAAAGAACCAAGTTGGGTGGAAGCAATGCAGGATGAGCTTCACCAATTTGCTATTCAGGATGTTTGGGAGTTGGTTGATTGTCCCAGATATGTCAGACCTATTGGGATAAGACGGGTTCTTAGAAACAAGAAAGATGAAAGAGGCATTGTGGTCAGAAACAAGGCACGTTTAGTGGCTCAGGGATATACACAAGAGGAAGGGATAAACTATGAGGAGGTCTTTGCACCAGTTTCAAGGATTGAGGCTATAAGGATATTTCTAGCCTATGCTTCCTGCATGGGCTTTACTGTCTATCAAATGGATGTGAAGAATGCTTTCCTTTATGGCACAATTATTGGGGAGGTTTATGTAATGCAGCCTCCTGGTTTTGAAGATCCAGAGCATCCAGACAAGGTGTATAGAGTCAAGAAAGCTATGTATGGACTTCATCAAGCCCCAAGAGCATGGTATGGCACATTGTCCACCTATCTGCTAGAAAATAGATTTAAAAGGGGCACCATAGACCATACCTTATTTACAAAGAAGACTGGTAAGGATGTCTTACTTGTTTAGGTTTATGTGGATGATATTATCTTTGGCTCCACAAACCCAAAGATGAGTGAAGACTTTTCCAAGCTTATGACAGACAAATTCAAGATGAGTGCAATGGGGGATATGAACTTCTTTCTAGGGTTACATGTTCAGCAGAAAGAAGATGGTATCTTCATCTCTCAGGATAAATATGTGGTAGAAATCTTGAAGAAGTTTGGCTTTTCTCCACATGAAAAGAGGGCTAGTACTCATATGGATAGAGAACACCCTTGGGGAAAAGTTGGAGATGGAAAAGATGTGGATGTCAGGCACTATAGATCAATGATTGGTTCATTGATGTATCTCACAGCCTCAAAACCTGACATTATGTTTGCTGTGTGTGCATGTGCACGCCATCAAGTGACTCCCAAAGAATGTCACCTTCATGCTGTCAAGAGAATCTTTAGGTACCTTAGATGTTATCCAGAATTGGGCTTATGGTATCCAAAATATTCACCATTGGAGCTTATTGCATATTCAGACAGTGACTATGGCGGTGACAAATTTGATAGAAAATCCACAACTGGTGGATGCCAGTTTCTTGGGAGTAGGTTGATATCTTGGCAATGCAAGAAACAAAAAGTGGTGGCCAATTCTACAACTAAAGCAGAGTATGTTGCAGCAGCTGCTTGTTGTGGACAAGTCTTATGGATTCAGAACCAGCTGTTGGATTATGGGTATAATTTCATGCATACCAAGATTTTTGTAGACAATAACAGTACTTTATGCATTATTAAAATCCTGTACATCATTCTAAAACAAAACACATAGACATTAGACATCATTTTATAAGAGATTGTTTTGAAAAGGGTTTAATTCAACCAGATATGGTTGACACAGAAGAAAATGTGTCTGATTTGTTAACTAAACCTTTTGATACTGGAAGGTTTCAATACTTGGTAACAAGTATTGTAATGATCAATCTCACTTAATATGTGTTTTGGGGTCTTTTTGTAAAAGTATGTATAGGATATGCATTGTTATTGGTCTTTTTGAAAAGTTAGATTTTCCACTATATTTGTCTAACGCTGACAAAGGTTATCTTAACGCTGATAAGTGTTATCGTGACGTTGTTAGCAACATGTTAGTTTTGTGGTTTTTGATCTAAGTGTGCACGTGGTATTAGCATTGTACCATTAGATACAGAGTTGCTTATGGATCCTTGGAGAATCAATTAGAGCATGTTTCAATTTATGGATGATGGTTGGAATATTTATATTCCTATCTCGACATAAATTTTTATTTTCATGCATATATGTATCACAGTTTAAGGGGAGGTTTTACGAACCTTTAGGACTTTTGGGTATTCTTATAATACTCTTATCACAATTCTAGATTGTGTCCACAGGTGAGTATGAGTTAGTTTACTAAATCATGAGGCACTGTAGCATGCAAAGTTGCTATACTATGCATGCTGCCAAGACATTTTTGGCCTAGAATTGGATGTGGTCTGTTGGGAGACTTGGGAATGATTTATAATGGGTTTACCTGGGAGTTACAAGGAATTTTATGAGATAACTTAATTGTTAAGAATTTTGGTTAGCAAGGGACACTAGAGGACTGTTATGTCTATCTTGCATAAGCAAGTGTGCATAACTGGACAGTGCTTGCCGCCCTATAATAATTATCAATTTATAGGTTATCTTCACTAGGATAAATTACATTGTTAAGGTCCTTTTTCATTTTTATTACTTTTATTTTTAGACGCTGACATGGCTTTGGCAAACATTGACAAGAATATAGCTGTTGGGCGTTGATGGGTTATTTTTGACCGTTGACACTCATTGGGACCTACCCAGTTATTATTTTTGACGAATTTTGGGGCCGTAATTTAGGAGTAGATAACTTTTCATTAATGCACAAGATAACTTATTTTCTTTTCAAGATTTTCATCATTATATTTTGAAAATTCTTGCCTTATTTTTGACCAATCACATGTGCCTATCTCTCCTATATATTTTGCTCCTATTTTTAACCAGGGTACCTCATATTCTTGTCTAACAATTTTCTCCTATAATTCATCTTTCTCAATATTTACAAACAGCTTTCTTCAATAATGGCACCAAAGTTTAAACCAAGTAACTTGGTATTGGGATTCAGGAGTCAGCACAACATGATTGCTTATTTGGAGGCTGATGATACTTTGTTTCCACACTACACTCAGATGGTGGCGTATTTGAATGCATCTCCAATTAGGTATGCACTTTCTCATGCTCCTCTCATCCCTGTCACTCATATTAAGCAGTTTTGGAACACTTTCAGTTCCTCAACAATTAATAATGTGACTACATTATCAGCAATTGTTCATGGGCGTACTTGGGTGGTTACTGAAGCCTTGGTTCGCCAGGCTTTGCATCTTAATGATGCAGATGGTATAACCACCCTTCCTATTAATGAAATAGAACAAGGACTTCGGGCTTTGGGGTATCCTTTCCCTGATGAGGGCACTTTAAACAAATATCATAAACAAGAGTTTCCCCCAGCCTGGAAGTACCTCATACATGTCATCCTTCAATGTTTGAGTCCCAAATGTACTGCACACAATGAAATTAATAGAGCAATTGCTAGTGCAATTGTGTGCATTGCAAATGGGCAAAAGTTTAATTTTTCAAAACTGATTTTTGATGGCATGTGTAAAAACAAAGGGAATAAGATGACTTTGGCTTATCCCAGATTTTTGCAAATGGTTTTTGATGTGCAAATTACTGCACAAGGGATCATGATGACTTTTATGAGATCCCTGTGCAAAAGAAAGCTATTTTTCCCATGAACTCACCCCCTCACCGTGAATTACCCCTCACCCAAGCTATGCTTGCTGTTATTGCAGCAGCACAACCCCAACCAGACCCACAACCACAACTTGACCCAATACCAGAACCTTTGCCTTCACCTCAACACATGGAAATTGACCTAGAACCCTTCAACGCTGACACATTAAATGTTGGCATTGACACAAGTAATCCAAACGTTGCCACCTTTCCTTCACATACCCAAAAACCCCTTAACCTTCAATCTACCACCCAATCCACATCATCTTCTACCCCACCTGAATATAGGTTGCAAAAATGCCCAAGGACTACTGGAGTGTTGTCCTCTAGTGGTCCTAGCCATGTAGCAGAGAGAACCACCACCACAAGTGTGGTTGGTGCTATGGATGAGGCTGGGACTATTGGTACTAGCTTAGATGCAGGCCAGGACAGTCCTAACATCTTTAAGACCTCATCCATGCCCCATGACTCTAGTTTGGGAGGTCAAATACCCATTCTAGAGGAGGGCAGATTGAAACCATACACAATGATGGAATTGACGGCTGTCTGCATTAGCTTGCAAAAGAAAAATGCAGACTTGGTACAAACAGTCAGTACACAAGGTCTTGAACTCAAGCAATTGAGGGAGAGGATTGTTCTTTTGGAGGATGCTAACACTAGGCGTGGAATGGAGGAATCTTCCAAAGGGGAGGATGAGCAGATCCATGTGAGTGACAAAGGCTCACATGATGGAGAATCTTTGGGTATTGCTGAAGCCCTCACTGAATTGAAGAAGCAACCAGGTTTTGATAGATCTCTGGTTACTCCTACAAATTTGAACTTGTCTTTTACAACTATGTTGGAGCAGTTTACAAGAGGCGCTGAGACAAGTAATTTGGGCGTTGACAAGCAAAATTTGAACGCTGACACACCAAGCGCTGACATGAGTAAATTGGGCGCTGACACAAGGAATTTGAGCGTTGACAGACCTGCAGATATGGTTGATGTATTCCACTCATCATCTATCATCAAAGAAGTGTCTTCACAGGTATTACCATCATCCTTACCCATCATTGATCCATTAGATAAGGGTAAAGGAACTATGGTAGAAGTAGAAGTTCCAAAGGATGTAGCACAAGTAGAGTTTGATTCAAGGTTGGCTGCACAACTTGTGAAACAAGAGATGAAGAAGGTTGGTGAATAACCATTTGTTGTCACTTCTGAGGAACAAGAAGGAAATGATGAAGAAAGTTCAGATTCAAGTGTGATGATTATTGAACAACCAGAAAGACTTGAATATGGTGATGTACCATGCTTGGGAAAATAGGATAATGGAGAATCCAGATTTGACAATTTCAGACCAAATTTGGGGATTGGAGATTCTTCTAAGAGTCCAAAGAGATTGCAAGGTAATTCTGAAACATAAGGCTAGCAATGTTTTCTCACCGCTGAAGAGGGATAGAAGGGAGCTTTACTAAATGTTACTCAGATGTCATGGAACTGGATGGACCTTCAAGAAATTGCAGGGATTATCCTTTCAAGAATTGGAGTACAAGGCTTATCCCATTTGGGCAAGAGTGCAAGAAATTAACACTCTTAGACTTCTTTCAGATGAGAGGAAATAAGAACTTGCAGAAGAGATAGAGATTCAGAAGGCAATGATTGTTCCAAGGCCTTTGAAGAAGGGAGTTCCACTTGAGTTTCCTAAAGATCTAAATAAAGTGGTTCCCAGTGACGCTGTTCTTAGAAGGAGCATTAAGCTCTCACCCATGGAAGCTTGAGATATGGTACAAGTGTTACCTCTTGATGTCAGAAACCCTATCATTAGCTATGAAGAAGATGGAAGTGGGTTTTGGAAGATTGGCAGATATGGGAAAGAGGTACACACATTTACTACTCTTATGTCTCTCTTTGCAAGTATGGATAGAGAAGACTTGGCAGACCTTTGGAGGATGTTGATACCCAAGTATGAGACTGAAGCTCCTACTTCAGTCAATAGAATAAAACTTTGGTCAACATTCAAGAGAATGTGTGCACCAGAAGAAGAAGATCCTGTTTGGAAGGATCTTGAGGATGATATCAGTGGTCTTCAATGGCGTTTGTATTCAGCTGCTGGTGTGTATTATTTGAGTTCTACAAAGTTTGCTGAGTATCTTCTTGTAGATGCTCAGTATCCCATGTCCAAAGAAGTTTTGGACAAGATGAAGACAACACAACTGGAGATTTACTATTCAAGTGACGTGGCCAAAGATTTGATTAGGCATGTTTATTACCAATATGATAAGATTTGTAAGATTCCTCCTAGTTCTTAATTTTTATTCAGAAACTTGATTACTAGAGTAGATATCAAGTTTAGGGGAGGATTGTTGGGAATAAAATGTAGCCAGTCCACTTGAACGCTGGCAAGAAGAAAACAAGCATTGATAAGAAGAAAACAAACGTTGACAGATCAAGCGTTGACAGGAAGAAGTCAAGCGTTGATAGGTTGAAGACAAGCACTGATAGAAATATATGGTCTACGCGTATTTTGTTTCTAGTAAAGATAGGATCAATAATGTATTTTCTATAATTATCTTTACCTAGAATAGCTGATACGTTGACTCTTGTACAAGGCTTCTTATGTCTATAAAAGAAGACCTTTAGGTTATGTTTCATATAAGTTTTTCATACGTTTAACACTTTCATTGTAAGCAAGTTCATTATTATCAATCAAGTGAAAGTTTGTTTTACAACTGTTTGTGTGTTCTTGTTTAAGTATTAATTCCGCATAATACTTGAATTGTTT
This sequence comes from Glebionis coronaria, assembly GCA_025667525.1. NCBI lineage: Eukaryota > Viridiplantae > Streptophyta > Magnoliopsida > Asterales > Asteraceae > Glebionis > Glebionis coronaria. The sequence goes on from CM046878.1 coordinate 249,312,960, forward strand.
TATACACAAAAAAGTTTCTCTACGTGTATAACTTGATCTAATCTCGTTTACACAAGCTAAATCGATCTAAGTTTGGGATCAACAGTTGCTTCATCTCCCTATCCTTCTGAGCTAGTTCTTCATCACTGTCCTCTTCATATGATGGCTCAGGTGTTGGTGATGGTGCTCTTGGTTCTTTGTCTCGTGATCTTGTGGGAGCTGAATACTTAGATGAAGTGGAGTATCTTGATGAAGAGGATGTGGTGGAGTATCTTGGTGATTAGGATGTAGTGGAGTATGATTTTGGAGCACGAGAGCGATGATCTTGGACATGGTGAGTGGTAGACACCAAAGCAAGTGGATTAGCAGTCTTTGCTACCCATTCAGCTTGAAGTTCATTCGCCTCATTCTGAAATTGTTTCAAAATGTCAAAGAGCGTATGATAGTTGACCTCTTCCAACTTATTTTGTTGTTTCACCAATGTTACAAATCGTGTCCACTCGGGTTGAAGTTGTTGTAGAAACTGCACATTAACTTGCATGGTGGAGACTTGTAGATTGTTTCTTGTCATGTCATTCAGCATCTTGTAGAACCTTGAGTAATATGAATCAATTGATTCCCCATCCAATGAAGTAAACTTACCAAAGTTCCAGAACAAGTTAGTTTTGACATCTTGCTTGTTTAGTGATTCTCCTTGTTGCAAGCGTTCAATAGCAAACCACATTTCTTTTGCAGTAGAGCATGCGTCAACCGTTGAGTAAATATCATCTCCAATCCCACTTAGAATCAAATAGATTGCTTCTTTCTCTGCATCAATCCAAGCACGATTCTCTTTCGAAGTGATCTCATATGTTTCTGTAATTGTTTGCTCATCAGAACCGGACGTCGAGTCGGTTGCTGGAACTGTAGGAATGGTTATTGTAGTGAGGTTATAGGGTCCTTCTTTGATGCAACGTCGAAGAACATCACCATTGGGTTTAGTGTCAAGATATCGAAGGAATCGTGATTGCCATTGTTTATATTGACCAGTCACAAGCATTGGTGGTCTCTCTTTATTACCCGCGACCATAATGTTGTTGTTTGTCATACAATATTCTTGAGTAGAATCCATCTCGATAATCTTTGAAGTGTAGAAGTGAATAGGATCTTATGTAGATGAGGTGTGATTGGATTGTGGTTGATATTTCGAGAAACTATGTGAAAAAACACTAAATGTCGTCGTGAGGAACCAAAAATTCTAAGGCGAAAAATCACACGAGTTAAAAATTTTCAAAAACACATTTTTCAAAAATTTGCAAAGATTTCGCAATGTAGTCCAAGATTACACAATTCCGCAAAGGGCATAGAGTATGATTCCGCAATGTTGATTAAGCACAATTTCGCAATCCTATATGTGGAACAATTCCGCAATAATTTGAAGATTCAATTCCGCAATTCTTGAAAAAAATTCCATTCCGCAATAGTTGGAAAAGAATCAATTCCACAGATTTGCAATAATTCCAAATTTTTGGCACTAATTCCGCAATTTGCAATAATTCCGCAATATTTCAATAATTCCGCAATATTTTCACCAACTCCGCAAAACCAAAAATTTATGATTTCGCAATCACTGAAAGAACATAATTTCACAATGAACAGGAAGATACAATTCCGCAATCTATGATTCAATTCCGCAATTACTAAAAAGTGTTCAATTTCGCAATTTGAAGATAGATTGCGAAATTATGGCAGTTTTTCCTAAAAAATAGGATCTTGGAAGAACTTTATGAAATTCGAGATTTCAAGCCTAAAAAGAAGCCAAACACCATAAAATTTCGTGTTTCTAACCAATCTAAGTAACTCAAATCACTACCACGCCTATGTAATCGATTTGTCTACTCACTAATACCACGAAAATGCAAAATTTTTTGATGATTCGAGCTTAAATATGAAGAAAACTCACGAACACTATAAGAAAACCAAAACCAATCACGTATCTACCCCATGGCGATTGATACCTTGTTGTCCCATATTATTAGATGATTAAACAAGAAAGAAAGGTAGATAAAAGATGAATTAGATGAATACTAGAGAGAGAAAGTAGTGAGAGAAATTAGAGAGAAGTGTGTGAAACTATGGGAAGATTAGATTAGAGAAAATGAATCAACCAACACCTCTCCTTACATGCAAGGAGAGGTATTTAGAGCCTTGCCTACATGTGGCATAATGGGCTATATGTTTGATTGGGCCGGTCTTGAATAAAATGCTTAGTACCTTGAAAGAGGCCTTTTAAGCTAACCATCAAGCCCGTAATATCACGACTATTTTAACTAACTATTACAACATTCTAATAAATATTACAATATAGACCTATAACCGAACATTCTTGTTTGACTCAATATTTTGAGGCTAACAGTATAAGTATTCTGTTTACTGAGTACGTAACTGATTTTATAGCTGAGTTCTAGCTTGTTTTATATGTTCATGTCTTATTTTACTGATTTTAACATTATGATGTGTTTATTATGTATTATGTATATTTTGATTAAGTATTACTTGTATTATTATACTTGTTGTGTAATAATAAGTAACTTTCTAAAATTAGCAGGTTTCTTAAAATAGAAAGTTTCCAAAAATAGAAAGTTTCTAAAAGTAGATTAACTTCTTAAAATAGACCAGTTTCTAAAAATAGAAAGTTTCCAAAAATAGCAAGTTTCCTGAATTAGAAAGTTTCCATATTTAGAATTAAGCTGAATTAGTAAGCTAAATATATAAGCTTAAGGTTTATTGGTTAAATATCATAAGTCATGTGATTATAATATAGTTTAATAATAATAACATGTAAATTAAATAAACTATAGGTTATGCTTAGGTTAAAACATGTATTAATATTATATTAATTATAACCTAAGTCATGTTTATTAATTAATTATGTTTCATGTCTTAATAATTAATTAATACTATAGTCTAAATTAACTAATTAAAATACTTAGGTTAAAACATGTATTACTTAATAAATAATAATTAAGCTAAGTCTATGATTTAATTAAATTAATTATAAGTCATGTTAAATTAATTTAATTAACTTGTAAATTTTAATATCTTGTAAAATAAATACTTGTACATTTTAGTCATGAACCGGACCCATGTATTTAATTTAGACATGTCATGAACCGGACCCGGAACGCCATGAACCGGTCCGAACCAAACACCACCCTTAACAGTGGCAAACCGGCTTGGCCGGTTGCCACTGTTTGGGTAAAGCTGCCACCGGCATAAGCCGGTGGTTTTGTCTCGGCTAACCGCTGCCCAACAGCGGGTTCCCACCGGCTGTGTGCCGGTGGTTGCCACTGCTGCGCGCTGTCCCCCTGCTTGACCCACTCTAGCCACCGGCTTGGGCCGGTGGTGCTTGTTTGTTGCTTCTGAGACCCCCAAACACCACAAGGACACCCCGACTCATGTCGGGGTCCCTTGTACCCTGCTGCCGAACCACAACCAACCACACCGAGACATAAGTCTCGGTGGGTGGTGCGAACCAAAGACGCCGAGAGCCATGGGATCTCGGTTTGGGTGTCGATCGAGCAAAAAACCCGAAACAACCCTTTATAATTTACCTACCATGATTATTAACATGTTTTTAATCTTGTTTTTATAAACCCAGGATCATATATTCTTAATTACAAAAAGAATTAAAAAGAAAAGGTTTTCACGGATTACCCAACGCATGGAACAAAAGGAGAACGATTACACGAGCACGATGCTTGAGTTTTCTTAACCAAAATCAAATCAAACACCCTCCTTGGTGTGTTCTTGCCGGCGGCCAAAGAGAAGGAAAAGGGGGCTAGGGTTTTTAATATTTTTGAGAAAACTCTATAAATGCATTGTTTCCCCTTTTGTTATTTTTAATAAAGCTAAACATGGGCTTGGCCCTTTTCTTCTTTGGTTGCCGCGGCTTGTAGGGACCACAAAGGAAAACCCGAAGTTTTCCCGTGTTTAAAATTATACGTGTTAGTATGCTCGTGATTACGTGTTACGTTATTATTAATTATTCATGTTATTACAAATACTTGTACGTAACGATATTCATCGTATTAATTAGTACATAATTATATGTTCGTGATTTCATGTTCATGATTTCATGTTCGTGATTATAATTATTATTGTTAATAATTATCGTGTACTATCACGTACTTAATACTTATCGTGTAATAATACGTACATAACTTCTGTAATTTACTAATTGTGACACGCGTTCATCCTATAAAAGGAAAGTTTTAATATGTACGTATGTTTACAAAGTGTACTGTTCATGGTAAAAGCATGTGGGTTTTACAACTCTTCCCCCCTAAAAAGAATAATTCTTCCCCGAATTATAGATAAAATAAACTGAAAGAACATGAACGCGACATGACTGACAAGGACATGGAATGTGAAGTGCCTGAAAAGAACATAGCTGAATTATGGAATGATGAGATGATAAGATCTGTTTGGACTGGTCCATTTCCAAGTGGCTTCCCTCTCGAAACGGTTCCTCCACAAGATCTTGACACAAATGATAAATCTTGGTCCTCCTGACCTTGACTTGAAAATACGTAAAAGTTCATGGTTATCAACGTAAGATAGATCCCCTGAATTTAATCGAGGGGATAACAATTAACGTGCAAGGGTAACTGAAACATTATGATGCAAAATAACCTAAACTAACTGATAATAGTAACGTCTTAGCAATGATACGCGAGACATACTGAAACGTAGTACATGAACAATTGTGAACATGATACGTGAACAATTGTGAACGTGATACGTGGAAATATGGTGAGTGTAATATAAGAAAACATATGGTGAACAATGATACGTGTAACATATCGTGAACGTGATATGAGAAACGTGGAATGAACATGACATGTGAAACATATCGTGAACATGTAATACGACAGCAGTAACGCCAAACGTCATAAGGTGAGAGGTGGAATGTGACATGAAACGTCTGTCTGAGGATAGAGAGTTATACTAAACTTGAGTCTGGTCTTTCAAGTTCTTGCAAAACTTCCCAGAACGAAAATGAACGTAAAATCGTAAGCTAGGATACGATCATGAACGTGAACAGTGTCATGAACGTGAGTGTGGAAGCAAGTCGTAAACTAAGAACCAGGATGTGAACGTAAATAAGGAGCACAAATGCGAACCTTTGTCTGGCCCGATAGCTGAGGGATTACCAAGTGATCGGATGAGCCTTGGCTGGAAAATGTCTGATCAATCTGCTGACTCTGAAATCCTTGCGAATGTAAGGATTCTGCAGACTTGGTCAAACTGTTGACAATAACCCAGATAGCATCATGCTTCTTCTGAGTTGTCAGTAATTTGGTAACCAAAATCCATGGAGATCTTGTCCCATTCCTGTTCACAATTTCTGATGGTGGAAAACATCCTAGTCTGTTGGTGTTCTATCTTAGCCTGTAGGTATGACAGGTACTTAGATATGAACGTAACTGTATCTTGCTTCATAGAAACTTGATACGTAGGAGTTTGTGAAACCACGAGTCTCCGAAATTAGACTTCTCTTAGCGTAGGATTTCCTAGAACACCTAATGTAGTGTAGGGTTCTCACCTTTACGCATAAGCTAAGTCATGGCAAGATTAATCGTGAGAATCCATGTGATCCAGCGTGTCACTATAATCAACCAGAATTTATATTGGAAAATTTCAGGTTGAAATTTCTCCTGTCGTAGAATTTGCAACATAGTGCAAATATGGTCTTCCTGCTCTTCTCTAGACTTAGAGAAAAATCAGGTTGTCCTCGATGAAAACACTGATGAATTGTTTATGAGTTCATGGAAACTCACTTTATTAAGTCCATGATGCTGCTGTAGCATTTATGAGACTATAAAAAAATCATGAATCTAGCATGACCGAGTCGTGTACGAATAGCAGTCATGGAAATGTCCTGCTCTTTCACTCGTCATTGTTGGCGGCATGATCATGAATCCGATCTTGGAAAAGTGTATAGTACCCTATAGTCGATCAAACACATTGTCAATACGTGGAGGAGGATAACGGTTATGAAGGGTGATTTGTTTACATCGACGGTAGTCGACACATAATCTCATGTTACCGTCCCTCTCCTAGAAGGTTACTCTGGAATACATGTGGTAAGATTCTAGAATAATTGACTGGTTATGAGTAAGGGACTACAAAAGTCGTGTCACCAATAATAGCTGGATTCTTCCAAGCCATAGAACAATAAACACGTGCTTGTAAAGCATAATTATTTGTACGGATTTTCTTGATGGAAAATCATGCTGAATGTATTCAATAGCCTGAACATCACTGTACATACTCTGATATGAATGGTGACTAACCGTAGCATGGGCTACTGTTCTTAGTCCATAATCAAAATCATATTTAACTCGCATTAGTCTGAGGTAAGTGCGTTAGCGGATTGGATCTTATCATTAGACTGATGGAAAAACCTCCGTATACTTGGGTGATACGAATGGCTTGCTTTATGGTCACAGATGTATGAAATATGAAATAAAGAAGTGAACGCGTCATGAAAAAAATGTGACGGATTTCACTGGATGTGTTGTGCTTGTCTCACTTAGAATGAATCCTGAGTGTCCACCCGCGAATAATACGCCGGTGAAGGTACTGAAATTCTTGTGGCCTGATTAATACATGGCACAACAAAATAAATATACCCTTTGGAGGGTACCCTGAATTTCTTAGGGATGTTCTAGAATTGGACGTGAGTCATGTGTCTTGACTCGTGTCTTGGGAAATATACGTATGACATGTATCTTGACTGGTGTCTTGACATGTGTCTTTAGATAATATGCATGAGACATGTGTCTTGACTGATGTCTTGACATGTGTCTCGAGGTGTGAACAAACAAAACTACAATCTTAGATTATCATGCCATAATTGGCAGATCGGTTGGACTGCTGACCCTTGTATTACTGATCACGTCCGTGGCCAGAGCTTCTGTTGCGATTGCTAGGATAGTTGCTGTCACAGTAGTGGTTACTATCATCTTGTCTGTCAGTTCCATGACAGTCATTCTCATGACTGTGATTCATGTAACTATTCAACTGAATGGCCGGCTGGTACCGGTTCTCACTCATATGACTGAAACGATGACTCAATGACGTGTGACATATAACTAACTATTAGGGACAATGATTTATGGGAATCGTCTGGTGGTGAAGCATCTTCTCGTCCGATCGCTTTGATCTAACGCTTTTGCCTTCGTCTTGTAAGATCTCCAGGTTGTGAACATCATCAGCATCTCGTAGCGTCTTTAGAACCCGCATCATCAACCCTTGGTAACGTCTCCAAGCTATGAGCGACACCAGTAACTTGTAGAATATCAGCAAGTGGAATACGCACATGGGATACGGTACATGGGGTACACATGGAATGCACATGAAATGATCGGTATGGGGTTGATCATCTGACATGATTTTAATGGAAAATAATTGGTTAAACGGTTAGAAAACCATCCTGATAACCTGGCAATGCCAATATATACATCATTCAGGTTGCATAGAGAAACGCTAAAGTGTGGTTAAACGAAATTCAACGATGATTTGCCTGAAAGCATGATTAATGAAAACCAACCATGACTATCATGAAAGCAGTATTAAATGAAAACCAAAAATGTCTTGCATGAAAGCATAAACAACAAAAGAGACGTAAAACGTAATCAGCATGAAGACGAAAATATCATGAAGAAACATGAAACAACTTAACATGAAGGAGTATACAACATAATCAGCATGAAAACGAAGTTAACCATGATAGTATGAACACATACTTGACATAAAAGACATAGTAACTTATGAGGGGGCATGAAAAAAAATGTATGCCAATAAATAATGAGAAAAATTCTATGCATGAAAACAGTGCGTGAATGCATGATGCAGTTTATGAAAACCTTTATATGCGCGAGGGTAAACGCCTATGGTCAGTTTACCCTAAACAAAAGACATGGCGAGGGGACGCCTATGGGTCGGTCCCAAAGTTAAAAGTTTCGATAAAATCACATGCGACTAAATAGGGCCAGACCTGTACCAATGGTTACTTAGTCATAAACCTGCAACAATGATACATGGAATAAATGAGTGAAACTCAGCTGTCAAAACTTAACAATTTTTTTTTTATGTGACCAATTATGAGCTACTGGGGTTTAGTCCACATTAGTCATCATTCACTAGGAACATCATGCATGAAACAATGACACGTAACTAAGTATGGATGACGGTTGTCCATCCATATTAGTAAAAAAATACCGATGAAAACATCACGGTTAAAACAATAAGGTGCTGAAAACATCAATATTTGGAATAACAAGCGTTGACTTAGGAAGCTTCTGGTGACTACCCGCTAGTCATAGGACGAGTTTTAGAGCCTACAGGTCGAAGCCTTGGCTCTGATACCATAATTGTAACATCCCACTTTGATAAGTGGACCGTTACGCGTAATTATGACATTTCATCAAAGAATGCAAGGTAATATGTACTAAAACATACATGACCATAGGGAAAACAGGAATCAAACATCGGCTCCCAAACATAAGCCCAAAACATAAATAAAGTAAATGAATGATAACGACCTAATTATACATATTCAACATATCATTATAATGCCACTTTGTAGTATAAATAAGAGCTTCTGATACTTAATATGTTGTGTTTTATATGCAGATATAGAGTTTGAAGGAGCAAAGTGAAGATATACAAAGAAGGGGCCTCAATATGCAAATAAGCCAAAGTTATTGAAAGTAGATTCTGGATAGCCCAGAAGTGTGGCGCACAAAGTCAGAAGTGCGGCGCACATTCTCGTCTCCAAAGTGCGGCGCACTTTCGGAGAAGTGCGGCGCACAATTGACCCCAGACAACACTATAAATAGAGGCCATTTCCACTCATTTTACACACACCACTCTCTCTCAATACTCCATAGCTCGAGTATTTTAGCTTTTCTAGTTAATTTTCAGTATTATCCACTTTTGGGAGATACTTGTAACGAGAGTATTCCACTCTTCGATTCTTGGAGGAACGATACAATCGTGACACTTGTGTACTCGTTTATTCAATCTAATCTAAGTATGATGTTCTCTTACTCTTTTCCAATTGTTACTTTGATTACTATGTTAGGCTAAGCTATTTATGACTATATGGGTATGTGACTATAATTAGTGATGATGCTATGATATGATCCTTTATAAATGATTTCAAGCTAATGTTGTAGAACCATTTTACCACCTAGTTCTACAAACCATATTTTATGTAAGTTGATTTGTTACGATAGTTTGGCGTTGAGAAACGGAAATTGTTATAATCAGTTTTCTAGAACTTGTCTATGGTCATGAATCTTTGGTTGGAGAGATCCGCTTAGAAACTCGATAAAATATTGAACTTGTTGGCAACTTGTTTTGAGCTTAGTCGCTTAAATAAACATAAGTCTTGAATCAACCCAAGTAAATTGTGAAAACGCCGTTTTGACGAAAAAGGATTATCACGCTTTACCTACATAAACATGTCTCGATCATTATTATCATCATCACGAACTTATACGATCTATCCCATATTAGTCATACTTGTTATTATTGATATTACGTCAACTATTTATTTCTTCAATTATTATCTTGATTACCAAAACGAAACTAAGTCTCAGCGAACGATCCTGGCTTACCACTACAAAGCTATATTACGAACGAAAGGGTATACTTGCCCGTGTTTGTCTTCTAGTCCCTTGTTTTGTCTAAACCTTGTAATATAAATTTAAGACTTGCAAACGAACATCAAGTTTTTGGCGCCGTTGCCGGGGACTTATAATCCTGTTTTGTAACCAAATTCGTATAATCTTTTAAGAAATTGAACCATTGTTACTCATTTTAAACCAATTTCTTTTCTGTAGTATAGAAAGTACGCCGCACAAACCAAAAAGTGCGCCGCACTTCCTGTAGCGAACCAAAGTGCGCCGAACAGACCTAAAAGTGCGCCGCACATTTTTACTGAAAACAACAAATACCTTGTTGGATGCACACCCGTTCTTCCGGAACACCACCAATATCACCGTTACCTGAACCTGAACATAGCCTTAACCGAAGGCTACGTAGACTTCATCGCCTTGTACCTTTAGCTAGGAGACACGAGCAACCTCAACCTCGCATAATCAACCAACCTTTTGACAATCTTTCACAAATCCTATTTCTCACCAAACTCATCAACCGTTACGATCCAATTTCGGACACCGATGATGAACCAATGTGGTCAGCCGATAGAGTTGTCGCACTAACTCCTGACTTCGCAATCGTTTTACCTAAAATTGCAAATGATTTTGCAATCAAAGGGAACTACTTAACCCTTATAAAAAATAACCAATTTGATGGTCGAATCAAAACCGATCCTCACAAACACATCCACGAATTCAGCGGAATTTGTAAAATGTTCAACTATGGTGAAGGACAAGCCGAAGCCGTCCAACTCATGATGTTTCCATCATCCCTGACTTGAGAAGCCAAGTCATGGCTCGACGAACTTAACGAAGGAACCATTCGAACTTGGGAAGGTATTAGAACTGCTTTCATTAACCGATTCTTTCCTCCTGCCCTATTTGAATAACTCCTCAGAGAAATCCGAAGCTTTTCTCAACAAGATCGAGAAACTCTCACTAACGCATGTGATGAGATGGCATTTATACATGATCTCATCGTTCTTTTCGGGCTTTAAATACATAAAAATGTCATAATATACCATATATATATGCTTGTGTTTGTTTACTTGTGTATTTTAGGTATGGATATCGTGAAAAAGACAAAAGATCACAAGATACAAGGAAAAACGGACACGAGAAACGAAGCCGTACAAAGAACCGGGCCCTAATTCATGGAATACTCAACAAATACCCTTGAAGACTTGAAGACATACAAGATTGATCCTCATTTATTGAAGAAATGACACTTAAAACCCTTTTATATCGATAATTACAAGTTTGTTCCCTTAAGTTTGTCAAAATTACACAAAAGGTACTTCAACTTTGAAAAAATGGCAAGATTAGTCCCTCAACAATTCCAAATTGTCAATTATGGTCCCTCATCAAGCCAAAGATACATTGAAGACCTTTGAAGATCAAGAATGTCCAAGATCAGCCCTTGAATTATGCAAAAGTTCCAAAATTTACCCTTATAACTCTTTTGGAAAAGTCTTGTGCCAAAAATGTCAAGTGGTGAAAGATATTAACAAAGGGAAATTCGTTTTAGGGCTGAATTACTTGATTTACCAAAAATCCCAAAATAAAAGGACTAAAAGTGTGCTATTGAAACATTTGAAACGAAATTGCGCCAAACACTTTCCACTCCCCCAATTTCGGATCAAATCTACTACTATTCACCCTTCATCCACCCAGTTTTTACTCCACTTAAAACAAAGGGTAAAAACAAATTACCCTGGCATTTGTGTGATTCACATGTGCAGAAACAAATCCCACACATAAAACCCTCAATCCCACTACTCCTTGGACCCCACACTCAACCTCCTCAACCAATGAAAATGCAACTTAGCCTCCAAGTAATCTGATCAACAGCCTAGGATCCCTGCTTCATAACAAAGCTATTTTAAACGGTTTGGATGCATTTAGACAACTCATTCCATCAAAACGTCTAGAAGACCCAAGGGCATTATAGAGAATTTACTTCTAGGGTTTGTGAATAGTGTTTAGCCAGGCATTTGCCTATAAAAGGAGACCTCAACATGTGAGAGTCCCTTTGTTCCAGATTTTAGCTTTTAAATCTTTATAATTCCTTTTTATGAAATAAAGTTTGAATTTCTGAAAATTTTGAATTCTAATCTGTTATTTATAAAAGTTTGGTGTTTGATAAGCTAAAATCTGAGTTCCTTAATCTTGTTTGAAGGTTTTTGAGGCAAAGTTTTAGTTGATAAAGCTTGGGTTTCAAAAATCAGAAGTTTGGTTTATTTTGATCTCACTTTGTGGTTTGTTCTTCTTAGCAGCTTGGAAGCTGGTACTTGTTCTGCTAGTACCTCAACTCAAACAATCCAAGGTCTGGATGTAGGTCTTGGAGGTTTGCATCTTCTTCCCTTTTCATTTTCTCTTTAATTTTCTGATTATTTGTGATTTTTGTGGATTTGTTCTTGAATCTGTGATATTATGGTTGATTATTGTTTATTTGGCTTGGTTTGATGTTTATGAGGTGTTGTTAGACTGATTTGTGGGTAAAATCTGCATAAGCCTTTGAAAAAATTGTGAAAACAAGTTTTAAAAGGGTGTTTGGGTTTACTGCATAAGTTGGGATTATGGCTTGTTAAGTTGTGGTTTGTTGTTTGCAAGTATTAGTATCTGTTATTTGAGTGCATTTGTTCATCTGTTTGAAGGTTTGAAGGTTTGAAACACATAGATTCATAAAATAGGGTATAAAATCTTGAATACTTGGTAAAATTGGCTAGGATTTTGAGGACACCTAGATCTGAGCTTAGGTTAGGGCTAAAAGTGCTAAACCTTAGTTAATCACACCAGGGAAGAAGGATTTGAGGCCTGAAATTGGATCAAGTGTCAAATAGATCAGCAAACTTGTTTCTACATATGTTCATTGTTCATCAGTACCTGTTTGTGCCTAGATCTTGTTGTTTGCTTTGATTCAGTGTTTGATTCTTTTTGCTTTGTGTTTATTCTTAGTTTATATAGCTTGTGTATGCATCCTGTTAAGTTTGGTTGGCTTATTCTTGCTAAATCTGCTTATTAAGTGCTTAACTGCTTATTTCCATGTATGTGTGGTATCTGGTGACTGTTTGATCATTTGTGGCTTATTGTGTGAACCAAATTGTGATTTTCTTGTTGCTATTGACTCCTTGTGATTCACTGATCACAAGGGTGCCTTTCTTTCCAATTGAATCCAACCAGAACTCTCAAATAAGCTTGGTCAAATAGTCAAAGCAGTGGGAACTCCTTTCCCCTGCTGGTTGCCACTGCTAGTGTAAAACTGGTGTCAGCTTATCAATAAGCTATAATAGCTTATTCTAACCAGCAACAACTTGGATTTTGTAATAGGTGCTCATTATTTGACCTATTTGTTCATACTGGAGCATTTGGTGGGTTGACTTTAGGGTTTGACTAGAAAACCAACTTCATTGACTTTTTCATAAGTTCATAAGTGCTTATTCTGGCTTATTGGTTGTGCTTATTGGATTTTTGTTGATTGATTTGGCTTATTGAGTCCATTTGTGATCTTTTGCAAGTTGAATCAAGTCCTAAGGTGCCTTATTTCTCAAAAACGACTATTTTGTCTTTTAGTGAAATAATACTTTGCTTATTTCTGGCTTATTGAGTGTGCTTTTTCAAAATTTCTTTTTACAGATCTCATAAGCATCCCAAAAGAAGGTTGTGTGTCAAATTAGAGCTTATGGCATTGGCTTATTGCTTAATAGGCTGAAAAGCCCAATAAGAATAAGCTGTGTGCTTATTAAGCTGTGATAAGCTCATATTCAGCTTTTGGGCCTTTAGAGTTTTGTTCTTAGAATTGATTTTTGAGTCAGATAGGGCTTTTCCAAGTCAATTGGGCCAAGTTTGACTTTTTGGGCCCAAAAGCCCAATTGTGTTGACTGTTTTTGGTTTTGGCCCATTTGAGGGCCCAATAGGGGTATTCTGGTAATTTCACTTTGATTTTCTGATTATTTAGGTTAAAATAAACTAGTTTGCAAGTTTTTAGATTTTTTATAAATTTTGGATTTTTAATATTATTTTAATATTATTTTAATATTATTTTTCAAATTTCACATTTTCCAACTTTTTATATTTTTCTTAGGTTTAATACATTAAAATAGGAATTTAGCAACTTTTAGAATAATTTTATCTCTTTTAGATTAATTTTTATAATTATTTTAAGTTTTAATAGTTTTTAAATCATTTTATATAGTTTTTATTAGTTTAAAATTTTCTAAAAATAGTTTTTAATCTTTTTAGGTCATTTTTGAGGTTTACCAATTGAAAAAACTTTATTTGGGCTTTTTGATAAATTATTTGATTTTTAGGGCTTTAATTAGCATTTAAAAATTGAATATTTAATTATTGAAAAGGTTTGAAAAAGTTTTGATCATTGGTAAACTCTTAGTTTATTTATTTTGATTTTTGGTGAATTTTTGGTAATTCTTAGAATTAATTTTTATTTTTGTGGTTTTTAAGGTTTTACGTTTTAACTTTCTAGTAGTAATTTTTACGTCTTCGTCATTTTCTTTTCTCATCCCTTTCTAAACCAAATATTAAGCTCAAATCTTGTACATCTTAGTCACACACATATACCTCCTTGGGAAACGAACTTTGAATTCATAAGGGTCATTAACACTTGATTTTTCCTAAAGTCATTTGTTCAATACTTACCGCTTTTACGCCTTTTTCCTAAAAGGTCGTAATTTTACATCAATCATTTTGGCGCCGCTGCCGAGGAAGTGTGTCGTGATTAATTTGCATTGTTGTTTTTAATATTAACCATAAATAGTATTTGTATTAGTAGAACTCTACTAATACGTATTATCGGTTTTCTTGATTTTTCTTGTAAAAATATTATTACTATATTGTATTAAGTATCACAACAAATAAACAATATCTCCAAAAGTGTGAAAACACAACCTTAATTGGGATTTCATCACTCAATTATTGTATTCGAATCTCAAACAAAAAGAAAAAGGCAAAAATAGATAAATACTTTCGTGAAGCTCGATTTTGAAAAATACAAACTATAAGGTGGGTATAAGGCGGGTATTATAAAATATACCCTAAGGAAAAAGGCTCTTAAGTGCTTCACGCCGCCTCGTTTCCCCGCTTGCTTGTGAGTATTTTGAGATTGAAGGCTAATCGAGGGTTTTGCCGCCCAAAGTATTATTACGTATAGTATATTTGCTTGGTTTCTTTGTGATTAAACCCTCTTGAACAATTTGGTTCTCACGAAAGTTCTAAAGTCATTCGAAGGCGTTCACTCCACGTGATCGTTTTCATTCCTTTGAGGCTTCTTTAATCAAGAGTTTGATTCGAGGAGAGATTTTGTAGATTGTTGTCTACAAAGATACACCAAAATCCAAAAAAAATTAAATACAATCAAAAACACAAAAAATTGAAAATTCACAAAACACCCAAAAAGAATCTTCTTTGCTCACCTCCCATTCTTCGTGAAGTTTATGATCACTCGTAATCAAGCAAAACGAGCTCGTAAACGCCTTCAAAAGCAAGCCAATCAAGAGACGTTGATTGAAGAACAACCTCCAATTGTTGAACCTATTGTAGAACAAGAAGTCGTCATGGCTAATCGTACTACGATGGAGTTGCTACAAGCACCCACCGAGGGTTTTGGAGAGGCTATTGTGATTCCCGCCATCCTTGCGGAGAATTTCGAGATTAAGACGGGTTTAATGTTGATGTTGCAAGCAAATAAGTTTAGAGGTCACGAGAAAGACAACCCACACTACCACATTAGGAATTTTAACCGTCTCACCGCCACTAGAAAGTTTAAGGATGTTCCACATGACGCCATTAAGATGATGTTGTTTCCATACTCGTTAGATGGACCCGCGAAAATTTGGCTTGAGAAAGAACCGCCAAATTCGATTTTGACATGGGCCGATCTCGTTTCTAAGTTTGTGAACAAGTTTTTTCCACCATCTAAAACAACACATTTGAAAAATGAGATTTCACGATTTGTGCAAAGAAATAATGAAAGTTTTTCAATGGCATGGGAACGCTTTAAAGAAATGTTACATGAATGTCCACACCATGATTTTACGGAATTGCATCAAGTTGATACTTTTTATAATGGTCTTAATGATCATGAACGAGATTATTTGAATGCCGGTGCGGGTGGTAATTTTTTGTGCAAGACGACAAATGAGGCTTTACAAATCATCGAGAATAGATCTAAGGTTTATAGCCCTCGTAACACACCGAGTGTTGCCAATTTGGGTTCGTCTTCATCATCATCGTCTCGTAGCATTAATGCCTTACATGATGAAGCTAATGAGGAAAATCGGTTTTTTGATTGATTTGATAATCTTATGTCCCATTGGAAAGCTCAAGAAGCTTCAAATTCCGCTTCGGTTAAAGCGGTTGCTAAGAGTTGTTTGTCTTGTGGTGGAGCTCATGATCTTTCCGAGTGCATTACCGTAGATGGTAACACTTTGAGTGCTTATGTAGCAACGGGAACTTACAACCAAAACGGTCAAGGTTCCCGCCAAAATCAAGCTCCACCAAACCAAAATGTTAATAACTATCGAAACAACAACCAAGGTGGTATTTACCAAGGCAACACACGTAACTACAACAAGGGGAATTATCAAAATGGGAATGGAAAAATTTCTAATCAAAACCAAAACCGTGATTTTCAAAACACTACACAAGGTTTTCAAAATGCTCACACTAAAAATCTTCAAGGAGAATTTTTGGATTATGCTAAAGCAAATGATGCTAAATTTGACAATATGCAACGTGAGATGATTAGCTTAAGATCCGAGTTGAAAAACGAGCTAAAAAATGAACTTGCTAATGAACTTAAGACTCATGCAAATAAAATGGAGGGAAATGTCCAACGTCTTCAACAAAATCAACAAAAGATGGAATTAGGACAACATGAGATTAAGCAAGAGTTATTAAAAGAGGATGCTAGGCAATCAAAATTTGAGGACCGAATGGCTAAGATGTTTGAAGCAATCATGTGTAAACCTTCTTCCTCGGGTGGTCTTCCTAGTGATACCATTGCAAACCCGAAGGGAGAAATGAAGGTTATTACTACACGAAGTGGTAAAACTTTCAAGGAACCAATCTCTCGTCCAAGTACTTCTACGGAGAAGGAAATCGAGAAAGAACCCGAGGTGATGGTAGAAAAGGAGCACATTACAATCCCACGAAGTACCGCTCAAACCACACCTACGGTTGAACCAATACCAATTGTGGAACCCGAGATTCCAAGGCCGTTGCCTAATGACCAACCCACACCACCTTTACCCTACCCTTCGAGACGAAACAAAGAGAAGTTGCAAGAACGTAACAAACAACAAATCAAGCTTTTTATAAAGATGTTTCAACAAGTGCATTTTGATGTGAGTTTAGCCGACGCGTTGTTATATATGCCTCGTTTCGCTTCCACTTTTAAAAGTATGATGAGCGATAAGGAAAAGCTTTCAAAGCTTGCTAATTGTTCTTTGGTTTATCTTAACCGCATACCGGAAAAAGTTGGTGACCCCGGAAAGTTTCTCATCCTTGTGACATACAAGATATGAAAGAATGCCTCGCCTTGGCCGATCTTGGTGCGAGCATTAATTTGATGCCATTTTCCATTTGGAAATCGCTTTCGCTTCCGGCTCTTATTCCTTCGAACATGTCTATCGAGATGGCCGATCATTCTACGATTATGGCATGTGGAGTAGCCGAAGATGTTTTCGTGAAAGTGGGGAAGTTCTACTATCCCGTTGATTTTATAGTAGTTGACATCCCCGCGGATCCTCAAGTTCCTCTAATTTTAGGTCGTTCATTTTTAGACACTTCGAGATCGCTTATCGATGTTCATGCAAGAACTATCACTTTGAGATTCAATGAAGAAGAACTTGTTATAAACGCTAAACTCGAAACCTTCTCATATTTATGCAATCACTACCATCAATCACATTGACATCGTTGATGTGGTTTGCGATGAGTTTTCACAAGAAGTGTTAGGTTTTTCCGATAGCTCGTCAAGTGGCAATCCCACTATTTTGGATCTGATTCTTGCTAATTCCACACCAAATCTCACTCCATTCCAAGGAGGCGATCTCACTTCAAATGAAATCGACAATGAAGATGAGGTGATGATTAGTGATGATACTTCTATTCCACCATTTCTTCCGCCGATGGAAGTTATGAGTGTTGAACCAAAATCTTCAATCGAGGAACCACCTATCCTTGAATTGAAAGATCTTCCTTCTCACCTTGAATACGCATTTTGGAAGGTGATGATAAGTTGCCGGTTATTATTGCAAAAGGTCTTGCTAATGATGAAAAAACCGAGCTCTTGAAAGTTCTTAAGGCTCCTAAAGGGGCAATTGCGTTGAAAATATCCGACATTAAGGGTATTGACCCAAAATTTTGTACTCACAAGATTTTAATGGAGGAGGACTACAAACTCGCAATTCAAAGTCAAAGAAGGGTGAATCCCAAAATTCACGATGTCATTAAAAAGGAGGTCCTTAAACTCCTTGACGCGGGAATGATTTATCCTATATCCGATAGCCCATGGGTGAGCCCAATCCATTGTGTCCCTAAAAAGGGAGGAATGACCGTTGTGCCTAATGAACACAACGAGTTAATTCCCACTCGTGTTGTGACCAGTTGGAGGGTGTGTATTGAATACCGAAAGTTAAATGACGCCACTCGTAAAGACCACTTTCCTTTTACCTTCATGGATCAAATGTTGGAGCGACTCGCAGGAAATGAATTCTATTGCTTTTTAGATGGTTTTTCCGGTTACTTTCAAATCCCTATCGACCCTCGTGATCAAGAGAAGACTACGTTTACGTGTCCTTATGGAACGTTCGCTTATCGTAGGATGCCTTTCGGACTTTGTAATGCACCGGGTACGTTTCAACGGTGTATGATGGCGATTTTTCACGATATGATCGAGAAGTCGATGGAAGTGTTTATGGATGACTTCTCAGTGTTTGCCAATTCGTTCACGTCATGTTTATCTAATCTCGAGCAAATGTTAAAACGTTGTGAAGAAACCAATCTTGTGCTTAATTGGGAAAAATGTCATTTTATGTGTAAACAAGGAATCGTCTTAGGACATAAAGTGTCGAAGGCGGGGATTGAGGTCGATAAAGCTAAGGTAGACGTCATCGCCAAGTTACCTCATCCCAAAACCGTTAAGGGAGTTAGGAGTTTCCTAGGCCACGCGGGCTTTTATCGTCGTTCCATCAAGGACTTTTCGAAAATCTCTCGACCTATGACACACCTTCTCGAGAAGGATGCTCCTTTTAACTTCAATGAGGATTGTGTTAGAGCATTCGAAACTCTCAAAAGGAAAATTACCGAAGCTCCCATTCTTGTTGCTCCTAATTCGGAATTACCCTTTGAAATCATGTGCGATGCAAGTGATTATGCTATAGGGGCCGTCTTAGGGCAACGTTATGACAAGCATTTCCGTCCTATCCATTATGCTAGTAAGACGATGACCGAGGCTCAATTAAAGTACACCACAACGGAAAAGGAATTCCTTGCCGTGGTCTATGCTTTTGAGAAATTCCGACCTTATCTCGTCTTGACTAAAAGCATCGTGTATACCGACCATTCAGCTATCAAGTATCTCTTAGCTAAGCAAGATGCTAAGCCGAGATTGCTTCGTTGGATGCTCCTCCTCCACGAATTTGATGTCACCGTGCTTGACAAAAAAGGAGCCGAGAATCTAGCGGCCGATCATCTCTCTCGTCTAGAAGATCCTCACAGAGATGTTTTCGAGAATAAGGAAATCACCGAAACATTTCCTCTCGAGACTCTCGGTGTAGTGAATTATAAAGACACCACCCCATGGTTTGCCGACATTGCAAATTACCATGCGGGCAATTTCATAATCAAGGGTATGACGACACAACAAAAACGAAAATTCTTTCGTGACGTCAAGTTCTATTTTTGAGACGACCCTTATCTCTTTCGGGTTTGTGCGGATCAACTCGTTCGACGTTGTGTGTTTGGTACCGAAGCTTCTAATATCCTTAGAGCTTGTCACGAGGGACCCACGGGTGGTCACCACGGTGCTAATCTCACGGCCAAGAAAGTGTTCGATGTCGGTTTCTTTTGGCCTTCTATCTATCGTGATGCACACGCACTTGTGAAGTCGTGTGATTCGTGCCAACGTCAAGGAAAATCGTCTCAACGTGATGAAATGCCGCAAAACATAATTCAAGTCTGTGAGATTTTCGACATATGGGGAATAGACTTTATGGGGCCGTTCTCATCGTCTCATGGCAACAAATATATCCTCGTCGTGGTGGACTACCTTTCTAAGTGGGTGGAAGCTAAGGCTTTGCCTACTAATGATGCTCGTGTGGTAGTGAAGTTTTTGAAGCAACTATTCTCTCGGTTCGGAACCCCTCGTGCTATTATAAGCGATCGTGGAACCCATTTTTGTAATGACCAATTCGAAAAGGTTCTAAAGAAATATGGAGTTACTCATCGTCTTTCTATGGCTTATCACCCGCAAACGAGTGGGCAAGTCGAGGTTTCGAACCGAGCTTTGAAGAGGATTTTAGAGAGGTCAATTGGAGAAAACCGTGCTTCATGGTCCGGCAAACTTGATGACGCTTTATGGGCCTTTAGGACCGCTTATAAGACACCTATCGGTTGCACTCCTTATAAGTTAGTCTATGGGAAGAATTGGCATTTGCCCATTGAGTTGGAGCACAAGGCATATTGGGCCCTAAAGCATGCAAACTTTGACTTGAAGACCGCGGGAGATCACCGGAAAATACAATTGAATGAATTGGATGAATTAAGAGATAATGCTTATGAAAATTCATTAATTTTTAAAGAAAATACTAAAAAGTTTAATGATTCAAAGATTAATAACCGGGTTTTTAACGTTGGTGATCAAGTGTTTCTTTTTAACTCTCGACGTAAGATATTTTCCAGGAAATTGAAATCTCGTTGGTCGGGTCCGTTCACCATTAAACAAGTGTTTCCTTATGGGACCATCGAGCTAGCTCAAGATGATGGTCCTAATTTCAAGGTGAATGGACATAGGCTTAAGCACTACTTTGGTGGGGAAATTCTTTCAATGGTTGCCCTCGACCAAGTCACCTTCCCCAATGATAATTAGCATTAAGAGGATCGAGTCGAGCTCATGACTCGGTAATCAAAAACGAGGTGCCTCGTGGGGGAGATCCCATGCTTATCCTTTATGCTTACTATTCACTAATAAGGGGACTTGTACCCTTTCAACTCGTTGTCTCGTGGTTGTTTGTGATTGTGTTATCTAGATCATCATCATCATCAACGATTGAAGACTCTCGTGTTTGTTTACGTGAGCCTCCATCGTTTGCTTGAAGAAGTTTTTCACGAATCCATGACATATCCTTTATTGTTCTAACAATTATCTTTTAGCATACTTAATAAACGGCTTTAGATATATTGTTGATCACCCTTTCCATGCTAGATCCTAAGCATTCGACTCTTCGTCTCTAGTATGGGGGTGCTCCACCTTTAGACTCGAAACATTGAAGACAATGTTTACTTTTAGTATGGGGGGGGGTGAATAGGTACTTGCTTTGCTATGCCCTCACGCTTTCCAACTTTCAATGTTTTTGTTGCTAATAAGGCTAAAAATGGCCAAATTTTAAAATTTTTCTTAGTTTTCATAAGTGTTTTTAAGACACGAATGTATATTTTCGGTTGGGTAGAATAAGAGTTAATTTTTGACTTGATGGGCATTTGGAGCCATTTACATTCCTTAACCCGCTCAATTCAAGTTTTGCTAGACTTTTATATAGGGAGCTTTAAAACGCGAAAGTCTTAACTCTTATGGGTTAAGAACAAGAACTTTTCGCAAGTTCCTATAATTGATCCTAGAAAGTCACTTATCAAGGGAACTATAAAACGCATTCTCTAAACTTGAAAAAGTCCAAGAAAGTGCAAGATCCTATAGGTGGCTTGAAAACCCAAAACTTTGATTTGATATAGTCTTAATGAAAGCTAATCCAAATTTGGCTTAATTTTGACTTGCATGGCTAAGTATTCACGAGTCTCTTTAATTAGAGGTCTTTATATAGTGAAGAACGAGAAATGATAGAGTTAGACAAGTGATCATGCTAAACGTAGAACATGAAAATGTTCTTTCAAAAACTCATGTGTTTTTAATTGTGGCTTTTTCTTCCCATAAGATCAATGCATTAGGAATAAATCATAATTGCAATAAGTAAGGTCGTACGATTTGAAAGGTTACTTAGCCTCTAGCGCAAGATCGTTTAAAAGTTGCTCGGGGTTGAATAGAGTTCATAACCAAGGCATAACTTATTTAAGCGGGACGCGAAGATTGGCGATCATCCAAAAAGGCCCTAACAAGGCATGAGGAGCTCTATTTTTGGTAAAGATCCAAAGATGATGTGAAGTATCATTATTCCTAAATCAATATGAAGGATCGAGACACACGACGAAAAGCAATTACTCCCCTAAAGATCATGGAGAAAATCTATCCAAAAAGACCCTTACAAGGTATGAGGATAAATATATCCAAGTCCGAAAAGGAGGCGGATCGTTGTATATCAAAATCCAAAGTAAAGATTGAAGAAAAATGATGAAGTCGTGGTCCTAATATGAAGAATCTCTCAAAAACGTCAAGTGAAGAAATTCCAAATATATGAAGAGAAGACCATAATTTCGAGAACGTCTTCCCAAGATTTGAAGTATGAAGTACATGCCAAATATCGGTCCGAGAAAGGTCTCAAATCGTGAAACGAGTTATGCCAAGATATGAACTTAAGGAGATACACGAGAAGCCGTTTTAAAAGATTTTGTCCTTCGGCTAACTATTGATCAAATCGTGCTACTTTGCTTTCGGACTATTAACTACTCAAATAAGTCAATATGAATCACTTGTGATCCCTGACAAATAGATAAAAAATGCTAGTAACCCATTTCTTTTTATAATAACTAGGATTGCAGGAGGAAAAAGTATTACACAATTTGGACGTATGAGTAGTGTTAGCATTGTGACTTGTACCAACAATGATCTCGTTTTTGCACTTAGCATGGAATGTATGACAATCAAGGATGACGAAGTTTACTCTAAGGAACATTTACTTGTTTCTATTCTTTGACCCTAAAAGTCACTTTCGTGATGAAAATCATATGTTATGTCTTTACACATCTTCGTAGTATGGTGAAAGTCTTTTACTCTTCAATAAAGGTTAATACAATTGAACTTGGGTGATGCTTAGATACTTTATTCTAGCATTGCGTGAGGGCACGACAATGGCTTAGTATGGGGGAGTGATGAGATGGCATTTATACATGATCTCATCGTTCTTTTCGGGCTTTAAATACATAAAAATGTCATAATATACCATATATATGCTTGTGTTTGTTTACTTGTGTATTTTAGGTATGGATATCGTGAAAAAGACAAAAGATCACAAGATACAACGAAAAACAGACACGAGAAACGAAGCCGTACAAAGAACCGGGCCCTAATTCATGGAATACTCAACAAATACCCTTGAAGACTTGAAGACATACAAGATTGATCCTCATTTATTGAAGAAATGACACTTAAAACCCTTGTATATTGATAATTACAAGTTTGGTCCCTTAAGTTTGTCAAAATTACACAAAAGGTCCTTCAACTTTAAAGAAATGGCAAGATTAGTCCCTCGACAATTCCAAATTGTCAATTATGGTCCCTCATCAAGCCAAAGATACATTGAAGACCTTTGAAGATCAAGAATGTCCAAGATCAGCCCTTGAATTATGCAAAAGTTCCAAAATTTACCCTTATAACTCTTTTGGAAAAGTCTTGTGCCAAAAATGTCAAGTGGTGAAAGATATTAACAAAGGGAAATTCGTTTTAGGGCTGAATTACTTGATTTACCAAAAATACCAAAATACAAGGACTAAAAGTGTGCTATTGAAACATTTGAAACGAAATTGCGCCAAACACTTTCCACTCCCCCAATTTCGGATCAAATCTACTACTATTCACCCTTCATCCACCTAGTTTTTACTCCACTTAAAACAAAGGGTAAAAACAAATTACCCTGGCACTTGTGTGATTCACATGTGCAGAAACAAATCCCACACATAAAACCCTCAATCCCACTACTCCTTGGACCCCACACTCAACCTCCTCAACCAATGAAAATGCAACTTAGCCTCCAAGTAATCTGACGTGTCCAAATCAACAGCCTAGGATCCCTGCTTCATAACAAAGCTATTTTAAACGGTTTGGATGCATTTGGACAACTCATTCCATCAAAACGTCTAGAAGACTCAAGGGCATTATAGAGAATTTACTTCTAGGGTTTGTGAATAGTGTTTAGCCAGGCATTTGCCTATAAAAGGAGACCTCAACATGTGAGAGTCCCTTTGTTCCAGATTTTAGCTTTTAAATCTTTGTAATTCCTTTTTATGAAATAAAGTTTGAATTTCTGAAAATTTTGAATTCTAATCTGTTATTTATAAAAGTTTGGTGTTTGATAAGCTAAAATCTGAGTTCCATAATCTTGTTTGAAGGTTTTTGAGGCAAAGTTTTAGTTGATAAAGCTTGGGTTTCAAAAATCAGAAGTTTGGTTTATTTTGATTTCACTTTGTGGTTTGTTCTTCTTAGCAGCTTGGAAGCTGGTACTTGTTCTGCTAGGTCTTGGAGGTTTGCATCTTCTTCCCTTTTCATTTTCTCTTTAAGTTTCTGATTATTTGTGATTTTTGTGGATTTGTTCTTGAATCTGTGATATTATGGTTGATTATTGTTTATTTGGCTTGGTTTGATGTTTATGAGGTGTTGTTAGACTGATTTGTAGGTAAAATCTGCATAAGCCTTTGAAAAAATTGTGAAAACAAGTTTTAAAAGGGTGTTTGGGTTTACTGCATAAGTTGGGATTGTGGCTTGTTAAGTTGTGGTTTGTTGTTTGCAAGTATTAGTATCTGTTATTTGAGTGCATTTGTTCATCTATTTGCATGTTTGAAGGTTTGAAACACATAGATTCATAAAATAGGGTATAAACTCTTGAATACTTGGTAAAATTGGCTAGGATTTTGAGGACACCTAGATCTGAGCTTAGGCTAGGGCTAACAAGTGCTAAATCTTAGTTAATCACACCAGGGAAGAAGGATTTGAGGCCTGAAATTGGATCAAGTGTCAAATAGATCAGCAAACTTGTTTCTACATATGTTCATTATTCATCAGTAACTGTTTGTGCCTAGATCTTGTTATTTGCTTTGATTCAGTGTTTGATTCTTTTTGCTTTGTGTTTATTCTTAGTTTATATAGCTTGTGTATGCATCCTTTTAAGTTTGGTTGGCTTATTCTTGCTAAATCTGCTTATTAAGTGCTTAACTGCTTATTTCCATGTCTGTGTGGTATTTGGTGACTGTTTGATCATTTGTGGCTTATTGTGTGAACCAAATTGTAATTTTCTTGTTGCTATTGACTCCTTGTGATTCACTGATCACAAGGGTGCCTTTGTTTCCAATTGAATCCAACCAGAACTCTCAAATAAGCTTGGTCAAATAGTCAAAGCAGTGGGAACTCCTTTCCCCTGCTGGTTGCCACTGCTAGTGTAAAACTGGTGTCAGCTTATCAATAAGCTATAATAGCTTATTCTAACCAGCAATAACTTGGATTTTGTAATAGGTGCTCATTATTTGACCCATTTGTTCATACTGGAGCATTTGGTGGGTTGACTTTAGGGTTTGACTAGAAAACCAACTTCATTGACTTTTTCATAAGTTCATATGTGCTTATTCTGGCTTAATGGTTGTGCTTATTGGATTTTTGTTGATTGATTTGGCTTATTGAGTCCATTTGTGATCTTTTGCAAGTTGAATCAAGTCCTGAGGTGCCTTATTTCTCAAAAACGACTATTTTGTCTTTTAGTGAAATAATACTTTGCTTATTTCTGGCTTATTGAGTGTGCTTTTTCAAAATTTCTTTTTACAGATCTCATAAGCATCCCAAAAGAAGGTTGTGTGTCAAATTAGAGCTTATGGCATTGGCTTATTGCTTAATGGGCTGAAAAGCCCAATAAGAATATGTTGTGTGCTTATTAAGCTGTGATAAGCTCATATTCAGCTTTTGGGCCTTTAGAGTTTTGTTCTTAGAATTGAATTTTGAGTCAGATAGGGCTTTTCCAAGTCCATTGGGCCAAGTTTGACTTTTTGGGCCCAAAAGCCCAATTGTGTTGACTGTTTTTGGTTTTGGCGCATTTGAGGGCCCAATAGGGGTATTCTGGTAATTTCACTTTGATTTTCTGATTATTTAGGTTAAAATAAACTAGTTTGCAAGTTTTTAGATTTTTTTATAAATTTTGGATTTTTAATATTATTTTAATATTATTTTATTATTATTTTTCAAATTTCACATTTTCCAACTTTTAATATTTTTCTTAGGTTTAATACATTAAAATAGGAATTTAGCAACTTTTAGAATAATTTTATCTCTTTTAGATTAATTTTTATAATTATTTTAAGTTTTAATAGTTTTTAAATCATTTTAAATAGTTTTTATTAGTTTAAAAATATCTAAAAATAGTTTTTAATCTTTTTAGGTCATTTTTGAAGTTTACCAGTTGAAAAATCTTTATTTGGGCTTTTTGATAATTTATTTGATTTTTAGGGCTTTAATTAGCATTTAAAAATTGAATATTTAATTATTGAAAAGGTTTGAAAAAGTTTTGATCATTGGTAAACTCTTAGTTTATTTATTTTGATTTTTGGTGAATTTTTGGTAATTTTTAGAATTAATTTTTATTTTTGTGGTTTTTAAGGTTTTACGTTTTAACTTTCTAGTAGTAATTTTTACGTCTTCGTCATTTTCTTTTCTCATCCCTTTCTAAACCAAATATTAATCTCAAATCTTGTACATCTTAGTCACACACATATACCTCCTTGGGAAATGATGTAGTGATTTTACTACCCTTTAGGAAAAGAGCGTAAAAAGCGGTAAGTATTAAGCGTACGTTTAGGAAAACGTAAACACTTATGACCCTATGAGTGGGATCGTTCTCTCGAGGAGGCACGTGTGTTGTGAGATGAATGATTGATTTTGTTTTTTATTATTAATGAGAAGAAAAGAAGAGAAAATGACGAAGACGAAAAAAATAGAAAAATAAGACAAAAACACTATTAGAAAGTTACGACGTAGAAACGTAAAAAAACAAAATTTAAAATTTTAATCTAAAAATTCCTAAAAATTACTAAAAATCCACAATAAAATTCTAAGAGTTTACAAAAAAATCCAAACTTGCTAAAACCTTTTAATTAATTTAATAATGACTTTTTAATGCTAATTAAAGCCCTAAAAATCACTTTTAAATATTAAAAAGCCCTAAACAAGATTTAATAGTTTGTAAACCTCAAAAATGACCTAATTAAGCTAAAAACTATTTTTAAAAATTTTAAAACCAATTTAAACTATTTTTAAACTCCTAAAAACTATTAAAATTCTATTAAATCTTAAATTAATTCTAAAAATTAATTGAAAAGCCTAAAAATTATTCTACAAATGGTAAGAGTCCTAATTAATGATAAAGAACCTAAGAAAAATGAAAAAGAAATAAAAATAAAACTTTTAATTTTAATGAATAAAATAATATTAAAATATTCCAAAAAATGAAAAGTTCTCAAATAAATTCTAAAAAATTCTCAAAAATCATAAATATTCTAATTAAGAAGAAAATGCAAACAAAGTTTCTAAAACCTTTTAGTTAATTTTATATTAATTTTTAAAGTTGCCTAAAAACCCTAAAATTAAATAAAATTAAAAATTAAAGTTTTTGAAAACTTTTTGATATGTAAACCTCAAAAATACAAATTAAAACCTAAAAACTATTTTTTTCTATTTTTTTATTACTGTTCACTATTTTTTATTGACTTTCTAAATTTAAAACTAGAAATAATCCTAAAAATTAATTAAATATTAGGAAAAATAAAACTTTTAGCCAGAAAAATTCTAATTACTAATTATAACCTAGGAAAAATAAAAATAAGCAAAAACGATGAGCCAATAAGCTCAAATGAGCTTATTTGCTCACGGCTTAATTTGAAAAAGGCAAAATGAAAAAGGGTTAAATAGGTAATGAAAGCAAACAAAGACGTAAAAAACTATCTAGATCAACGGTAGAGCCCTTACTCCTCCAGCGAGAGGTCTAGGGTTCGAGTCCGTTGCGGGTATGTTTTTGTAAAATTTTTCTTTTTTATTTTTTTTTTACTTTTCCAATCAAACACTGACCCTTTAAACCTTATAACACAAATCCAAAACAATTTTAACTCAAGATTAAGCAGGATTAAAGTGAAAAACGTGACCAGGTTGTTCTTTGTTCAACACAAGCTTTTGTTCTTGTATTTCTGTTTCTTCACAAGGGATGAAAAGCACCAAGAGGACTTGGTGTTCTGCTTTTGTGGGAGATTTATGGAACAATCAGGCACCCTTGTGCTCTTTGGAGCACAAGGAGTCAAAAACAAACATGAGTCAAGCACTTATAGCACAAAAATTCACTTAATCAAAACACAATCAAGCATATGAATGTTGCTGTGGTTCTTAGTGCAGGTCTGGTGGTATTAGGGCTTTTTACTTGCACACCAATGAACTTCAAATCCTCAATTTTTGCATTCAAACTCACAAACCAGTTAACCAACAAACTCAAGTCCTAGAACTACCTCTATTCTACCAGTATGCAAGGCTCAAGAACACAGTCAAGCAAAATTAAGCAGAAAGAGTGATAAGCAGATTTCTAGCTAGCTATTCCCCTTTTTTATGCAACAACTTGGTTT
Source organism: Glebionis coronaria (assembly GCA_025667525.1). Taxonomy (NCBI): domain Eukaryota; kingdom Viridiplantae; phylum Streptophyta; class Magnoliopsida; order Asterales; family Asteraceae; genus Glebionis; species Glebionis coronaria. The sequence goes on from CM046878.1 coordinate 249,341,420, forward strand.
AAAACTTGTACCAAATGTAATCTATCCTAACACTATCCTATTACTACCCTAATCAACCTCACTAACAACTTTTAGTTTCACAAATCCTTCAAAATTTTCAACTAAATCCCATATCCAAACACTCCTTTATATTTCTGAAAACGTTTTTACAAATCCAAATCACTTCAAAACTCCTACAAACTGAATAAAATACTCCCTATCATGCATATAACCATCACTTGAGCAATTACCAACAGACTAAATAACTTTTAACACCTTTTCATGCAAAATCAAATAACTTCACTTTAACTAAAAATAAAAAGGTAAAAAGTTCTTACCCAAGGGATTTACATCCAAATCCCTTGTGGATAGTTAATCCACCTCCTATATGCCCGGGCATATGCTGAACCTTAGATCAAATCCAAATTCAAACCTGTTTAAGAACAAGAAAAAGAAATAACACAAATATATGTATATTCTGTTTTAACTTTTTTCTTTCTTAAAAAAAAAACTTACACAAACTTTCAATTCTTCAAACACGTTTTTAAAACTTCTTCAAACTTACAAATCACCTACCTTTTCCACTTTCACTTCCAAGGTATTAGATTTATAAGATTTGAACAAAATTTAAAACCTTTAAAAACATTTGGAAATCAAACACAAACTTTCACAAATTATAAATGGAACTCAGTCTTTGCATTACTTATACCAACTTTTCAAACATATAAAAGGAATTATAATTGCAGTACACAAACACCAACTTTATAAATTTTTAAAAAAATGATTACAAAAGGTTTTGCAAAAACTGGAACAAGAAGGAGTGAACAGGCTCATCTCCTATTTATACAACTAAATGGAACTATCTAGACTAGGAATTTAAAAAATACAAGCTGGAAACCCTAATCTATGAAAATCTCAAATTTGCCCTTTTCTTCTTGACGAATCTTGGTCAAAAGCCTTTGCCATGTGATATGACAGCTGTGGACTTGATCTTGAGCGTTCAAAATGGCTTGGAGGCCAAGTAGTAACATCCAATCGTTCAATTTGTCGGGGGTGGGATTTCAAAGTGAAAGTGATGTAGCAGGGGAGGCTTGGGGAGGGTCCCATAGTGCATGTGACATTGTTTGGTGAGGTGGGTTTGATTAAGGGTGGGCTTAATTAGTAATCTGGATGCTTTGGGGTAATACCCCTTTGTTATAGGGTTTAATTGACCTGGGGTTTAATTAGGGTTGATGGGGATTAGGGGGCGTTTTTGATCTGTTTTGGTATAAACACATTTAAAAAATGTGTTATGGGGGGGAAAAAAGGGGTTAGTGGGATTAATTGACTTTTTGACCACAGCTTAATAATAATAAACCGGGTATAGGGATATTGGGCTAATGGGTAGGGTCGGTTTTATGGGTGGGTGGTGGGTAAATGGGTGGGTAGGGCTGAGGTGTCACAAGCTGAGTGGGTAGGTTTGTTTGGGCAGTTGGCAAATTTGGTCCCCAAGTTTTTCTTTTCTCTTCACTTTGTATTAAATGTCCATCAGTGCCAAAATTTGACTTGACAACTTTGGACAAGTTGTCAAAAGTGGCACACAAAGTTTATAAACTTTTTCCAAGGGCCTTATATGTATATTCTTCAAACTTGATGGACTGATCTTGTACAATCTTCAAATAATAAGGTCCATACTTGTACAATTGACATTTGGAGGGTCAATTGTGACAAGTTCTTCAAAGATGAGGGGCCATTTTTGCCAATCTTCAATTCTTCAAGGGTCTTTTTGCAAAATCCAAACTTGGGCCCGGTTCATTGTGCGACTTCGTTTCCCGTGTTTGTTTTTGATTGATTCTTGTGATCTTTTGCCATTTCCTCAACATCCGTACCTAAAAATACACAAGTAACAAACACGAGCATATATTTGGCATATTTTATGATATTTAATGCAATTTAAGGCCGTTTTGGACGATGAGACCATGTATAAAAGCAGTCTCATCACTCCCCCATACTAAACCATTGCCGTGCCCTCACGCAATGCTAGAATAAAGTATCAAAGCATCTCCAAAATTCAATTTTATTCACTTTTATTCAAATGATAACCAGCTACATTACACTATGATTACTACTACTTGCGTTTTAGACATAATGTATGATTTTCATCGCAAAATGGGACATTTAGGTTCATTGAATAAGAACACGTGAATGCTTCGTTAGAAATAATTTCATCGTCCTCGATTTTCACCTTAATTCCATGCCAAGCGTGCAACGAGATCATTGTCATTATAAGTTAGTAATGCTAACACTACTCATATGCCCTAATCACGTACTTATTCTCCCATTATTCCTAAGTTGTATCTCTTATATTTTATTATGTCTTAATGATCACGAGGATACATTGTTGACTTATGCGATGATAGAGATTTAGGTCTAAAAATAGAGTCCTAACGGTGTAACTAAGACCATCAAATCAATAACCCCTCCTAATAGACAACGATGTTAAAAAATTAAGTTGACAAGAAGAATCGATAAACACGGTTTTATAACGGTTTTGAACATGAGACTTATTACCAAGACTTTTATACGCCCCCTAACGGAAGGGCCTTATTATCTTTGGTTTACCTCCATCTTTTATTCAACTTCGCCATGAAGCTTTTATTATGACTTCGGTCTTACCTTGCCTTTTATTATCCGCCATCATCGGTGGTTTTATTAGCCAAAGACGTATATCCTCACGCTAAAGCGAATTTTGGATCTTTAAAGCTTCGAAGATTAAGGCTTGATTCACTTTCAATTTTGCATAGATTTTAGGCCTTGTGGGGCTTCAAATTGTTTGCTAGATTTAGGTGAGCACTTGAAATCTTATTATTGGGTGAAGCTTTCGATTATTCGGGTTGCCAATACTTCAAAACCGTGACGCTGGCGATACCTTAATGTCTTCCCAATTTAATTACACGGAAGCTACTAGAAAAGACTAGAAACCCAACAATCAAAACTAAACCGCTAAATCAATATTTATTAAGCAAAAAATATTTACAAGCGAAGGGAGAATAAGCAAACAACGAGAACACATGAGTTTTTGAAAGAATACGAGTAATCTACGTTTAGCATAGTAACTTATAATTAACTCTATCATTTCTCGTCCTCATTTAAGAGACTTAGCCTAATGTGTAGTTAAGGAATCAAAGCTAAGTGCTCAACACGCACGGTCGAGTCAAAAATTACTCTTATTCTCGCCATCGGAAAATCTACATTCGTGTCTTCAAACACTTATAAAACATGAGAAAAATTTTAAAATTTGGCCATTTTTAGCCTTATTTTGCAACAAAACAATAAACAAAACGATAAACTTTGGAAAGCGTGAAGGTTTGGCAAGGCAAGTATCTATTCACCCCCCCATACTAAAATTAAACATTGTCCTCAATGTTTCGAGTCTAGGGGTGCAAACACCCCCATACTAGAGACGTAGTCGAATGCCTAATCTAGCATGGAAAGGGTGTAACCATTAAGTAATAGCCGTTTATGAAGTGTGCTATAAACCTAAGGTTAGAACATAAAAGGATATATCATATGGATATTGGGAAAGGCCTCCAAAGCAAACGATCGAGTGCTCCCATAAAACGAAACACGAGAGGCTCCAATCGTGAAGATGATGATCTAAAAGACACAATGCACAAACAACCACGGAACAAAGGTTGGAAGGGCACAAATCCCCTCACATTACACTAATTAGAAAGCAATAATATGTACATGGATAAGCATGGGTCTCCCCCACGAGGCACCTTGTTTTTGATAACCGAGTCAAAAGCTCGACTCGAATCCCCATAAATGTGATCATTTAGGGATAATCATGGTATGGTCAATTTTTGGTGGGGCTTACATGATAAACAAGGGCCAAAAGCACGTGGAGTACTTTAAAAATCCGATAAACGTATACCGGGGTCAAAGATAGCGTCCTCGTTTTCGGATGAAAGACGAGACAACACAACTCCAACACAAATCCCAATGGGATAGAAGAAAATAGGAGAGAAGAAATAGAAGGGTGGGACAATGGGTAAGTCATAACATTGAGCTACTCGAGGTAGACTCGCACCAATCAAATGAAAAGATTTTCCATTTATTGCATCGGTGGAAGACCGAGATTTCCCTATATAAGCAATTCCAGGATCAAATATCTCGTCCTCGGTGGAGAAAGGGGAGGGAACATAAGGGGCTTCCCCCACACTAGGTCCACACAAAGCATCGTCAAAAGGAGAAGACGAGCTTGTAGTACTCAATACACGCGGTGATGACGGAGTTAGAATTGTAGAAAAATCTTTTAAATTAAATTCAAAATCTTTTCCTTTTTCATCTTTAACACTCTCCTCGTGAAAACCCGATTTAATTATGTCAAAAATATTTGGTGTATCTAAAACAATGTTAGTCACACTAAAAATTCTCACATTTTGAAATCTTTTTGGCTTAGGTGGTGGCAAGTTTTCAAATCTTTTGTCAACAAAGAAAACCTCCCCATCGGGATCAACGTAATCATCATCCGAAGAATCACTCGAGATTGGAATCATAGGCTTAACACTCTTAACCTCCATCGGCGGAGGGGACGGAACTTCATTTTTCTCAACTCCTAAAACTCTATTTGAAATCTTTTGACAAATGTTTTTGATGGAATCGACATTGTACAAAGATGTGATCGAATAAACATGAGAAAGAGTGGAGTTTTGGGTTGCATTAATGACGAGTTCTTCCTCATTGAAACGAAGAGTGATTTTTCTTGCATGCACATCGATAAGTGCTCTCGAGGTATCCAAAAAAGATCGACCTAAAATTAACGGAACTTTAGGATCGATGGGAATGTCAACAACAATGAAGTCCACGGGATAGTAGAATTTCCCAACTTTCACAAAGACGTCCTCGGCAACTCCACAAGCTAGAATCGTAGAATGATCGGCCATTTCGATTGACATTCTTGAAGGAGTGAGATTTGGAAGATTGAGCGATTTAAAAATCTCAAGAGGCATCAAATTAATACTAGCACCAAGATCGGCCAAGGCGTAGCATTCTTCCATGTCTTGGATAGCACATGGGATTAAAAACTTTCCAGGATCACCGACTTTTTGAGGTATGCGGCTTAGAAAAACCGAAGAACAACTAGACGATTTTTGCAATTTATCTTTGTTATTCAACATACTTTTGAAGTTCGCGGCAAATCGAGGCATCATGACTAAGGCGTCGGCAAAACTTATATTGAAATGCAAGTCACGAAACATTTTCATAAAAAGTTCAAATTGGTAATTATTTCGTTCTTGTGCCTTTTCCTTGTCTCGTCTTGAGGGGTAGGGTAAAGGTGGTGTGGGTTGGGGCAAATTAGGCATAGGCATCGGCCTTGGAATCTCGGGTTCCATAATGGGTATTGGTTCAACCGTAGGTGTGATTTGAGCGGTACTTCGTGGGCTTGTAATGTGCTCCTTTTCAACCACAACCTCGGGTTCTTTCTCTTTTTCCTTCTCCATAGAAGTACTTGGACGAGAAATGGGTTCTTTGAAAGTTTTACCACTACGAGTGGTAATAACCTTCAATTCTCCTTTCGGGTTCACGATGGTATCACTAGGAAGACCACCCGAAGAAGAGGGCTTACACATGATAGCTTCAAACATTTTAGCAATTCGGTCTTCAAACTTAGATTGCCTAGCATCCGCTTTTAACAACTCTTGCTTAATCTCATGTTGTCCTTGCTCCATTTTTTGTTGATTTTGTTGGAGTCGTGTGACATTTCCTTCCATTTTATTAGCATGAGTTTTAAGTTCATTAGCAAGTTCGTTTTTAAGCTCGTTTTTCAACTCGGATCTTAAGCTAACCATCTCACGTTGCATATTATCAAACTTAGCATCATTAGCCTTAGCATAATTCAAAAATTCTCCTTGAAGATTTTTGGTGTGATCGTTTTGAAAAACTTGGGCATTAGTTTGAAAATCACGGTTTTGGTTTTGATTAGAAATTTGCCCATTTCCACATTGGTAATTACCTTTGTTATAATTCCTTTGATTTCCTTGGTAATTTCCACCTTGGTTGTTGTTGCGATAATTATTAGCATTTTGATTGGGTGGAGCTTGATTTGAACGTGAACCTTGACCGATTTGGTTATAAGTTCCCGTGGCTACAAAAGCATTCGAAGTGTTACCATCCGCGGTAATACACTCGGAAAGATCATGAGCTCCCCCACACGACAAACAACTTTTAGACACCGCTTTAACCGAAGCGGAATTGGAAGCTTCTTGAGCCTTCCAATGGGACATAAGGTTAGCAAATCTATCGAAAAATCGGTTTTCTTCATTTGCTTCATCATGTAATGCATTGATACTTTGAGACGATGATGAGCCCCTTTTGGCAACACTCGGTGTGTGACGAGGGCTATAAACCTTAGACCTATTCTCGATTATGACCAAAGCTTCTTCAACCGTTTTACACAAAAAATTACCACCCGCGGCGGCATTTAAATAATCTCTTTCATGATCGTTAAGTCCATTGTAAAACGTGTCGATTTGGTGCAAATCGGAAAAACCATGATGAGGACATTCATGCAACATCTCCTTAAACCTATTCCAAGCCGTAGAAAAACTTTCATTTGATTCTTGTGAAAATTTAGAAATCTCATTCTTCAAATGCGTAGTCTTAGAGGGCGGAAAAAATTGGTTCACAAATTTTGAAACGAGATCCTTCCACGTCAATATAGAATTGGGTGGCTCTTTCTCTAACCAAATTTTAGCGGGCCCCGCTAAGGAATACGGAAAAAGCATCATCTTAATCGAGTCATTCGAGACATCCTTAAATTTGCACGTGGCGGTAAGACGATTAAATTGGCGGATATGGTTGTGGGGATTGTCCTTCTCATCACCACGGAATTTGTTGTTTTGGATCATCGACAACAAACCCGTTTTAACTCCAAAATTCTCCGCAAGGATTGCGGGAATCACAATAGCTTCTCCATAACCCTCGGTGGGTGCTTGAAGTAACTCCATCATAGTTCGATTCGCCATGGTTGGTTCTTCTCGTACAATGGGTTCGTCAATAGGAGACTCCTCACTAGAATGAGTGAGTGATTTGTTTCTTCATTTACGAGCACGTCTAGCTTTAGAGCGAGTTTGCATAAACGTCACGTACAACGAGAAGGCGAGCAAAGAAGATTATTTTTGGTATTTTGTGTTTTTTAATTTTTTTGCGGTTTTTTTTTATTGTATTAACCTTTTTGGAAATTGGTGAATGTATTAAGTAGACAATGAGTCCACAAATCTCCTCACTAATCAAATCTCTTGATTAAAAAGGCCTCAAGGAATGAAAACGATCACGTGGAGTGAACGCCTTCGATGACTTTAGAACGATGGTGGAACACCAAATCGTTCAAGAGGGTTTAATCAAATAGAAACCAAGAAAATATATATGATATGTAATAATACTTTGGGCGGCAAAACCCTCGATTCACTCTCAAAATCAAATACGCACAAGCAAGCGGAGGAAACGAGGCGGCGCGAAGCACTTAAGAGCCTTTTTCCTTTAGGTTGTGAAATACAACCGCCTTATACCCACCTTATAGTTTGTATTTTCAAAATCGAGCTTCACGAAAGTATTTATCTATTTTTGCCTTTTTTCTTTGGTTTGAGATTCGAATACAATGATCGAGTGATGAAATCCCGAGTCAAGGTTGTGATTGCTCACGTATTTGGAGTACTTGTGTATTTATTGTTCTACGTATACAATATAGTAATAATATTCACACAAAAACCAAAAAACGATAATACGTATTAATAGAGTGCTATTAATACAATTACTATTATGGCTAATATAGAAAACAATAATGGTTCAATCAAAACACAACACGCCTCCCCGGCAGCGGCGCCAAAAAATTGATGTAGTGATTTTACTACCCTTTAGGAAAAGAGCGTAAAAAGCGGTAAGTATTAAGCGTACGTTTAGGAAAACGTAAACACTTATGACCCTATGAGTGGGATCGTTCTCTCGAGGAGGCACGTGTGTTGTGAGATGAATGATTGATTTTGTTTTTGATTATTAATGAGAAGAAAAGAAGAGAAAATGACGAAGACGAAAAAAATAGAAAAATAAGACAAAAACACTACTAGAAAGTTACGACGTAGAAACGTAAAAAAAATAAAATTTAAAATTTTAATCTAAAAATTCCTAAAAATTACTAAAAATCCACAATAAAATTCTAAGAGTTTACAAAAAAATCCAAACTTGCTAAAACCTTTTAATTAATTTAATAATGACTTTTTAATGCTAATTAAAGCCCTAAAAATCACTTTTAAATATTAAAAAGCCCTAAACAAGATTTAATAGTTTGTAAACCTCAAAAATGACCTAATTAAGCTAAAAACTATTTTTAAAAATTTTAAAACCAATTTAAACTATTTTTAAACCCTAAAAACTATTAAAATCTATTAAATCTTAAATTAATTCTAAAAATTAATTGAAAAGCCTAAAAATTATTCTACAAATGGTAAGAGTCCTAATTAATGATAAAGAACCTAAGAAAAATGAAAAAGAAATAAAAATAAAACTTTTAATTTTAATGAATAAAATAATATTAAAATATTCCAAAAAATGAAAAGTTCTCAAATAAATTCTAAAAAATTCTCAAAAATCCTAAATATTCTAATTAAGAAGAAAATGCAAACAAAAGTTTCTAAAACCTTTTAGTTAATTTTATATTAATTTTTAAAGTTGCCTAAAAACCCTAAAATAAAATAAAATTAAAAATTAAAGTTTTTGAAAACTTTTTGATATGTAAACCTCAAAAATACAAATTAAAACCTAAAAACTATTTTTTTCTATTTTTTATTACTGTTCACTATTTTTTATTGACTTTCTAAATTTAAAACTAGAAATAATCCTAAAAATTAATTAAATATTAGGAAAAATAAAACTTTTAGCCAGAAGAATTCTAATTACTAATTATAACCTAGGAAAAATAAAAATAAGCAAAAACGATGAGCCAATAAGCTCAAATGAGCTTATTTACTCACGGCTTAATTTGAAAAAGGCAAAATGAAAAAGGGTTAAATAGGTAATGAAAGCAAACAAAGACGTAAAAAACTATCTAGATCAACGGTAGAGCCCTTACTCCTCCAGCGAGAGGTCTAGGGTTCGAGTCCGTTGCGGGTATGTTTTTGTAAAATTTTTCTTTTTTATTTTTTTTACTTTTCCAATCAAACACTGACCCTTTAAACCTTATAACACAAATCCAAAACAATTTTAACTCAAGATTAAGCAGGATTAAAGTGAAAAACGTGACCAGGTTGTTCTTTGTTCAACACAAGCTTTTGTTCTTGTATTTCTGTTTCTTCACAAGGGATGAAAAGCACCAAGAGGACTTGGTGTTCTGCTTTTGTGGGAGATTTATGGAACAATCAGGCACCCTTGTGCTCTTTGGAGCACAAGGAGTCAAAAACAAACAGGAGTCAAGCACTTATAGCACAAAAATTCACTTAATCAAAACACAATCAAGCATATGAATGTTGTTGTGGTTCTTAGTGCAGGTCTGGTGGTATTAGGGCTTTTTACTTGCACACCAATGAACTTCAAATCCTCAATTTTTGCATTCAAACTCACAAACCAGTTAACCAACAAACTCAAGTCCTAGAACTACCTCTATTCTACCAGTATGCAAGGCTCAAGAACACAGTCAAGCAAAATTAAGCAGAAAGAGTGATAAGCAGATTTCTAGCTAGCTATTCCCCTTTTTTATGCAACAACTTGGTTTAAAACTTGTACCAAATGTAATCTATCCTAACACTATCCTATTACTACCCTAATCAACCTCACTAACAACTTTTAGTTTCACAAATCCTTCAAAATTTTCAACTAAATCCCATATCCAAACACTCCTTTATATTTCTGAAAACGTTTTTACAAATCCAAATCACTTCAAAACTCCTACAAACTGAATAAAATACTCCCTATCATGCATATAACCATCACTTGAGCAATTACAAACAGACTAAATAACTTTTAACACCTTTTCATGCAAAATCAAATAACTTCACTTTAACTAAAAATAAAAAGATAAAAAGTTCTTACCCAAGGGATTTACATCCAAATCCCTTGTGGATAGTTAATCCACCTCCTATATGCCCGGGCATATGCTGAACCTTAGATCAAATCCAAATTCAAACCTGTTTAAGAACAAGAAAAAGAAATAACACAAATATATGTATATTCTGTTTTAACTTTTTTCTTTCTTAAAAAAAAACTTACACAAACTTTCAATTCTTCAAACACGTTTTTAAAACTTCTTCAAACTTACAAATCACCTACCTTTTCCACTTTCACTTCCAAGGTATTAGATTTATAAGATTTGAACAAAATTTAAAACCTTTAAAAACTTTTGGAAATCAAACACAAACTTTCACAAATTATAAATGGAACTCAGTCTTTGCATTACTTATACCAACTTTTCAAACATATAAAAGGAATTATAATTGCAGTACACAAACACCAACTTTATAAATTTTTAAAAAAAGTGATTACAAAAGGTTTTGCAAAAACTGGAACAAGAAGGAGTGAACAGGCTCATCTCCTATTTATACAACTAAATGGAACTATCTAGACTAGGAATTTAAAAAATACAAGCTGGAAACCCTAATCTATGGAAATCTCAAATTTGCCCTTTTCTTCTTGACGAATCTTGGTCAAAAGCCTTTGCCATGTGATATGACAGCTGTGGACTTGATCTTGAGCGTTCAAAATGGCTTGGAGGCCAAGTAGTAACATCCAATCGTTCAATTTGTCGGGGGTGGGATTTCAAAGTGAAAGTGATGTAGCAGGGGAGGCTTGAGGAGGGTCCCACAGTGCATGTGACATTGTTTGGTGAGGTGGGTTTGATTAAGGGTGGGCTTAATTAGTAATCTGGATGCTTTGGGGTAATACCCCTTTGTTATAGGGTTTAATTGACCTGGGGTTTAATTAGGGTTGATGGGGATTAGGGGGCGTTTTTGATCTGTTTTGGTATAAACACATTTAAAAAATGTGTTATGGGGGGAAAAAAGGGGTTAGTGGGATTAATTGACTTTTTGACCACAGCTTAATAATAATAAACCGGGTATAGGGATATTGGGCTAATGGGTAGGGTCGGTTTTGTGGGTGGGTGGTGGGTAAATGGGTGGGTAGGGCTGAGGTGTCACAAGCTGAGTGGGTGGGTTTGTTTGGGCAATTGGCAAATTTGGTCCCCAAGTTTTTCTTTTTTCTTCACTTTGTATTAAATGTCCATCAGTGCCAAAATTGCACTTGACAACTTTGGACAAGTTGTCAAAAGTGGCACACAAAGTTTATAAACTTTTTCCAAGGGCCTTATATGTATATTCTTCAAACTTGATGGACTGATCTTGTACAATCTTCAAATAATAAGGTCCATACTTGTACAATTGACATTTGGAGGGTCAATTGTGACAAGTTCTTCAAAGATGAGGGGCCATTTTTGCCAATCTTCAATTCTTCAAGGGTCTTTTTGCAAAATCCAAACTTGGGCCCGGTTCATTGTGCGACTTCGTTTCCCGTATTCGTTTTTGATTGATTCTTGTGATCTTTTGCCATTTCCTCAATATCCGTACCTAAAAATACACAAGTAACAAACACGAGCATATATTTGGCATATTTTATGATACTTAATGCAATTTAAGGCCGTTTTGGACGATGAGACCATGTATAAAAGCAGTCTCATCAGGAAACGAACTTTGAATTCATAAGGGTCATTAACACTTGATTTTTCCTAAAGTCATTTGTTCAATACTTACCGCTTTTACGCCTTTTTCCTAAAAGGTTGTAATTTTACATCAATCAGCATGGTTAAGAATGAAAGAACTACTCAGAAACTGCCATGGTCATGGACTTAAAAAAGAAGGAATAATCAAGATTTTCTATCATGGTCTTGACGATGCTACCCAAGATGCATTGAACGCCGCACCAGGCGGAATTTTCCTTTACAAAACCCCTAACCAAGCTTACCAATTATTGGATGATAAAGTCCTACTTAAGCTTGATTGGTCCAAAAATCACAAAAACAAAAAACCCACGAAAAACCGTAGCTTTTGCCGAAGGAAGCAAAAACCCAACCGACACCGAGAAAATTATGGCTCGAATGGATGCCATGTCTCTTAAGATTGAAGAGATAAAACACAAAACCTGCAAACACTATGGAGGAAAACATCCTTCTAGTGAATGTGATGACGATGACACACCCATGACGAAGGAAGAAGAAGCCAACTTCATGAATACCTTTCGTCGAACTCGATTTTATAACGATTATGGTAATCGCGATCGCGATCGCGATAATTGGAGATCAAATGATATACCAAGTTATGATCTAGACGAAAAGAAACCCACTCAAACCGAAGACAAAAACAACCTTGTAAGAAAAATCGACAACTTTATAGAATCTCAAAGAAAAACCAACATTTTTGTTCGAGAAACATTCACTGACTTCAAAACCAAGTTCGAAACTATGACCAAAAACCACCAAGATTCCATTCAAAACCTTGAAGCTAAATTTGATCGTTTGGCCGATAAACAATCGAATCGCGCTTCTGGTTGTTTACCAAGAAATACCAACCCCAATCCTAAGAACAACAACAAATGTCAACCCCCACAAGCTTGTAACGAGCATGTGAATGCCGTATTCACACGGTGCGGTTTATCTTACGAATCACCTACCAAACCTACTCAAGTTGCACCAATCGAAATTCCATTCGATAGTGATAATGAGGATGAAGCCCAACCAACCCATACCAAACCAACTGAAAACCCAACACCCAAACCATATAATCCAAAAGTACCATATCCACAACGCTTACGCAAGCAAAAGATGCAAGCTAAGTATGGTAAATTCCTCGATTTAATACAAGAAGTTCGAATTAACATGCCTTTAGTCGATGTTCTGGCTGGAATGCCAAATTATGGCAAATTTATCAAAGATCTTATCAAGAGAAAGCATAAGTTTGAAGAAGTTTCTTCAACTTTTCTAAATGATGAATGTTCTGTCATTGTCCAAAACAAAGTACCACCAAAACTGGGAGATCCTAGAAGTTTCCTAATCCCATGTACTTTCCCTCACTCATACTCTTGCAACGCCTTGGCCGATCTTGGTGCAAGTATCAACCTCATGCCATATTCTTTGTATGCTAAACTCTCTAAAAACGTTTTAAAACCCACAAAAATGAGCGTTCGACTCGCGGACCGTTCTTTCCAATACCCAATGGGGATAGCTGAAAACATGCTCATAAAAGTCGGAATTTTTTTTTCCTATTGACTTTGTAATCTTAGAAATGGAAGAAGATAGCAAGGTACCACTTATCCTTGGTAGACCTTTCTTACACACAACTGATGCTATAATTAGAGTAAAGCAAAAACAACTCAACCTTGGAGTTGGAGAAGATAGATATTCTTTTTCTATCGACGAATCAATGAAACACTCGTACTCTAATGACGATACTTGTTTTAGTATCAATGTCATTGAAGAAATCGTTGAAGCCGATTTCGGCGCTCTTCTTGATGAAGGAAGCGAAATTTTGCATTCTATCGAAGGAACCATCCTCGAAGACGAACTTTTTGCTGAATTTGATGCCTTCATAGCCGACCATACCGATGATGAACCAATCGAAACAATCGAAGAAGAAATCGAAACCCCATTTGAAACCATAACTTTCGAAACCGATCTCAAAGTTAAGAAATCTATCTAAGAACCGCCTACAGATTTAGAACTTAAACTTGTTCCTGAACATCTAGAATATGCGTTTCTTCACGAAGAAAAATTACTCCCTGTAATTATTTCATCCCAACTTTCGGAAGAACACAAAGACGATCTAATTGACATTCTCAAGAAACAAAAACAAGCCTTTGCTTGGAAAACTTCTGACATTCCTGGCATATGTCCATCGTTCTGCAAACACAAAATCTAACTTTTGGATAACAAGAAACCAATTGTTGAAAAACAACGAATATTGAATCCTAACATGAAAGATGTTGTTTAAAAAAAAGCCTTAAACTCTTAGACTCTGGAATAATCTACCCAATCGCCGATAGCCCATGGGTTAGTCCTATTCATTGTGTACCTAAAAAGGGAGGTATCACTGTAGTAACTAACGAAAACAACGAATTATACCAACACAAACCATCACCGGATGGAGAGTTTGTATTGATTATCGAAAACTAAATGATGCAACCGCGAAAGATCATTTTCCTTTACCCTTTATGGATCAAATGTTAGAAAGACTCGCATGAAATGAATACTTTTTTTTCCTCGATGGTTTTTTAGATACTTTTAAATCCCAATCGACCCTATGGATCAAGAGAAAACCACGTTTACTTGTCCATTTGGAACTTACGCTTATAGGCGCATGCCTTTTGGCCTATGCAATGCACTTGCTACTTCTTAGAGGTGTATGATTGAAATCTTTCACGATATGATTGAAGAATCAGTCGAAGTCTTCATGGGCGATTTCTTCGTCTTTGGAAATTCTTTTGGCACATGTCTAAACGATCTCGATAAAATGTTAGCACGATGCAAAGAAGCAAATCTTGTGCTAAACTGGGAAAAATGTCACTTTATGGTTAAAGAAGGAATTGTGCTTAGACACAAAGTGTCTGGAGCCGGCCTTGAAGTTGACAAAGTAATAATAGACGTGATCTCAGAACTCCCACCACCTACTAATGTTAAAGGCATTAGAAGTTTCTTAGGTCATGCAGGCTTTTACCGAGGATTTATCAAAGACTTTGCGAAAATCGCAAGACCTTTAACTCAAATTTTAGAGAAAGAAAGAACGTTCTATTTTAACGACGAATGTCTTTCAGCATTCAAAATACTTAAGAAAAGCTTACATGCACACCCATTATTACAAGCCCCAATTGGAACCTTCCATTTGTGCTTATGTGCGATGTAAGTGAACATGCCCTTGGAGCCGTCCTTGGATAAAAAGATGGTAAACAATTTCATCCCATCTATTTTGCAAGTACAACTCTTAAAGCATCCCAACAAAATTATACAATTACAGAAAAAGAACTCATGGCTCTAGTTTACGCGTTTGACAAATTTCGATCATACCTCATATTGTCAAAAACAATAGTTTACACTGATCACTCAGCTTTAAAATACTTGTTCAAAAAGCAAGACGCCAAACCTCATCTAATATGATGGATATTGCTTTTACAAGAATTTGATTTAGAAATTAAAGATAAAAAAGGAGCTGAAAATGTTTCTGCCGGTCATTTATCTCGCATAGTGAATGATGATTCTAGCGATGATGAAATCGATGATTTTCCCGATGAGCATATAATGCAAGTAAGTACTAACAATACACCATGGTTTGCAAAGTTTGCAAACTATTTAGCTGTATGTATTTTACGAAAGGGAATGACGCATCAACAAAAGAAAAGATTTTTCTCTGAACTAAAAAAATACTTTTGGGACGATCCTTACTTATTTAGAATCTGTTCCGATGGAATAATCCGACGTTGTATTTCCGGATTCGAATCCAGAAAAATTCTCGATGAATGTCACTACGGACCGACCGGAGGACATTACACCACGAACACCACCGCTAAAAAGTGTTCGACGCTGGCTTTTATTGGCCAACAATTATTCGTGAAGCTCATACATTAGTACGACTATGTGAAGCATGTCAAAGGACTGGAAATATTTCTAAAAGAGACGAAATGCCTCTAAACAACATCCAAGTATGCAAAATCTTTGACGTGTGGGGTATCGACTTCATGGGACCATTTCCTAAATCTTTTTTTGGGTAATGGGTTTCCCCGGTAAATAGATTAACCAAAAAACAGTGAAGTACAAATAGAATGTGGCTAAAGTACCACATTAACCTCAAGCTAAAAACAGCTTGATAAACACCTAAATATAGTGCTTATGACAGGCCATAAACACTTACAAAACACCTAGTACACAACGAAACAAACAAAACTAGCTAACAGCTGCCGTGAAGGAGTTTCCACCTACATTTGTCTTAGAGAATAAATTGGTTGTTTCATCATATACCATTTCAACCTCGTCATCTTCATCATCATGATCCAAAACAGAGTAAGTATTTGATGTAGATAAACCAGCACCTGACGATGACGTAACAATAGACTTCAACTTGGGCAAAGAACCAGTCTTCACACTAGTCACCCCCTTCTTCGGGTTAGTAATTGTAGATTTAGGCACAAATTTGACATTCGGTTGAACCGATGGACCAGTAAACTTACCACCCTTAATAGAAATTGACATATTCGTCTTTTTCTTTCTTTTGGTCACCGTTTGGAAACCATCATTATTCTCAACAACAGGAATAGCAACAGAAGTAGATGGACCAGTACTAGCAGTAGGAACTATAGGAGAAACAACCACCTTATTAGAGCATTTATCAAGAGAGTGACCAAAATTCTTACGCTCAACACATCTAGGAGGTCTCCATTCATATTCAATACGGATAGTTTCCTTTGTAAAACCCTCCCCTGAATGAGAAGGGACACCAATTTTAACAACATCCACAAAATCAGCCTCAACATTAACCTCAATTAAGCATCTGGCAAAACTACTCCGACCCTATGACTCCTTACACATAGAACTAGTATAGGAATCTAGCATTACAGGTTTACCAATGAAAGAAGAAATCAAACTAATTCCATCTTCTTCAAAAACTTGAATAGGCACATCATGTAATTTTACCCAAACAGGAATACGAGTCAATTCTTCTTTGATCAACCTAGTATCCATCAACCATTTTTTGAGAATGATCGGAGATTTACGAATCAACCACGGGCCCTCTTCTAACACAGCTTCCAACCCAGCAAGTGACTTGAATTTGAAAAAGAAAAAACCCTTAGAATTCATCATGATCCGTGTCAGCCCATGTTTCACCCAGTTGTTTCTAACAAAATAATCCACCACCGGGAAAGCCATTCTCTTTCCAATAAATTAACCATATAGAGTATGTTCAAGACGATTACTGACCTTCTGAACCACTTTACAAGGAATAGAGACATTTACACCTTCAAAAACATCTTCTAACACCAAGTGACGGAAACTACCAGTATCTACGGACTGCTTCTTTTCTTTTGCACTAGTATCATGACTGCAAGTAGAAGCAAGCGTATCCATTTTATTAGAAAAATCAGCGGTAATATCCTCAATCGACTGTATACTTACACCATCCAGAGTCAGACCAGTAGGCACATCATCAACCTTCGACAAGACATTATTACTTACACTGACACCTTCTTCACTAGATATAGACACAAACATACTAACAAACTCATCTATTTGCTACGAACCTAACCCATCATGCTCCTTTCGAACAACAAAGCCCTCACCAGCAAACGATGGTCCCTCACGCTCATGCAAACCCATAATAGGGTTTCCATCCATCTGCGACAAACCAGCATCCCCATCTAGGAATTGAGAAACCATAGGAGAAGACATAGTATACAAACTCATGTTGCTGCACATCAAATGACGGGTATGAAAACCTAACCGGTTGCGTGTTTGAGGAAACCCTAGTCTGATCAATCCCCTCCTTCGCAAGCAAACCGAATTCATAAGAGCACAGCATATTAAATACTTCTTGGGATCGAACACTAGACACCAAGGACCAAAAGTCATATTCATTCATCTTCAAGCTGCGCATAAAATCATGCACGTCGCTAGCAGTTTCCAATTGCACCCCAAACACCTTCCTAATCACATCCATGTTACAGGAATGCATACTGTTGATAGCAGCAGCCTTGCCTCTTGAATCCAAACTCGCATAATCAATAGAATCCATCCCAAAAAAAGAAACCTTAAGTCGAACAGTAACCAAACCCTAACCAAAGAAACACAATCACAATCACAATCGCACAGGGAGACAAGACAACGAATCACATAATAAGGAATTAAGACCTTTAATAGATGCGACAACCGACCTAATTAATAACAAACAAAACGTTTTCACTATCGCAGCAAAAAAGAAAAAAGAAACCGATTAAAAAAACCCTAAGATCTATCAACCGAATAAAAAAGTCTGTTAACTCAAGAGAGATCGAGAAAACATCCTTGTTAGACGGTATTCAGATTAAAGAGTATAAGATAATCGATTTTTTTGATGGAGAGAAATTTTTGCCGCCATGGATACATTTTAGTCGCCGTCGACTATGTATCGAAATGGGCGAAAGCTCAAGCTTCACAAACAAACGATGCAAGAGTTGTTATCGCATTCTTAAAGAAATTATCCTGTCGCTTTTGAATGCCAAAAGCACTAATAAGCGACAGAGGAACTCATTTATGTAACAAACTCATGGAAAAAATTATGAAAGATATGGAGTGAACCACCGATTTTCCACATGTTACCACCCTCAAACGAGTGGCCAAGTTGAAAACACTAATAGAGCTCTCAAACGTATACTTGAAAAGACCGTTCAAAACAACCCTGCTTGTTGGTCTAAAAAATTAGAAGATGCTCTATGAGCCTTTCGTACCGCATTCAAAACACCAACTGGAACCACACCGTACAAACTGTTGTATGGAAAAACATGCCATCTGCCAATAGAAATTGAACACCGTATATATTGGGCACTTAAAAACTGCAACCCAGATCTTATTGCAGCCGGAGAAAAACGAAACTTTCGACTTCACGAGTTAGATGAATTTCGACATCACGCTTATGAAAGTTCATGATTATATAAAGAATGAACCAAAGTTTGGCATGATCATAAATTACGACAAAGAAAAGAATTCAAAAAAGGAGAAAAAGTACTTCTCTTTATCTCGAAATATAAATTCAAGCAACCTAAGCCTACTTCAAGATGGATGATGAGACTGCAATTATACATAGTCTCATCGTCCAAATCGGGCTAAAAACGCTAAAAATATCATCAAAATACCCAAAAATATGCTTGTGTTTGTTCATTGTGTATTTTAGGTACGGATATCGTGAAATCAACAAAAGATCACAAGAATGAAGCAAAAACGAACACGGGAAACGAAGTCGCATAAAGAACCGGGCCCAAGTATGGAATTTGCAAAAATGCCCTTGAAGTTTGAAGAAATGACAAGTTTGGTCCTTCAAGTTTGATGAATTGTCATGATTAGTCCCTGAAGAATCAAGATATACAAGATTAATCCTTCAACTTTCAAGACACGTCAAGAAACACCCTTGAATTTTAAGAGAGATACACGTTAGCCCCTTTTTATTATACAAGGACTAACGGTGACAAGCTATAAGGACTATGGGTGTAAAGGTTTGTACTAATTGCTGTTAGTGAGGGGGACCAAATGTGCAAATGTTCTAAACCTACTTAACTATAAATACCCAAATAACCCAACAACCCACCCACTTAACCTTTCCTCCACTCATATACTGCCACCTCACCAAACCCACCCATATACCATACCCATACCCATTTACCCAACCTATTAACCACAAACCAACCCGACCCTTCCACTAATCTACTTATTATTATATTAATTATTTCAAAATTAGTTAAATAATATGTTTATACCCGGTAAACACTTCCCCCACCCCCAAATCATCATCTAATCACAGCACTGTGCAACCATGAACCCTAATTAACTATCTCTTTAATTACCAAATATCAGGGTGATTAGTCCTCCAAATCTTTGATTCCTCATGTGTACATCATACCCACATGGTCGAATCATCCATCTCACTCCTGTGGACCCCTCCCCCGTGGTCCCCTGCACTTTCTTTTCACTTACAAACAAAAGTGTGCCAGCAAATCAACGAACCTTGTGATTTTCGTGTTGGCTAAGGGTCCTTGGACGCACCAGATCATCTCAGTACAACTGTTAACCCCATGTGAACAATTGCAGAGGTCACGGATCTTATTTGACCAAGACAAATTTCAAATGTTGAGGGCAATTGAGGGAAATCAGCAACTAGGGTTTGCATTTTTTTGTTTTTCTTCTAGAAACATGTAGCCGTGTATATAAGGCAGTAGGGTTCTTCATTTTTTTCTTGTTCCAGAATTTTACTCTCATTTCTTGTAATGTGATATAAGTTAAATGAAGTAATTTTTTTGAGTTCCAATTTTACTTTTCCAGTATTTTTAATTTACTTGCACCATTTACCTTTATGCAATTTACCTTTTAAAAGGCATTTCAATTTTCAAGTTTATATCAAAAGTTTCTTAACTGAGTTTTTGGGAGATCCAATATAGATAGTTGTATGTGTTTTCAGGATTGTTGAAAAGTTTTTCAAGAAAAAGTAAGAAATCAATGATAATCTTTGTTATTGTTCACGTTTGTTATTCTTAGCAGATTTTTTGGAAGCTTGTGACTGTTTTTCCGTCACATAAGCTCGATTTATCCAAGGCATGGATGTATGCCTTGGAGGTTTGTCTAAGTTTCCTTTTGATTTTACTTTTTCTGTCAATGAATTGAATGTGCATGTGAGTTGATGCTTGCTGTTTTAAGTATGTTTGTGAGGTGTGATTTCCATAAATGAATGATTTATTTGGTTATGATTGTGTTTTGCTAAGTGTATTAAAGTTTCTTTGAAATCCTTGTCTAGCTTAAGCTTGTAAAGAAGTGTTTGGGACGGTGAGATTTGTGGGTAGTGAATGACCACCAAATCCCACTTAGCTCTGCAAAGCTTTGATTAGCTTAGGGTGGTTGGATTTAGCTAAACTTTGGTAGTTTTAGGTTCAAATTTGTGGTTTGCATACTTAGTGTAAAATCTGTCCAAGTGTGAGATTTTAAGGTTTTAGATGTGCTTGGGAATGCACGGCTTAAAAAGTGAGAACAAGAAGAAGAGGACACTACAAATGGCACTTAAAGGTTTCTGTGGGACTGTAACTGGGAACTTTTAGGCGTGTTAGTGTGTTTGTGTTTTTGCTTTGTGTTATGTTCGAGTTTTGTGCCTTGTGTAACCAGTAAAAAGCATACAAAGAAAAAAAATAGGAACCTGCTTGTTTTCTTTCTTAACTGTGAGCAAAACAGCTCATAAGTCGTGGCGTGTGTAATTTCATTTGGTCGTGTTTCGTGTATGTTGTTTAGTGTTTAAGTGCATATTGATCCAACAGCAACCACAAGAAACCATATATAAAAAAGAGAGTGTCCTGCTTGTGTTTGTGTTGCTTATTGTGCACACAGTAGCATATTTCAAGGCTTGATTGGTTGTTATTTTTGATTGTGTTAGTGTTTTGGTTTAGCGTTGTGAGATCTGCGCATCCATTAGAAACCAAAGAGAAGAGTTAAAGAGGTCTGCTAGTTAGTTTTTGTTCATAACTGTACGTGAAATATCCAATCAGTGGGTGAAATTGATAGATTGTGAGTATGTTGTGAGTTGAGTTGAGTTATTGTGTATACATTCCAAAACTAGAAAAACAGCAAAAAATGGCCTTTGATACTTTCTGCTCAAGTTAGATTAGTAGGTTGTGATTTTTTTTTATTTGTAATTGTTGGTTGTGTTCACTTGTTTTCTACTTGATTTGAGTTACTTGAATGTTTCTCACTTTTGTTCGAGGTTAGTGATACTAGGCTCAGGACTTGAGTTCATTACTTAGTGAAAATTCGTCAAGTTTGGGGCATAAACATCAGCAGCCCTTGCGGCGTTAATTAGAGGATTAAAGATCTTAAATTCAGTAGGTATATAGATTTAGGATAGTATGTTCGCTGTTTTAATAATATTTAGGTTTAGAGCCTTTTAGGTAAGCTTAAAATCAAGCCGAAACTCATAAAATTTGCACATAAGCCGTTAGATACTGTTCATCAGTTAGAACAAAGTTTGTTTCCTGTAATTCTACTTGATTTTTGTCACTTTTAAGTTCTGCATAGTTACTTTGTGGTAGAAACACCTAAGTTAGATATTGAGTTCAAACTCGGCTAGAAGTAGCCAAGCTCATGTCGTATATACCAGCAGCCCCCCTATTTGTTGTATCTGTAGGTGATTAAGGGTTGTTTAGTGAATTTTAAGATCTTAATCTTGGTTATATAGTAGTAGTAAAGATATATATAGGTGTAGGTAGCCTGTTTTAGTAGATTCGTGAGCTTGTGGTAGGTTTATATTTGCTCCAAGCTCACTGTTGGTATAGGACTCCACACACGCCACTTCCTGGCCACAACGAACATTTTAGGGAGGTGCTAGCTTGAGGATTTGTCAATTATTAGGTGTAAGGGTATACGTAGGTGTAGATTAGCTGCATTTAAGCTTTGTTGGAACTTTTGGGTGGTCTAAGTTTCCATTTTAGCTCACTAATTTTCAGCATACAACAAGCAAACTCCATTTTCGGCATACCAAATGATCAGCAGGTGTTTTAGAGCTTGTTATTGGGTTTTTTGACTTGGAAATTGGTTTATAGATAGTTTATAGGCCATACTAGTTCTACATTATCTGGTCCTAGGGTTTTCTTAGATTTTTATAGCTCAAAAGTGTCTTGTAAACCCACTGTGTATCCAAAAAGACCAGCAGACCCTTTTCTGTCCACAGTGGGCGTTTTTGATTAATTTGATGCTTAATTTGTGAGTGAATTTGTGTTTTAGTGTGTTTGCTTGACTCCCCAATAGCCTACTGCTATTGGGGGTACCGTTTGTGCCCAAAAACGCCAACAAACAAGCCTAAAACAAGCGAAAACGAGCCCAAAACGAGCCGAAAAAACCATACAGCAACTTTTTCTTTGTTGTCCGAGAACGCTGCAGATTTTTTATTCTTTTTAGTGTTGTCCGATATCGGACAACACTGATGTTGGACAACCCTGTTGTCTGGTAGGATCTTGGACAACACTAAAGTACTCCACCTTGGAGTACTTTGGGGTACTTTCGTTTTTAGCCATTTTTTTAGTGTTTTTTTACTTTTTCATTTTTCCCTTGTTAATTTAGTTAAAAAAAAGATTTTTAGAAAAATAAAATTTATTTTTAGCATTATTTTATTATTTTTATGATTATTTTAGTTTAAAAAGTGTTTTTAGTGTTTTAAAAATAGAAAAATAGTTTTTAAAATTTAGGAAAATTACTTTTTAGTCTTTAAATAATATAAGTGATTTATTAGTTCAATAAAATAATATTTTGGACATTTTGTTAATTATATTTAATTTTAGGGCTTTAATTAGCATTTAAAATTGAATATTTAATTAATAAAAGGTTTTAAAATATATTTGTTGGATTTTTATTCTTATTTATATTATATTAGACTTAGTTTAATCTTTTAATTAATTTTTAGGTTTAATTTTTAATTTCGTCACGTTTTACGTAATTACGTCATCGTTTTACGTCAATACGTCGTAGTGTAATCGTAGTCGTAGCTCGTCTTTACTTTTTTCTCTTCTAAACCAAAAACGTCACTAATCCAAACTTGATTTCATATATATTGGCACATTAATCCACACACCTCCTTTGAGAACGAACTTGGAATTTATTCGTCTTCACGGTTTTCCTAAATCGTGTCGATTAATACTTACCGCATTTATACTCGTCTTTCCTAAGACTTGTATATAAAAACCTACATCAACCATTTGGCACCGCTGCCGGGGAGGCGTGTTGTGTTTTGATTGAACATTGTTGTTTTTTATACTAGCCATAAATAGTAATTGTATTAGTAGCACTCTACTAATACGTATTATCGTTTTTCGGTTTTTGTGTGAATACTATTAATATATTGTATACGTAGAACAATAAATTCACAAGTACTCCAAATACGTGAGAAATCACAACCTTGACTTGGGAGGTCATTACCCAATCAGTGTATTCGAATCTCAAACCAAAGAAAAAAAGGCAAAAATAGATAAATACTTTCGTGAAGCTTAATCTTGATAATACAAACTATAAGGTGGGTATAAGGCGGTTGTATTTCACGACCTAAAGGAAAAAGGCTCTTAAGTGCTTCGCGCCGCCTCGTTTCCTCCGCTTTCTTGTGCGTATTTGATTTTGAGGGCGAATCGAGGGTTTTGCCGCCCAAAGTATTATTACATATCATATATATTTTCTTGGTTTCTATTGATTAAACCCTCTTGAACGATTTGATTAAGAGATTTGATTAAGGAGGAGATTTGTAGATTTTTGTCTACTTAATACATTTCACCAATTTCCAAAAAAGTTAATACCATCAAAAACCACAAAAAAAATTGAAAAATACAAAACACCAAAAAGAATCTTCTTTGCTCGTCTCCTCGTTGTACGTGACGTTTATGCTAACTCGTAATCAAGCAAAACGTGCACGTAGACGAAAGAACAAAACTCCCACTCCAACTCATTCTAGTGAGGAGTCTCCTATTGACGAACCCATTGTACGAGAAGCACCAACCATGGTAAATCGAACTATGATGGAGTTACTTCAAGCACCCACTGAGGGTTATGGAGAAGCTATTATGATTCCCGCAATCCTTGCGGAGAATTTTGAGGTGAAAACGGGTTTGTTGTCGATGATCCAAAACAACAAATTCCGTGGTGATGAGAAGGACAATCCACACAACCATATCCGCCAATTCAATCGTCTTACCGCCACGTGCAAATTCAAGGATGTCTCGAATGACTCGATTAAGATGATGCTTTTTCCGTATTCCTTAGCGGGGCCCGCTAAAATTTGGTTAGAGAAAGAGCCACCCAATTCTATATTGACGTGGAAGGATCTCGTTTCAAAGTTCGTGAACCAATTTTTTCCGCCCTCTAAGACTACGCATTTAAAAAATGAGATTTCTAAATTTTCACAAGAATCAAATGAAAGTTTTTCAACGGCTTGGAATAGGTTTAAGGAGATGTTACATGAATGTCCTCATCACGGTTTTTCCGACTTACATCAAATCGACACGTTTTACAATGGACTTAACGATCATGAAAGAGATTATTTAAATGCCGCCGCGGGTGGTAATTTTTTGTGTAAAACGGTCGAGGAAGCTTTGGTCATAATTGAGAATAGGTCTAAGGTTTATAGCCCTCGTAACACACCGAGTGTTGCCAAAATGGGTTCGTCATCGTCTCGTAGCATTAATGCTTTACATGATGAGGCAAATGAAGAAAATCGATTTTTTGATAGATTTGCTAGCCTTATGTCCCATTGGAAAGCTCAAGAAGCTTCGAATTCCGCTTCGGTTAAAGCGGTTTCTAAGAGTTGTTTGTCGTGTGGTGGAGCTCATGATCTTTCTGAGTGCATTACCGCAGATGGTAACACTTCGAGTGCTTATGTAGCCACGGGAACTTATAACCAAATCGGTCAAGGTTCCCGCCAAAATCAAGCTCCACCAAATCAAAATGCTAATAACTATCGCAACAACAACCAAGGTGGTAATTATCAAGGAAATCAAAGGAATTATAACAAGGGTAATTATCAAAGTGGAAATGGGCAAATTTCAAATCAAAACCAAAACCGTGATTTTCAAACTTCTAACCAAGGTTTTCAAAATGATCACACCAAAAATCTTCAAGGAAAATTTTTGAATTATGCAAAGGCTAATGATGCTAAGTTTGACAATATGCAACGTGAAATGGTTAGCTTAATATTCGAGTTGAAAAACGAGCTTATAAACGAACTTGCTAATGAACTTAAAACTCATGCTAATAAAATGGAAGGAAATGTCACACGTCTCCAACAAAATCAACAAAAAATGGAGCAAGGTCAACATGAGATTAAGTAAGAATTGTTAAAAGCGGATGCTAGGCAATCTAAGTTTGAAGACCGTATGGCTAAAATGTTTGAAGCTATCATGTGTAAGCCCTCTTCTTCGGGTGGTCTTCCTAGTGATACCATCGTGAACCCGAAAGGAGAATTGAAGGTTATTACTACTCGTAGTGGTAAAACTTTCAAAGAACCCATTTCTCGTCCAAGTACTTCTATGGAGAAGGAAAAAGAGAAAGAACCCGAGGTGGTGGTTGAAAAGGAGCAAATTACAAGCCCACAAAGTACCGCTCAAACCACACCTACGGTTGAACCAATACCAATCATGGAACCCGAGATTCCAAGGCCTATGCCTATGCCCCAACCCACACCACCTTTACCCTACCCTTCAAGACGAGACAAGGAAAAGGCACAAGAACGAAATAATTATCAATTTGAACTCTTTATGAGAATGTTTCGTGACTTGCATTTTAATATAAGTTTTGCCGACGCCTTAGTCATTATGCCTCGATTTGCCGCGAACTTCAAAAGTATGTTGAATAACAAAGAAAAATTGCAAAAATTGTCTAATTGTTCATCGGTTTTTCTAAGCCGCATACCTCAAAAAGTCGGTGATCCGGGAAAGTTTTTAATCCCATGTGCTATACAAGACATGGAAGAATGCTACGCCTTGGCCGATCTTGGTGCTAGTATTAACTTGATGCCTCTTGAGATTTTTAAATCGCTCAATCTTCCCAATCTCACTCCTTCAATAATGTCAATCGAGATGGCCGATCATTCTATGATTCTAGCTTGTGGAGTTGCCGAGGACGTCTTTGTGAAAGTTGGAAAGTTCTACTATCCTGTAGACTTTATTGTTGTTGATATTCCCATCGATCCTAAAGTTCCGTTAATTTTAGGTCGATCTTTTTTGGATACCTCGAGAGCACTTATCGATGTGCATGCAAGAAAAATCACTCTTCGTTTCAATGAGGAAGAACTCGTCATTAATGCAACCCAAAACTCCACTCTTTCTCATGTGTATTCGATCACATCTTTGTACAATGTCAATCCCATCAAAAGCATTTGCAAAAAGATTTCAAATAGAGTTTTAGGAGTTGTTGAGAAAAATGAAGTTCCGTCCCCTCCGCCGGTGGAGGTTAAGAGTGTTAAGCCTACGATTCCAATCTCGAGTGATTCTTCGGATGATGAATACGTTGATCCCGATGGGGGAGTTTTCTTTGTTGACAAACGTTTTGAAAACTTACCACCACCTAAACCAAAAAGATTTCAAAATGTGAGAATTTTTAGTGTGACTAACATTGTTTTAGATACACCAAATATTTTTGACATAATTAAATCGGGTTTTCACAAGGAGAGTGTAAAAGATGAAAAAGGAAAAGATTTTGAATTGAATTTAAAAGATTTTCTACAACTCTAACTCCGTCATCACCGCGTGTATTGAGCACTACAAGCTCGTCTTCTCCTTTTGACGATGCTTTGTGTGGACTTAGTGTGGGGGAATCCCCTTATGTTCCCTCCCCTTTCTCCACCGAGGACGAGATATTTGATCCTGGAATTGCTTATAAAGGGAAATCTCGGTCTTCCACCGATGCAATAAATGGAAAATCTTTTCATTTGATTGGTGCGAGTCTACCTCGAGTAGCTCATGTTTTTAGAGACTTACCCATTGTCCCACCCTTCTATTTCTTCTCTCCTATTTTCTTGAAACTCTTTGAGTTTTAGTTGACTATTGATGTAGTGGCGTTGATTTGTTTTTCCAACGAAAACGAGAATGCCATCTTCGATCCCGGTATTTTGCACCATCAAAGGACTTAGTCCTTAATACCGGTTGTTTTTGGGCCTTGTTTATCATGTAAGCCCCACCAAAAATTGACCACACCATGATTATCCCTAAATGATCACATTTATGGGGATTTGAGTCGAGCTTTTGACTCGGTTATCAAAAACAAGGTGCCTCGTGGGGGAGACCCATGCTTATCCATGTACATATTATCGCTTTCTAATTAGTATAATGTGAGGGGATTTGTGCCCCTCCAACCTTTGTTCCGTGGTTGTTTTTGAATTGTGGTTTTTAGATCATGATCTTCACGATTGGAGCCTCTCGTGTTTGTTTTATGGGAGCACTCGATCGTTTGCTTTGAAGACATTTCTCAATATCCATGATATATCCTTTGATGTTCTAACCTTAGGTTTTTAGCACACTTCATAAACGGCTATTAATTTATTGGTTACACCCATGCTAGATTAGGCATTCGACTACGTCTCTAGTATGGGGGTGTTTGCACCCCTAGACTCGAAACATTAAGGACAATGTTTAACTTTAATATGGGGGGGGTGAATAGATACTTGCCTTGCCAAACCTTCACGCTTTCCAAAGTTTATCTTTTTGTTATCGTTTTGTTGCAAAATAAGGCTAAAAATGGCCAAATTTTAAAATTTTTCTCATGTTTCATAAATGTTTGAAGACACGAATGTAGATTTTCTGATGGCAAGAATAAGAGTAAGTTTTGACTCGACCGTGCGTGTTGAGCACTTAGCTTTGATTCCTTAACTACACATTAGGCTAAGTCTCTTAAATGAGGACGAGAAATGATAGAGTTAATTATAAGTTACTATGCTAAACGTAGAGTACTCGTATTCTTTCCAAAACTCATGTGTTCTCGTTGTTTGCTTATTCTCCCTTCGCATGTAAATATTTTTTGCTTAATAAATATTGACTTAGCGGTTTAGTTAGGATTGTTGGGTTTATAGTCTTTTCTAGTAGCTTCCGTGTAATTAAATTGGGAAGACATTAAGATATCGCTAGCGTCACGGTTTTGAAGTATTGGCACCCGAATAATCGAAAGCTTCACCCAATAATAAGATTTCAAGTGCTCACCTAAATCTAGCAAACAATTTGAAGCCCCACAAGGCCGAAAAATCTATGCAAAATTGAAAGTGAATCAAGCCTTAATCTTCGAAGCTTTAAAGATCCAAAATTCGCTTTAGCGTGAGGATATACGTCTTTGGCTAATAAAACCACCGATGATGCGGATAATAAAATGAAAGGAAAGACCGAAGTCATAATAAAAGCTTTATGGCGAAGTTGAATAAAAGATGGAGGTAAACCAAAGATAATAAGGCCCTTCCGTTAGGGGGCGTATAAAAGTCTTGGTAATAAGTCTCATGTTCAAAACCGTTAGAAAACCGTGTTTATCGATTCTTCTTGTCAACTTAATTTTTTAACATCGTTGTATATTATGAGGGGTTATTGATTTGATGGTCTTAGTTACACCGTTAGGACTCTATTTTTAGACCTAAATCTCTATTATCGCATAAGTAAAAAATGTATCCTCGTGAAACATTCAAGACAAAATAAAATATAAGAGATACAACTTAGGAATAATGGGAGGATAAGTACGTGATTAGGGCATATGAGTAGTGTTAGCATTACTAACTTATAATGACAATGATCTCGTTGCACGCTTGGCATGGAATTGGAGTGAAAATCGAGGACGATGAAATTATTTCTAACGAAGCATTCACGTGTTCTTATTCTATGAACCTAAACGTCCCATTTTGCGATGAAAATCATACATTATGTCTAAAACGCAAGTAGTAGTAATAGTAGTAGTATAGCTAGTTTATCGTTCAATAAAGTGAATAAATTAAATTTTGGAAGTGCTAAGATACTTAATTCTAGCATTGCGTGGGGACACGGCAATGGTTTAGTATGGGGGAGTGATGAGACTGCAATTATACATAGTCTCATCGTCCAAATCGGGCTTAAAACGCTATAATATCATCAAAATACCCAAAAATATGCTTGTGTTTGTTCATTGTGTATTTTAGGTACGGATATCGTGAAATCAACAAAAGATCACAAGAATGAAGCAAAAACGAACACGGGAAACGAAGTCGCATAAAGAACCGGGCCCAAGTATGGAATTTGCAAAAATGCCCTTGAAGTTTGAAGAAATGACAAGTTTGGTCCTTCAAGTTTGATGAATTGTCATGATTAGTCCCTGAAGAATCAAGATATACAAGATTAATCCTTCAACTTTCAAGACACATCAAGAAACACCCTTGAATTTTAAGAGAGATACACGTTAGCCCCTTTTTATTATACAAGGACTAACGGTGACAAGCTATAAGGACTATGGGTGTAAAGGTTTGTACTAATTGCTGTTAGTGAGGGGGACCAAATGTGCAAATGTTCTAAACCTACTTAACTATAAATACCCAAATAACCCAACAACCCACCCACTTAACCTTTCTTCCACTCATATACTGCCACCTCACCAAACCCACCCATATACCATACCCATACCCATTTACCCAGCCTATTAACCACAAACCAACCCGACCCTTCCACTAATCTACTTATTATTATATTAATTATTTCAAAATTAGTTAAATAATATGTTTATACCCGGTAAACACTTCCCCCACCCCCAAATCATCATCTAATCACAGCACTGTGCAACCATGAACCCTAATTAACTATCTCTTTAATTACCAAATATCAGGGTGATTAGTCCTCCAGATCTTTGATTCCTCATGTGTACATCATACCCACATGGTCGAATCATCCAGCTCACTCCTGTGGACCCCTCCCCCGTGGTCCCCTGCACTTTCTTTTCACTTACAAACAAAAGTGTGCCAGCAAATCAACGAACCTTGTGATTTTCGTGTTGGCTAAGGGTCCTTGGACGCACCATATCATCTCTGTACAACTGTTAACCCCATGTGAACAATTGCAGAGGTCACGGATCTTATTTGACCAAGACAAATTTCAAATGTTGAGGGCAATTGAGGGAAATCAGCAACTAGGGTTTGCATTTTTTTGTTTTTCTTCTAGAAACATGTAGCCGTGTATATAAGGCAGTAGGGTTCTTCATTTTTTTCTTGTTCCAGAATTTTACTCTCATTTCTTGTAATGTGATATAAGTTAAATGAAGTAATTTTTTTGAGTTCCAATTTTACTTTTCCAGTATTTTTAATTTACTTGCACCATTTACCTTTATGCAATTTACCTTTTAAAAGGCATTTCAATTTTCAAGTTTATATCAAAAGTTTCTTAACTGAGTTCTTGGGAGATCCAATATAGATAGTTGTATGTGTTTTCAGGATTGTTGAAAAGTTTTTCAAGAAAAAGTAAGAAATCAGTGATAATCTTTGTTATTGTTCACGTTTGTTATTCTTATCAGATTTTCTGGAAGCTTGTGACTGTTTTGCCGTCACATAAGCTCGATTTATCCAAGGCATGGATGTATGCCTTGGAGGTTTGTCTAAGTTTCCTTTTGATTTTACTTTTTTTGTCAATGAATTGAATGTGCAGGTGAGTTTGATGCTTGCTGTTTTAAGTATGTTTGTGAGTTGTGATTTCCATGAATGAATGATTTATTTGGTTATGATTGTGTTTTGCTAAGTGTATTAAAGTTTCTTTGAAATCCTTGTCTAGCTTAAGCTTGTAAAGAAGTGTTTGGGACGGCGAGATTTGTGGGTAGTGAATGACCACCAAATCCCACTTAGCTCTGCACAGCTTTGATTAGCTTAGGGTGGTTGGATTTAGCTAAACTTTGGTAGTTTTAGGTTCAAATTTGTGGTTTGCATACTTAGTGTAAAATCTGTCCAAGTGTGAGATTTTAAGGTTTTAGATGTGCTTGGGAATGCACAGCTTAAAAAGTGAGAACACGAAGAAGAGGACACTACAAATGGCACTTAAAGGTTTCTATGGGACTGTAACTGGGAACTTTTAGGCGTGTTAGTGTGTTTGTGTTTTTGCTTTGTGTTGTGTTCGAGTTTTGTGCCTTGTGTAACCAGTAAAAAGCATACAAAGAAAAAAAATAGGAACCTGCTTGTTTTCTTTCTTAACTGTGAGCAAAACAGCTCATAAGTCGTGGCGTGTGTAATTTCATTTGGTTGTGTTTCATGTATGTTGTTTAGTGTTTAAGTGCATATTGATCCAACAGCAACCACAAGAAACCATATATAAAAAAGAGAGTGTCCTGCTTGTGTTTGTGTTGCTTATTGTGCACACAGTAGCATATTTCAAGGCTTGATTGGTTGTTATTTTTGATTGTGTTAGTGTTTTGGTTTAGCGTTGTGAGATCTGCGCATCCATTAGAAACCAAAGAGAAGAGTTAAAGAGGCCTGCTAGTTAGTTTTTGTTCATAACTGTACGCGAAAGATCCAATCAGTGGGTGAAATTGATAGATTGTGAGTATGTTTTGAGTTGAGTTGAGTTATTGTGTATACATTCCAAAACTAGAAAAACAGCAAAAAATGGCCTTTGATACTTTCTACTCAAGTTAGATTAGTAGGTTGTGATTTTTTTTATTTGTAATTGTTGGTTGTGTTCACTTGTTTTCTACTTGATTTGAGTTACTTGAATGTTTCTCACTTTTGTTCGAGGTTAGTGATACTAGACTCAGGACTTGAGTTCATTACTTAGTGAAAATTCGTCAAGTTTGGGGCATAAACATCAGCAGCCCTTGCGGCGTTAATTAGAGGATTAAAGATCTTAAATTCAGTAGGTATATAGATTTAGGATAGTATGTTCGCTGTTTTAATAATATTTAGGTTTAGAGCCTTTTAGGTAAGCTTAAAATCAAGCCGAAACTCATAAAATTTGCACATAAGCCGTTAGATACTGTTCATCAGTTAGAACAAAGTTTGTTTCCTGTAATTCTACTTGATTTTTGTCACTTTTAAGTTCTGCATAGTTACTTTGTGGTAGAAACACCTAAGTTAGATATTGAGTTCAAACTCGGCTAGAAGTAGCCAAGCTCATGTCGTATATACCAGCAGCCCCCCTATTTGTTGTATCTGTAGGTGATTAAGGGTTGTTTAGTGAATTTTAAGATCTTAATCTTGGTTATATAGTAGTAGTAAAGATATATATAGGTGTAGGTAGCCTGTTTTAGTAGATTCGTGAGCTTGTGGTAGGTTTATATTTGCTCCAAGCTCACTGTTGGTATAGGACTCCACACACGCCACTTCCTGGCCACAACGAACATTTTAGGGAGGTGCTAGCTTGAGGATTTGTCAATTATTAGGTGTAAGGGTATACGTAGGTGTAGATTAGCTGCATTTAAGCTTTGTTGGAACTTTTGGGTGGTCTAAGTTTCCATTTTAGCTCACTAATTTCAGCATACAACAAGCAAACTTCATTTTCGGCATACCAAATGATCAGCAGGTGTTTTAGAGCTTGTTATTGGGTTTTTTGACTTGGAAATTGGTTTATAGATAGTTTATAGGCCATACTAGTTCTACATTATCTTGTCTTAGGGTTTTCTTAGATTTTTATAGCTCAAAAGTGTCTTGTAAACCCACTGTGTATCCAAAAAGACCAGCAGACCCTTTTCTGTCCACAGTGGGCGTTTTTGATTAATTTGATGCTTAATTTGTGAGTGAATTTGTGTTTTAGTGTGTTTGCTTGACTCCCCAATAGCCTACTGCTATTGGGGGTGCCGTTTGTGCCCAAAAACGCCAACAAACAAGCCTAAAACAAGCGAAAACGAGCCCAAAACGAGCCGAAAAAACCATACAGCAACTTTTTCTTTGTTGTCCGAGAACGCTGCAGATTTTTTATTTTTTTTAGTGTTGTCCGATATCGGACAACACTGATGTTGGACAACCCTGTTGTCTGGTAGGATCTTGGACAACACTAAAGTACTCCACCTTGGAGTACTTTGGGGTACTATCGTTTTTAGCCATTTTTTTAGTTTTTTTTTTACTTTTTCATTTTTCCCTTGTTAATTTAGTTAAAAAAAGATTTTTTGAAAAATAAAATTTATTTTTAGCATTATTTTATTATTTTTATGATTATTTTAGTTTAAAAAGTGTTTTTAGTGTTTTAAAAATAGAAAAATAGTTTTTAAAATTTAGGAAAAATACTTTTTAGTCTTTAAATAATATAAGTGAGTTATTAGTTCAATAAAATAATATTTTGGACATTTTGTTAATTATATTTAATTTTAGGGCTTTAATTAGCATTTAAAATTGAATATTTAATTAATAAAAGGTTTTAAAATATATTTGTTGGATTTTTATTCTTATTTATATTATATTAGACTTAGTTTAATCTTTTAATTAGTTTTTAGGTTTAATTTTTAATTTCGTCACGTTTTACGTAATTACGTCATCGTTTTACGTCAATACGTCGTAGTGTAATCGTAGTCGTAGCTCGTCTTTACTTTTTTCTCTTCTAAACCAAAAACGTCACTAATCCAAACTTGATTTCATATATATTGGCACATTAATCCACACACCTCCTTCGAGAACGAACTTGGAATTTATTCGTCTTCACGGTTTTCCTAAATCGTGTCGATTAATACTTACCGCATTTATACTCGTCTTTCCTAAGACTTGTATATAAAAACCTACATCAACCATTTGAGCTTTTATACATAGTCTCATCAATGGACTTGACCCTATCTAGTAAAACACCAATATCCATCCGGATGTGTTGAATTATACGGTAAAAACAATAGCACCTTTATAGTCAATGGACATAGACTTAAGCTCTACCATGAAGAAGAATACTGTAATGAAATCGAAGGATAAGAAACTCATTTCTTCTTAAAATAGATCCGAGTAGCCGAGTCTGGCTGAAGACTCTAAACTTAGTGCTATTCGGAAGGCAATCCGTATTTTATCCCCACCTTTTAAGTTAAGTGTTGAGGAGGACATGTAAATAAATAAAGCCGTCCTTGTATATATTGCATGTGTTTTGTTTTGTTTTATAGCATGCAGGAAAATAGCAAATTGGGGCTCTACGCTGGATTTATCTCTCGAAGTCCCGCAACTTTCTACTAAGCCCCGGGAAGTTCTCGTTTCCCTTTGTATTTTTCCTATTTTTAATATTTTATCAGTTATTACCTCGAGGACGATGTTCAACTTAAGTGTGGAGGAGGTGACAAACAGAAAAATGAAAATGAAAAAAAATAAAATAAATTTTTCCACATGAAAATCTTTTTGAAAAATAATAAAATATATATGTTTTGTAAATAAATAAGTTTTTAGCAAAGCAAAAATATTATTGATTGACATTATAATTGAGCACAAACTCCATTACCCAAATATGTGAGAAAAACTTAGCCTTATATTTCTCTATTTTGTGTAAAAGCCGATAATCTAGTATGCTTCAGAATTTGTGCTTGATCATCATTTACTAAACCGCAACGAGGTTAATTTATAGATATTTTTGAAAGGAAGCCAAATAAAATCACCCTTATGTCATTTTAGTTAAGCCACACTGGCTTACTAAAATATGTGGTACTCGTACGCATATGTTATATTATCCATTGTGCCAATATCCTTATATGTTATGCCTAGCCACTTGTCAAGTTATAAAGTTTATGATGTTCTCTTAAAAAAAACTAAAAAAAAACTAAAAAAAAAATTAAAATAAAAAATAAAAAAAAATGTATAAAAAAGAAAGAAAAAATAGTCAAGTATTCTAGTATAGTTTGTTCTATGACTTTGACAAGGCATACCTTTTTGATCCTACACCCACATCATTTATCACATTTTGCTTCTTTGAAAATTTATATGGTGCTCACGCCTCAACGGTTATGTTTATGTGTCATGTACAAACCTATGGTAGCTATCTATTTTTTGTCCGACTAATTGAGTGTTACCTTACATTTACCCTTTTGTGAGTGACATTTGCGTGAACTTAAAATCCAAACACTATCCATGTGAGGTGCTGAAATTATTTTGTCATTTGCTTTTGCTATTCATAAAAATTAAATCATTTTCCTATCATACTTCACAACACTTAAAAGCATTTTTAAAATTGAATTTTTTTTTCTCGCTTTGATTGCTTGAGGGCAAGCAATAGCTAAGTGTGGAGTAATTTGATAACGACATAATTATACATATTCAACCTATCATTATAATCCCACTTTGTAGTATAAAAAGAGCTTCCGATAATTAATATGTTGGGTTTTATATGCAGATATAAAGTTTGAAGGAGCAAAGTGAAGATATACAAAGAAGGGGCCTCAATATGCAAATAAACCAAAGTTATTGAAAGTAGATTCTGGATCGCCTAGAAGTGCGGCGCACAAACTCAGAAGTGCGGCGCACATTCTCGTCTCCAAAGTGCGGCGCCAATTGACCCCAGACAACACTATAAATAGAGGCCATTTCCTCTCATTTTACACACATCTTTCTCCCTCAATACTCCATAGCTCGAGTATTTTAGCTTTTCTAGTAAATTTTCAGTATTATCCACTTTCGGGAGATACTTGTGACGAGAGTATTCCACTCTTCGATTCTTGGAGGAACGATACAATCGTGACACTTGTGTATTCATTTATTCAATCCAGTCTAAGTATGATGTTCTCTTACTCTTTTCCAATTGTTACTTTGATTACTATGTTAGCCTAAGCTATTTGTGACTATATGGGTATGTGACTATAATTAGTGATGATGCTATGATATGATCCGTTATAAATGATTTCACGCTAATGTTGTAGAACCATTTTACCACCTAGTTCTACAAACCATATTTTATCTAAGTTGATTTCTTACGATAGTTTGGCGTTGAGAAACGCAAATTGTTATAATAAGTTTTCTAGAACTTGTCTATGCTCATGAATCTTTGGCTGGAGAGATCCGCTTAGAAACTTGATAAAATATTGAACTTGTTGGCAACTTGTTTTGAGCTTAGTCGCTTAAATAAACATAAGTCTTGAATCAACCCAAGTAAATTGTGTAAACGCCGTTTTGACGAAAAAGGATTATCACGCTTTACCTACATAAACATATCTCGATCATTATTATCATCATCACGAACTTATACGAGCTATCCCATATTAGTCATACTTGTTATTATTGATATTACTTCAACTATTTATTTCTTCAATTATTATCTTGATTACCAAAACGAAACTAAGTCTCAGTGAATGGTCCTGGCTTACCACTACAAAGCTATATTACGAACGAAAGGGTATACTTGCCCGTGTTTGTCTTCTATTCCCTTGTTTTGTCTAAACCTTAATATAAATTTAAGACTTACAAACGAACATCAATGAACTAGGGGGACATGATAAGTGTCCATACAAGCATACTTATGAAGGCAAAAAGGAGAAGAAGTCTAAGGCAGCTTCCATCCTATGCACGTCCTCCATAAGCTCAAGTCTGTCCATGGGTACCTGCCGTTTTGGGACATGGAAAAGAAAGTAACAGCTGAGCATAACGCTCAGTGCACGGATATACGATATAGTATGAATGGCTGAAACATAACTACGACTAATAGCAGCGGAATAACATAAGTTCTAAGATATCTGGATTCATGTTCATAAAACTGGTTTTATAGTTTGAAAAGACTTATGTTTCTATGAAAATATGTTTTAATTAGCCAAATAGCCCATATAGGTCATGAGGTTCCACCATGCATGAATACTTGGAGGGAGACCTCGTTATGCAATTAGAGGGGTTGCCTCTAATTAAATAGTCTGGGTAGGAGGGATGAAATC
Organism: Glebionis coronaria; assembly: GCA_025667525.1. Lineage (NCBI taxonomy): Eukaryota > Viridiplantae > Streptophyta > Magnoliopsida > Asterales > Asteraceae > Glebionis > Glebionis coronaria. The sequence goes on from CM046878.1 coordinate 249,378,447, forward strand.
CTAGTGAAGGATGCAAGGCACACATCGCATTCACTCGGATAATATTGGTAAACATGTAACTAGGATGCACCCATACGCCCCACATGATAATATAATATAATGGCCAAAACTGAAAAGGGATGCCACGAGCAATCACTTTGCCGTGGGGAAGTCATAACACTAGTGCCTCCAGTGTTATGGTTATGGTACCTTCATAACTAGGTGACACTGGTCATGCATGTATATGGCTTAGGCTCTTATTCTAACATAAGTATCAAACATATAAAACAAATACTCAGAAAACAGTTGGCTGCAAACGGGGAAATCCTAATAAGGAAATAATGTCCATACTGAAGGGACATGAAAATCCGTACCTTATGTCCAGTGAACCGAAAAACGAACGAAAGGAAGTCCTACTCCGATCTCACTAATGCTACATAAATAGGGTACATGTATAAGTATTCTGTTTACTGAGTTTCGTAACTGATTTTATATCGTTTCCAAGCTTGTTTTATATGTTCATGTCTTATTTTACTGATTTTAACGTTATGCTGTGTTTATTATGTATTATGTATATTCTGATTAAGTATTACTTGTATTATTATACTTGTTGTGTAATAATAAGTAACTTTCTAAAAATAGTAGGTTTCTTAAAATAGAAAGTTTCCAAAAATAGAAAGTTTCCAAAAATAGATTAACTACTTAAAATAGATCAGTTTCTATAAATAGAACGTTTCCAAAATAGAAAGTTTCCTGAATTATAAAGTTTCCATATTTAGAATTATGCTGAATTAATAAGCTAAATATATAAGCTTAACTTTACTGGTTAAATATCATAAGTCATGTGATTATAGTATAGTTTATTAATAATAACATGTTAATTAAATAAACTGTAGGTTATACGATTTAATTAAATATAAGCATGATTTAATTAAATTAAAGTGTATAAAATGCTTAGGTTAAAACATGTATTAATATTATATTAATTATAACCTAAGTCATGTTTATTAATTGATTATGTTTCATGTCTTAATAATTAATTAATACTATTGTCTAAATTAACTAATTATAATACTTAGGTTAAAACATGTATTATTTAATAAATAATAATTAACCTAAATACATGATTTAATTAAATTAATTATAAGTCATGTCAAATTAATTTAATTAACTTGTAAAATTTTATATCTTGTAAAATAAATACTTGTACATTTTAGTCATGAACCGAACACATGTATTTAATTTAGACATGTCATGAACCAGACCCGGAACGCCATGAACCGGTCCGAACCAAACACCCCCCTTAACAGTGGCAAACCGGCTCGGCCGGTTGCCATTGTTTGGGTAAAGCTGCCACCGGCATAAGCCGGTGGTCTTGTCTCGGCTAACCGCTGCCCAACAGCGGGTTCCCACCGGCTGTGTGCTGGTGGTTGCCACTACTGCGTGTTGTCCCCCTGCTTGACCCACTCTAGCAACCGGCTTGGGCCGTTGGTGCTTGTTTGTTGCTTCCGAGACCCCCAAACACCAAAAGGACACCCCGACTTATGTCGGGGTCCCTTGTACCCTGTTGCCGAACCACAACCAACCACATCGAGACATAAGTCTCGGTGGGTGGTGCGAACCAAAGACACCGAGAGCAATGGGCTCTAGGTTTGGGTGTCGACCGACCAAACAACCTGCAACAACCCTTTATAATTTATCCACCTTGATTATTAACATGATTTTAATCTTGTTTTTATAAACCCATGATCATATATCTTAATTAAAAAAGAATTAAAAAGAAAAGGTTTTATGGATTACCCAACGCGTGGAACAAAAGGAGAACGATTACACGAACACGATGCTTGAGTTTTCTTAACCAAAATTAAATCAAACACCCTCCTTGGTGTGTTCTTGCCGGCGGCCAAAGAGAAGGAAACGGGGGCTAGGGTTTTTAATATTCTTGTGAAAACTCTGTAAATGCATTGTTTTCCCTTTTGTTATTTTTAATAAAGATAAACATGGGCTTGGCCCTTTTCTTCTTTAGTTGCCGCGACTTCTAGGTCCCACAAGGGAGATCCCGAAGTTTTCCCGTGTTTAAAATACTACGTGTTCGTATGCTCGTGATTACGTGTCACGTTATTATTAATTACTCATGTTATTACAAATACTTGTACATAAGGATATTCATCGTATTAATAATATAAGTAAGTACATAATTATATGTTCATGATTTCATGTTTGTGATTATAATTATTATTGTTAATAATTATCGTGTGTTGGAAATACCTTTTTACGTATTTAGAAAGGATCGGTCACTCCAACGATATATACGTAGATTGGGCTCGTGATCTAGTTATGTATGTATAACCCATAAAGCCCACATGTAGGGTAGGCTATATATACCCTTCCTAGAATTTTAGGAAAGGTAGTTGTTCATTCGCATTTCACTTAATCATTCTTCCTTTCTCTCATTCTCTCCTTTCTCTTTATAAGTTTCCCTCTCTAGTTCTTCATCTCCCTCCCTCTCTTTATATCATAACAACACTTGTACAATCCTAAGAAACTAAGGACCTACAAATGGTATCAAGAGCCATGGTTGATTGGGTTGTTCTTGTGTTTTTCATCATTGATTTGTCTATTTTAATCTATATCATTTGAACCAATTTTTTTTTGTGTTTTTATGGTTTAATCTTTATACAAATCATCTATATACTTGTGGTAGTGATTTGGTATTGTTACTTTGGTTAAAAACACAAAAGTTTTGGGTGTTTGGATCATTTGTTGGCTTAAAATCTCGACTTGGTTGTGTTTTGTCCGAGAAAAGTGGAATTTGTGCTCACGTATTACGACAGACTCCATTACAAAGTTTGACGGTTTCTACATTGCGATCACATATTGCGATCAAAATTTCCGATCATATTCTGAAGGGACCTTCCGATCACTTTCTAATAGGACATTCCGATCACATTCTGATGGTTATTCTGATGGGTATTTTGATGGATTAAATTTTGGCATTGCGATACAGTGACACGTATTCCAAGATTTTTCAAAAACGTGTGTAATTTTGCCTTGGAGAATATTTGGTTTCTTGAGAACACATATTTAGAGGATTTAATCATTTTTTCTTCACTACTCAAGGAATCTAATCGACAACGACCAGCACAATTACTTTCTTTCATTGATCGATCGACAAGTAATCTTTACCTTCATTTTCCATCAAATATCAATGGGATCATTGAATTCGATATCTCAAGAGGGATAATTGCATCTAATGCAAAACACAGCTAGAGAAAGTGGTATAACGTTATTTCGACTACTTCAGTCTCATCTTGTAACCCTTTCATGGCTTCAAGGAGGAAGCGAATTTGTGACAATCTTTGGTCAAGATCGTAACATATTCATCGACTCAATATTCCTCAACTTGAACCAACTATCTGAGCAACTTCATAAAGAAGACTTTAATCACTCTGCATCTAAATCTGTATATAAAGCTCTCGTGACCCAACTTACGCACTTCTTCCACTTCAACATCACTAAGTCCGATAATTCAGGGATATGCTAGTCATTTTTTCAATACTCACATACCGATGTTCAAGATTTCCGTGGTACACTGTTAAAATTCATGACATTGGTCTCGTCTTCAATTGATGAAAGATTCCGACTTCAGCAAGCGTATGATAATGGAGTGCAAGAATCTACGATGCAGATGCAAGAGGATAATGGTCGTACGGTTGACAACTTGGAGCCTAAAGATGGTAAGATCATGGAATCGGGAGGAAAGCATGATACAAGAAGCATCACAGGAAATGATATAGACATCTCTTATGATGACCCCATACCTGTATATGATGAAGAGCCTACAAATACGATACAACGGAATGTGGTATATGATGTCTATGCCGATGAGCTATAATATAGAATTTTTTAGATCTATTTTCGTTCCACAAATCGACTCGAATTGATTTCCAATTATACGTAAAACTTAATTTATTTTTGGTAAAATATATTTTTGGAATTTTAAACTAAAAACTATTTTAAAAATCTATTTTAAGCTTAAATCTAATTCAATTAACTAAAAACTTTTAAATATTGAAAATCTAAAAAAAATTGATTAAACAAATCTAATTTAAATTTAATAAACTAATTTTAAACTAGTTTAAATGAAAACTATTTTTTAAATTTAAACTATATTTAAAACTAATCTATATTAAATAAAATTTTAAACTAATTTTTTTAAAAACTAATTAAAAGTAAATAAAATATTTTTAATCTTTTTTTTTATAAAAACTGAATAAAAGAAAACAAGTAATAAAACTTTTATATTAAAAATTAATTAAACTAAAATTGTATTTAAACTACTTTAAATAAAACTGCCAGATTAAGAAATACTATATTAGTTAAATTCAGAGAAAACAAACACAAGAAAGGTGCTAGCACAACTAGTAAGGTTGTTGGGCTGCTATGCGTGAGGTCAGGGGTTCGAGTCCCCTGACAGACGAATTTTTTTGGAATTTATATTTTTGGAATTAAAAACATACAATCAGACCAAATGATCTGTTGTACAAGCAGTAAAATCAACAACCCACAAAAAGCTATAACCTTAACAACCAAAAAGCTGTAACAGATAAGCAGTAGAAAAAACACCAAGATAAGCTAATAAATGAGAATAAGCTAATCAAACTAGATAAATAAGCTGACAGATATGAACAAAATAAGCTCTCGAAACAAAAAAACTAATCAGCAAACTAAACAAATAATCCTAATAAGCAACAAAATAAGCTGAAACAAATAAGCATAAGCAGACGCAATATAAGCGGATAATAATAAACCCAAACCTAAGCAAATCCAAACTAAACATAAACAATACTAAGCAGATCTATGCAAACTTAATACCAAATAGTGCTATCTATCTAAACATCAAAACAAATAAGCAGATAACTCAAATAAAATTAACATTAACATTAACATAAACTAATTAAGCAGAATAAAAAGAAACAGTAATAAAATCAAGCAGTAACATCTAAACTTAAACAAGCAGGTATATCAAATAACTACTAACCAAAAATAACATAAGCAGATTATAACAGCTAAAAACCAAACAAAAGCAGATTTAAAACTACAACTGATAAAAATTAAAAAGAAGATGGAACCTTGTGATGAACACCGTTGGGAAGAAGACGCGGCGCTGAGCCGTCTTATTAATCTAAACCGAAACCCAAACACCTCCTTCGAACCCAATCATCAACACCATCACGTCCCAAACTACTCGAACCAAATAATATACTCGAACAATAATTTATAAATTTCCAGTGGGGAAATTTATTTTCACTTTCTTTTTATTTTTCTTTTATTTTTTTAATCGAATGAAAATAATAGTAATATAAAAAGATTAAGGCAGATTATAAAAAAAAACTTGACAAAAATTAAATGGAGACAAATTTAATTAAAAACTAACTTTTCATTAATAATCAAAAGATTACATTACTGGAAATTAAAAAAATACATTAATCTTAAAACTAATTTGCAGAAAATTAAATAAAGAAAAAGTGCTATACTGAAATTACAGATTAAGGGTTTTTATAGGCAAACCCTAGGAAACCTTCTTCATGGCTTAAAGATTAAGCATTAAATCTTGGACCTTCTTTCTTCTCTTCTCTCTCTTCTCTTCGATCCAACGGTTGAAAAATGCTCTTGTGCCACGGATTGCCCTCGTGGATGGAATTTGTGTTTGTTGTGTTTTCTTTATGCTGATGTGGAGGATTTATATTGGTGGATGGGTATTGGTGATTTGTTTTCACCAATCAAAACAAAGAGGGGATCCACGTCAGATTTGATAATAGGACCACCATGAGTGTTCTTCCCCGAAAATCATGGGGATTTAATTCCCCTTTGTGTGAATCACTTGATTTAAACAAAAGCCCTATTTTTTCATGGGTAATTTTTTTGATTGAGGTAATTAAGGTTTGATGGTGGCTGTGTAAAAATGGGAGAGAAAGAAGGAGTTGGTTGTCCTTGTTTTTATCGAATGTAAAGTGAGGTGATGGGTAAATAAAGTATACGTTTTATATTAAAACGTTTGGGGTGTTTGTAGTTGGGATAAACGTTTATTAAAAAACGTGAAGTGGGTTGGGGTAAACTGATTTTATTTAATGTGAGAGTTAGGTGTGGGTTTGACTGTTTTTATTCATTGTGTGGGGTGAGAAGGGTTGTTGACAAACACGTGTGTGAAGGAGTGAAAACGTGTGGGAGGATTTGGATAGGAGTTAACTGGTAAAGGGTTTTTACCCTTCAACATGTTAAACCGTCTCTTGTTTATTGAGTAATGGGCTTAGCCCAAATAATCAATCCGTCCACAATTTATAAAGTGAATTAGGCTTATGTTTTGGGCTCATTTGATCCAACAAACAAAACGTCTTTTTAAATGGGCTTGTGGGCCCAATAAGCAAATGTGGGACCCACAAGGCCCAATTAACTTCAATAATATTAAATCCACTAAAAATGAGCTTGATTTCGGCTTTGTCGATCTTTTTCATTAAACTCGTGTCGGTTTCGCCAGTTTTCGTGAACTTGGGCACACTTTTGGTCTTTTGACTTTGTCTTCGTCTTTTTCTTGGACTTTTCTTCAACATTTGACCGTGAAATCCCGTGTTTTCATTCCTTTTGATCATTTGTACCTATTTCACATAAAAACACAAAACCACGCGTAATTCCGACTTTTATGATATTAAACACATGATTAGGTCTTGTTTTTCCTTGATTTTAGTGGCAAAAGGATAAGTGTTTACACACTTATTAAATCCCCTACACTTGACCATTGCAATGACCTCATGCAATGCATTATTATAAAGCATAAAGTTACATTTTTCTCATTATTAACCCATCTCGGCCTTTATTACTATTACTACAACTACTATGATGAAAAAATATAAATATTTAAAAGGAAACAAAAGTTATAACAATTTATTAACTTGGTAATTATTTGATGGAAGAAACTTGTAAAGAAATCTAAGACTTTAATTAGGGCTTTGGTGTCATGAATATAAATCACCCTCAAGTTTCACGTTCCCCATACCAAGCTTAAAACGAGGTCATTGTTTACCATAAGTCCTTAGGTTAAAACCACTTATATAAGATAATTGTGTAATACTCTTTCTCCAATTCCTACGTTGTATCTCTAGATTTTATTGATTGTCATTCACCAGTAGGCTCATTTGACTTATTTGATAATTATTATTCCAAAAATGAAGGCTAAACGGTGCAAACCCGACACTCAAAACCTAACCTCGTCCTCAAAAACGTTGTCACTAAAGTAAGCCCACATCAAGGATGATTTAACACGATTTGGGGAATAAATTCCCGGACCCAAAATTTGGCCAATAGTACTACTTTATTAATTATTCCTCCAAAGTCATGTTGACTTTATGTGGAGTTTAGCAAATTCACATCATATACCCTTAGGCTCTTTAAGATGTAAAAATGCTCCCCATCTATTGTCCACACCCTAAGGCTCCTTGAACGATAAACGAGGGAATTGATTTTTGATCAATTTTTATTCAACACTTACCATACCATACACCCTAAGGCTCTAATGACAAGGTTCGTGCTACATGCCCCACACCCTAAGGCTCCTTGAGGTCATGTTTTAATCTTATTCTTTCTTTATTTATGATATGTATAGTAGGCCAAATTCCGCGGTCCCATGGTCTGAATATCTCCTACTTAGTGGTTATGAGCCACCTTAGTCGGAAGTCCACAACGCTGGCACCATCAATGTGTTCATGCTTTAATTACAAAGAGAATAAGGATTTGGCTAAGAGTTAAGATATCGAATATACACCGCAAAAATCCTCATTTATTAAGCAATTAAATATACAAGCGGGAAGAAAGAGCCACAAAAACCGTATAAGCAAAAATTAACCCTTAAACTTATTATCAACTCTATCATCTCTCGTTCTCCACAATTTAAAATCTCAAGGAATGAGACTCGTGGATGCTTAGCCTAATAAACCAATTAAGGTCTATATGGTTAAGGATACTAGCTAGAGTAAACTTGGATAAGTAAACTCGGGTTGAGTCAAAATATTCATGACGGGCCTAATATATCAAAGATATCTAAACTTGTTAAAATCATTTTGTTTATTTATTTATTTTTGACTTTATTCTTGAAATGGAAAATATAAATAAGATGCGATGATAAAAGGAAAGAAAATGAATGAAAATACTACTAGGCCAAAATAGATCAAAAATTTGAAAAACGTTGAACTTTTTTTTTTGTTTTGAATTTTCCGGTTAAATGGGGTCAAATTCATGGAAAAGCCCACTAAAATTCGATAGAAGTCCCCCTACACTTAATATAAACATTTTCCTCAATGTTTAAGCATGTGGGGGAATACACTCCCCTACACTTAGGACATTGAGTACGTTGTTTAAGTCGAGCTAAGGAAGAGACAACTAAAGTGATTACATTTATTCGTCTTATTTATATACATGTATGAATCACAATAGTTTTGAGAGAACCGGGTACACGGGAAACACGGGATTACGGGTCGCGTCAAAAATACCAAAAGTGGATCATTACAGCACATGTCCCTGCACAACATCACAACACAAACAAAGAACCTACTTGGCTCCCCCTACACTTATTGGTGAAAATGGGTGAAAGGTAAAAAGGGTGGAAAGGATGGAAAAGGTAAAAATCTAACCTAGTTAAACGATGCTTGATTTATTTATCACGAGTCTGTAGCTCGACTTGAATTCCCGAATGTCATCATTCAAATGGGAAGATCATGGGAAAACCAAGATTTCCAAGGGAGGAAAATCTCTCCATGATAAAGGGGTGAAACAAAGTCATATAAGGCATACCCCATGAAAATCCACCCGGGTCAAACACATAAATTCCATCACAAAAGGAAATAAACCCCGAGGTGGTAAAATCACACAAGGCAAAGAAAAATGGGGTATCCTTAGGCAACGATCTTTTAAATGAAAGGGTGGTATGGTGAAATGGTAATGATAGCACAAAAGTTTCTATTCCGGGATCAAACACCGATTCCTTAACGGTAAAATAGCAAGAGGTGTTGACATTTAAGCTCAAAATGTCATTTTGATCCAAGGTAAGGGAGTCGTCCTCTTCCAAACTCGATGTGAAAACATAAGTATCATCGGAGTCATAGGAAAACTCATCCTCGTGAGGAAAATAGGAGTTTATAAAGTTATCTAAATCCTCCACGAATGGAATATCCTCTAAAATAGGGGCGACCTCTAAAGGTGAAGGATTCTTTTCAAAAGTCGTAACCCCCAATTTTGGAATAGAAGAGTCAAAGGGAGACTCAAGAATGGGAGAATCACTCATAGAGATATGAGGTGCATTAAGATCATGGGGTGGGTCATCAAAGTTAATGAGATCACTTAAAGAAGTGTCATCATCGTAAGTATCAAAGATTGGTCGATCAAAAATGGGTGGGTCAAAAGATAGGTCATCTAAACCGAAGATAGTGTGATCACTTGAAGAAGTGTCATCACTATAGGTGTCATAGAGTGGGGCATCCTCAAAATCCGAAGTGGAATGATCACTTAAGGAAGAGACATCACTAAAATTAGTTTCCTCATTTTCTTCAAAAAGTGGGTTATCATTTGAAGTTTCAAAAAGTGGATTTGAATGTACCACAAAATCGTTAAGGTTAAACTTTTTAGTTTCAAAAGGATTGATAAAACTTTCTTCATTATCAAAATTAAGCACATCAATCATATTGACCGATTCTGTTTCACTTGATTTATTCACCATTTTCCCCATTTTAAACACTTGTTGATGATTCCCAACCCTAAGAATTATTTCCCCTTAGGCTACATCAACTAAAGCTTTTCCGGTTCTTAAGAACGGTCTACCAAGTATTAATGGAATACGAGGATCCATCTGATAGTCGACCATAACAAAGTCCACGGGAAAAGTGAATGTACCAACTCGAACAAAAAAGTCTTCGGCAATACCAACAGGGTATGCGAGAGTTCAATTAGCTAACTCGAGAGTCATGCGAGTCGGTACAAGGTCGGGTAATGATAATCGTTTCCATACCGAGAGTGGCATAAGATTGATGCTAGCACCGAGATCCGCTAAAGCCATACAATCATCAATTTGGGGAAACGAGCAAGGTAACACGAATCGTCCGGGATCTCCTAGCTTTTCGGGAAGCTCTTTGAGAAGAATCGCGAACAATTCTCATTTAAACGGGTACTAACGAGCTCAACCATTTTTTCTTTTTTATTAAGCAAATCTTTGAACATTTTCACAAATTTTGGCATTTGAGCAAGTGCTTCAATAAGGCTTATGTTAACATTAACGTTGGAAATCATTTTCAAAAAGTTAGAGACATGAACGTCATCTTTGGTGAGCACTTTAGCCTTTTCTAACCTAGATGGATAAGGAATATTAGGCTTAGACTTTGAAGGTTGAGAAGGAGAAGGACTCGCTTCTTGAACAACCTTAGGGATAGGCTCTTGGGGCAATGGAGAACTAGTACTAGGAGTGGTAGTGGGAGGAATCACCGAAGGGGGAGTAGGATTACTCATTATGACCTCCGGGCCTTGTCTCTCCTTTATGGGCGAAGAGATGGAAGGTCCCACTAAAGTGGCTCCACTTCGAGTATTGATAGCACTCACATTAGCACGAGGGTTAATCTCGGTATTGGATGGTAAGGCTCCTTGGGGTCTAAGGGCTTGAATCATTGTCAAAAATCTCTTATCGTTGGACTCTTGCATTTGTCTAGTAGATTCTTGCATCTCTTTCATAATTCGCTCATGGTCGGTCAATTTTTGTAGAACCAAGTCCATTTGAGGATTATGCATATTCATTTGATTAACCCTTGATTAGGAAAACCTTGGTTTTGATATTGAGATTGAAACCGTTGTTATTATAAAAACCTTGGTTATTATTTTGAAAACCTTGATTTTGACCATTAAAACTCCCTTGATTTGCATTCCCTTGAAAATTACCCATTTGAGAACCTTGGTTCTATTTTGGTATTGGGTACTTTGGGCGGGTGGGGTGGTCTTTGTGGTGCTACAAAACCCGGGGGAGCCAAATAATTAGTACTTGATACAAGGCTTTTGGCCCGTATAAAAGTTATCGTTCTAGTGTGTCTAATCGAATTGATTATTGGTTTTAAGTACGACTCAATTATCTTTGGTGGAAACAAAAGTGTGTCGTTGTAGTATATTAAAATATACAAGGCAATATAAGTAAATCTAAAATTTAACTTAAAATAAATGACGAGAATTTAAAGCAAGACTAAAAGTAAATGGCACTTAATTAAATCTAAACTAATTAAATGTAAATGGCACAATATTTAAACTTGGAAAAGTAAATTAATTAAATGACTTAAAATAAAGTGAGACGAAAATTAAATTTAACAAAGTAATAAAATGAAAACTTAAAAAATAAATCAATTAAAAAGGAGGGAAAAACAAAATTTGAAATAAAGCAAAAACAAAACAAGGAAATGAATCCGATTGCACTGTGATCGCAACCAATGAAGTGGTTGGATCGCACTCTGATCGTACCCACCACAATCGTAATGAGTGATCGCACCCTAGATCGCACTTGGTGATCGTAGGCCTCGATCGTACTCGATTGCGATGGAAACAAATATGGATCGTAACAACAGATCGCAACCACGATCGTAGTGAATGGATCGCACTCCACCACGATCACAACAAAGTGGATCGCAGTGGGTGATCTTGACCAAGCGATCGCAACACGGATCATACTCTATGATCTTACCCATGATCGCAGTGAGTGATCGTGGTGGGAATTATGGAGTATGATCGTATTATGATCCTAGTCCTTGATCGCAACAATGGATCGCGAGTAGAAACCCTTAAGGTTTATGCGATCGCACTTGTTGGATCGTACTGGGGTTATAAGCAGTTAGGGTGGAAAGATTAAAAGCAGAATAAGCAAACTGAATAAGCAAAAAGACAAATAAGCAAATGCCAAAGAAACACTTTTGATTATAAACTGATAACAAAACTTAATTTAGATCGAGATTAAGAAGAGCACAATGAGCTTAAATTTAAAAACTTTTTCAAAACACAAAATAAGCAAACTAAATAAGCAAACTTTTGAAAAGATGAAACTTTTTAGAAAACTTAAGAAAAATCAAATAAGCTAAGTATGAAACAAGCCAATAAGATTGTCAAACTTATAGCTTATCTCATACAAAAACTTAGATGAATGTAAAAATATAAAATTTTTAGTAAAATAAGCAAAGGGATTAAGCAAAAGCTAGCTTAATCCGAAATTAAGCCGAACCAAAAGGAAGAAAAGTAGAAGGAGAATGATAAAAGTAAACTTGATCAAATGTAAATAAAGATTAAAGCAACAAAATTAAAAAAACTTACTTGAAATTAAATGGTAATTAAGGTGCAAGACATGTATTTAAATTTGACATGAAAAGTAAATGACAAGTAATTAAAAGGTGGAAGACTAATTGTCACCTTAGCCAACAAAATGAAAATGAACTACCTAATGACTATATATAGGGGAGGATTAGGAAGCTTCCTCCCCTCCTTCATTTCTTCTTAATTGCACCATTAAGTCCTTCCCTTCTTAATCTTTTGTTAATCTTGGACTTTAATGACTTATGGCTCGGGATTTCTTTAACTCGTCTTTTAATTCTTCAATAAATAAGACTCGAGTTCTTCGGCTTTAAGTAAACTTCCGTCTTTTGACTTTTTCTTCGATGAATCTTCAGAATCGGTCTTGGACTTCCGTTCTTTTCGCACTCTTGACTTCTTGACTTCATCTTTCATCTTTTTCTTCAATAAAAGCCCGTGAATGCCCGTGTTTTCTCCACTTTTCAACTTTTCGTCCTAAATCACAACAAAAACACAAACCACGCATAATTCCGACATAAAAGACATAAAATACGCGTTTTGGCTCGGTTATTATTGTAATTAAGTGGTAAAAAGGATGGGTGTTTTCACACCTATCAAATCCCCTACACTTGACCATTGCAATGTCCTCATGCAATGCATTAGTTACAAAGCACGTTTACATTTTTCATCACAATCAATCCATAATGGCCTTTATTAAAGAGATAGAAAACTATAAACATTCAAAGTAAAGAAATCAAAAGCATACCTTGGGTTTTGGAAATGTCATGAATAATCATCATCCTCAAGTTTTCACTTTCTCCAAACCGAGCTTAAAAACAAGATCATTGTTATTATAAGTTAGCAAACTAACACGAATTCATGTGGGCCAATTACTCGCTTAGACTCCCTTATTCCTAGGTGTATCTCTTATATTTTATTTTTGTCTTGAATGATCACGAGGATGCATTTTTGACTTATTTTGATAGTTATTTAGTCCGAAAATAAAGTGAACGATTTAATCAATAGTTAGCTAAAGGACAAAATCTTTTAAAACTGCTTCTCGGGACCTCATAAAGTTCATATCTTGGCATAACTCGTTTCGCGATTTGAGACCTTTCTCGGACCGATATTTGGCAGCGACTTCATACTTCAAATCTTGAGAGACGTTCATGAAATTATGGTCTTCTCTTCATAATGGAATTTCTTCACTTGAAGTTTTGAGAGATTCATACTTGGACCCCGACTTCTTCATTTTTCTTCAATCTTTATTGTGGACTTTGATATACAACGATCCGCCTCCTTTTATGACTTGGATCTATTTATCCTCATACCTTGCTAGGGTCTTTTCGGATACACTTCTCCATGACTTTTTGGGGAGTTTTTGCTTTTCGTCGTGTGTCTCGATCCTTCATATTGATTTTCGATAAATGATTCTTCACATCACTTTGGATTTTTAGCAACAAAATATAGCCCTCATGCCTTGTTAGGGCCTTTTCGGACTCGCCAATCTTCGCATCCCGCTTCAATAAGTTATGCCTTGGCTATGAACTCTAATCCATGCCGAGCAACTTTTAAACGATCTTGGGCTAGAAGCTAAGTAACTTTTCAAATCGTACAACCTTATTTATTGCAGATAAATTTATTAGCAGGCGATGGGAGAATAGGCTTATAATTAACTCACATAAATTCACGAAAGAATACCAAAATTATAATTGACTCTATCATCTTTCGTTCTCCATAGTTTAAAATCTCAAGGAATGAGACTCGTGGATGCTTAGCCTGCTAAATCAAAGTTTTGGGTTTTCGAGTCGCCTATAGGATCTTAAAAACTCTTAGACTCTTTCAAGTTTAGAAATCGCATATTAAAGTTCCCTTGATAAACGACTCTCTAGGATCAATTATAGGAACTTACGAAAAGTTCTTGTTCTTAACCCGTGAGAGTTAAGACTTTCGCGTTTTATAGCTCCCTATATAAAAGCCTAGCAAAACTTGACTTAAACATGTTAAGGATACTAGCTAGAGTAACTTAGATAAGTAAACTCGGGTTGAGTCAAAAGATTCACAACGTTTTAAAATTAAAACCACTTTATTAAAATTTATTCTAATAAGGAAAGAAAATAACTCTACAAAGGGAAAAGCTAATAGGCCAAAATAAATCAAAAATTTTGAAAAATGTCGAAAAATTGATTTTCTGGTTAAAATGAGGACAAATACAAGGAAAAGACCACTTAACTTCGATAGAAGTCCCCCCTACTCTTAAGATAAACATTGTCCTCAATGTTTAAGCATGTGGGAGTAAAACTCCCCTACACTTAGGACATTGTGCACTTTGTTTAAATCTTGCTAAGTAAGAGACAACTAAAGATATTCCTATTTTAATATTGAGAAAATATATAATAGTGAATCGAAAAGAGTTTAGGATAGAACCGGGAAGAAGTGAACACGGAATCACGGGTCATCAAGAATCATCAAGAGTGGATCATTGAGCGCTCGAATCCCTGATTATAAGAAGGGAGGAGAGGAAATAGCAAACCAACGGGTCTCCCCTACACTTAGGATAAAGAAAGCTAAAAGATATATGCATGGGTTGCCTCCCAAGAAGCGCTTGATTTTTGATTACCGAGTCGTGAGCCTGACTCGACCTTGATCATCATAGGAAGAAGCATGAAACATATCCACCAGGATCAAATACATTGTTTTCGTCCATCAAATAGCACAAGCTTAAGGCGAACAAGGCAAGCCAAAGAAGAATAGGCAAGGTTCCCTTAAGCAGCGATGGAGCACGGTAGAAGCAAGTATGGTGAGGTGTAAGCATGTCTTCAAAATTTACAAAGATTTTTCCTTTTATTTCATCAGGTGGATACTGAGATGGCTGTAGAATATCAATACCGGGGTCGAACACCTTTTCCTTTAAGGGAAAATAGCACTCAGGCTCAGCAGAGTGTGAAGAAGATCCGCGAAGAAGCACAACCGCGTCCTCAGAAGGGGGACAAAGAGGTGTTAAATCATATGTGCTGCGGATATCGGTGTCGACCGGTTTCTTCTCCTTAGAAAGAATGTTCTTCAAATCTAAAGTAGGATCAAGACGATAATCTTCAAAGTCCAAAGGAGGTGCATCACTCTCATGAGGGAAGTAAGTGTTGAGAAACATAGAGAAATCTTCCTCAAATGAGTAAGCGTCCAAAGTAGGATCGAGTGATGGCGGAGGATCTTCATCATGTGAAGAATCACTCGAAAGAGTATCGGCCTCATCAAAATCATCATATGTGGGCAGCTCGGGATACTCAAAAGTAAGGTCATCATAATCATCCGAATCTGAGCTAGATTCATCATCATCATAAGCATCGAAGACCGGTGGAGACTCATAAATAGGAGAAGGTTCCAAATTGGACCGAGAATCATCCACATCATCATGAAAAAGTGGATTATCGATGCAAGAATCGAATAGAGGATTGTTGTAGACAACAAAGTCATCATGCACATTAATCATATTCACGGATTCTCGTCCAAAGGATTTGCCTGTAAGCTTCCCCATTTTAAAAATTTGTGAATCATTCCCGACTCTTAAGATTAACTCACCTTCGGCCACATCCACTAAAGCTCGTCCGGTTCTCAAGAATGGCCGACCAAGTATTAAAGGAATAAGAGGGTCCATTTCATAATCAACAACGACAAAATCGACCGGGAAAGTAAATGTGCCAACTTTAATGAACACATCTTCGGCTATACCAACGGGGTAAGCGAGAGTGCGATTTGCAAGTTAGAGAGTCATCTTCGTTGGAGTGAGGTCGGGTAATGATAGTGTTTTCCAAACACTCAAAGGCATAAGATTAATACTGGCCCCGGGATCAACAAGGGCAGTAAATTCTTCAGTTTTGTTGAAAACGCAAGGCAACACAAAACGACCGGGATCTCCAAGCTTTTCCGGAAGTTCTTTAAGAATAACTGCAGAGCTGTTTTCATTTAAGCACGTGTTGGCGAGCTCAATAAGCTTCTCCTTCTTGTTAAGCAATTCCTTAAATGCTTTAACAAATTTGGACATGTGGACAAGTGCTTCAAGAAAGCTAATGTTGAAGTTCATTTGAGAGATCATCTTCACATAGCGCGATACTTCAGAGTCATCCTTGGTTAGCATTTTGGTCTTGCCTAAACGAGAAGGATAAGGGATATTGGGTTTGGGTGGTGAAGGTGCAGGTGAAGCAGGTAAAGGTTGAGATGTTGAAGGGTCCTTCCTAGGTACATCGTCATGACGAGGCGGAGACGGTAATGTTGCACTAATACTAGGTGTAGGAGGAGTAGGGATAAATGGTGATGGAGGAGGTGTAGATGATGGGGGCGGGATAGGTGGATCAACAATGGTAATTCCACTATGAGTAGTAATAGCACTCACATTTGCTCGCGGATTGGTGACTGATGAGACTGTATTTATACATAGTCTCATCGTCCAAATCGGGCTTAAAACACTTAAAATATCGTCAAAATACCCAAATATATGCTTGTGTTTGTTCATTGTGTATTTTAGGTATGGATATCGTGAATTCACCAAAAGATCAAAGGAATCAAGCAAAAACGAACACGGGAAACGAAGCCGCACAAAGAACCGGACCTGAATCATGATTTTTCTATCAAGTCCTTGAAGTTTTGAAGATTGGCAATATTGGTCCCTCATCTTTGAAGTTTTGGCAAGAAAAGACCTTGGAGAAATCATCATTGGCAAGAATAGTCCTCCATGTTTGAAGATTATACACATTTGGCCCTTGAAGAATGCAATTTATGCATATAAAGCCCTTTAAACAAGTTTTGAAAATCATGGTGCCAAAATTGACAAGTGTTTGAAAGTTCTTTTCAAAGGAAAAAAAGGTGTTTGGATGTTTATTACAAAATGAAGAAAACTTGGAAGGCTGGGGACTATTGTTGCCCAGACACAAAACCTTTCCCCACCACTTAGCTGCTGCCACCTCACCTCTGCTGCCTTGTCACCATCCCACATCAACATCCACTAACCCCTAATATTAATTTATAAAACGATTTAAACTCGTTTTATATATTATAATTTTGGTGGGAAACTTTTACTATGCAGATTAAACCTTCCCTAATCTTTTCCCCAGCAATGAAGAACCCTAGATCCTAACTCAAACAAATCAAAGGGGTTTTACCTCTAATCATCCAGAAACCTAATTAACTATCCTCCCATCACTTTCCCACAATCAAACAGCCCTCCAGCTCATTAAGGGACCCACACGAATGGTCCCCTGCTCCCAAAACACAAGAAAACAAAAGGGATCAACGGCTTGAATGGATTCCTTGGAGGCTACTCACTTTTGGACGTCTATGATACATTTAACATATCACCATCACTCACATGGGTCTTGACCACAGAATTCTTGAAGACAACACCAAGGGCAAAACTGGGAATTCCTGAATTAGGGTTTAGCTTTGGATATTTTTCGTATTATTTTATTCTAGCTACCTAGAATCTTCATTTAAGTAGTATAAAAGGAGGTGCTGGTCTTGTAGCAACCCCTTGTTCCAGTTTTTATCAATTGTAACTTCTTTTTTAGAAATTGAATATTTAGAGTAATTTTTTCAGAAAAACTTGCATTGATAATCACTGTGTTCCTCTTTAATTCTTGTTTTAGTATAAATCTTAGTTTAATATTTTGGATTGGTGTTAAGTCCTCTTAAGGAAACTGACTCTTGGTGAAAGGAAGCTTAAACCATAAGTTCATTTCTCTTAGCAGCTTATAGAGGCTTATAAGACTTGTTTGATTGACAACCAAACAAGCCCTATAAGTTTGTATAAGTCTTTCTTTATTAGTTTTAAAAGGGTTTCAGAAAGTGTGTTTCAAAGATTTCAAAATTGGTATTTTCAAGTTTTTCAAAGATTCAGTTTTCAAGCTTTATTTTTATAGCTATAAGCTATAAGCTGACTTGTCCATAAGTCAAGCTTATAGCCTATAAGCTTTAATCTCAGGTCACTTTTTCCTTGTTGGGTGTTGTTTTGTGCAGGAAGAAAGATCACCACAAGACCTACTATCCATTTTTTTAAGGCATAATTTTTCTGATTTGAGGAGCATCATTGCAAAGAAGGTCCAGCTCAAGCCCGAGCTTGAAAGGAGATGGCTTATCAGCCATAGTGGGGCCTAGATTGTAGGCCCCACAAGGTAAAACCTGGCTTGAACCCTCCTATGTGTTTAGGCTTGATGTTTTGACTTTTCTTTTTATAGATAATTCTTGAATTGGTGAATTGGATGCTTAGTAGTAATGTTTCTGCTTGTTTAGACTCCTATAAGTTTTTGATGCATGTTAGAATTGATTTAGTGTAGGATTGTATGCTTTTGCTTAGTTAAAAATCTTATTATCAGTTTTAAGGGAGTGTTTGGGTCTGCTTATTAAACTAGGTGATTGGCATTTATTTGGTTTTAAAAACAGCTCAAACACACTCCATGGGTTATTATTAGGTGGTAGTAGAGTTTGGTTTTCAGTTGGTAAGGATAGAGCAAAGTTGCATGTTATCACTTTGGAAAATATAGCATAAAATCAGAAAGTTCATCTTTCTGCCTTGTTTTGGTGAAAATTGAGCTTCCAATCTTTGTTGCCTGTTAGAGTTAGGTGTAATCTAGTTTTTTAACTGCTCATATTGTGTCTTGGTGGCTATTTGACCAAGTTATGGTGTTGTGAATCTAAACTTTTGACCATATAGATCAGCAAAAGTATCCCCTAGACCTGTTTTTGATTTACAGTCACTTTAATAGGGCCTTAGTGTGATATTTTTGTGTGCAACTTGTGCTTTTCATAATTTTACTGACTCCCCACAACCCAACTGGTTGTGGGGGTGCCTTTGTTGCCAAGAAATACAATCTCAATCAAAAGTTCTAGGTCAATTAAGCACTAGACCTTGTTTTTTTGTTCAGTCAGTGGGAACAAGGTTCCCACTGCTAGTGTGAGAGTTTCCCCTGCTACACTAAAAGACATAAAACAAGAAAAAGGTCACTATCAGATTTCACTTTTTTGTCTTTAGTGGTGATATTTAGGAGTTAGGACTTCATTCTTGTTCCATTATTTTTCTTTTTTAATTCTTAACTTTTCAGTTTAATTAGTTTTTATTCTACTGTTCATTTGATAATTTTTAGATTATTTTGCATTTTTAATTACTTTTTAACTTTCTGTTTTTGTCATTTAGTGTAAAAAAATTATATTTTTCACTTTTAAAATTTTTCCTAGACTTAGAATTATATTTTAAGATTTTTGGTTTTAAAAATATTTACTGTTCACTTTTTAATTATTTTTTATAATTAATTTAAGTTAATTAGGGTTTAATTATTATTCAGTTTTGTCTTTTAGTGCAAGACTTTATATTTTTTAAACTTTTTCAATTTTCTACTGTTCATTAGGGTAATTTAAGATTTTTAAAATTATCAAATTAATTTTGGCATTCTTTTATTATTTTTTAGGATTATTTTAATTTAAAAATAGTTTTAAGTCATTAAAAAATAGAAAAATAGTTTTAAAAATTTAAGAAAAATACTTTTTAGTCTTTAAATAATATAAGTTAGTTATTAGTTCAATAAATTAATATTTTGGGCATTTTGTTAATTATATTTAATTTTTGGGCTTTAATTAGCATTAAAAAATTGAATATTTAATTAATAAAAGGTTTTAAAATATATTTGTTGGATTTTTATTCTTATTTATATTATTTAAGACTTAGTTTAATATTTTAATTAATTTTTATGTTTAATTTTTAATTTTGTCACGTTTTACGTATTTACGTTCGCGTTTTACGTCAACGTCGTAGTTTTAATCGTAGTCGTAGCTCGTCTTTAATTTTTCTCTTCTTGACCAAAAACGTCACTAATCTAAACATTGTTATTTTATATTTTGGCACATTAATACACACACCTCCTTCGAGAACGAACCCGCATTTATTCGGTTTCGCGTTTTTCCTAAAGCGTGCAACTTAATACTTGCCACTCATACGCGTTTTTCCTAAAACGTGTACGAAAAACCTACATCAATTTTTGGCGCCGCTGCCGGGAAGGTGTTTGTGTGCCATTATTATTAGTATCGTGTTTGTGTGAGTAGTGCGTTTTTGCTTTTCATTTTTGGAAAGCGTATATAACGTACATACTCATTTTTGTTATTTTTTCTTATTATATTATAGTATCCAAATAAATTGTGTTTAGTTTTCCTAAACCAAACACACAACAATCTTTACTATATTGTAGATATATTGGTTTTCGTTTTTATTGTGAATATATTATTACTATATTGTATCTACGTAAGAACAATAAATATACAAGTACTCCAAAAGCGTGAAAACGCAACCTTGATTCGGGATTTCATCACTCGATCATTGTATTCGAATCTAAAGCCAAAGTTTAAAGGCAAAATAGATAATTACTTTCGTGAGGCTTAATTTCAATTAACACAAACTATAAGGTGGGTATAAGGCGGTTGTATTTCACGACCTAAAGGAAAAAGGCTCTTAAGTGCTTAGCGCCGCCTCGTTTCCTCCGCTTGCTTGTGCGTGTTTTGAGAAAGAAGGCTAATCGAGGGTTTGCCGCCCAAGTATTATCTACGTATATTATATTTGCTTGTGTTTTCAAGATTAAACCCTCTTGAACGTTTTGGTGTTCCACCAACGTTCTAAAGTCATCGAGAACGTTCACTCCACGTGATCGTTTTCATTCTTTGAGGCTCCTTTAATCGAGAAAGTCGATTCGCGGGGAGATTTGTAGATTTGTGTCTACGTAATACATTCAAAAATCCAAAAAAATTAAAAAAAAACAATCAAAAAACCAAAAAAAATTAAAAAAATCAAAAAAGCCGCAAAAAGAATCTTCTTTGCTACCACCCATTCTACGTTTAGTGCATGCGCACTCGATCGAAGGACTATTCCAATTCTAGTGAAGCTTTGAATCGACGCAATCGTAATCGAAGGAATCGACGACGTAGACGAGAATTAGAAACCGACGTTCCTAATATCGTTGTTGAAGAGACCGTAGAGGAGATGGCCGACAATCGTTCTATGATGAAATTGCTCCAAGCGCCCACCGAGGGTTATGGAGACGCGATCGTAATTCCCGCTATCGAAGCGGAGAATTTTGAGATTAAGAGCGGAATGCTTTCGTTGATCCAAGCTACGAAGTTTCGAGGTCGTGAAGCCGATAATCCTCACGACCATATTCGGAATTTTGATCGTCTTTTGGCCACGAGCAAGTTTAAGAACGTCGACACCGATGTCGTCAAGATTATGCTTTTTCCGTACTCGCTCGATGGTTCCGCCAAGGATTGGTACGAGAAAGAGCCACCTAATTCGATAGTTACGTGGAAGGATCTCGTTTCCAAGTTCGTTAATTATTTTTTCCCACCGTCTAAGACAACGTTTTTCAAAAACGAGATTACGAAATTTGAGCAAAAACCGAATGAATCTTTTAGAGACGCGTGGGATCGTTTTAAGGAATTGCTTAGGCAATGTCCTCATCATGGTTTTTCCGAGTTGCACCAAATCGATACGTTTTACAACGGTCTTAATTTTCACGAACAAGACTCGTTGAATTCCGCCGCCGGTGGCAACTTTTTGTGTAAGACTCCGAAAGATGCATTGATAATTATCGAAAACCGATCCAAGGTTTACCAACTCCGCAACGCACCGAGTGTTGCCAGTGTTGCCAATGTCGCCAATGTTAGTAGTTCTAATCGTGACATTGAGAGAGTTGATGCAAAAGTCGACAAGCTTACGAATGTGTTCACGTCTTTTCTCGTTGAGATGCAAAAGAAAGACGCTCCCGCTACGGTGAAAGCGGTTGAGGTTTCGTGTACGTTTTGTGGTGGACCTTATAATTATTACGAGTGTGCGGCTACGGATGGCCAAACGTCGGATGTGAGTGCGTTAAATGGAAACAACAATTTTCAAAATCAAAATAACTCGGGTCCATCACAACAAGGCAATTATAACCAAGGCAACAATTTCAACCGAAACAATTTTCATGGAAATAATCAACAAGGAAATTTTTCGAATCAAAATCAAGGAGGTTATAATCAAGGTCGTAATATAACTTGGCAAAATCGAGACAATAACCAAAACTCGAATTTTTCAAACAACAACAATCAAGGTAACAATTTTTCAAGTGGTAATCAAGGAAATTTTCAAAGAAACAATCAAAACCAAGGGAACTTTAATTCAAATCAAAATAGTTCGTCAAACGATTTTCAAAATTACATGAAAACGAATGAGGCTAATATGAGACGATTAGAGGGAGAAATTGGTACTTTGAAAAATGACTTTTCTAATACATTGAAATTGCAAAACACGAAGATTGAGCAAGGGCAAATTGATATTAAAAAGATGTTTTCGGCCATTATGAACAAAGCCTCGGGTTCGTCATCAAGTTCGTTACCTAGTGACACCGTTGCTAATCTGAAAGAACAATGTAAAGCCGCCTCGTCTCGTGAGAATGGTCGTGTGATTACCCCTAACCTTGAAGGATTCCGTGTTGTTTATCCCTCTCAACCCTCGACTTCTAAGACGTCTTCTTGTTCTAAAGTCGATGGGGTGAACGTGGCGACCAAGTAAAAGAGTGCACACCCTCGTGTACCTCAAATTCCATCCACGGTTCAAAAAGAGAGCTTTGTCGACCTTACCAAAGTAACCCTTGAAGAAACTTGTGCTTCGATCCTTCTTAAAAAACCCAAAAGGCGTATGCCGAGAAAGGAAAAGGATCCGGGCCAATTTCTACTACCTTGTGATTTTTCCGAGATTGAGGGATGTTTAGCCCTTGCCGATTTAGGTGCTAGCATCAATCTCATGCCTCATTCTCTTTTGAAATTGATGAGATTGCCTTCGCTTACCCCCACGAACATGACAATCGAGCTTGCAAATTGTACACCTTTAATACCAATTGGAATAGCCGAGGATGTCTATGTCAAAGTTGGAAAGTTTGTTTTTCCCGCGGATTTCGTTATATCCGATTACGAGTGTGACCCTAAATGTCCCATTATTTTAGGCCGACCATTCTTATCGACGGCTCGAACCGTAATCGACGTTCACGAGGGGAGACTTACTATGAGATATGGGGATGAGAAAATGGACTTTTTCGCTAGAAAATCCCAAGTTTTTAATGATCATGAAAAAACCAAGGTTTCAAAACCTAATGATTCAAATCCTAATAATTTCAAAATGTTCACTTTAGCGGAACAAATGAGGCTTGATGCATGTTTTGAAAGAATTAAGAAAAACGATTTTAAAGATGATGACTTTAATGATAAAGAGTACGTGTACCAAATTCAAAAGGGTATGTGTAAATTTATGGATGAAAACTCACTTTGGGATGTTTTTAGCGAAACAAGTGAAACACCAATTCCGAAGGGCGACGTTAGTGCCATCACGACAAAGACCAATATGGGCTCGTCTTCACCACCTTCGAAGGACCATGACTTTGAGGCCTATACTTCTAAACCCATTGAAGTGCCTCCCACTCCTAGCCCCAAATCCATTAAGGCTAAGGAAGTGGCCCAACCCAATGCAATCTCACCCATCATAGAAATGTCACCTAAGCATAGTCATTCGACTTGTAAGTCCATGGTTGTGACTCTCGAGAAACCCACTCGAGAACTTGCTCACATCGACACTTTCTT
This sequence comes from Glebionis coronaria, assembly GCA_025667525.1. NCBI lineage: Eukaryota > Viridiplantae > Streptophyta > Magnoliopsida > Asterales > Asteraceae > Glebionis > Glebionis coronaria. The sequence continues at coordinate 249,402,420 of CM046878.1, forward strand.
TGATGACGATGGTGATTTTGCCGAGATCGAGCATATACTTGCTAATCCGCCATCCATCTTCGAGGATTTACCCTTTGATGAATCTTCAAATGAAGAGGACGATCTCATGTCGGAAATTTATTATGATGATGAGAATGACGACACTTTCACAACATACTCGAATTCCGTATACGAACCTATTTTTCATCATAATCCCATTTTTGATGATGAATTCGAGAACGTTAATGACCATATCATCGATCCTCCTTCGTTTCACAATTGTGATGATGAAGAATTCTTTAAGGAGGTCGATGATTTTCTTGCTATAGACACAAGTCCCATTCTCGAGGAGTTACCTTATAAACACTCCTCATTTGAGAATGACGTTTGCCACATTCGTGAGGATCTAACTTATCAACGATCCCCACAAAAGAATGATGGTTTCGTGCTTGATCGTGATCTTTTCGAAAGAGTTTCTAAGATACTCAAGGAGGGGAATGACAAACCTTGGTTTGACAAGCCTATCTTTGATGAGGAAATCGATGAGATCGACGTTCATGAGGATGACGAGTATGTAGACCCCGAGGGGGCGGTGTTCTTTATTGATCGACGATTTGAGAACTTATATAATCCGCCACCCCCTCCCACCAATGACTTAAATGTGAGGATTTTGAGCGCCACTAATTTTCAATTTGACACGCCAAATATTTTCGACATTATCAAATCGGGTTTTCATAAAGAGTTTTTGAACGATGAAAAAGGAAAGGATTTTAAAAATATTTTAAATGATTTTTCTACATGTTTAACTCCGTCATCACATCGTGTTATGAGTACTACCACCTCGTCTACTCCTTTTTACGATGGTGTGTGTGGTTTTAGTGTGGGGGAAGCCCCAAATGTTCCCTCCCATTTCTCCACCGAGGACGAGATTTACGATCCCAGAATTGCTTGTAAAGGGAAATCTCGGTCTTCCACCGATGCAATAAATGGAAATCGTATCTATTTGCTTGGTGTGAGTCTACCTCGAGTAGCTCATTTAGTGACTTACCCATTGCCCCACCTTTCTACTTCTTATCTATTTTCTTCTACCCCATTGGGGTTTGTGTTGGAGTGGCGTTGTTTCGTCTTTCATCCGAAAACGAGGACGCTATCTTTGACCCCGGTATACGTTTATCGGATTTTTAAAGTACTCCATGTACTTTTGGGCCTTGTTTATCATGTAAGCCCCACCAAAAATGACCAAACCATGATTATCCCTAAATGATCACATTTATGGGGATTCGAGTCGAGCTTTTGACTCGGTTATCAAAAACAAGGTGCCTCGTGGGGGATTCTCATGCTTATCCTTGTAAATATTATCGCTTTCTTAGTTAATGTAACGAGGGGACTTGTGCTCTTCCAACCTTTGTTCCGTGGTTGTTTGTGATTGTGATTTATTAGGTTCATCGTCATCATTGAAGCCTCTCGTGTTCGTTTTACGTAGCACTCGAGCTTCGATCGTTGCCTTTGGAGATTCCGATATCCGATGATATCCTTTTATGTTCTAACGTTTATCTTATTAGCATAATTCATAAATGGCTTTTAGGTTATTCATTTTACCCTTTCCATGCTCGAGATTAAGCATTCGACTTCGTCTCTAGTATGGGGTGTTTACACCCCTAGACTCGAAACATTGAGGACAATGTTTAGTTTTAGTATGGGGGGGTGAGTAGATACTTCACCGTGCTTACGTCAACACGCAATCCAATATTCATCTTTTTGCTATCGTTTTGTTGCAAATAAGGCTAAAAATGGCCAAATTTTAAAATTTTTCTTGTTTTTCATAAGTGTTTAAGACACGAATGTAGGTTTTCCGATGGTGAGAACGAGAGTAATTTTTGACTCGACCGTGCGTGTTGAGCACTTAGCTTCGATTCCTTAACTTTTTAGGCTAAGTCTCTTAAATGAGGACGAGAAATGATAGAGTTATTTATAAGTCTCGTAATCGTCACGATCTTATGTGTAGTAATTATTAGCTTATTCTCCCAACACTTTTGCATAATAAATTGTTAATAAATATTGATTTAGCGGTTTAGTCACTATTGTTGGGTTTCTAATTTGTTTTAGTAGCTTCCATGTAATTAAATTGGGAAAACATTAAGGTATCGCCAGCGTCACGGTTTTGAAGTATTGGCACCCGAATAATCAAAAGCTTCACCTAATAATAAGATTTCAAGTGCTCACCTAAATTAAGCAAAAATTTGAAGCTCACAAGGCCGAAAAATCTATGCCCAAATTGAAAGTGAATCAAGCCTTAATCTTCGAAGCTTTAAAGATCCAAAATTCGCCTTAGCGTGAGGATATACGTCTTTGGCTAATAAAACCACCGATGAGGCGGATAATAAAAGGCAAGGAAAGACCGAAGTCATAATAAAAGCTTCATGGCGAAGTTGAATAAAAGATGGAGGTAAACCAAAGATAATAAGGCCCTTCCGTTAGGGGGCGTATAAAAGTCTTGGTAATAAGTCTCATGTTCAAAACCATTATAAAACCGTGTTTATCGATCCTTCTTGTTGACTTAATTTTTTGACATCGTTGTCTATTGGGATGAATTATTGATTTGATGATTTTGGTTACACCGTTAAGTTTCTATTTTTAGACTTAATCTCTATTCACGCATAAGTCGATGATGTATCCTCGTGATCATTAAGACAAAATAAAATATAAGAGATACCAATTAGGAATAAGGGAGTTTAGGTTCGTAATTAACACTCATGAGATGTGTTCGTGTTGCTAACTTATAATAACAATGATCTCATCACACGCTTAGCATGGAATTGGGTGAAAATCGAGGACGACGAAATTATTTCTAACGAAGCATTCACGTGTTCTTGTTCTATGATCCCAAAAGTCACATTCTCGTGATGAAAACAATACATTATGTCTAAAACACGTGTAGTAGTTTATTTAAGTTTATGTCTTTAATAAATGTCATCATAAAATGAATTTTGGAAGTGCTATGATACTTAATTCTAGCATTGCGTGGGGACACGGCAATGGTTTAGTATGGGGGAGTGATGAGACTGTATTTATACATAGTCTCATCGTCCAAATCGGGCTTAAAACACTTAAAATATCGTCAAAATACCTAAATATATGCTTGTGTTTGTTCATTGTGTATTTTAGGTATGGATATCGTGAATTCACCAAAAGATCAAAGGAATCAAGCAAAAACGAACACGGGAAACGAAGCCGAACAAAGAACCGGACCCGAATCATGATTTTTCTATCAAGTCCTTGAAGTTTTGAAGATTGGAAATATTGGTCCCTCATCTTTGAAGTTTTGGCAAGAAAAGACCTTGGAGAAATCATCATTGGCAAGAATAGTCCTCCATGTTTGAAGATTATACACATTTGGCCCTTGAAGAATGCAATTTATGCATATAAAGCCCTTTAAACAAGTTTTGAAAATCATGGTGCCAAAATTGACAAGTGTTTGAAAGTTCTTTTCAAAGGAAAAAAGGTGTTTGGATGTTTATTACAAAATGAAGAAAACTTGGAAGGCTGGGGACTATTGTTGCCCAGACACAAAACCTTTCCCCACCACTTAGCTGCTGCCACCTCACCTCTGCTGCCTTGTCACCATCCCACATCAGCATCCACTAACCCCTAATATTAATTTATAAAACGATTTAAACTCGTTTTATATATTATAATGTTGGTGGGAAACTTTTACTATGCAGATTAAACCTTCCCTAATCTTTTCCCCAGCAATGAAGAACCCTAGATCCTAACTCAAACAAATCAAAGGGGTTTTACCTCTAATCATCCAGAAACATAATTAACTATCCTCCCATCACTTTCCCACTATCAAACAGCCCTCCAGCTCATTAAGGGACCTACACGAATGGTCCCCTGCTCCCAAAACACAAGAAAACAAAAGGGATCAACGGCTTGAATGGATTCCTTGGAGGCTACTCACTTTTGGACGTCTATGATACATTTAACATATCACCATCACTCACATGGGTCTTGACCACAGAATTCTTGAAGACAACACCAAGGGAAAAACTGGGAATTCCTGAATTAGGGTTTAGCTTTGGATATTTTTCGTATTATTTTATTCTAGCAACCTAGAATCTTCATTTAAGTAGTATAAAAGGAGGTGCTGGTCTTGTAGCAACCCCTTGTTCCAGTTTTTATCAATTGTAACTTCTTTTTTAGAAATTGAATATTTAGAGTAATTTTTTCAGAAAAACTTGCATTGATAATCACTGTGTTCCTCTTTAATTCTTGTTTTAGTATAAATCTTAGTTTAATATTTTGGATTGGTGTTAAGTCCTCTTAAGGAAACTGACTCTTGGTGAAAGGAAGCTTAAACCATAAGTTCATTTCTCTTAGCAGCTTATAGAGGCTTATAAGACTTGTTTGATTGACAACCAAACAAGCCTTATAAGTTTGTATAAATCTTTCTTTATTAGTTTTAAAAGGGTTTCAGAAAGTGTGTTTCAAAGATTTCAAAATTGGTATTTTCAAGTTTTTCAAAGATTCAGTTTTCAAGCTTTATTTTTATAGCTATAAGCTATAAGCTGACTTGTCCATAAGTCAAGCTTATAGCCTATAAGCTTTAATCTCAGGTCACTTTTTCCTTGTTGGGTGTTGTTTTGTGCAGGAAGAAAGATCACCACAAGACCTACTATCCATTTTTTTAAGGCATAATTTTTCTGATTTGAGGAGCATCATTGCAAAGAAGGTCCAGCTCAAGCCCGAGCTTGAAAGGAGATGGCTTATCAGCCATAGTGGGGCCTGGATTGTAGGCCCCACAAGGTAAAACCTGGCTTGAACCCTCCTATGTGTTTAGGCTTGATGTTTTGACTTTTCTTTTTATAGATAATTCTTGAATTGGTGAATTGGATGCTTAGTAGTAATGTTTCTGCTTGTTTAGACTCCTATAAGTTTTTGATGCATGTTAGAATTAATTTAGTGTAGGATTGTATGCTTTTGCTTAGTTAAAAATCTTATTATCAGTTTTAAGGGAGTGTTTGGGTCTGCTTATTAAACTAGGTGATTGGCATTTATTTGGTTTTAAAAACAGCTCAAACACACTCCATGGGTTATTATTAGGTGGTAGTAGAGTTTGGTTTTCAGTTGGTAAGGATAGAGCAAAGTTGCATGTTATCACTTTGGAAAATATAGCATAAAATTAGAAAGTTCATCTTTCTGCCTTGTTTTGGTGAAAATTGAGCTTCCAATCTTTGTTGCCTGTTAGAGTTAGGTGTAATCTAGTTTTTTAACTGCTCATATTGTGTCTTGGTGGCTATTTGACCAAGTTATGGTGTTGTGAATCTAAACTTTTGACCATATAGATCAGCAAAAGTATCCCCTAGACCTGTTTCTGATTTACAGTCACTTTAATAGGGCCTTAGTGTGATATTTTTGTGTGCAACTTGTGCTTTTCATAATTTTACTGACTCCCCACAACCCAACTGGTTGTGGGGGTGCCTTTGTTGCCAAGAAATACAATCTCAATCAAAAGTTCTAGGTCAATTAAGCACCAGACCTTGTTTTTTTGTTCAGTCAGTGGGAACAAGGTTCCCACTGCTAGTGTGAGAGTTTCCCCTACTACACTAAAAGACAGAAAACAAGAAAAAGGTCACTATCAGATTTCACCTTTTTGTCTTTAGTGGTGATATTTAGGAGTTAGGACTTCATTCTTGTTCCATTATTTTTCTTTTTTAATTCTTAATTTTTCAGCTTAATTAGTTTTTATTCTACTGTTCATTTGATAATTTTTGGATTATTTTGCATTTTTAATTACTTTTTAACTTTCTGTTTTTGTCATTTAGTGTAAAAAAATTATATTTTTCACTTTTAAAATTTTTCCTAGACTTAGAATTATATTTTAAGATTTTTGGTTTTAAAAATATTTACTGTTCACTTTTTAATTATTTTTTATAATTAATTTAAGTTAATTAGGGTTTAATTATTATTCAGTTTTGTCTTTTAGTGCAAGACTTTACATTTTTTAAACTTTTTCAATTTTCTACTGTTCATTAGGGTAATTTAAGATTTTTAAAATTATCAAATTAATTTTGGCATTATTTTATTATTTTTTAGGATTATTTTAATTTAAAAATAGTTTTAAGTCATTAAAAAATAGAAAAATAGTTTTAAAATTTAAGAAAAATACTTTTTAGTCTTTAAATAATATAAGTTAGTTATTAGTTCAATAAATTAATATTTTGGGCATTTTGTTAATTATATTTATTTTTTGGGCTTTAATTAGCATTAAAAATTAAATATTTAATTAATAAAAGGTTTTAAAATATATTTGTTGGATTTTTATTCTTATTTATATTATTTAAGACTTAGTTTAATATTTTAATTAATTTTTAGGTTTAATTTTTAATTTTGTCACGTTTTACGTATTTACGTTCGCGTTTTACGTCAACGTCGTAGTTTTAATCGTAGTCGTAGCTCGTCTTTAATTTTTCTCTTCTTGACCAAAAACGTCACTAATCCAAACATTGTTATTTTATATTTTGTCACATTAATACACACACCTCCTTCGAGAACGAACCCGCATTTATTCGGTTTCGCGTTTTTCCTAAAGCGTGCAACTTAATACTTGCCACTCATACGCGTTTTTCCTAAAACGTGTACGAAAAACCTACATCAGTGACGGTGTTTGAAGGTAGAGAACTCGAAGAAGAAGGTTGAGCGGCGGGCAAGAAACTAGCAAGCATATTCTTTAAATCATTTGTTTGATTGTTGAAGGAGGATTGGATATTATCTCGAAGCTCGGATCTAATCTCATTTCCTTGCTTGGTAATATCTCCTTTAAGATTGATAATTTGACTCTGCAGATTCTTGATTTGCTCACCTTGGGTTCTCATGATGGCTTCAACATCAGGGTTAATGGGTGGGGTCTGTTGAGCGGGTGGGTGATAAGGATTAGAAGCTCTTGGTGGGACTTGGTTGCTTCTATTGTAGTTGTTGGCGGGGTTTTGGTTTTGAGGAGAAAAACTGGGTGAAAGGTAATTGTTGGATCGGTAACTCAGCAAATTTCTATCCCCTTGAGGTCGAGCTTGGTAATTTTCCGGTGAATAATTACCATAAGCTGCATACACATTTTCCGGATTTCCTTGAGTCGAAGGACAATCGGTGTATGAGTGTGGACCGCCACATGTTTCACAAGAAGGTGCAACCGCTTTAACTTGTTGTTGTTGGTTTGAAGCGAGAAGCGTGATACTTTTGCTAATTTCAGTCATCATGCGGGTGAGTTAGGTCATATCAGGGTTTGTTGAAGTAGAAGAGACATTGACTCTCGGGTTGTTCCTTGAAGAAGCAGAGGAATCCCAGTTTTTGTGATGAGTAGTCATGTTCTCAATTAGCTCTCTACACTCCTTGGGTCTCCTTTTCATGAATGTGCCACCGGCGGCTGCATTAATCGTATCACAATCTCGAAAAGTCAATCCGTTGTAGAAAGTATCAATTAAGGTGACGGGAAGCATGTTGTGGTTTGGACAACGATCAATCAAGACATTATATCTTTCCCAAGCATCAAAAAGTGATTCATCAGGATCTTGCATGAAACCGCTGATTTGATTGCGAAGGCTTGTGACCATGGATGGTGGAAAGTAGCGCGACAAAAAGCGTTGAGTCATGTCATCCCAAGTATGAATAGAATTCTTCGGGAGACGATCAAGCCATTTCTCGGCATGATGCGATAAAGTATGTGGGAAGAGTTGTAGGCGAAGAACATCCATTGTGGCACCAGGCAACTTCATGCTTTGGGTGATTGTAATGAACTTGTCGAGGTGTTTGTTGGCATCATCATCAGGCAATCCACGGAATGGGTTAGTTTGCACTTGCTGAATCATGTGGTGCTTCAACGAAGACTCAGGAGCGTTGATTTGCATCGGCGCAATCGGTCCTCCTCGTCCAAACATGGTAGGTTGACAAAGCTCCTCCATTTTCCGAAGATAGGGCTGTGGAAGAACATTGTTGTTATTGTTGAGGTGCGGTGGATTATTGTTGTTGTTAACACCTGACATACTTAAATCTTCTTGAGTCTCGGGCTCTTGATAATTAGAAGATCTAGTACGCATACACCTGAAAATGCAAAAGAAAAAGAAACCAAACACAAAGACAATATATTTAGACAATAAAGATAAAATCTTTTTGGATTTTGAAAATTTTAATTTTTATGTATTTTTATCAATTTTAATTTTTATGATTTTTGGAATTTTTTATGCAAGAAAAATAACGCTCACAAGTGAACGGATCCCAAAAAAAAACACGTCTTTCACAGAAAACCGTTAATCTTTACGAAAAGAGCCGGCAGCGGCGCCATTTGATACAAGGCTTTTGGCCCGTATAAAAGTTATCGTTCTAGTGTGTCTAATCGAATTGATTATTGGTTTTAAGTACGACTCAGTTATCTTTGGTGGAAACAAAAGTGTGTCGTTGTAGTATATTAAAATATACAAGGCAATATAAGTAAATCTAAAATTTAACTTAAAATAAATGACGGGAATTTAAAGCAAGACTAAAAGTAAATGGCACTTAATTAAATCTAAACTAATTAAATGTAAATGGCACAATATTTAAACTTGGAAAAGTAAATTAATTAAATGACTTAAAATAAAGTGAGACGAAAATTAAATTTAACAAAGTAATAAAATGAAAACTTAAAAAATAAATCAATTAAAAAGGAGGGAAAAACAAAATTTGAAATAAAGCAAAAACAAAACAAGGAAATGAATCTGATCGCACTGCGATCGCAACCAATGAAGTGGTTGGATCGCACTCTGATCGTACCCACCACAATCGTAATGAGTGATCGCACCCTAGATCGCACTTGGTGATCGTAGGCCTCGATCGCACTCAATTGCGATGGAAACAAATATGGATCGTAACAACAGATCGCAACCACGATCGTAGTGAATGGATCGCACTCCACCACGATCGCAACAAAGTGGATCGCAGTGGGTGATCTTGACCAAGAGATCGCAACACGGATCGTACTCTATGATCTTACCCATGATCGCAGTGAGTGATCGTGGTGGGGATTATGGAGTATGATCGTATTGTGATCCTAGTCCTTGATCGCAACAATGGATCGTAAGTAGAAACCCTTAAGGTTTATGCGATCGCACTTGTTGGATCGTACTAGGGTTATAAGCAGTTACGGTGGAAAGATTAAAAGCAGAATAAGCAAACTGAATAAGCAAAAAGACAAATAAGCAAATGCCAAAGAAACACTTTTGATTATAAACTGATAACAAAACTTAATTTAGATCGAGATTAAGAAGAGCACAATGAGCTTAAATTTAAAAACTTTTCAAAACACAAAATAAGCAAACTATATAAGCAAACTTTTGAAAAGATGAAACTTTTTAGAAAACTTAAGAAAAATCAAATAAGCTAAGTATGAAACAAGCCAATAAGATTGTCAAACTTATAGCTTATCTCATACAAAAACTTAGATGAATGTAAAAAGATAAACTTTTTAGTAAAATAAGCAAAGTGATTAAGCAAAATCTAGCTTAATCCGTAATTAAACCGAATCAAAAGGAAGAAAAGTAGAAGGAGAATGATAAAAGTAAACTTGATCAAATGTAAATAAAGATTAAAGCAACAAAATTAAAAACACTTACTTGAAATTAAATGGTAATTAAGGTGCAAGACATGTATTTAAATTTGATATGAAAAGTAAATGACAAGTAATTAAAAGGTGGAAGACTAATTGTCACCTTAGCCAACAAAATGAAAATGAACTACCTACTGACTATATATAGGGGAGGATTAGGAAGCTTCCTCCCCTCCTTCATTTCTTGTTAATTGCACCCTTAAGTCCTTCCCTTCTTAATCTTTAGTTAATCTTTGACTTTAATGACTTATGGCTCGGGATTTCTTTAACTCGTCTTTTAATTCTTCAATAAATAAGACTCGAGTTCTTCGGCTTTAAGTAAACTTCCGTCTTTTGACTTTTTCTTCGATGAATCTTCAGAATCGGTCTTGGACTTCCGTTCTTTTCGCACTCTTGACTTCTTGACTTCATCTTTCATCTTTTTCTTCAATAAAAGCCCGTGAATGCCCGTGTTTTCTCCACTTTTCACATTTTCGTCCTAAATCACAACAAAAACACAAACCACGCATAATTCCGACATAAAAGACATAAAATACGCGTTTTGGCTCGGTTATTATTGTAATTAAGTGGTAAAAAGGATGGGTGTTTTCACACCTATCAGTACTCTTGTAAGACAAATGGTTAACATCAACATTAGGTTTAAATTGAACCCTCTCATTAGCATTAAAAGCACAAACTTGTTGTTGTTGATTGTAAACCTTGTCAGAACTAAAATATGAATGTGGTCCACCACAAGTCTCACACGTTTCACTAGTTTCTTTCATGGCATTAACTTGACCATTTAGGGCTTCGGTTTTTAGAGAAAGTGATTCAATAAGCGACGTGAGTTTATCGATTCTCTTGTCACTCTCACTAGAACTAGCACTTGCCATATTGGCCCTAACACTCTTGGTTTGTACTTTAGCCTTGTTTTCATTTATGGCCCAAGCCTCGTTCATTGATTTAACAAGAATATTTCCCCGCGCGGCACTATTAAGTGAGTCTTGGTCATTTAGAGTGAAACCATTGTAAAACGTATTTATTTGATGCACTTTAGTGAAACCGTGTTGTGGACATTTTCTTAAAAGCTCTTTAAATGGACATTTTCTTAAAAGCTCTTTAAATCGATCCCAAGACTCACTAAACGTTTCCCCATATTGTTGCTCAAAGGTGATTATGTTATTCCTCAAAGAGGTGGTCCGTGATGGTGGGAAAAAGTAATTAATGAACTTGGTCTCTAAGTCGATCCATGTTGTAATACTTTGGGTTGGTTCCTTATCAAGCCAAATCCGGGCTGGTCCCTCGAGGGAAAAAGGAAAGAGTTGTAAACGAATAGCCTCTTGTGGCAACCCATTGTGTTTCACCGTATTAGTCAAATGGATAAATATCTTGATATGATCATGGGGGTCATCTTGGGAACGGCCCAAAAATGGTGTAGCGGAAATCATTTTAATTAAATCCGATTTGAGTTCAAAATTATTTGCTCCAATTGTGGGGACAACGATAGCGTCATCGTTTACCTTAACGTGTGATTGCAAAATCTCGAGCATAGGTCGGTTATCATTTCCATTGTTTTGTCGAAAGCACGATTCTCGGGATCGGCTTGAATGACGGTCTTTTTGTTTTTCTTCTTCTTCTTCTTTTTGGAAGAATTGGAAGAATTTGGTACACCACTCGGTATGTATGTATGCGCGCGAGTGCGCATACAATTAAAACTTTGGAATGAGGTAGGAGACCTCGGTCGAATTTGAGAGGAAAATGATTTTCCCTCTCGAGGTGCAATAGTAAAAAGCTACAAAAATATATACTTAAATACTAATTGAGTTGGCAAACCAATAATCGGTCGTCCCTCTCAATATACGCACAAGCAAGCGGGGAAACGAGGTGGCACAAAGCACTTAAAAACCTTTTTCCTTAGACGGCCTTTTATAGCGCGTCGCCTTATACCCACCTTATAGTTTGTATATATCGAGTTCAAACGTCTTACTAGTATTTATCTATTTTGCCTTTTTATTTCGTGTTAGGTGATGAAATCCCAACGAAGGCCTTATTTGAAAAGTAAGTAAATTAATTGTGCTACGTAATATACTATAATAAAAGAAAAATCTTTTTGTATTTTTTAAAGAAAAATATATATTCATAATAAAAAGGAAAGAAATCGAATTAAGAAAAATAACACTAATACGTAATATTTTTGGTGTAATACTTTTAGAAAAAAGTATTACTTTTGTATTTTTCAATTTTTTTGGTGCAAATCTTAGGAAAGAATTTGCTTTTGTGATTTTTTATTTTTTTTGTATTTTTAAGTTTTTGATTTTTTTTGTATTTTTGATTTTGTTAACAAGAAACGTAACGTTCAAAAAGAACGGGTCCCAAATCCAAACGTCTTCACGAAAAATCGTCAATCGTACGAGCGAAGCGGCAGCGACACCATTTTAATATAGAATTTTTTAGATCTATTTTCGTTCCACAAATCCACTCGAATTGATTTCCAATTATACGTAAAACTTAATTTGTTTTTGGTAAAACATATATTTGGAATTTTAAACTAAAAACTATTTATTATAAAAACTATTTTAAAAATCTATTTTAAACTTAAATCTAATTCAATTAACTAAAAACTTTTAAATATAAATCTAAAAAATTGATTAAACAAATCTAATTTAAATTTAATAAACTAATTTTAAACCCAATTTAAATGAAAACTATTTTTAAAATTTAAACTAAATTTAAAACTAATCTATATTAAATAAAATTTTAAACTAATTTTTTTAAAAACTAATTAAAAGTAAATAATCTTTTTTAATCTTTTTTTTATTTATAAAAACTGAATAAAAGAAAACAAGTAATAAAACTTTTATATTAAAAATTAATTAAACTAAAATTGTATTTACACTACTTAAAATAAAACTGCCAGATTAAGAAATCCTGTATTAATTAAATTCAGAGAAAACAAACACAAGAAAGGTGCTAGCACAACTGGTAAGGTTGTTGGGCTGCTATGCGTGAGGTCAGGGGTTCGAGTCCCGTGACAGACGAATTTTTTTAGAATTTATATTTTTGGAATTAAAAACATGCAATCAGACCAAATGATCTGTTGTAAAAGCAGTAAAATCAGCAACCCACAAAAAGCAATAACCTTAACAACCAAAAAGCTGTAACAGATAAGCAGTAGAAAAAAACACCAAGATAAGCTAATAAATGAGAATAAGCTAATCAAACTGGATAAATAAGCTAATAGATATGAACAAAATAAGCTCTAGAAACAAAAAAACTAATCAGCAAACTAAACAAATAATCCTAATAAGCAACAAAATAAACTGAAACAAATAAGCATAAGCAGACGCAATATAAGCAGATAATAATAAAGCCAAACCTAAGCAAATCCAAACTAAACATAAACAACACTAAGCAGATCTATGCAAACTTAATACCAAACAGTACTATCTATCTAAACATCAAAACAAATAAGCAGATAACTCAAATAAAATTAACAGTAACATTAACATAAACTAATTAAACAAAATAAAAAGAAACAGTAATAAAATCAAGGAGTAACATCTAAACTTAAACAAGCAGGTATATCAAATAACTACTAACCAAAAATAACATAAGCAGATTCTAACAGCTAAAAACCAAACAAAAGCAGATTTAAAACTACAACTGATAAAAAGTAAAAAGAAGATGGAACCTTGTGATGAACACCGTTGGGAAGAAGACGCGGCGCTGAGCCGTCTTATTAATCTAAACCAAAACCCAAACACCTCCTTCGAACCCAATAATCAACACCATCACGTTCCAAACTACTCGAACCAAATAATATACTCGAACAGTAATTTATAAATTTCCAGTGGGGAAATTTATTTTCACTTTCTTTTTATTTTTCTTTTATTATTTTTTTAATCGAATTAAAATAACAGTAATATAAAAAGACTAAGGCAGATTATAAAAAAAACTTGACAGAAATTAAATGGAGACGAATTTAATTAAAAACTAACTTTTCATTAATAATCAAAAGATTACATTACTGGAAATTAAAAAAATACATTAATCCCAAAACTAATTTGCAGAAAATTAAATAAAGAAAAAGTCCTATACTGAAATTACAGATTAAGGGTTTTTATAGGCAAACCCTATGAAACCTTCTTCATGGCTTAAAGATTAAGCATTAAATCTTGGCCCTTATTTCTTCTCTTCTCTCTCTTCTCTTCGATCCAACGGTTGAAAAATGCTCTTGTGCCACGGATTGCCCTCGTGGATGGAATTTGTGTTTGTTGTGTTTTGTTTATGCTGATGTGGAGGATTTATATTGGTGGATGTGTATTGGTGATTTGTTTTCACCAATCAAAACAAAGAGGGGATCCACGTCAGATTTGATAATAGGACCACCATGAGTGTTCTTCCCCGAAAATCATGGGGATGTAATTCCCCTTTGTGTGAATCACTTGATTTAAACAAAAGCCCTATTTTTTCATGGGTAATTTTTTTGATTGAGGTAATTAGGGTTTGATGGTGGCTGTGTAAAAATGGGAGAGAAAGAAGGAGTTGGTTGTCCTTGTTTTTATCAAATGTAAAGTGAGGTGGTGTGTAAATAAAGTATACGTTTTATATTAAAACGTGTGGGGTGTTTGTAGTTGGGATAAACGTTTATTAAAAAACGTGAAGTGGGGTTGGGGTAAACTGATTTTTATTTAATGTGTGAGTTGGGTGTGGGTTTGACTGTTTTTATTCATTGTGTGGGGTGAGAAGGGGTTGTTGACAAACACGTGTATGAAGGAGTGAAAATGTGTGGGGGGATTTGGATAGGAGTTGACTGGTAAAGGGTTTTGACCCTTCAACATGTTAAACCTTCTCTTGTTTATTGAGTAATGGGCTTAGCCCAAATAATCAATCTGTCCACAATTTATAAAGTGAATTGGGCTTATGTTTTGGGCTCATTTGATCCAACAAACAAAACGTCTTTTTAAATGGGCTTGTGGGCCCAATAAGCAAATGTGGGACCCACAAGGCCCAATTAACTTCAATAATATTAAATCCACTAAAAATGAGCTTGATTTCAGCGTTGTCGATCTTTTTCATTAAACTCGTGTCGGTTTCGTCAGTTTTCGTGAACTTGGGCACACTTTTGGTCTTTTGACTTTGTCTTCGTCTTTTTCTTGGACTTTTCTTCAACATTTGACCGTGAAATCCCGTGTTTTCTTTTCTTTTGATCATTTGTACCAATTTCACACAAAAACACAAAACCACGCGTAATTCTGACTTTTATGATATTAAACACATGATTAGGTCTTGTTTTTCCTTGATTTTAGTGGCAAAAGGATAAGTGTTTACACACTTATTAAGCTACCGCATGTTGAGCATTCCGAATTTAATTATGACAAACATGGGGTGGAAAAGGGTGATAGTCTTACCACTTCAGATTCATCTGATGTGAGTCAAAATGGGGGAGAGATTGTTCAGAATGCTATAGTACATCATGATAATTGCTTTATAACTGCTTCGTTAACTGGTTCCGATTCCAAGATTAAAGAGATTGAAATGATCATAGCTCAACAATCTAAACATCCCGAGGATGCCCAATTTGAATTTTCGAAGAAAACGGACAAGTTTGAAACATATTTTGAAAAACTTGAAAAGTCAAACGTTGTTCTTGAACAAAAATTGGATCAAAAAGTTCTAGATTCTAAAGATAAGAAAGATAATCTTTTGAAACAAATTTAAGATGCTAGAATCTAAGTTGGCATCCCAAGATAGATTGCTTAAAGATAATGAGACCTTAAAGGCTCAAGTACAGGAAAAGGTTTTGCCTATAGCTACTTTGAGAAATGAATTAAGGAAAACTAAAGGAACTAGTGTGGACACTATGCTTGAAAAACCATCAATCTTGGGGAAATCGCCTACTAATCAGTCCGTTAGACAACCTACTGCATTTAGATCTGAGCGACCAAAATCCTCGAGACCGTGGTTTGCCTCCCAAGTTGATATGGTTCATCTCTCTAGACCAGTCACTCTACCAACTAGGCCTATTATGACTAAATCAGCTTTAGCAAGACCTAATCACATGATTGCCTCTAGTTTCTCTACGAATACAAAGAACACGTCTAGAACTAGTTCAAATGACGTTTAACATAAATTTGGTCTGAGGGAAGCTAAGCAAAAGACACAAGTAAGAGATAGGAATTTTAAACCTAGTCAGTTGCCTTCTAGATAACCCAACACTGCTAACCATAGCATGTCATATCCTAGGAGCATCAATCAATCATCTAGGAATTCTAGATCTTACTTGGACATTAAATATGCTACTTGTAAATCATGCAGGAAATGTTTCTTTAAGGCAAATCATGACTCTTGTGTCAAAAAATTCCTTAATGAGGTGAACTTCCGCGTAGAGTTAAATCCCAGTGGGTAGCCAAAATCAAACCCATTGGTAAAATGTGGCGCCCCACGGGTAGAACTTTCAGTTTTGTAGGAAACGAGTGCCCTTTAACTAGGATAGTCACTGATTCTACTAAGACTACTAGGGAGGAAATTGAAAAGGATGATACATCACTTAAGCCTGAACTTAAGGTTTTCTATAAAAGGAAACGTTTGTCATCTAAGACAAGTAAATCTTCTCCTCAGGTCACCTCTGGCACAAGAAAAGAAAACTGTGAATCCCCGCATGGTTCTAAGATAGATATCGCTAACCCACATAAAAGCATACAACTTTCTAATGAGAATGCAGGTACCAAAGTTAACGTTCAACAAGAACACAGCGGTCCAATCTTTGTATACCGTACAACTAAGGACACTCTCAGAGTTTGGTTGCTGAAGAAGCTGATATCTAAGAAACTAGTGTCTCAGGGGACTCGCAGTTAAGCTATCAATGGCTCATAGTCAAATCACAGTCTGTGACCCAAACTTCAGAGAAAGGGAAGTTTATCTCGTCAACGATAACTTACCCTCAAATCGAGAAATTAAATTTTCTCGGACATGAGCTAAAATTAGAACTATTCAAAAAATTTTAAGCTCGTGTACAAGGCTCATTGTTAAATGTCAAACGATGACCCGATCTTCAAATAAAGGAAAGTTTATCACCGATGATCAACTTATCCTCATTAACGAGAAATTAAATTTCCTCGGACACGAGCTTACATTAAAACTATTCAAAGGTTTTTAAGCTCGTGTAAATGGCATATAATCACATATCAGATTATGCCCCAGACATCAAAGAAAGGAAAGTTTATCGCCGATGATAAACTTATCCTTACAACGAGAAATTAAGTTTTCTCGGGCATGAGCTAATATTAAAAACATTCGAAGTTTTTAAGCTCATGCACAATGACTTACAGTTAAATTTCAGACTGTAACTCAGATATCAATTTCAGGAAAGCTTATCTTTCATTATAACTCATCCTCATAACGAGAAATTAAATTTTCTCGGTCATGAGCTTGTATTAAAACATTCCAAGTTTTAAGCTTAGAAAGGAAAGTGTATCTTTTAAATAAGAGAACTTTTCCTCATAACGAGAAATTCATCTTTCCCGGTCATGAGCTTTATGTCAAAACATTTGAAAGTTTTTCAAGCTCATGAAAACGACTTCTAAGTAACTGTAAGCTTAGAAATCGATCTTCAGTTAAAAGGAAAGTTTATCGCCGATGGTAACTTCTCCTTAACAACGGGAAGTTTAGAACTTCTCGGACTTGAGCACGTTTTGTAAGATATTCAACATCTTAAGCTCAAGTAATTGGTTTTCAAAACATTGAACACAATTTTTCGAGAATTTCTCAAAAGGTTTTTTCTAACTCTTTCAAAATTTTGTGTTCAAAAATGTTTTGATAAAAGGAGCATGTCTTCTGGAATCGATAATATTTACGATACTAGAAATGTCATTCAATAATGACACGGGGTTGTAAATAAAGTTCGAGCAGAAGTTCAATTGTTTTAAAACATGCTTAAAATGGCTTGCTATCATTTCCGATAGTAACCCGCTTTTCATATTCAAGTCAAGTATTTCACCGGAAAGCTTTGACTCAACAATGGGAATTAATTTTCTCGGGCATGGTTTAATTTATAACCATGTAAGGGATCGTGTTTACGTAATAACACAATCTAACACGAATATATGTACGTGTCAGTGCATTTATTTGTTAAAACAAGAGAAATCTTGTTTTTATTAAGTTATCATCTCCACAAGAGCAATTTACAATTGATATCTACATACTCGACAATACAACTACTCAAACGGCGACTACAACTCTTTCAATAGAACACGGGTCAGCAATTGTGGGGGAACAATTGTCCAGCATTCAAAATCTTTGATGCCGAAAGTGCCAAGGTCACTAATTGGTGTCAAGACAACGATATCAATCGTACTCATGGTGTCAAGAGATAACTTCAGACGTGACGAGGCGACCAGCATTCGTGAACAAGAATCATGTGACTTTATCATATGATGTTCTCCATCATTCAGGTCTAACCTCTGAAATTGATAATCTTGTGAATACATTATCATATATGATCTTTGCACGTGATAAATACCTTACACTTGTGTTTAAAAGGTATTTAATTTACGTTTCAAGTAGACCCTCATTAATTTGAGGGGGAGCTTGTGAAAATCATGAAGATAATTGGATTTGCATTTTTCTTCCCAAATCTTCTTAAAATGCTATTAAATCAACTGATATTAAAAACATCGATTGGGTTAATATTTATAATATGGGGGAAAATGTGATTTAATATGGGAAATGATTAATCACAAATGGTTTGACTTAACGTGATAGCTCATCCCGACATGTGCGAAATGTTTTCTAATATCGTGGCATATGTTAAAGGGGGGCAAAATGGATTTGGATATCAAAATGGATTTCATGGTGACATACACTTACCCAAAACATCTATATTCACGATTGTGAAGATTGTGGTGACATAAGAATGGTGGGATAGGTTAAAGTCCAATGATTCCTCTATAACCAGAGGAATCTTCCCAAGGATATTCCATAGCTAGAAATAGTAGTCCTTAGGAAAGATGGAGAATAGATTGTGAACGTACCTAAATGCTGACCAAGTACTTAAGTTAGCACTGGAACAAACACAACAGGTTGCTAGTTATGACGTATTGGTAAGCATTGAAGGGGTTGAAGAATGAAAAAGAATTGTAAAGATAAAGGGTCTAAAGAAAGAAGCCCTCCTTACAGCTTAGGCAGAAATCGGGTCAACACATATGCTATTGAGATCATTTTTAATGATGCTTGATATTGAAGATAAGACATCATGGACCCAGTGATGCAATGCACAACCCATTCCAGCTAACTCGGATATCTCTCAAAAGATATTTGTTTTAATCACACAGAGACAACGCATTATCTATTGATTTATTCACTCTGAATAAATTGGTATTGAAATGGTAGCACTCCTCTCCAGCCTCCGATCACTAAAATCCAAAATGCACGATCGAGTCTAGAGCCATTTGAGATCATAAAATATCTCATTAGGAAATACTTTCATAATTCGCTGCTTCTTCACACACTGTGAAGAGTAAATAGGATCTTAAGAGTCCTACGCAAAATCTTCGTGATCTTGCCTGAACATCCGAGTAATACGAAAGTATTTACAATGAAGATGGAAATCCTTCTTGAGCGAATATCAAAAATCTCATGGTAGGTGACTTGTGAGATTCTTTATGAATCAAGCTTGTGATATCTGGAAAGCAACAATGGTTTAATTCTTAACTGAACTTAAACACGTTCCTGGCCTCTACGCAATATCTAAGTGATCTTGCCAGAAAACTCAGAGTGACACTCTATAGTGTTCATAGTGATGAGTGGAAATCCTTCTAGTGTTAACATCAGACAACACTTGGTAGGTAACTTCCAAGATTCTATATGATACAAGCTCGTGACAACTGGAATGAAACGATGGTGCGATTATTTAATGAATCAAACTTGTTCCATGTGTCAGATTTGACGGCTTCAAATCATGCGGATATTATTATCTAAATGATTCACTCTTTATGTTCGCAGTCAGCTTTAGACGGTCGAATAAAGAGAACGGGTTTACCCGCGAAATCTTGTAAAGGATGTTCTTAATTGAAACTACCTGCCACAAGTACGATATTTAATATCGTCTAACGGTCTTCAACGACCGGATGTAAATTTCTACCGAATTAGAATGAAATGTTCAAAGCCATTTCATCCGTGTATATGTTTTGTTGCTAACTGTCTTATGTAGCGTAACAAGAAGGTGGCATTGCGGTGTACAATCCAGAAGAAGTCGTCAACACATGCTTATACTGTATGCACTTAATACTTCAACAAATTCAAGAAAGTATAAAAGTCAAGTCTTCCGCAGTATCAAACTCTGAAGCTTTCAAGAATTTATAAAAGTATAAGTATGTGGAACATGAAGTCACGGGGAGGCGAATATCACAAGTGATGAATGCACACGGTCAAGGCAAGGAAACATGCTCAAGACTAAAGACAATGATCTCATCAGCATATTCACAAGAACAAGATCGAAGACTCAAGCATAATATGCTAGGTTTAAGATTTTGTAAACTGGTGTGACCTCCCTTAGTGGGAGATTGTTGGAAATACGTTTTTCCAAAGAAAGTCTCGGTCACATCATTGTTAGCATAGATCACGAGCTCTAGAATATTTACGACATTGTAACTTGGAGTTACCTCCCTTAGGGGGAGATTGTTGGAAATATGTTTTTACGTATTTAGAAAGGATTGGTCACTCCAACGATATATACGTAGATTGGGCTCGTGATCTAGTTATGTAAGTATAACCCATAAAGCCCACATGTAGGGTGGGCTATATATACCCTTCCTAGCATGTTAGGAAGGGTAGTTGTTCATTCACATTTCACTTAATCATTCTTCTTTTCTCTCATTCTCTCCTTTCTCTCTCTAACTTTCCCTCTCTAGTTCTTCATCTCCCTCATTCTCTATATCATAACAACACTTGTACAATCCTAAGAAACTAAGGACCTACTCGTGTACTATCACGTACTTGATACTTATCGTGTAATAATACGTACATAATTTCTGTAATTTACTAATCGTGACACATATTCATGCTATAAAAGAAAAGTTTTAATATGTACGTACGTTTACTAAGTGTACTGTTCATGGTAAAAGCATGCGGGTTTTACACACATCGTATTACTCGAAGGTATTTTTCTTAAATTATAAATCACTTAAGCTGTTATAGAAAAACACATACTTTGTTACACCAATCTAAACTAAACATATATGATGACATGTATATCTTATCATGGATCATTGTTAATGGAAAATTCGTAGATTGTTGTGTTCAAATGTTGTTTCTTACGTAGAGCCAATCGGGTAGAATATGATGAGTATCTAACGAATTACTACTCCATGAATAATATTTTTCATAGTAACCAACGTTACTACTATGTTGACATATGTTAAGGGATTAAATACATGATATTAAGATGTAACCTTAGAGTGTAGTAGCTTTTGCTTTCTAAAACAATGAACTTTATGAAGCATGTGATCTTAGGTGACTATTTGGTGAAGATGACCTGATGAACAACTCGTTTTCATAAAATCATATATAAGTTAAAGTCCCAACATTATTTTACAAAGAATCAACTATTGCTTTTGGTTCACTATGGTTAATATTTTAATAACTGAGTTCTTTTCTAAATCTGAGGCATTATAGCATACATATAGTTACTTCCTATTACTATCTAGACATGTATTTTTAATAGAACTATTTATATTAATTTTAAATGGAGTTTTGAAAGTATATTAATATTATAGAGACAAAGAACTTGAATAAAAATAAATAGCAACTATATATCAACGAATCACCAAGCACTTAGTATTTAATTGAACAAACTGCTAAACAGAAATCGTTTGACATATAAATGTAGATAATTTGTTGGCTTGATAATAAATTAGGACATTGTTTATGTAACACCCCCAATTTCACAAGGCAACGAAATATCAACATTGGGTGTTACTTCATAGCACATCACACACAGTCATAGAAAACGACCTCAAAAGAGACGTTTTATAAATTAAACCATTCAATAATTTTATTAAATCAGTGTTAACTAAAAAGAGGTCCAACCAATTTATACAAACCTTAAGAAATAATAAAGATTTGTCAAATGTATCGTGTAAAACCCGCATGCTTTTACCATGAACAGTACACTTATGATTGTACGTACATGATTAAAAACTTTCCGTATATAACATGAACACATATCACGATTATTAATTACAAGAATTACGTACGTGTTATTACACGATAAGTATTAAATACGCGTTAGTCCACAAAAATTATTAACAATAATAATTATAAACACGTACATAAAATCATGAACATGGAATCAGGAACATATAATTACGTACTTACGTAATTATTAATACAACGAATGTCGTTACGTACAAGTAATTTTAATAACACAAATTATTAATAACTACGTAGCACGTAAACACGAACATTTAACACGATTAATATTATTACGTATATTTAATTTAACACGACAAGTAATTACGTAATTAATGTTACGTTTAACATGCATGAGAATAACAGTGAAATTCATGACATTTTAAATACGCGAACACGCGTACGTTTTATTAAACAATTAGTACAAACGAATGGGGAGGAAGTATAAGGGCTGTTTTAGACAAGAATAAAAGAAGGAAGGACTTGGGCTCAAGGCCCAAGTGTGTATGTTTGGCCGTGTAAATCAATAGACGGGAGGGAGTAGTTTCATTTTTTTAGACAACACTAATTTATACAAAAACCCTAATCAGTAAAACCAGCCGTCACTTTCTTCTCTCTTTGTTACTTTTGACGTCGACCAACACCAAGAACAGAAAGGAAATCGTGCCTTTGATCCAGGAAATCAAGATTCGAGTTTGTTATTCCAAAAACCGTAAACAAGGTAAAAACCCTAATCTCGTTTTCTCTTTTTTTTCCTTGCGTAATGAATCATGAATCCAAGTCTAAAACATGTTAATAAAACGTAATACTAATGTTAGGTTCATGGGGGTTTTCGTTTTGGCTAGTTTGCACACAAACCGAGACACTCATGTGTCTCGGTTGTAATATAAGCCCACCAGTCGCAACCCTAAAGGGTGTTGGCTTGGTTTTGTTCTGGCGGGGGTAACCCATCAAGCAAGCAGGGGAAACCACTGGCTTCGGCCAGTGGTATTTTTGGTCAAGCAGTGGGAACTGAGACCTTTAAGGTCTCGGTGGGATTTTATTGCCAGTAGGGGAAACACAGAACTGCCAGGAGTAACTGGCAGTTAAGGGGTGTTTGGATTTTGGTTTAAAAACAGACTTAAGGGTGCGTTTGGCTGTCAGTTTAATAAACGTAATTAGAGGGCTGTTTGGTTCGGCGTATTTGTTAAACACAACATGTTTTTCTTCACGGGTTTTCACGAGTTTGATTTACGACACATTTGAATAAATAATACATGAGTCGGGTTATTACTTTTACAAGTTATTAGCCTTAACATGTATGTAATTTACAAGGTAAATTAAATTAATGAAACACGACTTATAATTACAAGATTATTTGTTTCAAGATTAATTAAATTAATTTAACATGCTAGATAATTAATTAATTAAAACATGGACTTAGGTTTATTATTATTAATTAATAATACATGATTTTAACCTAAGTATTTTTATTATTTAATTTACACTATAGTAATTAATTAATTATTAAACATGACTTATAATTAATTAATTATCATGACTTAGGTTATATTAATAATAAATATTAATACATGTTTTAACCTAAGTATTATTACCTTTTATTTAATTAAATCATGTTATAGTTAACTAAATACTTTTAACCTATAGTTAATTAATTTACATGTAATAATTAATAAACTATACCTTATAACAATATGACTTAGAATAATAATCAGAAAACACTTAAGCTTATATAATTAGCTTATTTAACCAGCTTATATCTAATTACGGAAACTTTCTATTTTTAGAAACTTATTTAATTAAGGCAGCTAATCTATTTATGGAAACTTTCTATTTTTAGAAACTTATCTATTTTAAGCAGTAATTCTATTTTTGGTAACTTTCTATTTTTGGAAACTTTCTATTTTAGGAAACCTGCTATTTTTTTAGAAAGTTACTTATTATTACACAGTAAGTATAATAATACATAAAATACAAGTAATAGTTAATCAGAATAGACAAAATATAAGATAAACACAGTTTAAAGCTTAAAACAGTAAAACATGACATGAACGTATAATATAAGTTAAGACATGACATAAAATCAGTTACGTATTTAGTAATCAGATACTTATACACGTATGTATTTATGTAGCATTAGTGATACCGAAGTAGGACTCTCTTCCGTTCGTCTTCTTCGTTCACTGGACATAAGGTACGGATTCTCGTCCTTTCAGTATGGACATTCTTTCCTTATTAGGATTCCCCGTATGCAGCCAACTGTTTTCCCGTAGTATAAGTTTATACGTTTGATCGCTTATGTTTAATTTAGAATACCTATAGCCATATACATGCATGACCAGTTTCACCTAGTTATGGAGGTACCATAACTATAACACTAGAGGCACTGGTGTTATGACTTCCCCACGGCGAAGTGATTGCTCGTGGCGTCCCTTCAGCTTTGGCCATATTATCATATTTATCATGTGGGGCGTATGGGTGCATCCTAGTTACATGTTTTTCAACATATTACTTAGTGTGAAAGTGGTGTGTGCCTTGCATCCTTCACAAGGAGTTGATCCCTCCTACCCAAAACCAGTATATTAAATTAGAGGCAGCCCCTCTAATTTGCATGATGAGGTCACCCCTCCAGGTATTCATACACGGTGGATTCTCATGACCTATATTGGCTAATGGTAAAATATGTTAAACAGTTTTCATAAGATAAACATAAGGCTTTTCAAACTATAAAACCAATTTTACTAAGAAATAACCAGGTTTTCCAGGACATATACATTTCCGCTGCTATATGTTATTCATACTTATATCATTCTTTTCATGCTTGTATATCCGTGCACTGAGCGTTATGCTCAGCCGTTACTTTCCTTTCCATGTCCCAAAACGGCAGGTACCCAAGGACGGACTCGAGCATTTTGGAGGACATGCATAGGATGGAAGCTGCCATAGACTTCTTCTCCTTTTGCATTCATATATTTATGCTTGTTTAAGTCTTCCATTATTTCATTTACTTTATTATGTTTTGAGCTTATGTTTGGGGACCGATGTTTGATTCCGGTTTACATTACATGTTTCTTCATGATAATTCCATAATTATGCGTACAAGGATAATTATGCGTAGCGGTCCACTTCTCCTTCATGATAGATGGTTTCATGTTTCTTCATGATAATTCCGTCTTCATGTTGATTACGTCTTACGCCTCTTTTATTATTTATGCTTTCATGCAACGTATTGTTGGATTTCATTGAATCCTGCTTTCATGATAGTCATGGTTGGTTTTCACTGATCATGCTGTCAGACAAATCATCGTTGAATCTTGTGTAACCACACTTTAACGTTTTTTGATACAACCAAAATGATGTCTATGCTAATACTGCCAGGTTATCATGATTGTTTTCATAACCGTTTAACCGATATACTTTGCTTAAATCATGACAAATGATCGACCCCATACCGATCATTTCATGTGCATTCCATGTGTACTCCATGTACCGTATTCCATGTGTATTACACGTACCTAAATCCATGTGTATTTCACTTGCAATACCTCACGAGTATTCGCTAGTCGATTCTAAATCATCTCAGGCGTACGTTCACTTGCTGATATTCTACAAGATTGCTTATGTCGCTCATAGCTTGGAGATGTTACTAGGGTTGATGTTGTTGATGTCTGGAGACGCTACGAGATGCGGATGCTGTTCACAACCTGGAGATCCTACAAGACGAAGACAAAGGCGTCAGAGCAAAGCAATTGGACGAGAAGATATTTCACCGTCAGACGATTTTCATCAATCATTGTTCCAAATTCTAAGTTACTTGCCACACGTCATTCAGTTGTCGTTTCAGTCATATGAGTGCAAACCGGTACCAGCCGACCACTCAGCTGAATAGCTACATGAATCACGGTCATGAGAATGCCGTCATGAAACTGACAGACAGGATGATAGTAACCACTACTATGACAACAACTATCCTAGAAATCGCAACCGAGGCTCCGATGCGGACGTGATCAGACATACAATGGATTAGTAGTCCAACCAATCCGCCAATTTTGGCATAATAACCTAATATTGTAGTTCTATTGTTTCACAACTCGAGACACATGTCAAGACATCAGTCAAGACACATGTCTCACGTATACTTTCTGAAGACACATGTCAAGACACCAGTCAAGATATATGTCATGCTTATATTTCCAAGACACGAGTCAAGACACATGACTCACGTCCAATTATGGAACATTTCTAAGAAATTCAGGGTACCCTCCAAGGGTATATCCATTTTGTTGTGCCATGTATTAATCAGGTCACAAGAATTTCAGTACCATTACCGGCACATCAGTGGGAACTATCATGTTTCCCGATGACACTTTCATTTCTTGTAACCATTGCTCATAGAGTCATTACCTTAAAAGACGCCTTTCGTATTCCCACGTATACGAAGGTTTTCCTTCAGCTTAATAATGAGATCCAAGCTGCTAACGCATTTCCTCGGACAGACACGAGTTGAATTTTATCCTAATTATGGACTATGAACATCACACCTTGCTATGATTCGTAATTATGTACAGTAATACATTCAGCTTGATTTTCCATCAGGAAAATCTGTACAAATTATCTATGCTTACAAGCATGTGTGTTGTTAGCCATGGCCGCGAAAATCTTCTAGCTGTCAGTTGATTTTTCCAAGATCTTCTCATACATTTCAGAAGAACCTACAAGGAGAAGGACTGTACCATGAGATTATGTGTCGACTACCGTCGACTTAAACAAATCACCATTCATGACCGTTATTCTCCTCCACGTATTGACAACATGTCCAATCGACCTTATAGTGTTAATCACTTTTCCAAGATCGAACTCATGATCATGCTGCCAATAGTGACGAGTGAAAAAGCAGGACATGTCCATGACTGCTATTCGTGCACGACTTGGTTATGCTAGATTTATGATTTTGAATTTGTCTCATCAATGCTCCAACAGCATTATAAGAATGAGTTTCCATGAACTCATAAGCAAATTTATAAGTGTTTTCATTGAGGACAACCTGATTTTCTCTAAGTCTGGAGAAGAGCAGAAGGACCATATTTGTACTATGTTGCTAAGTCTACGATAGGAGAAATTTCACCCTGGAAATTTTCCAAATATCAATTCTGTTTGATTACAGTGACATGCTGAATCATATGGATTCCCACGGTTAATCTTACCATGACTCAGCTTATGCGTAAAGGTGAGAACCCTACACTACGTTAGGTGTTCCAAGAAAATCTTACGCTAAGAAAAGTCTAATCTCGGAGACTCAGAGTTTCGAAAACTTTTTTGTATCAAGTTTCTACGAAGCAGGATACAACTACGTTCATATCTATGTACATGACATACCAACAGGCTATGATAGAACACCAACAGTCTAGGATGTCTTTCCATAATCAGAAATGGTGAATAGAAATGGGACAAGATCTCCATGGATTTTGGTTACCAGATTAACGCAAACTCAGAAGAAGCAAGATGTTATCTGTGTTATTGCCAACAGTTTGATCAAGTCTGCAGAATCCTTACATCCGCAAGGGTTTCTGAACCAATAGATTGATCGGACATGTTCCCGCCAAGGCTCATCCGATCACTTGGCAATCCCTCATTTATGGGGTCAGACAAGGATTCGCAATTGTACTCCTTATTTACTTCACGTCTTCATTTTAATTCCACGACTTGCTTTCATGCTCGCGTTCATGACACTATTCACGTTCATGATGGTATCTCGGCTTATGTTTGTACGTTCATTTTTCTCATTCTGGGAAGTTTTGCAAGAACTTGAGAGACCAGACCCAAGTTTAGTATAACTCCCTATCCTCAGATAGACGTTTCACGTCATATTCCACGTCTCACCTTGTAGCGTTTGGCGTTACCGCCATTATATTCTATGTTCACGATATGTTTCACATGTCATGTTCATTCCACGTTCCTCATATCATGATCAAGATATGTTACACGTATCATGGATCACGATATGTTTGCTCATACTACACTAACCATATCTCCACGTATTACGTTCAAAATTTTTCTCGTATCACGTTCAAAATTTTCATGTACCACGTTTCTAGATGTCTTGCACATCGTTGTTAGTTATCGGTAAGGTTAGATTATCTAGTATCGTCACATTTCAGTTACCCTTGTGCGATAACTCTTATTTCCTCGATCGAATTTAGGGGATCTACCTTACGTTGATAACCAAGAATTTCTTCGTATTCTAAGTCAAGGTCAGGAGGACCAAGACTTATCATTTGTGTCAAGATCTTGTGAAGGAAGTGTTCCAAGAGGGAAGCCACTTGGAAACGGACAAGTTCATCCGGATTTCTTATCCGTTTTTCTCTTATCAATTAGATATGTCCTTTCAATTAGATAGTCACATCACGTTCCATGTCCTTTCAAGACATGTCACGTTCCACGTTCCTTCTACCATGTCACATGCACGTTTATTTATCTTACATACCCTCTCAGTTTGATTCGGGTATGTTTCTCTTTCAGTTTACATTATCTATAATTCAGGGACGAATTATTCTTTTTAGGGGGGAAGAGTTGTAAAACCCGCATGCTTTTACCATGAACAGTACACTTATGATCGTACGTACATGATTAAAAACATTTCGTATATAACATGAACACATATCACGATTATTAATTACAAGAATTACATACGTGTTATTACACGATAAGTATTAAATACGCGTTAGTACACGAAATTTATTAACAATAATAATTATAATCACGTACATAAAATCATGAACATGGAATCACGAACAGATAATTATGTACTTACGTAATTATTAATACAACGAATGTCGTTACGTACAAGTAATTATAATAACACGGATAATTAATAACTACGTAGCACGTAAACACGAACATTTAACACGATTAATATTATTACGTATATTTAATTTAACACGACAAGTAATTACGTAATTAATGTTACGTTTAACATGCATGAGAATAACAGTGAAATTCACGACATTTTAAATACGCGAGCACGCGTACGTTTTATTAAACAATTAGTACAAACGAATGGGGAGGAAGTATAAGGGCTGTTTTAGACAAGAATAAAAGATGGAAGGACTTGGGCTCAAGGCCCAAGTGTGTATGTTTGGCCGTGTAAATCAATAGACGGGAGGGAGTAGTTTCATTTTTTAGACAACACTAATTTATACAAAAACCCTAATCAGTAAAACCAGCCGTCACTTTCTTCTCTCTTTGTTACTTTTGACGTCGACCAACACCTAGAACAGAAAGGAAATCGTGCCTTTGATCCAAGAAATCAAGATTCGTGTTTGTTATTCCAAAAACCCTAAACAAGGTAAAAACCCTAATCTCGTTTTCTTTTTTTTTCCTTGCGTAATCAATCATGAATCCAAGTCTAAAAAATGTTAATAAAACGTAATACTAATGTTAGGTTCATGGGGGTTTTCGTTTTGGCTAGTTTGCACACAAACCGAGACACTCATGTGTCTCGGTGGTAATATAAGCCCACCAGCCGCAACCCTAAAGGGTGTTGGCTTGGTTTTGTTCTGGCGGGGGTAACCCAGCGAGCAAGCAGGGGAAACCATTGGCTGTGGCCAGTGGTCTTTTTGGTCAGGCAGTGGGAACCGAGACCTTTAAGGTCTCGGTGGGATTTTATAGCCAATAGGGGAAACACAGAACTGCCAGGAGTAACTGGCAGTTAAGGGGTGTTTGGATTTTGGTTTAAAAACAAACTTAAGGGTGCGTTTGGCTGTCAGTTTCATAAACGTAATTAGAGGGCTGTTTGGTTCGGCGTATTTGTTAAACACAACATGTTTTTCTTCACGGGTTTTCACGAGTTTGATTTACGACACGTTTGAATAAATAATACATGAGTCGGGTTATTACTTTTACAAGTTATTAGCCTTAACATGTATGTAATTTACAAGGTAAATTAAATTAATAAAACACGACTTATAATTACAAGATTATTTATTACAAGATTAATTAAATTAATTTAACATGCTAGATAATTAATTTAATTAAAACATGGACTTAGGTTTATTATTATTAATTAATAATACATGATTTTAACCTAAGTATTTTTATTATTTAATTTATACTATAGTAATTAATTAATTATTAAACATGACTTATAATTAATTAATTATCATGACTTAGGTTATATTAATAATAAATATTAATACATGTTTTAACCTAAGTATTATTACCTTTTATTAAATTAAATCATGTTATAGGTAACTAAATACTTTTAACCTATAGTTAATTAATTTACATGTAATAACTAATAAACTATACCTTATTACAATATGACTTAGAATAATAATCAGAAAACACTTAAGCTTATATAATTAGCTTATTTAACCAGCTTATATCTAATTATGGAAACTTTCTATTTTTAGAAACTTATTTAATTAAGGCAGCTAATCTATTTATGGAAACTTTCTATTTTTAGAAACTTATCTGTTTTAAGCAGTAATTCTATTTTTTGTAACTTTCTATTTTTGGAAACTTTCTATTTTAGGAAACCTGCTATTTTTTTAGAAAGTTACTTATTATTACACAGTAAGTATAATAATACATGAAATACAAGTAATACTTAATCAGAATAGACAGAATATAAGATAAACACAGTTTAAAGCTTAAAACAGTAAAACATGACATGAACGTATAATATAAGTTAAGACATGACATAAAATCAGTTACGTATTTAGTAATCAGATACTTATACACATATGTATTTATGTAGCATTAGTGATACCGAAGTAGGACTCTCTTCCGTTCGTCTTCTTCGTTCACTGGACATAAGGTACGGATTCCCTTCCTTTCAGTATGGACATTCTTTCCTTATTAGGATTCCCCGTATGCAGCCAACTGTTTTCCCGTAGTATAAGTTTATACGTTTGATTGCTTATGTTTAATTTAGAATACCTATGGCCATATACATGCATGACTAGTTTCAACTAGTTATAGAGGTTCCATAACCATAACACTAGAGACACTGGTGTTATGACTTCCCCACGGCAGAGTGATTGCTCGTGGCGTCGCTTCAGCTTTGGCCATATTATTATTTATCATGTGGGGCGTATGGGTGCATCCTAGTTACATGTTTTTCAGCAGATTACTCAGTGTGAATGTGGTGTGTGCCTTGCATCCTTCACAAGGAGCTGATCCCTCCTACCCAAAACCAATATATTAAATTAGAGGCAGCCCCTCTAATTTGCATGATGAGGTCACCCCTCCAAGTATTCATGCACGGTGGATTCTCATGACCTATATTGGCTAATGGTAAAATATGTTAAAAAGTTTTCATAAGATAAACATAAGGCTTTTCAAACTATAAAACCAATTTTACTAAGAAATAACCAGGTTTTCCAGGACATATACATTTCCGCTGCTATATGTTATTCATAGTTATATCATTAATTTCATGCTTGTATATCCGTGCACTGAGCGTTATGCTCAGCCGTTACTTTCCTTTCCATGTCCCAAAACGGCAGGTACCCAAGGACGGACTCGAGCATTTTGGAGGACATGCATAGGATGGAAGCTGCCATAGACTTCTTCTCCTTTTGCCTTCATATATTTGTGCTTGTTTAAGTCTTCCATTATTTCATTTACTTTATTATGTTTTGAGCTTATGTTTGAGGACCGATGTTTGATTCTGGTTTACCCTTTGGTCATGTAATGTTTTAGACATTTATCCTTGTATGCTTTGATGACACGCTATAATTACGCGTAAAGGTCCACTTATCAAAGTGGGTTGTTACATATCGAATGGAAATTGTTTGTTTGCCTTGACTTTATCCTGCGCGGCTCCATGCTCCAACTGCTCTTAAACCTACACACCTGAGAATACATGCTAACATGTCAACACAACGGTTGAGTGAATTCGTAGGTTTTTAAATAAACAATAATAGGTTTTTAAATAAACCATAAAGCTTTTGAACACAAGAATCTCATCCACTAGCAATATTGTAACACATACAATATCAATACTCCACACTATTACACTAAGCTCATGACACCGATGCCTTAATCAATAAATTTGTCCTAGTCAGGTATCTTGCCAAATACCCCATACCTCACGTACAGCACACCCAGCTGAGCCTCCAACTCACAGGTGCGACCTGCCTGGGTGGGGGTCATCATTCCCAATGGATCCATTCGTCTGTACGAGCGCCTACCCATCATAGGTAGTTAACGGTTCAGGATTTATAGGGAGTTTTCACTGGCAATAAGCAACTTAGCCTTACTAATAGTGTCACATTACCTATAAAATTAACACTTGTGTTCATTTTCCAAAAGCATTCAATCAAACGTCTTTACGTTTATTATCAACAGCTTCTATTCGTTCAAAGCATATATTCCAACAACGAATGTTTATTCACAATCATGTATCCTTTCAAAAGGATACAACATGTATGCTTATTTACCAAGAGCATGTATTCCCCCTCGCGGGTTTATAAACACATATAAAGTAGTAAAAGTGAGGCTATGAACTCACCTGATATAGCTATTACACGTAGCTCAAGGAACAAATGTCCAATCGTCAATACACAACTTCACGAGATACCAATCGCTCATTGATCGAGAACGAGATGCCCAACAGTCGACATATAACCGAACGCAACCTAATAATGACGAAACGCGTCTTAGGTTCGAGACTATACATAAGTCATACATATATGTAAATAGTTTACTTTAGTAGGTTTGGACATTGTATAAGTTTTAAAAACGTTTTATAAAACCTTTGATAACAATATACCATGTATTATCTCATTATGACAATTAAGCCTAATAAAGCCCATTAGTGGCCTATTACAAGTTCATATGACCTAAGCCTAAATCAAAATCAATATTGATATCCAAATATATTATTAATCTCAGATCCAATAATGGCCCAATAGCCATTATAAGTGTATTTTGGGCTTTTATGTCCCAAATCCACTTTATAAGCTTTTCGTGTTCTAAAACGCCTCCAAATGTTGTCGAATTAATATCTGACTAATAAGTGTGAAAACACTTATCCTTTTACCACTTATTTCCAATAATAACAAGACCAAAACGTGTATTTTATGTCATAAAAGTCGGAATTATGCGTGGTTTGTGTTTTTATTGTGTTTCAGGATAAAAATATGAAAAAGGAAGAAAACACGGGCTATCAAGGGCTTTTAACGAAGAAAAAGACAAAATACGAAGTCAAAAGGTCAAAAGTGCAAGAATAACAGAAGTCCAAGGCCTATTATGAAGATTTATCGAAGAAAATGTCTAAAGACGGGAGTTTAATGAAGTCGAAGAACCAAGTCTAATTAAAGAAGAAAATTATAAGACGAGTTCAATTTATATCGACAATTCCCGAGTCGACGTCGAGAAAGACAAAGAATTTAAATCGAGTCGAGACGAGAAAGTGTAGGATATGTAAATCTAGCTTATGTTTTAGAGAGAGAAAGAGATAGAGAGATGGTGGAACTCACACAATTCTAGAGAGAGAAACAAAAGTTTACTATGTGTAAAAATGAAGAACCACACACCCTCTCCATCTAAGGAGAGGGTTTATATACCCAAGACCTTGTCATGGGCTTGGGCCTACATTTGGGCCGGCCTACACATGTTGTAGGCTAGGCTTGGGTTTGTTTGTTAAATAAACATAAGTAACTAAACTACGAGCTATTACATAGACTATTGTTGGAGTGACTGATCCTTCTTAATACGTAAAACGTATTTCCAACAATCTCACCCTAAGGGAGGTCACTCCAAACAAGGTCATTACCCAAGTTACAATAATAAGATAAACCTAGCATACTATGCTTGTCTTGAGCTCGTAGTCTTCGTCTTTCCTTTTCTTTTTCTTTTCTGGTGAACATGTTGTTGTGATCTTTGATATCAATCTTGAGAATTAATCTCTTGCCTTGATCTCGTGCATCCATCACTTGTGATCTTCGCCTCTTCGTGACACCATGTCCCACATACTTATACCTTCGTAATTCTTGAAAGCTCCAGAGTTCGATACAGCGGAAGACTTAACTTTTAGGCTTTCTTGAATTAGATGAGGTATTAAGTGCATAAAGTATAAGCATGCGGGGACGACTTCTTCTCGGATTCCGCAACGCCACCGTCTTCAAATGCCGCAACATAAGTAGATACGAACAAAATGGCTTTGAACATTTTATTCTAATTCGGTAGCATTTTACCTCCAGTCGGTGAAGACCGTTGGACGATATAGAATATCGTACTTGTGGCAGGTAGATTTAATTAAAAATCTCCTTGACAAGATTTCGCGGGTAAACCCGTTCTCTTTACTCGACCGTCCAAAGCTGACTGCGAACGTAAAGAGTGAATCATTTGGATAAAATTATCCGCATGATTGAAGTCGTCAATTCTGATTTCTGGAACAAGTTTGATTCATTAAAGAATGGTACCATCGTTGCTTTCCAGTTGTCACGAGCTTGATTCATATTGAATCTTGCAAGTTACCTGCCAAGTGCTGTTTGAGGTTAACACTAGAAGGATTTCCACTCATCACTGTGAACACTAATGGTATCACTCTGAGTGTTCTGGCAAGATCACTAAGATATTGCGTAGAGGCCTGGAACGTGTTTAAATTCAGTTAAGAATTAAACCACTGTTGCTTTCCAGTTATCACAAGTTTGATTGATAAAGAATCGCACAAGTCACCTACCATGAGCTTTTTGATATTCGCTCAAGAAGGATTTCCATCTTCATTGTAAATACTTTCGTATTACTCGGATGTTCAGGCAAGATCATGAAGATTTTGCGTAGGACTCTTAAGATCTTTCTTACTTTTCACAGTGTGTGAGGAAGCAAGGAAATATGAAAGTGTGTCCTAATGAGATATTTGATGATCTCAAATGGCTCTAGACTCAATCGTGCATTTTGGATTTTTAGTGATCGGAGGCTGGAGAGGAGAGCTACCATTTCAATACCAATTTATTCGGAGTGAATAAATCAATAGATAATGTGTTGTCTCCGTGTGATTAAAACAAATATCTTTTAAGAGATATCTGAGTTAGCTGGGATGGGTTGTGCCTTGCATCACTGGGTCCATGATGTTTGTCTTCAATATCAAGAATCATTAAACAATGATCTTAATAGCATATGTATTGACCCAGTTTCTGCCTAAGTTGTAAGGAGGGCTTCTTTCTTTACACCCTTTATCTTTAAAATTCTTTTTCATTCTTCAACCCCTTTAATGCTTACCAATACGTCATCACTAGCACCTTGTTGTGATTGTTGCAATGCTAACTTAAGTACTTGGTCGGCATTCAGCTACGTTCATAATCTTTCTCCATCTTTCCTAAGGACTACTATTTCTAGCTATGGAATGTCCTTGGGAAGATTCCTCCGGTTCTAGAGGAATCATTGGACTTTAACCTATCCTACCATCCTTATGTTATCACAAACTTTATCGTCGTGAAATAAATGGGTTGCGGGTAAGTATAAATCACCATGAAATCCATTTTGAAGTGTAAATCCATTTTGCTCCCCCTTAACATATGCCACGATATCCGAAAACATTTCGCACATGTCGGGATGAGCTAGCACGTTAAGTCAAACTATTTGTGATTAATCATTTCCCATATTAAATCACATTTTCTCCCCCATATTAAAAATATTAACCCAATCGATGTTTTTAATATCAATTGATTTATAGCATTTTAAGAAAATTTGGGAAGAAAAATGCAAAGCCAATTATCTTCATGAGTTACACAAGCTCCTACTCAAATTAATCAGGGTGTACTGGAAACGTAAATAAAATACCTTTTAAACACTAGTGTAAGGTATTTATCACGTGCAAAGATCATATATGATAATGTATTCACAAGATTAGCGATTTATGAGGTTGGACCTGAATGATGGAGAACATCATATGAAAGATTCACATGGTTCTTGTTCACAAATGTTGGTCACCTCGTCACGTCTGAAGTTATCTCTTGACTCCATGTGTATGACTGATATCGTTGTCTTGACACCAATATGTAAACTTGGCACTCTCGGCATCAAGGATTCTGAATGCTAGACAATTGCTCCCTCTCAATTGTTGACCCGTGTTCTATTGAAAGAGCTGCACTCTCCGTTTGAGTAGTCGCATCGTCGAGTATGTAGATATCAATTGTAAATTGCTACCGTTGGTGGAGATGATAACTTCATAAAAACAAGATTTCTCTTGTTTGAACAAATAAATGCACTGAGACGTACATATATTCGTGTTAGATTGTGTTATTACGTAAACACAATCCCTTACATGGTTATAAAGTAAACCATGCCCGAGAAAATTAATTCCCGTTGTTGAGTCAAAGCTTTCCGGTGAAATGCTTGACTTGAGTATGAAAAAAAAACGGGTTACTATCTGAAATAATAGCAAACCATTTTGAGCATGTTTTAAAACGTTTGAACTTCTGCTCGAACTTTATTTACAACTCCGTGTCATTATTGAATGACATTTCTAGTATCGTAAATATTATCGATTCTAGAAGACATGCTCTTTTTTATCAAAAACATTGTTGAACACACAATTTTGAAAGATTTAGAAAAAACTTTTGAGAAATTCTCGAAAAATTGTGTTCAAAGTTTTGAAAACCAATTACTTGAGCTTAAGATGTTGAATATCTTACAAAACGAGATCAAGTCCGAGAAGTTGTAAACTTCCCGTTGTGAGGATAAGTTTATCATCGGCGATAACCTTTCCTTTTTGTTGAAGAATGAGTCCTAAGTTGACATTTACTTAGAAGTCGTTTTCATGAGCTTTAAAAACTTTGAATGTTTTAACGTAAAGCTCATGACCGAGAAAGATGAATTTCTCGTTATGAGGTAAAGTTCTCTTATTTAAAAGATACAATTTCCTTTCTGAGCTTAAAACTTGGAATGTTTTAAATACAAGCTCATGACCGAGAAAATTTAATTTCCCGTTACGAGGATAAGCTTTCTTTAAAGATAAGCTTTCCTAAAATTGAAGTCCGAGTTACAGTCTGATATTTAACTGTATTTCCAACAGAAAGAAAGAAGAAAGCATCAACACCTAGCCTCCCCACCTCATATATATACCCTCCTAATGTGTCATTAGGAGGGTGTTAGTTAGTTAATTTTTTTAGTTTTATTTTTAAGTGTGTTTTATTTTTCTTTTCTCTAGTTTTTCTTTCAAGCTTTTCAAACCTTCATCTTAATCTTTTAATCTTTGATATTAATCTTCAATTTAATCAAGTTTATTTCATAATTCTCATTCTACCTTTTTTTAATAATCTATTGTCTTGGCTTAATTAATCATGTAGTTGGTTTAATTTTTTTGATGATGTGATTGTTTTGCTAATTTGATTGTGGTTATTGCGTTGATGTGTTTAGAGTTTTTAAATTAAGGTGCTTATTTGCTTAATTTTTATGTTTATTAGTTTTTTTAAATAAGTTGATTTTGGTAGTTTAATATTTTTATAAAAAAGTTCATTTAAAATTTTTGCTTATTTAGTGTTTTTAAAAGTTTTTAAATTGTGTCTTATTAGCTTTTCTTAAAATTAGATTTGGTAAAAGTTTTGGTAAGTGCTTATTTGAATATTGCTTATTTTGATCTTATTCGGATTCTTTTAAAACCCTTTTAATCCGAACTAGGTGAAGTATTTAACAGATTTTCTTGAAATAGGTGGGAGGTAGGGACTCCGAGTTACGTTTAAGTTTTGTTTTCCCGAATTACATGCAAATTTTGGTTTCCCGAATTAGGTCCTATGCACGTTTTCCGAATTAGATCAACTACCTGTTATTCCGAACTACATCATTATTCACATTCCGAACTATATTGAAACTTCAGATTCTGAATTACATTGATGACAAATATTCCGAGTTAGGTTGTTCATGGGTATTCCGAATTAGGTGGTGGATTGGAATGTATTCCCAATTAGGTCAACCATTGTTGTATTCCGAGTTGTGAGCAAGATTATCTTTTCCGAATTACATTCAAGATAGCTTATTCCGAGTTAAGTCAGAAATTTTCACATTCCAAACTAGATTCAAACAGGTGGATCCCGAATTAGGTTGGGATTTACCTTTTCCGAATTAACTACAGCATCTTATATTCCGAACTACGTGGGTGACATTGATTCCGAATTAGGTGATGGATGGACTGATTCCGAATTAGATCAGATTTTGGGCATTTCGAGTTATGTTCAGTTTTTTATTTTCCAAATTATTTTCAAACCTTAATTTTTCCCGCCATTTTCACTTAGTTTATTTTTCAAATTATTTTTATTAGAGTTTTCATTTTTACAAAGTTTTAATTTTCAAATTTACTTTTAAAGTTTTATTTTTTCTTCATTTATTTTTAAGCCTTAATTTTTAATTTAACTTTTAAAGCTTTTATTTTTACTCAACGACATTTTCATTTTTGCTTTTAGTTTAAAATAGATAATCTCGCCACTTTATTTTTCCACCAAGAACGACTGAGTCGCACTTTCAACTGGTAATCAGTTTGAAAAGACTGGAACAACGAACAAGATTTTATATAAGAAAATCTCTTGTATTAAATGGCGCGGCTGCCGGGGAACGAACCCAGATCACCCGCGTGACAGGCGGGAATACTTACCTCTATACTACAACGAATCTTTTTCATACGAGAAAATCTCTTGTATTAAATGGCGCCGCTGCCGGTTTTTTTCGTAAAGATTAACGGTTTTCTGTGAGCGACGTGTTGAATTTTGGGACCCGTTCACTCTTGGACGTTATTTTTCGTGTCAAAAATTTCAAAAATCCTAAAAAAAATATATATAAAATTTTCAAAAATCCTAAAAAAATAAAAACCCAAAAAACCAAAAATATTTCTTGTCTATCTTTCTTTTCCTTTTGTAGGTGTGTATGCGTACCCGTGCTCGTAAGAAGAAAGCAACTCAAGCCGAAGTCTAAACTCAACCTATTGTCGCCATGGACAATCGACCAATGATCGAGCTTTTGCAAGCGCACGTAGAGGGCAACACCGATGCTATTGTCATACTCGAGATTGGAGCCAACAACTTTGAGCTCAAATACGGCTTCATTCAAATGGTCTCTGCTCAACCATTCTTGGGGCGTACACTTGATGATCCTCATGAACATATCAAAAGGTTCCTTCAACTCACTAATACGGTCAAGTATAATGGGGTTTCACAAGAGGTAATTCGCTTGCAACTTTTCCTTTCTCCTTAGAGGGAAAAGCCCTGCATTGGCTTGCAAAGGAACCGCCACAAAGTATTCTTGCGTGGTCGGATTTAGAGACCAAATTCATCAACTACTTTTTCCCACCCTCACGTACTACCGCTTTGCGCAATGAAATCATTAACTTTGAACAAAAGTACGGTGAGACATTTAGTGAATCTTGGGACCGTTTTAAGGAACTTTTAAGAAAGTGTCCACAACATGTTTTTACAAAAGTGCATCAAATTAATACTTTTTACAATGGTTTAAGCATGAATGACCAAGATTCACTAAATAGTGCCTCGGGGGGTAACATTTTGGTTAAGTATTCTAATGCCACGTGGGATATTATTGAGAATAAGTCTAGAGTGCAAACTAAGAGTGTTCGGGCTAATATGGCTAGTGCTAGTACTAGTGAGAGCGACAAGAGAATTGATAAGCTTACTTCGATTGTTGAAGCACTTGCTTTACAAACCGCTAACAATGCCAAAAACAACAATGCGCAAGTTAATGCTTTGAGTCAGTCATGTGAAATATGCGGGGGTTCTCATTCATACACCGATTGTCCTTCGACTCATGACAACCCGGAAAATATGTATGCCGCTAACGGTAACTTTTCTATGAGAGGCTATCAGGCACGTCCTCAAGGTGACCGCAATTTTTTTAGTTATCGTTCAAACAACTTCCTTTCACCACCCGATTTTCCTCCTCAAAACCAAAACAACTTCAATCGCAACAATCAAAACCAAACTCGAGCTCTAAATCAATATCAAACCCAAAGAAACCCATATCTACCTCAAGGAAATAATCAAGTTTACCAACAACCCGCTTATCAACCACCTACATACCATGCTCCTCCTTCCAACCAACCCACCGCATTTAATCACGAGGTTGAAACTTACATGAGGACTAATGACGCGCTGGTGCAGAATCTTCAGCGTCAAATCATCAACTTGAAAGGAGATATGGCGAAACAAGGGAATGATATTCGAGCCGATATGCGATACTCGTTAACAAGTCAAATTAATGACTTAAGGGATATGATGGCTAGTTTCTTCCCAAGTAATCAAGCCTCTAGTTTGGGTTCTCTTCTGAGTAAAACCGTTGCTAATCCAAGAAGGGAGATGAAAGCAATCACCACCCGAAGTGGAAAAGGTTTAAAGGAACCCGAGATTCCTACACCTACACCGGTGATTGTGACAAAGGAAAACGAGTCCCCTTATCCAATTCCTCCACCTTCTACTTCCATCCCTCCACCACCCAAGGATGTGAGTGAGAATTCCATTCCAAAGCCTTCATATCAACCCAATATACCTTATCCCTCAAGGTTGAGGAAAGAGAAGTTGAAGAACAAGAATGATATTCAGGTTTCTAACTTTCTTAAAATGTTTAAACAATTGAATTTCAACATCTCCTTTACTGAGGCTCTTGCTCACATGCGAAATATGCTAAAATATTTAAAGATCTTCTCAGTGACAAAGAAAAACTCCTTGATATCGCTCAGACCTAACTTAATGAGAATTGCTCCGCAGTGCTCTTAAGGAAATTACCAACCAAACTTGATGATCCGGGTCGCTTTCTCATTCCTTGCAACTTCCCCGGAGTAGAGAATTGTATGGCCCTAGCCGATCTAGGTGCTAGTATAAACTGAATGACATTAAGTGTTTGGAAACAATTTTCTCTACCTGAGCTAGTCCCCACACGAATGACATTGGAATTAGCTAACCGTACGGTTGCTTATCCGGTGGGGATAGCCGAAGATGTCTTCGTCGGTGTCGACAAATTCACCTTTCCGACGGATTTTGATGTCGTGGAGTATGAGATGGACCCCCGTGTTCCATTAATCGTTGGACGTCCATTCTTGAGGACCGGTCGCACTCTCATTGATGTAGCCGCGGGCGAATTAATCATGAGAGTTGGTGACGATAAAATCGTCTTCAACATGGGTAAACTTTCTAAGCAACCTTATGAAAATGAGAGCGCTAATTTCATTGACGTTCTTAATGAGGCTTGTGAAGAGCATTTCAAAGACGCTTGTAAAAGTGCTTCTTCTTCTCTACCCATTGTTGAGACCGTTTCCTCTATTGCTCCATCATTGACTCCATTTGGAGAAAGTGATTTCCTTTTGAAAGAATTTGAAGCAACTTTGGGGGATGTGGACTTAAAATATGACGATTCTCCCACCGATTGGGAAGAAGACATTCGTACCATTGAGAAACTTCTCAATGAGGACTATATTTCTCCACCGTCTCCTAAGGATTTCTCTATCTATGATCCGAATTTGACTACGCCTTCCATCGACAATCCTCCAGATTTAGAGCTTAAGGATTTACCATCTCATCTCGAATACGTGTTCCTTGAAGACAATAAGAAGTTACCCGTCATCATCGCAAAGGACTTGAAATAAGAAGAAAAATCTCGACTTATCGACGTGTTGAAGAATCATAAGAAAGCAATTGCTTGGAAAATTTCCGATATCCGCGGAATTGATCCAAACTTTTGTACTCATAAAATTCTCATGGAAGATAACTTTAAACCCGCAATACAAAGCTAAAGAAGGGTTAATCCTAGAATTCATGACGTCATCAAGAAAGAAGTTATCAAACTTCTAGACACCGGAATGATTTACTGTGATAATCTAACATTTTCAGGTAGTGAATTATTTTCTCGTATAATATATTGAAACTTATTTTTGTGTTGGTTGATGAACTCACAATTTACGGATTTAAATTTGTGCTTACGTGCATAATTTAACGTCCTTTACGACTAAACCGGAAACCTTAGGATTACGTATTTACGTTTTTGAACTCCGTTTTTGATGAGACAATTTTTATTAGATTCGTTT
Organism: Glebionis coronaria; assembly: GCA_025667525.1. NCBI lineage: Eukaryota > Viridiplantae > Streptophyta > Magnoliopsida > Asterales > Asteraceae > Glebionis > Glebionis coronaria. The sequence continues at coordinate 249,444,227 of CM046878.1, forward strand.
TGTGCCGTTGATTCATAATTTATAAAAACGTTTTTAGTAAAACGACCCGAGGACACGCAAATCGAGGAAACTAGAATCGAGGAATACCCGTAAATTAGCGGTATGGGACAAAATAATTTATCCCACCCCACTTACTTAAGGGGCGGCCAAACTAGACACCACATCAAGGATGTGGCATCTTTATACTCACTTAGCTTACAAGTGTAAGCATAGCCTTACACTTAAGCTACTTCAACCACAAAACCATCTAACTTTCTCATTACCACCATTCATACATGCAAACAACTCTCAAAACTCTCTCATCTCACCCTATTGCCGTCCCACATTCAAGAACAAACACCCCATTTAATCTTTTCTAGCCACAAGTTACTTGTTATCTAGCTATATTATGGAGTAACCTTGAAGCCTTGATTGCTTGGTGGCCATTTTAACAACAAAGGAGGTGATTTGCTTGTGTCCTAGGGCTAATTTCTCAACAAACTTTCTTGGTGTTTGATGATCTTGGAGATATATTTGGTGTTCATCAAGTTGTTATCTTCCAAAAACAAGATATACTCTTGGTTGGTAAAGAAGATCATCCTTTCCATTTCTCTTGTTATTTTTGTAAAGATCAAATGTATTTTCTTTCTTGTTGTATATGTATATGATGAATATATGATGATAAAAATTTTGTGTGGGGATCAAGTGTTGATAAATATGCTTAAAAAGATTAATAACCATAAGAAACAAGGCTAAAACCATGCTTAATTTGTTGGCTGTATAAAAACAGTAAGTAACCAAAACTTAAACTGATAAATTTGCATGGTGGAATCAATTTACAGTAAGTATAAGATGTCATACACATGTGAGAGTTGGCCATGCAATGGAATCATCAAAATGAGTGAGATGATGAGTGTGCTAATCTGAATAGTCTGTTTTGTAGGGACAGTTAAGTATAGTTAAACATAAAAGGGGCAGTAGCTATAACTAACTTATTTGTCGCACATAATATGAAGTTCATGCCATCCAAAAATGAGCTTCTAATTCATTGTATAACTCTAGATATGATAAAAATGGTGAAGATGAAACTAAAAATCAGATTTTGAAGAATTAATGTTTAATACTATTATATAAGCACTCAAATTATATAGTATAAAATGTGAAATTAAAACCCACTAACTTATGAATTTGATTTATATAAATATGTATAGGGTTAAATAAATGGACAATTTATAAAAATGGTAGTTGAATAATATTTATAAGTTATAAAAACTATAAACATGATTTTTACGACTTTTTCGGCTATTACCGTAAAATTAACGTTTTTCGCCAATTAAAACTTAGACGATAAAACCCCGTCTAATGTAAAGTTTTTAAAAGTCATATACTGATATATAAGTATCTAATTCAAGTAAAAACCGATAAAACCCGAACTATAGGACATACGGACATTAACAAGCTAAGTAAGCATATTGGACTAATAATTGGACTAAATAAGTTAAACACTTATAAAAAGTACTTATTGGGCTTAACCTATTTGGGCCCAACATGTAAAATGTAAATACTGATAATACAAGTATAAAATGGATTAAAACAAGTTAAAGAACTTATAATAAGCTTATTGGACTTAAAACATGTAAATAGATAAAACTAGTAAACTAGTAAAAAAGTTACCAATACATAAACACTAAAATGAGTAAATAAGAATATGTAAACCCACTTGATCATCATCATATGTACAAAATCATCATATGTATATTGTTATTTTGATAAAGTCAATGGACAAAAGTCTAAGACCGATTATTATTTATATAGGTTTCCGTGACCGAAGCACGCCCGTAGCCGATAATCCGCCTTTCATTATCAACGTGAGTTCATAGCCTCGCACTCTTTTAAATGTTTTATAAAATTATTTGTAAACCCGCGAGGGAGATAACATGCTAGATTTTGATAAAAATAGAACACAAGTAGTCCCGATGGTATGCTTAATGATATGGACCCGAATGATGCTATGACCCTATAAACGAGATACAAAGGATTATTAGTAGTTAGGTTATGTCACTCAAAGTCCCATTAGCATGAATTGTGAACTACCGGGATTTGGTAGACGCTTATGCATATGATAGTACTATTTAGGGACGATCACCCCAGTTCGCGCCTTGACGGTTGATCCCCGTCGTTTCACATTGATTGGTAAGCGAATTTATGTATGAGAAGATTTACATAGCGTGATTTTTGTGACGACACGCTAACTTAGATGGGCAAATTGTTTGTCGGGTTCGCGGCCCATTGTTTTGATAGTAAGGTAACAATGTCATGCGGCTAATAATAATCCAAATGAATTCAAATGTAATCCAATAACGATGCTAATAACGATAATAATATTACCTATAATGGTAATATTGAGGCTACGGTCTCATGGACGGTAAAAGATGTATGCTTGATTTATATATTGCCTGACTAGCAATACGAGGACTTACTTCTGATATTATACTTGTGTTCTGATTTCAACGATCGTTTTATATAACGGTTTTATTAAACTCTATGAATTCACTCGGCATTCGCTGATATGATTTTTGCATGTTTTTATCTCAGGTGCTTGAAGGTAATCCAGATGGAGATCGACTCTGATGGCCCACAAAATATTAAAAATGTTCATTCGATCTATGTTTTGTAAACTTATTGACTTGTAAAATTTGGGACCTGTTGTACACTTTAAAACTTTTTATCGAATGAATGTATGTTGAACCTTGTACAACCATTTTTATGTGTTGTCTATGATTGGAGTTATTATGCTATCCTGTAACACTCTAAAAGACCCTTCCGCTGTACCGATACGAAATTTGAGAGTGTTACAGTTTGGTACCAGAGCTCTCGTTATAGAGAACAAAAGATTTTAAAAACCAAGGTTTTGAACAAAACTTTTCAAAATCTTTTAACAATGAACATTTGAGAAAATATTTGAAAAATCTTTTGACTATAACGGTGCCAAAGATCTCCGACGTTACCAACAAGCCCTATTGAGAAGATATATATTTTGATATATATAATTTAATTTATATATATGTATATATCGTGATTTCAGTATGTAATTGTTTAATAAGTATGTTATCTTAATACAAGATATATATAAATGTAGATTGTCATGGCGGACCCTAATATTCCTGTAGAGAACCATGCTATTCCCGAACCTAATGTAGATGATGATCCTTATTTATACTTAGTAGATTATGATATGGATGATGAGGAGGAACCATTTGAGGATCCCGAGCCCGAGATAGGACTAGGAGATCAGATTGCCCCTCAGGTTGATATGTTAGAAAATGAGATTGATAATGTTGATATTGAGAATGATGATGAGATTGGGTTAGATAATTTAGATGATGAGATTGACGACGAGGATGTCGAGGAGGATATAGGTATAGACGATGAGGTTGATGATGATGAGGAAGCCGAGCTTATTTACCCTTATGATGTTCCAGAAGGGGGCCTTTACCCCCACCAGTTTATTTGTCTGATTCTGAGGATGAGCTACCTAGGGATGAAATGTCTGAATCGTCTGAATCTGATTCTGAATCAGAGGAGGATGAGGATGATAATACACCTGACGGTACTGATGGTATTGCTACTCGTAGACGTGTGATAGAAGAGTCGTCTAGTGCTCGAGAGGCTACTCATATTGATGGTCTTGCACCATGGGCCTTGAGACGTGATCTAGATGCTTCCCGTGTTAAGAGTAGTATGACAGAGACTGTATTAGGTGTTGTTCAGACTCATGTTGCTTATTTGGAGTCGAAGACTAAGGTTGGTGAGAAAGAGCGGGAATTGCTTAGTTTGGATTTGACTGATGTAGAGCGTGGTTTGAATGAGGCTTTTAGGAGGTTATCAGTGTTAGAAAGTGGTGAGTTTGCTGCTATGAAGAAAAAGGTGAACTCTATGGAAATTCAGTTGAATGTAGCTCGTGCGATGCGTGAGAAGGCTGAGAAGGAGTTGAATATATCTGTGGGTTGGAATAGTAGATTTTATGCTGACATGGTTGAAAGAGGAGTGATTCGTAAGCGCCCAGCTGAAGATGTGTCTAGTGATCGTCCGACAAAGATACAGAAGACGATGGATGATGGACCATCTGGCGGTTCTCAGTAGACCAGTCTGTGTTTAGTAGTGACCTTTGTATCTTTTGTACTTTTGTAGCTTTGACTGAACTGACTTGTTAGTAGTAGACCTGGCACGAATTTTGAGCATGTATAGTGCTAGAAACTTTGATATGGGATGTAATTAAGACAATGCTTTTGTTTCAAATCCAATGAAATATGTATCTTGTCTTGAATTCCATATTGTACCTTATTTGCATCTTGATTATGAATTCAATCCAGATTATATGAATCCCTTGTTGGGTGAATGCTTAATACTTTGAAATTGTGAAATTATAGAACTATGCCGCCCAAGAAAGCTGTGACTGAGGATGATGTACGTAGGATTATTACGGAGCAATTTACCGCATCTATGACTGAATTTATGGCAAATGCTAGAAATGAAGCTGGCGGTAGTGGAGCTGGCAGTAGTGGAGTTGGCGGTAGTAGAATTGGTGGTACTAATGTGAATGTGAATGCTAATAATATGAATGCTAATGCTGAAGGAAATATAGGAGGACTTGGAACTAATGTATCTGAAGTCGATGGCTGTACTTATGTGACGTTCATGAAATGTGAACCTCTACCTTTTAATGGAACTGAAGGTGCTGTATGATTAAGCTAGTGGATTGAGAAAATTGAGTCGGTGTTTCGGATTAGTAAGTGTAAGGAGGAAGATAAGGTGACTTTTGCTATGGCTACTCTTAAAGGTCGTGCGTTGACTTGGTGGAACGGGAGAATTGCTTTCATGGGTATTGATGCTGCTAATGCTACTCCTTGGGCTGAAATTAAGAAGTGGATGACTTTGGAATTCTGTCCCCGTAGTGTGATTATTAGGTTAGAACAAGATTTGATTCATCTGAGAATGAAAGGTGTGGACATTGATAGTTACACAAACCGATTCCATGAGTTGGCCTTGCTATGTCCTCGATTGGTGGAACCCGAAGAGATCCGAATTGAACAATATATTAAAGGGTTGACCAAGAATATCCGGGGGGACGTGACATCATCTAAACCACTGACCATTGATGATGCTGTTCGAATGGCTTACCAACTCATTGGACAGATAATTCAGGATATGGAAGATGAAGCCCGTGTTGGTGAGAAAAGAAAGGGAGACGGTGATCGTGTAGATAGAGGTGATAATAGGAAGAATTTCAATCACCGTCAGAACCAGAGAAAGGGGAATGCAAATGCTCTTACCAACAACACACCACGTAACGATGATAGATGTCCTAAGTGTGGCAACAAGAGGCATGCTGGCGACTGCTAGAAGTGCCGAAATTGCAGAAAGCTTGGACACAAGGTTGAAAGGTGTAAGAAGGGAACCATTTGCTTTAACTGTAATGAAGAAGGTCATAGGAAATCGGAATGCCCCAAGTTGAAAGCGATTGTACCTGGAAGAAACCCCCAGGGTGGTGTCTATCAACTTGGAACAATTGAGGTGAAGAAAGAGGATCCAAATGTCGTTACCGGTACGTTTTTACTCAACAATCATTATGTTGTTGCTTTATTTGATTCGGGTGATGATAGGAGCTTTGTATCCACTAAATTTAGTGCCCTTATTGACATTGAACCTGTTGAGATAAATACCAGTTACGAGGTGGAATTGGCTGATGGTAAATTAGTGAAAACTAATAAGCTATTAGAAGGATGCTCTCTAAATCTCTTGAACTATTCCTTTCCGATTGATTTGATGTTGATAGAATTAGGTAGTTTTGATATTATTATTGGTATGGATTGGTTGTCGTTGAATAATGCTACTATTTTATGTAGAGAGAAGAAGGTTAAGATTCCTCTTAGGAATAGGACATTAGTAATTGATGGTAATCGAGGTGAATCCCGTTTGAAAATCGTTTCATGTATTAAAGTCCAAAAGTACATCAGGAACGGTTGTGAGTTATTCTTAGCTCAAGTGACCGTGAATGAGTCTAGGGAGAAACGACTGGAAGATGTACCTATTATTTGTGAATTTCCTGAGGTATTTCCTAAAGATTTACCCGGACTTCCACCGATAAGGCAAGTAGAGTTTCGAATCGATTTAATTCCTGGTGCTGCACCGGTGGCACGTGCGCCTTACCGATTAGTCCCTTCTGAATTAAAGGAGTTATCTGAGCAACTTAAGGAGTTGTCTGATAAAGGTTTTATTCGACCGAGCTCGTCGTCTTAGGGAGCTCCAGTCTGGTTCGTTAAGAAAAAGGATGGATCTTTCCGTATGTGCATTGATTATAGGGAACTAAGTAAGTTGACAAATAAAAATCGATATCCTTTACCTAGGATTGATGATTTGCTTGATCAACTACAAGGATCTAGTGTGTATTCTAAGATAGATTTGTGGTTTAGATATCACCAACTTCGCGTCCGTGAAGAAGATATTCATATAACTGCATTTAGAACTCGTTATGGACACTATGAATTTCAAGTAATGCCATTTGGGTTAACTAACGCACCTGCGTTTTTCATGGATTTAATGAATCGAGTGTGCAAGCCCTACTTGGATAAATTTGTGATTGTGTTTATTGACGATATTCTAATCTATTCTAAGAATGAAGATGAGCATAAAGAACATTTAAGGATTATTTTGAATTTGTTAAAGGATGAAAGGTTGTATGCTAAGTTTTTGAAATGTGATTTCTGGTTAGATTCTGTGCAATTTCTTTGTCATGTGATTAACAAAGATTGAATTCATGTTGATCCTGCAAAGGTTGAAGCTATTAAGAATTGGTCTGCACCGACAACGCCAACGGAAGTGCGACAGTTCTTAGGATTGGCTGGCTATTATAGGTGGTTCATTAAAGAATTTTCTTTAATAGCTAAACCATTGACTAAGCTTACCCAGAAGAATAAACCTTTCGTTTGGGGAAGTGATGAAGATGGAGCATTTCAGACATTGAAGCAAAAATTATGTAGTGCGCCAATTCTATCATTACCCGACGGGAGTGAAGATTTTGTAGTATATTGTGATGCATCTCTTAGAGGTTATGGAGCTGTTTTGATGCAGCGAGAGAAAGTGATAGCTTATGCTTCTAGGCAATTAAGGAAGAATGAGGAGAATTATACTACTCATGATCTTGAGTTAGGAGCTGTAGTCTTTGCTCTTAGGTTGTGGAGACATTAATTGTATGGCACCAAGTGTACGGTATTCACCAATCACAAAAGCCTACAGTATATTCTCGATCAGAAGGAATTGAACATGAGGCAACGAAGATGGATAGAATTGTTAAGTGATTATGATTGTGATATAAAATATCACACAGGAAAAGCCAATGTTGTTGCCGATGCGTTAAGCAGGAAAGATAGAGAGCCTATCAGGGTACATTCTTTAGTTTTGACCGTGCACAATAATTTGCCTGAGCAAATTAGAAATGTGCAAATAGAAGCTTGTAAGAAAGAAAATTTTGTTAACGAAGGGTTCCGAGGAGAAGGAGATCCTTTAGAGGTTAGAGCTGATGGAGTGAAATGCTTAAGAGGTCGTATGTGGATACCTAAGTTTGGAGGCTTAAGAGACTTGATTATGTTAGAGTCCCATAAATCTAAGTATTCCATTCATCCGGGATCTGATAAGATGTACCAAGATTTGAAGAAGTTGTACTGGTGGCAAAATATGAAAGCTGATATTGCTATGTATGTTCTTCAATGCTTGACTTGTGCTAGAGTTAAAGCTGAACATCAAAAGCCATCAGGACTACTTGAACAACCAAAGATTCCTGAATGGAAATGGGAGCGAATTACAATGGACTTTATCACCAAGCTTCCTAGAACATCATCTGGAAACAACTCGATTTGGGTTATTGTCGACAAACTGACCAAATCAGCACACTTCATTCCGGTTAAAGAGCAGTTCTCACTGGAGAAGTTGACTCGTATTTACCTTGATAATGTTGTATGCAAGCATGGAGTGCCTGTATCGATCATTTCAGATCGAGATCCTAGATTCGCATCGAATTTTTGGAAATCCCTCCAAAGATCTTTGGGAACGAATCTCGACATGAGCACTGCTTATCACCCCCAGACTGATGGGCAGAGTGACAGGACGATACAAACACTAGAAGATATGTTGAGAGCTTGTGTGTTAGATTTTGGTAAGAATTGGGATAAACATTTGCCGTTAGCAGAGTTTTCGTATAACAATAGTTACCATTCTAGTATTAAGGCTGCTCCGTTTGAAGCTTTGTATGGTAGGAAGTGTAGATCTCCTGTATGTTGGAGTGAAGTTGGGGATACCCAGCTCACGGGACCGGAATTGATCCGGGAGACTACGGAGATGATAGTTCAGATTAAGAATAGGTTGTTGACTACCCGTAGTAGACAGAAAAGTTACGCGGATGTACAGCGGAAGCCGATGGAGTTTAAAGTGGGTGACCGATTAATGTTGAAAGTATCACCATGGAAAGGCGTTATAAGATTTGGAAAACGAGGGAAATTAAATCCCCGTTATATTGGACCCTTTAAGATTTTATCAATAGTAGGCCCGGTGGCTTACAAACTAGAGTTACCCCCAGAACTTCGTGGTGTTCACAACACATTCCATGTATCTAATCTGAATGTCTAGCAGTGAGTGATGAGAAAATTTCGTTGGATAAGGTTCGAATAGATGGGAAGTTGCATTTTATCGAAGAACCCGTAGAGGTTATGGATCGTGAGGTAAAGCAACTGAAACAAAGTCGGATACCTATTGTCAAGATCCGATGGAATTCAAAGCATGGACCGGAATATACTTGGGAACGAGAGGATGAAATGTGGAAGAAATATCCGCACCTCTTTGATTTCAATAAGAAACGGACATCAAAATGAAATGGATCACGAGGACGTTGATCCCTTTTAGGAGAAAAGCTGTGACAATCTAACATTTTCAGGTAGTGAATTATTTTATCGTATAATATTTTGAAACTTATTTTTGTGTTGGTTGATGAACTCACAATTTACGGATTTAAATTTGTGCTTACGTGCATAATTTAACGTCCTTTACGACTAAACCGGAAACCTTAGGATTACGTTTTACGTTTTTGAACTCCGTTTTTGATGAGACAGTTTTTATTAGATTCGTTTTGTGCCGTTGATTCATAATTTATAAAAACGTTTTTCGTAAAACGACCCGAGGGCACGCAAATCCAGGAAACTAGAATCGAGGAATACCGGTAAATTAACGGGATGGGACAAAATAATTTATCCCACCCCACTAACTTAAGGGGCGGCCAAACTAGACACCACATCAAGGATGTGGCATCTTTATACTCACTTATCTTACAAGTGTAAGCTTAGCCTTACACTTAAGCTACTTCAACCACAAAACCATCTAACTTTCTCATTACCACCATTCATACATGAAAACAACTCTCAAAACTATCTCATCTCACCTCATTGCCGTCCCACATTCAAGAACAAACACCCCATTTAATCTTTTCTAGCCACAAGTTACTTGTTATCTAGCTATATTATGGAGTAACCTTGAAGCCTTGATTGCTTGGTGGCCATTTTAACAAAGGAGATCATCCTTTCCAATTCTCTTGTTATTTTTGTAAAGATCAAATGTATTTTCTTTCTTGTTTTATATGTATATGATGAATATATGATGATAAAAATGTTGTGTGGGGATCAAGTGTTGATAAATATGCTTAAAAATATTAATAACCATAAGAAACAAGGCTAAAATCATGCTTAATTTGTTGGCTGTATAAAAACAGTAAGTAACCAAAACTTAAACTGATAAATTTGCATGGTGGAATCCATTTACAGTAAGTATAAGATGTCATACACATGTGAGAGTTGGCCATGCAATGGAATCATCAAAATGAGTGAGATATGATCAAAACAAGATGAGTGTGCTAATCTGAATAGTCTGTTTTGTAGGGACTGTTAAGGATAGTTAAACATAAAATGGGCAGTAGCTATAACTAACTTATTTGTAGCACATAATATGAAATTCATGCCATCCAAAAATGAGCTTTTAATTCATTGTAGAACTCTAGATATGATAAAAATGGTGAAGATGAAACTAAAAATCAGATTTTGATGAATTAATGTTTAATACTATTATATAAGCACTCAAATTATATAGTATAAAATGTGAAATTAAAACCCACTAACTTATAAATTTCATTTATATAAATATGTATAAGGTTAAATAAATGGACAATTCATAAAAATGGTAGTTGAATAATATTTATAAGTTATAAAAACTATAAACATGATTTTTACGACTTTTTCGGCTATTACCGTAAAATTAACGTTTTTCGCCAATTAAAACTTAGACGATCAAACCCGTCTAATGTAAAGTTTTTAAAAGTCATATACTGATATATAAGTATCTAATACAAGTCAAAACCGATAAAACCCGAACTATAGGACATACGGACATTAACGAGCTAAGTAAGCATATTGGACTAATAATTGGACTAAATAAGTTAAACACTTATAAAAAGTACTTATTGGGCTTAACCATTTGGGCCCAACATGTAAAGTGTAAATACTGATAATACAAGTATAAAATGGATTAAAACAAGTTAAAGAACTTATAATAAGCTTATTGGACTTAAAACATGTAAATAGATAAAACTAGTAAACTAGTAAAAAAGTTACCAATACATAAACACTAAAATGAGTAAATAAGAATATGTAAACCCACTTGATCATCATCATATGTACAAAATCATCATATGTATATTGTTATTTTGATAAAGTCATTGAACAAAAGTCTAAGACCGATTATTATTTATATAGGTTTCCGTGACCGAAGCACGCCCGTAGCCGATAATCCGCCTTTCATTATCAACGTGAGTTCATAACCTCGCACTCTTTTAAATGTTTTATAAAATTATTTGTAAACCCGCGAGGGAGATAACATGCTAGATTTTGATAAAAATAGAAAACAAGTAGTCCCGATGGTATGCTGAATGATATGGACCCGAATGATGCTATGACCCTATAAACGAGATAAAAAGGATTATTAGTAGTTAGGTTATGTCACTCAAATTCCCATTAGAATGAATTGTGAACTACCGGGATTTGGTAGACGCTTATGCATATGATAGTACTATTTGGGGACGATCACCCTAATTCACGCCTTGACGGTTGATCCCCGTCGTACCACATTGATTGGTAAGCGAATTTATGTATGAGAAGATTTACATAGCGTGATTTTTGTGACGACACACTGACTTAGATGGGCAAATTGTTTGTCGCGTTCGCGGCCCGTTGTTTTGATAGTAAGGTAACAATGTCATGCGGCTAATAATAATCCAAATGAATTCAAATTTAATCCAATAACGATGCTAATAACGATAATAATATTACCTATAATGGTAATATTGAGGTTACGGTCTCATGGACGGTTTAAGATGTATTCTTGATTTATATATTGCCTGACTAGCAATATGAGGACTTACTTCTGATAATATACTTTTGTTCTGATTTCAACGATTGTTTTATATAACGGTTTTATTAAACTCTATGAATTCACTCGGCATTCGCTGATATGATTTTTGCATGTTTTTATCTCAGGTGCTTGAAGGTAATCCGGATGGAGATCGACTCTGATGGCCCACAAAATATTAAAAATGTTCATTCGATCTATGTTTTGTAAACTTAATGACCTATAAAATTTGGGACCTGTTGTACCCTTTAAAACTTTTTATCGAATGAATGTATGTTGAACCTTGTACAACCATTTTTATGTGTTGTCTATGATTGGAGTTATTGTGCTATCCCGTAACACTCTAAAAGACCCTTCCGCTGTACCGATAGGAAATTTGAGAGTGTTACATTTACCATATCTTGGATTCCCCATGGGTTAGTCCCGTCCATTGTGTGCCTAAGAAAGGCGGAATAACCATTGTTCCCAATGAAAACAACGAGTTGATTCCCACTCGACTTGTCACGGGTTGGCGAGTTTGCATAGACTATCGCAAGCTCAATGATGCCACTCGCAAGGATCATTTTCCTCTTGCTTTCATGGATCAAATGCTCGAGCGTCTAGCGGGTAATGACTACTATTGCTTCTTAGACGGTTTCTCCGGGTATTTTCAAATTCCCATCAATCCTAAAGACCAAGAGAAAATCACATTCACTTGTCCTTATGGAACATTTTCTTACAAAAGAATGCCTTTCGGCTTATGCAATGCTCCTGGGACTTTCCAACGGTGTATGATGGCTATATTCCATGACATGGTTGAAGAAACTATGGAAGTCTTTATGGATGATTTCTCGGTCTATGGTGATTCTTTCTCTACTTTCCTTGCCAATTTTTGAACGTATGCTCAAACGGTGTGAAGACACTCGTCTTGTTCTAAATTAGGAAAAATGCCATTTCATGGTAAAAGAAGGCATTGTTCTTGGTCATAAAATCTCCAAAGCCGGTCTTGAAGTCGACCGTGCCAAAGTTGAAGTGATTTCCAAATTACCTCCACCTTCAACCGTGAAGGGTGAGAGAAGTTTCCTTGGTCATGCGGGCTTCTATCGTCGTTTCATTCAAGATTTTTCTAAGATCGCTCGCCCGATGACCCACCTCTTGGAAAAAGATACTCCTTTTATCTTTTCTAAAGAGTGTATTGACTCTTTCAATCTTCTTAAGGATAAATTAACTAAGGCACCGGTCTTGGTTACCCCTAATTCGGAGTTAGCTTTTGATTTGATGTGTGATGCTAGCGATTTTGCTATTGGAGCGGTTTTGGGACAAAGAGTGAACAAACACTTCCAACCAATCCATTATGCTAGCAAGACAATGACGGGGGCTCAATTGCATTATACCACTACCAAAAAAGAGCTTTTAGCTGTAGTGTATGCTTTTGAAAAAATTCGCCCCTATCTTGTCCTTTCCACCACCATTGTGTATACCGACCATTCCGTGTTGAAGTACTTGTTAACTAAACAAAATCCAAGCCAAGAATTCTTCGTTGGGTTTTGCTCCTACAAGAATTTAAAATCAAAATTCGTGATAAAAAGGGAGCGGAAAACCTAGCCACAGATCATCTTAGTAGACTCGAGGATCCTTATCAAGGGGAGCTCCCAAATCAAGAGATTAATGACTATTTTCCCCTTGAGGCCTTGATGTCTATTAACTCCAATCTTGATGAAACCCCATGGTTTGCGGACATTGCAAACTATTTAGCGGGTGGAATTCTCAAGGAAGGGTTAACGTCCCAACAAAAAAAAAGTTCTTTAAAGACATTAAGCACTATTTTTGGGACGACCCTTACCTTTTCAAACAATGTGCGGATCTTGTCATTCGTCGGTGTGGTGATGGGCCAGCAATTTTATTAATCCTTGAAGCCTGCCATAAAGGACCCTCTGTTGGTCACTTTGGTCCTAATTACACCGCGAAGAAAGTTTTCGATCTGGATTTTATTGGCCCACCATTTATCATGACGCTCATGAAATGGTTAAACATTGTGATGCTTGCCAAAGACAAGGAAAGATCACACATAAAGATGAGATGCCTCAAAATTTCATACAAGAATGTGAAATCTTTGACGTATGGGGCATCGACTTTATGGGGCCATTTCCATCATCCAAAGGGAACAAGTACATCCTTGTAGCCGTTGACTACGTATCCAAATGGTTGAAGCAAAGGCTCTCCCTACGAACGATGCGAGGGTGGTTGTGAAATTTATGAAGCAGTTATTTGCTCGATTCGATGTTCCTCGTGCTATCATTAGTGATCGCGGGACTCATTTTTGCAATCATCAATTTGCTAGAGTCATGGCTAAGTACGGTGTCAATCACCGTCTTTCCACCGCTTATCATCCCCAAACAAATGGTCAAGCCGAGATATCTAACCGTGGATTGAAGAGAATATTAGAGCGTAATGTGGGAGAGCATCGTACCTCGTGGGCCGATAAGTTAGATGATGCTTTGTGGGCTTTCCGTACCGCATATAAGACACCTATTGGTTGCAGTCCATATCGTCTTGTGTATGGGAATGCATCCCACCTCCCTATTGAGTTGGAGCATAAGGCGTACTGGGCCCTGAAGTGGGCCAATTTTGATATCAACAAAGCCGGTGATCTTCGGAAGATTCAACTCAACGAGCTAAATGAACTGAGGAATGAAGCTTATGAGAACTCATTGATCTACAAGGAGAAAACCAAGATCATTCAAGATGCAAGGATTTAGAACCGAGAGTTTCACGTTGGTGATCAAGTTTTACTCTTTAACTCTCGGTAGAAGATCTTCTCGGGTAAGCTTAAGAGCCGTTGGTCTGGTCCATTCACCGTCGCCAAAGTCTTCCCTTACGGCACCATTGAACTTTCTCAACCAAATGGACCGAATTTTAAAGTGAATAGCCAGCGTATGAAGCTGTACTTTGGTGAGGACATCTCTCCTGAGATGATTCCATCCCTCACCACGTTTCCCTTGAATTAGTTCTGGGTCGAGTCAGGCTCGTGACTCGGTTAACAAAAACAAGCGCTTCTCGGGAGGCAACCTGTTGATCTATCCTTTCTCCGTTTTCATAATAAGTGTAGGGGGAGCCCCGTAGGTGTTTGTTGTCTTGTTTCTTATGATGTGCAGGGATTATAGCTTCAAAGAACACTTTTGATAACATTTGACGACCGTGATCCCGTGCACCCGCCTTCCTGGTTCTATCCTAAACTGTCGTTATTCAACATTTCATATCTTATATGTTCACATTGACATCACTATAGTTGTATCTTCCTTAGCAAGATTTAAACAACGTGCACAATGTCCTAAGTGTAGGGGAGTTTACTCCCACATGCTTAAACATTAAGGACAATGTTTATATCAAGTGTATGGGGGGACTTCTATCGAAGTAAGTGGGCTTTTCCATGAATTTGTCCTCATTTTAACTGGAAAATTTGATTTTTCGTCATTTTTCAAAATTTTTAATCTATTTTGGCCTAGTAGTTTTTCCTTTGTTATCGTTATTTACTTTATTTGCTAAAATAAAGGTTAATAAAGTGGTTTTAATTTTTCAAAAGTTGTGAATCTATTGACTCAACCCGAGTTTACTTATCCAAGTTTACTCTAGCTAGTATCCTTAACGTGTTTAAGTCAATTTTTGCTAGGCTTTTATATAGGGAACTTTAAAACGCGAAAGTCTTAACTCTCACGGGTTAAGAACAAGAACTTTTCGCAAGTTCCTATAATTGATCCTAGAAAGTCGTTTATCAAGAGAACTTTAAAATGCAAATTCTAAACTTGAAAAAGTCTAAGAAGATGCAAGATCGTATAGATGACTTAAAAACCCAAAACTTTGACTTAATTGGCTAAGCATCCACGAGTCTCATTCCTTGAGATTTTATATTGTGGAGAACGAGAGATGATAGAGTTAATTATAAGTTTGGTATTATTTCATGAATTTATGTGAGTTGATTATAAGCTTTTTCTCCCATCGGTTGCTAATAAATTTAATTGCAATAAATAAGGTTGTACGATTTGAAAAGTTACTTAGCTTCTAGCACAAGATCGTTTAAAAGTTGCTCGGTATTAATTAGAGTCCATAGCCAAGGCATAACTTATTGAAGCGGGATGCAAAGATTCACGAGTCTGAAAAGGCCCTAACAAGGCATGAGGGATACATTTTGTTGCTAAAGATCCCAAGTGATGTGAAGAATCATTTATCAAAAATCAATATGAAGGATCGAGACACACGACGAAAAGCAAATACTCCCTTAAAGATCATGGAGAAGTCTATCTGAAAAGACCCTAGCAAGGTATGAGGATAAATAGATCCAAGTCCTAAAAGGAGGCGGATCATTGTATATTAAAGTCCAAAATAAAGATTGGAGAAATGAAGAAGTCGTGGTCCAAATATGAAGAATCTCTCAAAAACATCAAGTGAAGAAATTCCTATTATGAAGAGAAGACCATAATTTCAAGAACGTCTCTCAAGATTCAAAGTATGAAGTCGCTGCCAAATATAGGTCCGAGAAAGGTCTCAAATCGTGAAGCGAGTTATGCCAAGATATGAACTTTATGAGGTCCCGAGAAGAAGTTTTAAAAGATTTTTTCCTTTAGCTAGCTATTGATTAAATCGTCCTACTTTATTTTCAGCCTAAATAACTATCGAAATAAGTCAACAATGCATCCTCGTGATCATTCAAGACAACAATAAAATATAAGAGATACACCTAGGAATAAGGGAGTCTAAGTGAATAATTGGGCCACATGAGTTTGTGTTAGTTTTCTAACTTATAATAACAATGATCTCGATTTTAAGCTTGGTATGGGGAACGTGAAACTTGAGGGTGATAAACATTCATGACAATCCAAAACCCCAATGTAAGTCTTTGATTTCTTTACTTGTTTTGTATATATTTCTATCTTTTTAGTTTCCTTAGTGTATAGTATTTAATAAAGGCCAAGGTGGGTTATTTATGATGAAAAATGTAAAACGTGCTTTGAAATTAATGCATTGCATGAGAGCATTGCAATGGTCAAGTGTAGGGGATTTAATTAGTGTGAAAACACTTATCCTTTTACCACTTGTTACCAATAATAACAAGACCAAAACGTGTATTTTTTGTCGTAAAAGTCGGAGTTATGCGTGGTTTGTGTTTTTATTGTGTTTCAGGATAAAAATATAAAAAAAGGAAGAAAACACTGGCTATCAAGGGCTTTTATCGAAGAAAAAGACAAAAGACGAAGTCAAAAGGACAAAAGTGCAAGAATAACGGAAGTCCAAGGCCTATTCTAAAGATTTATCGAAGAAAAAGTCTAAAGACGGGAGTTTAATGAAGTCGAAGAACCAAGTCTAATTAAAGAAGAAAATTATATGACGAGTTCAATTTATATCGACAAATCCCGAGACGACGTCGAGAAAGACAAAGAATTTAAATCGAGTCGAGACGAGAAAGAAAGAAGAAAGCATCAACACCTAGCCTCCCCACCTCCTATATATACCCTCCTAATGTTTCATTAGGAGGGTGTTAGTTAGTTAATTTTTCTAGTTTTATTTTTAAGTATGTTTTATTTTTCTTCTCTCTAGTTTTTCTTTCAAGCTTTTCAAACCTTCATCTTAATCTTGTAATCTTTGATATTAATCTTCAATTTAATCAAGTTTATTTCATAATTCTCATTCTACCTTTTTTAATAATCTATAGTTTTGGCTTAATTAATCATGTAGTTGGTTTAAATTTGTTGATGATGTGATTGTTTTGCTTATTTAATTGTGCTTATTGAGTTGATGTTTAGAGTTTTTAGATTAAGGTGCTTATTTGCTTAATTTTTATGTTTATTAGATTTTTTTAAATAAGTTGATTTTGGTAGTTTATTATTTTTATAAAAAAGTTGATTTTAAACTTTTGCTTATTTAGTGTTTTTAAAAGTTTTTAAATTGTGTCTTATTAGCTTTTCTTAAAATTAGATTTGGTAAAAGTTTTGGTATGTTCTTATTTGAATATTGCTTATTTTGATCTTATTCGGATTCTTTTAAAACCCTTTTAATCCAAACTAGGTGAAGTATTTAACAGATTTTGCCGAAATAGGTGGGAGGTGGGGATTCCGAGTTACGTTTAAGTTGTGTTTTCCCGAATTACATGCAAACTTTGGTTTCCCGAATTAGGTCATGTGCACGTTTTCCGAATTAGATCAATTACCTGTTATTCCGAACTACATCATTATTCACATTCCGAAGTATATTGAAACTTCAGATTTCGAATTATATTGATGACAAATATTCCGAGTTAGGTTGTTCATGGGTATTCCGAATTAGGTGGTGGATTGGAATGTATTCCGAATTAGGTCAACCATTGTTCTATTCCGAGTTGTGAGCAAGATTATCTTTTACGAATTACGTTCAAGATAGCGTATTCCGAGTTAAGTCATAATTTGTCACATTCCCAACTAGATTAAAACAGGTGGATCCCGAATTAGGTTGGGATTTACCTTTTCCGAATTAACTACAGCATCTTATATTCCGAACTACGTGGGTGACATTGATTCCGAATTAGGTGATGGATGGATAGATTCCGAATTAGATCAGATTTTGGGCATTTCGAGTTATGTTCAGTTTTTTATTTTCCAAATTATTTTCAAACCTTAATTTTTCCCGCCATTTTCACTTAGTTTATTTTTCAAATTATTTTTATTAGAGTTTTCATTTTTACAAAGTTTTAATTTTCAAATTTACTTTTAAAGTTTTAATTTTTCTTAATTTATTTTTAAGCCTTAATTTTTAGTTTAACTTTTAAAGCTTTTATTTTTACTCAACGACATTTTCATTTGGGTTTTGGGTTTAGGGTTTAGGTTTAGGGTTTAGGGTTTAGGGTTTTGTTTTTAGTTTAAAAAAGATAATCTCACCACTTTATTTTTTCACCAAGAACGACTGAGTCGCACTTTCAACTGGTAATCAATTCGAAAAGACTGGAACAACGAACAAGATTTTATATAAGAAAATCTCTTGTATTACTGACGTTGGTCGGGTCTCGGGTTTGATAAATATCAGTATATAAATGAGTCTAGACTCCTAGATAAGTGGGTCATACCACTTCGGTTTCTATAAAAATCGTCACGTTAAACGTTAATTTAATATAGTCCAATTCTTACAATTTCCCGACATCCCTCGTAGATTAGGTCGCTTCTCCTAAACCATAAATAATATATATGAGTTATTTTTACCAAAGTCATTACTAACTTATGTAATTTACTTATTCTAAGTTCAGTTGCCCCTAATTTATGCTTATCATATCTTAATCACACATTTCCTCACTTAGAGATGTTGGCTGTTTTAGGCAGCCAATCTCATTTTCACCGTTTCGGCCGCCATTTACAAACCGTAATGAACTGGTGAACTATCCAATTAATTCTAGTTATTCATAACTTTATATACAACCCATAGTCATATCTTTTTCATTGGTTATGGGTTCTAGTATTAGTTTTCTGTCCGTTTATTCAGCATGTTCAGAATTAACTTAATTACGTCTTTAGGTCATATCTCACTCTTCGAGAATCGTCACGGGTCGTGCCACCCGGGGAAATACTCATAAAACAAACCTCTATCCAAATCTCTCAAGTCCCAATAGCCCAAACCTACTTATTTCATTGGAAATATAGCGTTTCTCAACTGATCAAAAATACCTTGTTAATAGTATATCCCTATGGCTTGTTAAGCTTGCATTTTGATGTTAGAAATTCTTATACGATGTCCACCCATATAAAATAATCAATAAAAATATATATACAGATATTAAATGAAATTTTACAAAATGAAAATAATATTAATAGCATAAGATAAATAGTTACATCAAAAGGTATTATGAACCTTACAAGATAGATGAAAATACAACAATTGAACAACCATCCATCTTTGCTTCCAATCAACACCACTCCAGTTACCCATATACTCTTTAACCAAGCTTAAAACTCATGAATATATTCATTACTTCAGCCCCTAAAATCATCTTGAATAAAAAGATTGATGAAGATTTGCAGTGGTTCAACCCAAGAACTTTATTTAAGACTACAAGGCCTTAATATTCTAAGTTCAAAATAAAAATAAAAATACAAGGCCATAATATTTATCACCAAAAATTAGCTAGTAAGTTTGATATGAAATTGATATTGTTTTGGGGCCGTTTGACGTCAAAAACAAAGGAACCAAAGAGAGTGAAATGAATTCTTAATTTACTATGAGAAGTATTTTTCTTTTTGTGTGAGATTTAAATAGGATAAATGTTAGAAGCACAAGTGTCCTCTTATGTGGAAGATTTTGCCAACAAGATAATTCATATATATCATATCTTTGTTGTTTCCGTCTAAGTGAAAGTGGGCGTGTTTTATTTATAAGATTTACCCGATAATTTTAAAAAGCGGGTATTATCGAAGACCGATATTTTAAAAGTTACGCGATTTAAAAAAATACAAGTAAAACACGAAAAAATAAACGCTCAATATAAAATATAAATATCGACATTCGGAGAACGTTGATATTTCGATAAATAAGTGAGGCTTATAAAGTAATAAACGTTTACACGTTATATAAACGAACGACGCTTAAAGGTATATTGTAAATTACGAAAAATGCACGTAAGACGAAAAATTAAAACAACGACAACATAAAATAGTTTTATATCATAATAAGGATATTTACGGTCGATGACGGATATAGACTTTGCCAATAATTAATAAATGACAAGTACTCAATACGTTAAAGCCTTTACCTTGCCGGTTAGCCGAGAACTCAATATTATTCGACAAAATAATCATGACAAATAAAAGTCGATTAATAAATATTGGTCCGCATATAAGAAATAGTATTAGAACTCGGTCTAAATGCTGATTTTAAAGTTCGAGTTACTATAGTAGCTACCCCTTTAGGAAGCGACGTCCTGGCGCTTGATTCCTCTTAATAGTCTTTGGTTTAATGGCGAAGATGTGAGGAACAGACAAGTGAAATTGAGTATCTTGAAGTTCGTTTTCTCTCGATTCTTGACAAATTGAAAGTCCTAAAAATCTCAAGTCTTTAATTGTTCTTGGTTGTTAGGGTATTTGGAAGTCTATGTCTATTTCAATCAACACGTAAAAAAGATTGAAAAATATTAGGCTATGTATCCGTAAAACACTTTGCAAATACCAAGTAATTAACAAAAATACAAAATTCAAATGCATAAGAGTAATAGTGCTAAAAATGTAAGCTAAATGAAAGTTCAAGGGTTAAAATGTAAATTTCAGAAACTAAAAGGACCAAAAGTGTAAAATTCTAACAAACTTGTAACTACTTTTAACCAACTAACAAACTATCTAATTGAATTTGACAACAAATTGAAAGTTTAGGGACTGAAATCTAGAAAAACCTAAAAACAAGAAAGATTAGCCATTAATGAAAACAGTTACACACTATAAGGACCAAAATGCAATTAAATAGGAATTTTTAACAAAATCGGGCTAAGCAAATGAATAAGCTCGTGTGAGCTTAATAATGGACCAAATAAGCTCTAGTTTGTTTCAAAGAGCTTAAATTTGAATTTTAGCTAGACAAGCACAAGGAAACAGCTTAAAAGCTCAAAAATCACAAGATAGCTTATTCTTATAAGCCAAGAATAAGCAAACAAGTAATCCAGACATCCACAACTTGATTTTAATGCTCAATCTTGTTAAACATTTTAAAAGGAGTATGGAATGTCTTTCCAAATTGAAAATGATTACCTAGATAAGCTAGAATCTGAATTTAAGCTGAAAAGTGCTTATTTGACCAAACGTTGACCAGATTTTTCAAAAAGCTGAAAACTTCAAAACTCACTCAAGACATGTTTTCAACAAGATTTGTGAAAGAAAATTGGCACATTTGTGAAGTGGAAATGCAGTTACAAGAAAACAGTAAGGCTCACATTATAGAAACATGCATTTGGTCATAGACTTATTAAAAAGCTGATTTCTTATTCAAAGTAGCAAACTGTAGAATTTCCTTGTACAAACTAATTCTTTGGATGTTAAATTTCAACTAGAAACTGATTTTAGGCAAAATGATCAAGTAATGAAAGAATGCAAGTGATTTGAATAGAGCAAGTTTTCTGAATAAACTGACTAAAACACTTGACCCATACTTTTCTAATGCCAATTGCCTTTTTGACTAATGTTTTGACTTCAAAACTAAGCAAAATTTTTACCACTAGTTTACCAAGTGTAAACGAACAAATTTGAACTGATTAAACAGACCTTAATCACAAGTGCTATGTAAATCCAAACACCATTTTAGGAAGCTATGAAATACTTTTTCAAATGAAATCTGATCTCAAGACTTGTTTGGTTAATGAAATGAGAGTAAATTTGACTGAATTCAAACTTGCTATCTCACTAGACCACAAAATGAACTCAAAAGGCTTATTACTGATGAAAATGAAGATTGAAAACAAGAAAACTCAGATTTAAGCTACAAGTTTACTCAAATATTATCAAGATAACACAATTACACTAAGACAAAAACAAACACATGATCATATCAGCAAGTAATGTTTACACTAGGAATTTAACATGCATTACAATTTAGGGGAACCAAAAACAGATTTGTGAGACCTTTTAGCTTGAAGCCTCCTCTGATGGAGTAGAGGAGTGCTGAACTCTCTATAACTACTTCCTTCAAACCTAATTCAACTACAATCATTAACCATATAACCTCCAAATGCTATCTCTAATCTAATCATCAAAATCTGCTTAACTACTTCAACAGGAACTGGCATGAAACTGAATCTTGCTAGAAATGCTTGAACATCTTCCAAATCACATCAAAAACTCCATTGATCAAAATGATCAACAGAAACACAAGGTATCAACAGGTATGAAGATTTGAGTAAGGTAAATGAAGATAAGAGTATGAAATGAATATTTTTGTGTTTTATTTGTTTGGAGGGAAAAGAAGTTACAAATTCTAACTGAATAACTACCTCTCAAGTGTGTGTCAAACACTTGAGAGAAGCTAGCTATGAAATATGAACTAGAAAAATGGGAGAGAAATTACAAGTGTGTATTTTTTTTCACACTTAAACTACACTGTTACAAATGAAGGTCCTAATGCTATTTATAGAGTCTTGATGATGAGTTGTTGTAGATTGTGACGTGTCTCAACCAATGGGGAAGTGCCAAGTGTCAAGGTTTAGTTGATTGCAGATTCTTCATCAAGAACACAAAAGGGGTTTTCGATTCTGTTGACTCTCAGTCTAGTTGAGTTGTGTAGTTGGATTCGTCTTCTCATTTTGTGTCTTTTTCATGTAGAAAATTTGACATGAAATGCAGTGTAGCTCCTTTTTGATTCTGGGCTCATTCTTGGAGAAGATGACACGTGTCAACAATTCATTTTCTCTCAGCAAGACACACGGATCATTATCCGTTTTGGATATAATGGATTATTGGTTGTCAGCTTGTGATTGGTCAAAAAGGAAATAAATGCGCCCCCAACTCTGATTTGTTTATTAATTGTAAATTCGAGTTAGTGGCCAACTGGCACACTACTTGGCAATCCGCATCCCGCAATTCTAGCCTTCTCATTGGTCCACATTGTATACACACGGACTGATCCAAAGTTTATGAAAATTTAACATTTTCAGCCCTTGGACTTTAACAACTTCTTCAATTGAGCTCCTTTCTTCATTCTTTTGACAATTTAGGTCATTTGACTTGGAATCTTGATTATTTAAGTCCCTTGACTTGGTTGACTTGAAGGTTGACCAAGTTTGACTTTAATCTTGAGTTTTTCCAAACTTTGCATTTAAGTCCCTCAACTTTTGAATATTTTCAAGATAGGTCCTTCATCTTCAAATGGCTTGTCATCTTTGATCCTTCTCTTGTCTTTTCATCATAAATGAGCTTGATTTCCCCTTGTTTGCTTGAAATTGTATCCTTGTTACCTATTTAAGCACAAACACAAAACATACCACATAATACTGCTTTATAACACAAAAGTTAGGTATTTTCTATGTGTTTTAGGGTGATTTGTTGATTAATTGATATGAGATTGTGCTCATATCAAATTCCCTACACTTAATCATTGCCATGACCTCATGCAATGCTATATTGTAAAGCACAATTTTACATTTTCCTTATAATTAACCCACCTTGGCCAATATGGAATGCTTTTACACTACTCTACACTGTATGATGCATGATTTTGATTTTGAACAATGCAATGCAAAGAAGAACAATTTTATTAATTTATTTTTGATTTTTCATAAATGGTTTAGATGGAAAAACTCATAAAGAAATCAATGACTTGAATTAGGGCTTTGATACCATGGACACTTATCACCCTCAAGTTTCACTTTCCCCATACCAAGCTTAAAAATGGGATTATTGTATTCACAAGTAAAAAGTGCATCAACTTATTCATGACAATTAAATGTGGAACCGGTTATTATTTGAGCAAATTGCTTGAAGGCAAATTTTTCATTATTTGAAGCGTGAAATATAAGAATGTAAAATCCAAAAATAAGGAAGCACGGTTTTAACCCTAAATAATCCTCTCATCCATTACTTGAAAAACCGCTCATATTTAATATAAGTCCGTTTCAAGAGTAATAAGGCATTCGTCTTATGTGTAAAATTCTCATGTCATGCATTAATAAGTAGCTACACACTCTCTAAGGAAAGAAAAATAAAACTCACGCAATAATTACATCCGCCGCCTTTTTGAGACTTTAGATCATCAATCCCGTAACCCGTCAGGGTAATATTGGATTGGAGCAACTATTAAATCCCTCAACCCATCAAGGTAATATTGGAATCTAATAGTTACTATAATTAACATTTCACTGCCCCTCTTGGGAGTCTTGTATAATTATTATTTTTTTCTTTTCTTTTTCTTTTTCTCTTTTTTTTTCTAGCCACTCATTTTTTTGTAAGTCGCTCTTATTTTTCTTTATTCCTCACAAAGAAAGTTGAAAAGAATAAAAGGAAAAACACCAGCTAAGTATTAAGCATGACATAAGTCTAATACACATAAAACGTTCTAACTTAGAATCTTAAGACGTACTTATACCAACCATGAATGATTAGTCAAAAATGCATAAGAGACTACAAACTGATTAAAACCGTTCTTGAGTATTTATTAACATATATACATGCGAAGAAAATAGAGGTAAAGAAGGAGAAGGGTTTAGCTACAAGTAATTATCATGAAGTTTATCTAGTCCTTTTATACTTGCTTCAACTCTATCATCTCCCATTCTCCTCAAATTTAAAGTCTCAAATAATGAGAGTCGTGGATGCTTAGCCTGATAGACCAATGAAGGACTACATGGTTAAGGATACTAGCTAGAGAATGCTTAGATAAGTAAACTCGGGTTGAGTCAAAGTATCCATGGCGGGCCTAATATGTCAAAGAAGTCTAAACTTGTTAAACCATGTCCTTTATTATATTTTTTCCTTTTTCAATTTTTCATAAAGAACAAAAGAAGAAATATATACAATGCAAATGAAAAATGATTGATGCAAAAATTATGAATGCATATTTTTGGTGGCCAAAGTAGATCACAAATTTGAAAAATGTTCGAAAAATTAATTTCCAAGTTATCATGAAGGTCAATGACAAAGTCTAGGTAAGGTCACTTCAATAGAAGACCCCCTACACTTAAGCTAAACATTGTCCTCAATGTTTAAGAGCATGGAAGTATAAACTTCCCCTAAACTTATGACAATGAATAGACTTTGCTTAACCCAAGCTAAGGAAAGATCAACTATAGTGAATTCATTTTTAAGCACAATGTGTCTATAAAGAATCACAATAGTAATGAAGTGAACCAGATACAAGGGCCTCCTCTATAAGCTCCAAAGCACGTGATGAGTGAGCAACCCTACAAACAACATGAAGACAAAAGGAAGGTCTCCCCTACACTTCTCATCAACTCTATATCCTTATTTCTAACCTACAACACTATAAGTCTAAAACCTCTAAACCTAGTTATTCAAGCTTGATTTAAGGAGTCTCTAGCTTAACTTTTCCCACAATGAATTAATTCATGGGGAAAATAGGGATTTCTTGGACCATTTCCACGGAAATGTCCTCCCCAAAATAGTGCTTTAAACAGTGACCATTCACTTTGAAATTTGGACCATTGGGTTTTCACAACTCAATAGTTCCGTATGGAAATACTTGAGCAATAGTGAATGGACCGGACCATCTCGACTTAAGCTTGCCCGCAAAGAGTTTCAACCTTGAATTAAAGAGGAGAACCGGCTCTCCAACTTTGAACTTGCGGTTCTTCATTTAAAGAGTGTAAAATATTATACTATATTACCTATACGTACTAATCTAAAACACGTTGCACATAAAACATTTAATTGCACAAAATTATAAAACGAGAAATTAAACTCCACTACTTGGCACGCAAAACGAGAAATTATACTAAAATAATATTCTAAGCTACTATTATAATACTAGCCTAAATTTTCCTACTAAAAACACAATTATAAAATCAATGGCCCTACTAATTCTAATACTAAAACAGTTTAAATCTTATTAGCTAAGCTAAGCCCAGCAAGGGAATTGCAAAACCCAACAAGAAAAGTAATCTAACTAGCCCAAAACGCATTCAGTAAAGAGAAAGAAAAAACAAACGATGTACAACTTTGACTTTTTTCTAACTCACTTAAATGGTTGACCAATACCTAGCCAAGTTGCATTTTCTACTCCTTATAATCTTTTAACAACATATGCTTTCTATCTGAATTATCTGCTTCCCAAATCATTACAACTACAGTGCAAATTTATAATGAATTATCCAAAAGTAAAGATTACACTCTCTACTATGAACAAATTCAAATTACTCTAACTGATTAAAATCATATAGCTATCCTACAAATACTCTATTGTCTTCAAACCATGTGCAGATTTCCTTCTACCAGTTTTAACTTCCTTCTACAAATTCTCAAAAGTACTTAACCTATATTCTACTGATCTGGAAGAAAACAGTGCACAAAACTTACATATTAACGACACAATATCAGTGGCCTAATAAGACTTCAACTAATCGAAAAGGCTTAACCCAAACATCCTATATCAACAAATGAGCAAATCTCATAAAGCTAAAATTCTAAAATCAAGCTATACAGATATTAAACATATTATCAACTAAGTATCTCAAACAGATAGCAATCAACTTATCAAATAGTAAACAAGCATATTTACACTAATCTTTATACTACAGAAACGATCTAACAAATTAATTCTAATAGATGTAGAAAATTGAATTCGCGCTTGACCTGCACATCTGTGGCCTAGTCCGTTGTTGTCGTAGGTCAGCGCTGAGCTGCCTATAGAACTTGAACCAAAAGAACTGTAGTCATAGCTACTAACTGATATCGGACTTAACCTCATCCAACAGTCACGACTTGACTGTACCAACAGATTATTATGATCGAAGCTAAACTTCTAGGCCTTGACCGTTGAGGTCGAAAGCTACTGACTGCTAACTGCATCCATCATCAAATTCCTAAACTTTTGACAAAACTGTAAGCCTTGATCAAATCTCAAACAAATGGCCACTTGTTAACCTGCATAATTGAACAAAAACAGAATACAAGATGATCTCCTATCTACATTACTGCTCAGAAACTCTAATGGAAGTACAGTAGCTAAAATAACTCCTAACTGAATTCTAACAATAACTACACAACTTTATAACTACTATCATCACAAAGTCTAAAATATCTTCACAAACAATTCGAAACAATTACTGAGTTCATTTACAGTAACGTAATTAAACTGAAAATGAATCGAGAATGTAACTGAACCCGAATTGAACACTGATTTGTAACTCAATTAACTAACTATTAAAACTTAACTGTATTGACATAGAATGGAGATTACTTCTAACTAACTAATCGATTACTGTTCACAGATTACTAAGGAAATCTTGTAGAACTGCTCTTTAATGTTGGATACAAGTCTAACAGTATATCTCAAACAATTTATCACGAAATCAGAACTAAACAGGATGAAAATGAAAAGCGTTTGAAAGTTTATATGACAGAAAGTAAGAATAGAGCTAAACCACCAGTAGCAACAAAGAGATGTGGAGAATTTGGAAGATTTCATTAATGGTGAAACACTAAGTTTGTTACAACAGAAAACTAAAAGCTTTAACATAATTAACTAACAAAATTAAAGAGAGTATGTGAAAATCAAAGCTACACTACTCCTATCCTAACTAACTAGCCAATTACAAATGAGGACTTTGGCTAGTATTTATAGAAGTACAAGATGAGTTTGAAGCATCTTGATGACATGGTTAAGCCAATGAGCAGATGCCACGTATTTAATACGAGGTTCTTGATGAATGACCCAAATTGGGGGTTTCTTCGTTTCTTCTTCTTGATCTAATTAAATGGCACCACCATGTAGAGGAGAGGAAAAGGAGTATTTTTCTAGTTAAAAGCTTCGCCTGAAACTCCTTGGATCTTTACGGAAATCGGATTGCAGGTTTTGGTGGTGGAAAAAGTTGAAACCGACTGTTTTGTTTTCTCTCTCTTAGTGATGAAGATGAAAAACGTGTGTGAGATAATAAGTCTGTGATAAGACTTTGACCAAGCAAACCTTGACCAAGTTTAATAATAAACTTTCCCTATTGTTTCTATTTGGTCCTTCAACTTTTTATTTTTCTTCAAGTTATATAAAAGAGTTATAACTTTGAAGTTAAACTCCTTTTTCATCCTTTGTTTTTTTGTAAATGTACACTTTAGGTCCTTGATCTCTAAAATAATTACAAGTAAGGTCCTTGAAGCTTGATTTGTCCTTTTCTTCGTCTTCTATCATGAAAATCCCTTGAAAATGTGTCTTTGCTTCAAAATGTATCTCGTTTACTAGAAAACACATGAAACACAAATACCCACGTAATTTTGATATTTTTCAGTTAAATATAATGTATTTGGCTGTGTTTTATGTGGCTTTTGGATCATTATTGATGAGTGTTTTCACACTTATCAACTCCCCTCCACTTGACCATTGCCATGACCTCATGCAATGTAGCATTTTAAAGTTCTAGAGTGCACTTTTCTCATAATTAGTCCACATTGTTCATTTAATGATTTAATATACTAAACTATACTACATGATAAATGATTCTGAATATTTACAATGCAATGCAAGGAAAGACAATTCTATTTATATGTTTTTGATTTTCTTGAAATGGTTTTGATGGAGATAACTCATAAAGAAATCAATGACTTAGATTAGGGCTTTTGATACCATGAACACTTATCACCCTCAAGTTTCACTTTCCCCATACCAAGCTTAAAAATGGGATCATTGTATTCACAAGTAAAAAGTGCATCAACTTATCCATGACAATTAAATGTGGAACCGGTTATTATTTGAGCAAATTGCTTGAAGGCAAATTTGTCATTATTTAAACTGTGAAGTATAAGAAATGTAAAATCCAAAAATAAGGAAGCACGGTTTTAATCCTAAGTAATCCTCTCATCCATTACTTGAAAAACCGCTCACAATTAATATAAGTCCGACTCAAGAGTAATAGTCATTTGCCTTATGTGTAAGATCCTTATGTCATGCACTAATAAGTAGCTACACACTAACTAAAGAAAGAAAAATAAAACTCAAGCAATAATTTACATCAGCCGCCTTTTTGAGACTTTGGATCTTCAATCCCGCAACCCGTCAAGGTAATATTGGATTGGAGCAACTATTAAATCCCCGCAACCCTTGTGAGAGTAATATTGGAATTCAATAGCTACTATAATTAACACTTCACTGCCCCTCTTGGGATTCTTGTATAATTATTATTTTTTCTTTTCTTTTCTTTTTTTTTCTTTTTTTTTTCTAGGACTCATTTTTTTGTAAGCCGCTCTTATTTTTCTTTATTCCTCACAAAGAAAGTTGAAAAGAATAAAAGGAAAAAACACCCGCTAAGTATTAAGCATGACATAAGTCTAGTACACATAAAACGTTCTAACTTAGAATCTCAAGACGTACTTATACCAACCATGAATGATTACTCAAAAATGCATAAGAGACTACAAACCGATTAAAACCGTTCTTAATTATTTGTTAACATATATACATCGAAGAAAATAGAGGCAAAGAAAGAGAAGGGTTTAGCCACAAGTAATTATCATGAAGTTTATCTAGCCCTTTTATACTTGCTTCAACTCTATCATCTCCCATTCTCCACAAATTTGAAGTCTCAAATAATGAGAGTCGTGGATGCTTAGCCTCATAGACCAATAAAGGACTACATGGTTAAGGATACTAGCTAAAGAATGCTTAAATAAGCAAACTCGGGTTGAGTCAAAGTATCCATGGCGGGCCTAATATGTCAAAGAAGTCTAAATTTGTTAAACCATGTCCTTTATTATATTTTTTCCTTTTTCAATTTTTCATAAAGAACAAAAGAAGAAATATATACAATGCAAATGAAAAATGATTGATGCAAAAATTATGAATGCATATTTTTGGTGGCCAAAGTAGATCAAAAATTTAAAAAATATTCGAAAAAATAATTTCCAAGTTATCATGAAGGTCAATGACAAAGTCTAGGTAAGGTCACTTCGATAGAAGACCCCCCTACACTTAAGCTAAACATTGTCCTCAATGTTTAAGAGCATGGAAGTATAAACTTCCCCTACACTTATGACAATGAATAGACTTTGCTTAACCCAAGCTAAGGAAAGATCAACTATAGTGAATTCATTTTTAAGCACAATGTGTCTATAAAGAATCACAATAGTAACAAAGTGAACCGGATACAAGGTCCTCCTTCATAAGCTCCAAAGCACGTGATGAGTGAGCAACCCTACAAACAACATGAAGACAAAAGGAAGGTCTCCCCTACACTTCTCATCAACTCTATATCCTTATTTCTAACCTACAACACTCTAAGTCTAAAACCTCTAAACCTAGTTATTCAAGCTTGATTTAAGGAGTCTCTAGCTCGACTCTTCCCACAATGAATTAATTCATGGGGAAAATGGGGATTTCTTGGACCATTTCCACGGAAATGTCCTCCCCAAAATAGTGCTTAACACGGTGACCATTCACTTTGAAATTTGGACCATTGGGTTGTGAAAACTCAATAGTTCTATATGGAAATACTTGAGCAATAGTGAATGGACCGGACCATCTAGACTTAAGCTTGCCCGCAAAGAGTTTCAACCCTGAATTAAAGAGGAGAACCAGCTCTCCAACTTTAAACTCACGGTTCTTGATCTTAGCATCATGCAATTGCTTAGTCTTTTCCTTATAAAGCAATGCGTTCTTATAAGCATTGGCTCTCAATTCATCCATTTCATTAAGTTGGTCCTTTCGATGTGAATCGGCTTGGTTTAAATCAAAGTTATCCCACTTGAGAGCCCATGAAGCCTTATGCTCTAACTCGAATGGGAGGTGGCATGCTTTTCCATAGACAAGCCTATATGGAGTACAACCAATTGGTGTCTTAAAAGTCGTCCTTAAAGCCCACAAAGCATCATCAAGCTTATCCGACCAAAAAGCTCGATGCTTTACCACCGTTCTTTCCAAAATTCTCTTTAAACTACGATTTGTGACCTCGGTTTGACCATTGGTTTGAGGGTGATACGCGGTAGAAAGTCTATGATTAACACCATATTTCTTCATAACTCTTGTAAATTGATCATTACAAAAATGAGTACTACGATCACTTATGATGGCCCGAGGTACACCAAATCTATCAAATGATTGCTTCAAATATTTCACTACAACTCGAGCATCATTAGTAGGTAAGGCTTTTGCCTCAACCCATTTTGACACATAATCCACCGTTACGAGTATGTACTTATTTCCCTTAGAAGATGGAAAAGGTCCCATGAAATATATTCCCCACACATCAAAAATCTTACATTCTTGTATGAAGTTTTGTGGCATCTCATCTCGTTGAGTAATTTTTCCTTGTCGTTGACATACATCACAAAATTTCACCATCTCTTGGGCATCTTTGTATATGGAAGGCCAATAGTAACCCGAATCAAAGACTTTCTTGGCGGTATAGTTGGGCCCAAAATGTCCACCCGTAGGTCCCTTATGACAAGCTTCTAAAATCTTAAATGCCTCGAGCCCATCTACACACCGTCTAATGATTTGGTCCGCACATTTCCTAAAGAGGTAAGGGTCATCCCAAAAGTAGTATTTCACTTCCTTAAGAAATTTCTTCTTTTGTTGAGAAGTGAGACCCTCTATTAGCACATCCCCCACAAGATAGTTTGCAATATCCGCAAACCAAAGGAGTGGCATCCTCTTGAGAAGAGATAGACATGAGCTCCTCTAATGGAAAGGATTCATTGATTTCCTTATGAGGTAAATCTCCTTGAAAAGGATGCTCAAGTCTACTCAAGTGATCCGCCGCTAAATTCTCGGCTCCTTTCTTACCTCGAATCTCTATCTTGAACTCTTGTAGCAATAAAACCCATCTCAAAAGTCTAGGCTTAGCATCTTGCTTTGTCATGAGGTACGTGAGAGCGGAATGATCCGTATACACTATGGTTTTGGATAGCACAAGATAGGGTCTAAATTTCTCAGAGGCATAGACTATAGCAAGCAATTATTTCTCCGTGGTGGTATAATGAAGTTGAGCACCCGTCATGGTTTTACTAGCATAGTGTATAGGTTGAAAATGCTTATTCACTCTTTGTCCTAACACGGCCCCCATGGCATAATCACTAGCGTCACACATAAGATCAAAAGGAAACCTCCAATTTAGAGAAACCAAAACGGGAGCCCTAGTCAACTTTTCCTTAAGTATCTCAAATGAATCCAAACACTCTTGGTTGAAAATGAAAGGAGCCTCTTTTTTCAAGAGGTTGGTCATCGGTCTTGCTATCTTAGAGAAATATTGTATGAAACTGTTAGAAGTATTTAAAGTGATGGTCAAAGAAGTGAAGTCACATATATTATATGACCACCCCTTAGGGGGAGATTGTTAGAAGTATTTAAAGTGATGGTCATATAATATACCGTTGCGAAGCTCGTGGAAAATGCTATTCAACGGTGTCGAGAGTTCTATGTTATTGTTATGTATGTAACGGGAATTAGTCCCGAACACACAAATGAGTAAGGCCTCCTAACCTTGTAAGCCTTAGTATAAAAGGCACATCAACCTCATTTGTGTGTGTCTCCCATAGTGTTTTCTATTCTTCTTGTTTTAAAGAGAGAAACTCTCCTTAGTTTCTCTCACTAGAATCACCTACTTTGTATCTTTCTTCCTTCTTCTTCATCTAATCTAATATTCCATTCTTAGTTTTAATCTTGTTCTTCATCATCTTTATTTCTTGTTCTATAAGTCGTGTGTTACGTCCTACAAGTGGTATCATTCGCCAAGGGATTCGTGGATAGCTCTTGGGTGTTGTCCTTGTTTTTCTTGTGTTTCGTGATTCATATATCTTCTAAGTAGTTGTGGTATATATTTGGTATAATCACTTTGGGTAAAAACACAAAAATTTTTGGTGTTTTGATCATTTTTTGGCTTAAAATCTCGAACTGGTTGGGTGTTGTCCGAGAAAAGTGGGAATTTGGTACTATCCGACAGGTTTCATAGGAAAAGGGTTTTATATTCCGACGGATATTCCGACAGAATTCCATCAGAAAAGGGTTTCTTCATTCCGATCGTTATTCCGATAGTCATTCCGATAGATATTCCGATAGTACATTCCGACAAGTATTCCGATAGTATATTCCGACAGGTTTTCCGATAGAACATTCCGACAGATATTCCGACAGGTATTCCGATAGCACATTCCGACAGGTATTCCGATAGCACATTCCGACAGACATTCTGACATGTATTCCGATGGACATTCCGACATGTATTCTGATGGACATTCCGGTGGAAATTTTGTTCGAGTATTTTTTAGACTTAGCCACCATCTAGACTAGTCCCGGCACATACTTTACACGAAGATTAAAAAAAATTCAAATTTTCGGACCAAAATTCAAATTTTTAGGCCATAATTCAAATTTTATTTTTTCAAACTTTTCATTGGATATTTCTAAATCGATTTCAAAATTTAGTGTTTCAAAATTTTTTGGCTTACTGATGAGACTGCTTTTATACATAGTCTCATCTTCCAAATAGGGCTTAAAATGCATTAAATATCATCAAAATACCCAAATATATGCTTGTGTTTGTTGCTTGTGTATTTTAGGTACGGATATTGAGATAATGACAAAAGATCACAAGAAACATGCAAAAACGAACACGGGAAACGAAGCCGTACAATGAACCAAGCCCTAGTGAAGACTTTCCCAAGATCAACCCTTGAAGATTTGAAGAAATATGAAGAAGGGTCCTCCAATTATGAAGAATTGACACTTTATACCCTTGTATCCTCATAATTACAAGTTTGGACCCTAAAGTTTGTCAAAATTACAAAAAGGGCCCTTAACTTTGAAGAATTGGCAAGTTTAGCCCCTCAACAAAGCTAAATTGTCAACCAATATCATCCACAAAGTCAAATATATCATGAAGTCCTTCAAAGTACAAGAAATGACAAGTTTGGTCCTTTGAAAAATCCAAAATTACAAAAAGGACCCTCAACTTTCAACATTTGGCAAAAATGGTCCCTCATTTATCAAGACTTGGCAATTTCAGTCCTCCAAAATGCTCAACATACAAGTCAAGACCATTATCTATTAACAAAATGCCAAAACAGCCCCTCAAGTATCACAATATGGCAAGAAATACCCCTGAAAATACTTTGGAAAAGTATTTGGGGCAAAAGTGTGAAAAGTGAAAGTTTGTTAACAAAGGAAATCCGGATTTGGTTATTTAAATTGCAAGTGAAAAGAGAAAAGAAGGTAAGGGACTAATTGTGGCCAGACATAATACTTACCTTAACCTACCAAATGGTGACAAGTGTCCCACTAACTCCCTCCCACCAATCAGCTTCTTCCATTTTGCCACATCACTTCCCACCATTACCAGATTTAAACTAATCTTTATTAGTTTAATAATCTGGCGCTAAACACTTTTTTAAACCCATACTCAGATTAAACGCCCAACTATTCACCAAGAACACAAATTGGGTTTTCTTAATTCACTTGTAATTAAACCTCATAAACCTCTAGATTAATGATTAAGCATGCCCTAATCATATCCCAACCTTAAAAACACTTGCCACTTAACCCCACATGCCCACATGGGACATGCCCTACTACACGTTTGAGGAAGAAGACAAGATTGTGCCAGCAATCCAACGCCTCACAATCCTGCTTGCATCCTAAGCTCATTTTAAGCCCTTGATGCTATTTCAACAGCTCACACCTCAACTACATGACAAATTCAGTCACATGATTCTCCAAAGAAGACAAAGACCTCAAGGGCATTTTTGGGACTTCAACCATTAGGGTTTCTAGTTATTAGCTGTTCCTTAGTCATTTGTATGCCTATATAAAGGCCTTAGGGTGCTTCATTAGACGTTTGCTTTTTGATTTTTCCTTGGTTCAAGTTTCTGTAAATCCTATTTCAAGTTTAATGAAATTGAGTTTGAAATCTTGAAGAAAAGTCATTGGCCACTCTTGTTTACTGCTTTCATTTGTTATATGCTTTGTAGTTCTTAAAGTTAAAAACCTGTTTTCAAAAGAGGAGTGTGCACAAGTTTGCATATTTTCCTCATTTTCTTGATATTTTGCTAAGTCTTGTTCCAATCTTGGAATTCTTGGGCTATAGGGCTGATCATAGCATCCTAACTGAGTTGGTTAAGGTGTGGTGAGGCTTATAACTTGGGGATAATCAAGTGTGGGGTAACAAGTTTGCATCAATCAAGATTTTTCCAAGTTTCTGATTTTTCATGTTATTGTGCTTAACCCTTGTTGAATCTTAGCAGGCTTTTGTGGAAGCTTGTGCTTGTTCTTGCTAGCACATAAGCTCAAAATTCGTGGGTGGGAATGTACATCCATGAGGTTTGCTTACTTAATCTCCAAATCTGCATAAATTGTGAATTTTGGTGATATTTGTATGAAACTGTTGTTCTTGTGAATTTTGTGGCTTGTTCTTGCTTGAATCTGTTTATTAGACTTGTTTGAGTGTTAATTGATGCTTGGTTGGCCTGAAATCTTGTTTTGCTTTTGAAAATCTTGATTTGAAAAAGTTAAAGGGGTGTTTGGGTCTACTGTTTTATGCTTATAATCTGATTTTGTGTTAAGGGAAAGTGTTGTTTATGCTTTGTGTCTGATATACCTTTGTTTGAGAGTGTTTTGCTGCAAGTTATTGGGTTTGAACACTTGAATTGATCAATCTGCTATCTAGACCTTGTTTCTGCTTGTTTTGACCTAGGATTTTGGGAACACTTAGTGTGTATGCATTCTTAGGGATAAAAGTGGTTTAAACAAAGTTAACATAACCTGTTTGAAAGATTTGAGGTGTTGAAATTGGCTTGTGTGTCAAATACATCAGCAAAAGTAGAAATCTGCATGTGTAGTGTTCATCAGTAACTTTAATAGCTTGGATCTTACTTAATTCTTTGAACCAGTGCATGAAACCTATTTAGACTTGCTTATTGGAGTTTATTATAGCTTGTGTGTGCATTTGGTTGAATTTGGTTGGCTGATTTGTGCTAAAACTGCTCTTGAATGCTAAACTGCTCATTGTTCATGTCTGTGCAATATCTGGTGATAAATTGATTAAACTGTATCAATTGGCTGTTTGTGATTGTGTTATTTTGATTGTTATTGACTCCTTTTGATCCAAAGATCAATTGGGTGCCTTTGTGAAAACTGAATCCAAGAAAAAGTCACTAAAGACAACAAGTCAAAATAGTCAAGCAGTGGGAAAAGTTCCCACTGCTCAACATCCAAAACTAGCCCCTGCTAGTGCAATTTTATCATCAGCTTATTAATAAGCTATTCTAGCTTATTCTGACTTGCAACAACTTATTTTTTGTAATAGATCTTCATTATTTGACCCATTTAAGTGAACTGGAGCTTATCAGACTTTGACTTTGACTTTTCACTAGAAAACCAACTTGTTTGACTTTTAAGATAAGTGCTTATTTGATTTTCCAGCTTATTGAGTGTGCTTATTTGAAAGCTCTTTGGTTTTTAAGCTTAGTTTTGTCAAAAGAAACATTTTGCAACTTGAATCAGCTTCTGAGGTGGTCTAGATCATAAAAACGACTATTTTGTCGTTTTGTGAATAAGTTGTTGACTTGTTTCTGGCTTATTGAGTGGTCTTATTTGAAATTTCTTTTTACAGAAGTCTTTGTTAGGTCAAAAGAAGGTTGTGTGTTAAATTTTAGCTTATGGCATCAGCTTATAGCTTAATGGGCCAAAAAGCCCATTAAGAATAAGCTGCTTATTATAAGTTAGCTTATTTCACATTTTCAGCTTTTGGGCCTTTGGAAAAAGTTGTTTAAAATCAAATTTTGAGTCAACCTGTGCTTTTTGAGCTTATTTTGAGCACTTTTTCTTATTGGGCCTTAATTAAGCCCAATAAGGGACTGTTTTGGGTTTGGCCCATTTTCTAGGCCCAATAGGGGTATTTAGGTAATTTCACTTTCATTTCTGAGTTATTTAGGTTAAATTAAGCTAGTTTACAAGTTTTTAGAATTTTTTATAATTTTTGGATTTTTAATATTATTTTAATATTATTTTATTATTAAAAATTAAAAGTCTGATTTTCTAAGTTTTTATATTTTTCCTAGGTTCTAAATACTTAATTAGGATTTTTGCAACTTTCCAAATATTTTTTAGGTCTTTTAATTATTTGTTATAATTAATTTAAGATTTAATTGATTTTAGGAGTTTTTAATTATTTAAAAATAGTTTTAATTGGTTTTAAAATTTTGAAAAATAGTTTTTAGCTTAATTAGAGTATTTTTGAGGTTTACAAACTTGAAAATCTTGTTTAGGGCTTTTTAATAATTAATTTTGATTTTTAGGGCTTTAATTAGCATTAAAAAGTCATTATCTAATTAATTAAAAGGTTTTTGCAAGTTTTGATTTTTTGTAAACTCTTAGAATATTATTAAGGATTTTTGGTGATTTTTAGGAATTTTTAGGAATTAATTTTAATTTTGGTAGTTTTTACGACTTTACGTGTACGCCTTTTTAGACTTAGTTTAATCCGTCTTCATAACCGTCATTCTCTTCTAATCCCCTTTCTATTCTTCTTTTTCAAATATAATCACAAATTAATCCAAATCATTACACACGAAACACACTAGCCTCCTTGAGAACGAACTTAATTGGGTCATTCACACACGGTTTTCCTAAATCGTCGTGCTCACTTGCCCTATTTAATTGCCCTCTTTTCCTAAGGAGTTGCAAAACTTCAACATCATTTTGGCGCCGCTGCCGGGGAGGCGTGTTGTGTTTTGATTTGGCATTGTTGTTTTTATACTAACCATAATTAGTATTTGTATTAGTAGCACTCTACTAATACGTATTATCGTTTTTTGGTTTTTGTGTGAATATTATTACTATATTGTATACGTAGAACAATAAATACACAAGTACTCCAAATACGTGAGCAATCACAACCTTGACTTGGGAGGTCATTACCCAATCATTGTATTCGAATCTCAAACCAAAGAAAAAGGCAAAAATAGATAAATACTTTCGTGAAGCTTAAACTTGAAAATACAAACTATAAGGTGGGTATAAGGCGGATATTATAAAATATATCCTAAGGAAAAAGGCTCTTAAGTGCTTCGCGCCGCCTCGTTTCCCCGCTTGCTTGTGAGTATTTGATTGAGAGAGTGAATCGAGGGTTTTGCCGCCCAAAGTATTACTAAGTATCATATATATTTTCTTGGTTTCTATTGATTAAACCCTCTTGAACGATTTGGTGTTCCACCATCGTTCTAAAGTCATCGAAGGCGTTCACTCCACGTGTTCGTTTTCATTCCTTGAGGCTTCGTTAATCAAGAGATTTGATTAGTGAGGAGATTTGTGGACTTTTTGTCTACTTAATACATTTCACCAAGTTCCAAAAAGTTAATACAATCAAAAACCACAAAAAATTGAAAAATACAAAACACCAAAAAGAATCTTCTTTGCTCATCCCCTCGTTGTACGTGACGTTTATGCTAACTCGAAATCAAGCAAGACGTGCTCGTAAACGAAAAAACAAATCCATCACTCCAAACAATTCTAGTGAGGAGTCTCCTATTGACGAACCCATTGTAAGAGAAGCACCAACCATGGCGAATCGAACTATGATGGAGTTACTTCAAGCACCCACCGAGGGTTATGGAGAGGCTATTGTGATTCCCGCTATCCTTGCGGAGAATTTTGAGGTTAAGACGGGTTTGTTGTCCATGATTCAAAACAACAAATTCCGTGGTGATGAGAAGGACAATCCACACAACCATATCCGCCAATTCAATCGTCTTACCGCTACTTGCAAGTTTAAGGATGTGTCTAACGACTCGATTAAGATGATGCTTTTTCCGTATTCCTTAGCGGGGCCCGCAAAAATTTGGTTAGAGAAAGAGCCACCCAATTCTATATTGACGTGGAAGGATCTCGTGTCTAAGTTTGTGAACCAATTTTTTCCGCCCTCTAAGACTGCACACTTGAAAAACGAGATTTCAAAGTTTTCACAAGAATTTAATGAAAGTTTTTCAACGGCTTGGAATAGGTTTAAGGAAATGTTACATGAATGTCCTCATCACGGTTTTTCCGATTTGCATCAAATTGACACGTTTTACAATGGACTTAATGATCATGAAAGGGATTATTTGAATGCCGCCGCGGGTGGTAATTTTTTGTGTAAAACGGTTGAGGAAGCTTTGGTGATTATTGAAAATAGATCTAAGGTGTATAGTCCTCGTAGCACGTCTAGTGTTCGTAAGGCTTCGTCTTCGGCTTCACCTTCTTTGTCTAATACCATCGATGCTTGCCAAATTGAGGCGAACTTGGAAAACAAGATTTTTGATAAGTTGAAAGGACTTTTGATTGAGTTTAAAGTTGGTGAACCAAGTGCTCCCGCTACGGTTAAAGCGGTTGAGGTTTCTTGCATGTATTGTGGTGGAGGTCATGATTTCTCCGAGTGCATTACCAACGGTGGTAACACTTCGAGTGCCTTTGCGGCCACGGGAAATTACAACCAAAACGGTCAAGTTTCCCGCTCTAATCAAATGACTCCACCGGGTTTTGGATCAAATCAAAATGCTAACAACTATCGCAACAATCAAGTTGGTTTTAAGAACAATTACAACAAGGGAAATTATGGGAATCAAGGGGCTAATAATCAAGTTTCAAACAAAAATGATTTTCAAAATAACAACAAGAGTTTGGAAACATTGAAAGATCTTCCAAGTGAGTTTGTTGAATATGCTAGTGGTAATGATGCTAGGTTTGACAACATTCAAAGAGAAATAATTAGCCTAAGATCCGAGTTCAAAAACGACTTGAAGAAAGAGTTGAAAAATGAGTTAGCTAATGAACTTAAAATCCACACCAACAAGATGGAAGGAAATGTCACTAGGTTGCAACAAAACCAACAAAAAATGGAACAAGGGCAACATGAGATTAAACAAGAGATGCTTAAGGCCGAGAAAAGGCAAACCGAAGCCGTATTGAGGCAATCTAATTTTGCAGATAAAATCTCGTCTATGTTTGAGGCAATAATGTGTAAACCGTCGTCAAGTGGTCTTCCTAGTAACACCATATCCAACCCTAAGGGTGAGATGAAAGTGATTACCACACGTAGTGGTAAGACACTTAAGGAGCCGATTCCTCAACCAATTGCTCCTACGGAGGAAGCAATTGAGGAAGAACCCGAGGTGGTGGTCCAAAAGGAGCATGTCCCAATCCCACGAAGTACCGCTCATACCACACCTACGGTTGACCCATTACCATCATTGGAACCCGAGATTCCAAAGGCTATGCCTACTATGCCTCAACCCACACCACCTTTGCCCTATCCATCGAGACTTAGGAAGGAGAAACGTCAAGAGCGCGACAATTACCAATTTGAGCTTTTTATGAAAATGTT
This sequence comes from Glebionis coronaria, assembly GCA_025667525.1. Taxonomy (NCBI): domain Eukaryota; kingdom Viridiplantae; phylum Streptophyta; class Magnoliopsida; order Asterales; family Asteraceae; genus Glebionis; species Glebionis coronaria. The sequence goes on from CM046878.1 coordinate 249,484,683, forward strand.
TCGTGATTTGCACCTTAATGTGAGTTTCGCCGATGCCTTGGTCATGATGCCTCGATTTGCCGCTAACTTTAAGAGTATGTTGAACAACAAGGAAAAATTGCACCAATTGTCTAGTTGTTCGTCGGTTTATCTTAATCGCATACCTCAAAAAGTCGGTGATCCCCGTAAATTCTTGATCCCTTGTGCAATCCAAGACATGGAAGAATGCTTCGCCTTGGCCGATCTTGGTGCTAGCATTAACTTGATGCCACTTGCAATCTTCAAGTCGCTCAATCTTCCTAATCTTACTCCTTCACTAATGTCTATCGAGTTGGCCGACCATTCCACAATTCCCGCATGTGGTTTGGCGGAAGACGTTTTTGTGAAAGTGGGGAAGTTCTACTATCCCGTAGACTTCATTGTTGTTGACATCCCCACGGATCCTCAAGTTCCTCTCATTCTAGGTCGTTCGTTTTTAGATACGTCTATGGCTTTGATCGATGTGCATGCTAGAAAGATCACCTTACGTTTCAACGACGAGGAACTTGTTATAAACGCAACTCAAAACTCTCAAATTTCTCATGTTTATTCCGTTGCAACCATAAACCTCGTTGATATGATTGACGTGGTTTGCGAGGAATTTTCACAAGAAGTTCTAGGTTTTGGTGATGAAGAAACTAGTGGCAATCCCACTATGTTGGATCCAATTCTTGATAACTCGACACCAACCTTCACTCCTTTTGAAGGTGGTGGTTTTACGTTGGAAGAATGCAATGTTCCACGTACTTGTGACGAAGACCTCGACAACGATGAGGACTTCTCGATTATCAAGGATTTTCTTAACGATTTCCCATTTCCTCCACCCGAGGAGGTTATGAGTATCGAGCCCAAATCTTCACTTGAGGAACCACCTATTCTCGAGTTGAAAGATTTACCTCCTCACCTCGAGTATGTCTATTTGGAGGAGGACGACAAGTTGCCGGTTATTATTGCGAAGGAACTTTCGAATGATGAAAAAACCGCACTTGTCGATGTTCTTAAAGCTCACCAAGGGGCGATTGCGTGGAAGTTATCCGACATTAAGGGAATCGATCCCAAGTTTTGTACCCACAAAATCTTAATGGAGGAGGATTTCAAGCCAACAATCCAAAGTCAAAGGAGGGTGAACCCCAAAATTCACGACGTCATCAAAAAGGAGGTCCTTAAACTCCTTGACGCGGGAATGATTTACCCTATTTCCGATAGCCCTTGGGTGAGTCCTATTCATTGTGTCCCTAAAAAGGGAGGGATGACCGTTGTGCCAAACGATGCCAACGAGTTAATTCCCACGAGACTCGTGACCGGATGGAGAGTGTGCATTGACTATCGAAAGTTGAATGAAGCCACTCGAAAAGACCATTTTCCCTTGCCCTTCATGGACCAAATGTTGGAGCGTCTTGCGGGAAACGATTTCTATTGCTTTTTAGATGGTTTTTCCGGTTACTTCCAAATTCCCATCGATCCTCGTGATCAAGAAAAAACTACGTTTACGTGTCCATATGGAATGTTTGCCTATCGTGGAATGCCATTCGGACTTTGCAATGCACCGGGAACTTTTCAACGATGCATGATGGCTATTTTTCATGATATGATCGAGAAGACGATGGAGGTCTTCATGGATGACTTTTCCGTGTTTGGTGATTCCTTTACTTCGTGTTTGTCGAACCTTGAGAGAATGTTAAAACGTTGTGAGGAAACCAACCTTGTGCTCAATTGGGAAAAGTGTCATTTTATGGTTAAGAGTGGAATCGTCTTAGGGCACAAGGTCTCGAAAGCGGGGATTGAGGTAGATCAAGCTAAGGTAGACGTCATCGCCAAATTACCTCATCCCAAAACCGTCAAGGGAGTTAGGAGTTTCCTAGGCCACGTGGGCTTTTATCGACGATTCATCAAGGATTTCTCGAAGATTTCTCGACCCATTACACATCTTCTTGAAAAAGAAGCACGTTTTGTCTTTGACGAAGATTGTGTACGAGCCTTTGAGATCCTTAAGAGGAAACTTACCGAAGCTCCCATTCTTGTTGCTCCAAATTGGAACCTCCCCTTTGAACTTATGTGTGATGCAAGTGATTACGCTATTGGGGCCGTTTTGGGGCAACGTCATGAAAAGCACTTCTTGCCTATCCACTATGCTAGCAAGACGATGACCGAGGCTCAACTTAAATACACTACAACGGAAAAGGAGTTCCTTGCCGTGGTGTATGCATTTGAGAAATTCCGACCTTATCTCGTCTTGACGAAATGCATAGTGTATACGGACCATTCGGCTATCAAGTATCTCATGGCTAAACAAGATGCAAAGCCGAGATTACTTCGTTGGATTCTCCTCCTTCAAGAATTTGATCACACCATTGTTGACAAAAAAGGAGCCGAGAATCTAGCGGCCGATCATCTCTCTCGTTTGGAAGATCCTCACCAAAGTGTTTACGAGCCTAAGGAAATCACCGAAACATTTCCGCTCGAGACACTTGGTTTAGTGAATTCCAAGCTTGATTCTTCTACCCCATGGTTTGCGGATTTTGCAAATTACCATGCGGGTAACTTCATCATTAAGGGTATGACAACTCAAGAAAAACGAAAATTCTTTCGTGATGTCAAGTTCTACTTTTGGAACGACCCTTACTTGTTTCGAACTTGTGCGGATCAAATCATCCGACGTTATGTTTTTGGCACCGAAGCTTCTAACATCCTTAGAGCTTGCCATGAGGGACCCACGGGTGGTCACCACGGTGCTAATCTCACGGCTAAGAAGGTGTTTGATGCCGGCTTCTTTTGGCCTACTATTTACCGAGATGCACAAATCCTTGTGAAGTCTTGTGATGCATGCCAACGACAAGGAAAAGCCTCACAAAAAGATGAAATGCCACAAAATATCATTCAAGTATGTGAGATCTTTGACGTTTGGGGTATAGACTTTATGGGGCCGTTCCCATCATCTCGTGGTAATAAGTACATCCTTGTTGCGGTTGACTACCTACCTAAGTGGGTGGAGGCGAAGGCCTTGCCCACTAATGATGCTCGTGTGGTAGTCAAGTTCTTGAAAAGTTTGTTTGCTAGGTTTGGAACCCCTCGTGCGATCATAAGCGATCGTGGAACCCATTTTTGTAATGACCAATTCGAAAGAGTCTTAAGGAAATATGGGGTTACACATCGTCTTTCTACGGCTTATCACCCACAAACGAGTGGGCAAGTCGAGGTTTCAAACCGAGCATTGAAGAGGATCTTGGAGAGATCCGTGGGGAAAACCGACAATCTTGGTCGGATAAGTTAGACGATGCTTTATGGGCCTTTAGGACCGCTCATAAGACACCCATTGGGTGCACTCCCTATAAGCTTGTGTATGGAAAGAATTGTCATTTGCCTATCGAGTTAGAACACAAGGCTTATTGGGCCCTAAAGCATTGTAATGATGACATGGAGACCGCGGGAAAACACCGGAAAATGCAATTAAATGAATTGGATGAATTAAGGGATATTGCTTATGAAAATTCATTGATTTATAAAGAGAAAACTAAAAAGTTGCATGATTCAAAAATTAAAAACCGGGTTTTTAACATTGGGGATCAAGTTTTGCTTTTTAACTCAAGATTGAAAATATTTTTCGGTAAATTGAAATCCCGTTGGTCCGGTCCATTCACCGTGACTCAAGTGTTTCCGTATGGGACCATCGAGCTAGCTCAAGATGATGGTCCTAACTTCAAGGTGAATGGACATAGGTTGAAGCACTACTTTGGTGGGGAAGTTCCATCCTTGAACTACCTCGACCAAGTCACCTTCCCCAATGATAATTAGTATTGAGGGGATCGAGTCGAGCTCATGACTCGGTAATCAAAAACGAGGAGCCTCGTGGGGGAGTCCCATGCTTATCCTATGTACATATTATCGCTTTCTTAGTCTAATGTAGCTTATGTGTGGGGATTTGTGCCCTTCCAACCTTTGTTCCGTGGTTGTTTGTGATATGTGGTTTTTTTTAGATCATGATCTTCACGATTGGAGCCTCTCGTGTTCGTTTTAGGGGAGCACTCGATCGTTTGCTTTGGAGACATTTCTCAATATCCATGATGTATCCTTTGATGTTCTAACCTTAGGTTTTTAGCACACTTCATAAACGGCTATTACTTAATGGTTACACCCTTTCCATGCTAGATTAGGCATTCGACTACGTCTCTAGTATGGGGGTGTTTGCACCCCTAGACTCGAAACATTGAGGACAATGTTTAACTTTAGTATGGGGGGGTGAATAGATACTTGCCTTGCCAAACCTTCACGCTTTCCAAAGTTTATCGGTTTGTTTATCGTTTTTGTTGCAAAATAAGGCTAAAAATGGCCAAATTTTAAAAATTTTCTCATGTTTTATAAGTGTTTGAAAACACGAATGTAGATTTTCCGATGGCGAGAATAAGAGTAATTTTTGACTCGACCGTGCGTGTTGAGCACTTAGCTTTAATTCCTTAACTACACATTAGGCTAAGTCTCTTAAATAAGGACGAGAAATGATAGAGTTAATTATAAGTTACTATGCTAAACGTAGAGTACTCGTATTCTTTCAAAAACTCATGTGTTCTCGTTGTTTGCTTATTCTCCCTTCGCATGTAAATATTTTTGCTTAATAAATATTGATTTAGCGGTTTAGTTAGGATTGTTGGGTTTCTAGTCTTTTCTAGTAGCTTCCGTGTAATTAAATTGGGAAGACATTAAGATATCGCCAGCGTCACGGTTTTGAAGTATTGGCACCCTAATAATCGAAAGCTTCACCTAATAATAAGATTTCAAGTGCTCACCTAAATCAAGCAAACAATTTGAAGCCTCACAAGGCGAAAAATCTATGCAAAAATTGAAAGTGAATCAAGCCTTAATCTTCGAAGCTTTAAAGATCCAAAATTCGCCTTAGCGTGAGGATATACGTCTTTGGCTAATAAAACCACCGATGAGGCGGATAATAAAAGGCAAGGCAAGACCGAAGTCATAATAAAAGCTTCATGGCGAAGTTGAATAAAAGATGGAGGTAAACCAAAGATAATAAGGCCCTTCCGTTAGGGGGCGTATAAAAGTCTTGGTAATAATTCTCATGTTCAAAACCGTTATAAAACCGTGTTTATCGATTCTTCTTGTCAACTTAATTTTTTAACATCGTTGTCTATTAGGAGGGGTTATTGATTTGATGGTCTTAGTTACACCGTTAGGACTCTATTTTTAGACCTAAATCTCTATTATCGCATAAGTCAAACAATGTATCCTCGTGAAACATTCAAGACATCATAAAATATAAGAGATACAACTTAGGAATAATGGGAGGATAAGTACGTGATTAGGGCATATGAGTAGTGTTAGCATTACTAACTTATAATGACAATGATCTCGTTGCACGCTTAGCATGGAGTTGGAGTGAAAATCGAGGATGATGAAATTATTTCTAACGAAGCATTCACGTGTTCTTATTCTATGAACCTAAACGTCCCATTTTGCGATGAAAATCATACATTATGTCTATAACACATGTAGTAGTAGTAGTAATAGTAGTGTAGCTAGTTTATCATTCAAATAAAGTCATAAAATTGAATTTTGGAGATGCTTTGATACTTTATTCTAGCATTGCGTGAGGGCACGGCAATGGTTTAGTATGGGGGAGTGATGAGACTGCTTTTATACATAGTCTCATCTTCCAAATAGGGCTTAAAATGCATTAAATATCATCAAAATAACCAAATATATGCTTGTGTTTGTTGCTTGTGTATTTTAGGTACGGATATTGAGATAATGACAAAAGATCATAAGAAACATGCAAAAACGAACACGGGAAACGAAGCCGCACAATGAACCAAGCCCTAGTGAAGACTTTCCCAAGATCAACCCTTGAAGATTTGAAGAAATATGAAGAAGGGTCCTCCAATTATGAAGAATTGACACTTTATACCCTTGTATCCTCATAATTACAAGTTTGGACCCTAAAGTTTGTCAAAATTACAAAAAGGGCCCTTAACTTTGAAGAATTGGCAAGTTTAGCCCCTCAACAAAGCTAAATTGTCAACCAATATCATCTACAAAGTCAAATATATCATGAAGTCCTTCAAAGTACAAGAAATGACAAGTTTGGTCCTTTGAAAAATCCAAAATTACAAAAAGGACCCTCAACTTTCAACATTTGGCAAAAAATGGTCCCTCATTTATCAAGACTTGGCAATTTCAGTCCTCCAAAATGCTCAACATACAAGTCAAGACCATTATCTATCAACAAAATGCCAAAACAGCCCCTCAAGTATCACAATATGGCAAGAAATACCCCTGAAAATACTTTGGAAAAGTATTTGGGGCAAAAGTGTGAAAAGTGAAAGTTTGTTAACAAAGGAAATCCGGATTTGGTTATTTAAATTGCAAGTGAAAAGAGAAAAGAAGGTAAGGGACTAATTGTGGCCAGACATAATACTTACCTTAACCTACCAAATGGTGACAAGTGTCCCACTAACTCCCTCCCACCAATCAGCTTCTTCCATTTTGCCACATCACTTCCCACCATTACCAGATTTAAACTAATCTTTATTAGTTTAAAAATCTGGCGCTAAACACTTTTTTAAACCCATACTCAGATTAAACGCCCAACTATTCACCAAGAACACAAATTGGGTTTTCTTAATTCACTTGTAATTAAACCTCATAAACCTCCAGATTAATGATTAAGCATGCCCTAATCATATCCCAACCTTAAAAACACTTGCCACTTAACCCCACATGCCACATGGGACATGCCCTGCTACACGTTTGAGGAAGAAGACAAGATTGTGCCAGCAATCCAACGCCTCACAATCCTGCTTGCATCCTAAGCTCATTTTAAGCCCTTGATGCTATTTCAACAGCTCACACCTCAACTACATGACAAATTCAGTCACATGATTCTCCAAAGAAGACAAAGACCTCAAGGGCATTTTTGGGACTTCAACCATTAGGGTTTCTAGTTATTAGCTATTCCTTAGTCATTTGTATGCCTATATAAAGGCCTTAGGGTGCTTCATTAGACGTTTGCTTTTTGATTTTTCCTTGGTTCAAGTTTCTGTAAATCCTATTTCAAGTTTAATGAAATTGAGTTTGAAATCTTGAAGAAAAGTCATTGGCCACTCTTGTTTACTGCTTTCATTTGTTATATGCTTTGTAGTTCTTAAAGTTAAAAACCTGTTTTCAAAAGAGGAGTGTGCACAAGTTTGCATATTTTCCTCATTTTCTTGATATTTTGCTAAGTCTTGTTCCAATCTTGGAATTCTTGGGCTATAGGGCTGATCATAGCATCCTAACTGAGTTGGTTAAGGTGTGGTGAGGCTTATAACTTGGGGATAATCAAGTGTGGGGTAACAAGTTTGCATCAATCAAGATTTTTCCAAGTTTCTGATTTTTCATGTTATTGTGCTTAACCCTTGTTGAATCTTAGCAGGCTTTTGTGGAAGCTTGTGCTTGTTCTTGCTAGCACATAAGCTCAAAATTCGTGGGTGTGGATGTACATCCATGAGGTTTGCTTACTTAATCTCCAAATCTGCATAAATTGTGATTTTTGGTGATATTTGTATAAAACTGTTGTTCTTGTGAATTTTGTGGCTTGTTCTTGCTTGAATCTGTTTATTAGACTTGTTTGAGTGTTAATTGATGCTTGGTTGGCCTGAAATCTTGTTTTGCTTTTGAAAATCTTGATTTGAAAAAGTTAAAGGGGTGTTTGGGTCTACTGTTTTATGCTTATAATCTGATTTTGTGTTAAGGGAAAGTGTTGTTTATGCTTTGTGTCTGATATACCTTTGTTTGAGAGTGTTTTGCTGCAAGTTATTGGGTTTGAACACTTGAATTGATCAATCTGCTATCTAGACCTTGTTTCTGCTTGTTTTGACCTAGGATTTTGGGAACACTTAGTGTGTATGCATGCTTAGGGATAAAAGTGGTTTAAACAAAGTTAACATAACCTGTTTGAAAGATTTGAGGTGTTTAAATTGGCTTGTGTGTCAAATACATCAGCAAAAGTAGAAATCTGCATGTGTAGTGTTCATCAGTAACTTTAATAGCTTGGATCTTACTTAATTCTTTGAACCAGTGCATGAAACCTGTTTAGACTTGCTTATTGGAGTTTATTATAGCTTGTGTGTGCATTTGGTTGAATTTGGTTGGCTGATTTGTGCTAAAACTGCTCTTGAATGCTAAACTGCTCATTGTTCATGTCTATGCAATATCTGGTGATAAATTGATTAAACTGTATCAATTGGCTGTTTGTGATTGTGTTATTTTGATTGTTATTGACTCCTTTTGATCCAAAGATCAATTGGGTGCCTTTGTGAAAACTGAATCCAAGAAAAAGTCACTAAAGACAACAAGTCAAAATAGTCAAGCAGTGGGAAAAGTTCCCACTGCTCAACATCCAAAACTAGCCCCTGCTAGTGCAATTTTATCATCAGCTTATTAATAAGCTATTCTAGCTTATTCTGACTTGCAACAACTTATTTTTTGTAATAGATCTTCATTATTTGACCCATTTAAGTGAACTGGAGCTTATCAGACTTTGACTTTGACTTTTCACTAGAAAACCAACTTGTTTGACTTTTAAGATAAGTGCTTATTTGATTTTCCAGCTTATTGAGTGTGCTTATTTGAAAGCTCTTTGGTTTTTAAGCTTAGTTTTGTCAAAAGAAACATTTTGCAACTTGAATCAGCTTCTGAGGTGGTCTAGATCATAAAAACGACTATTTTGTCGTTTTGTGAATAAGTTGTTGACTTGTTTCTGGCTTATTGAGTGGTCTTATTTGAAATTTCTTTTTACAGAAGTCTTTGTTAGGTCAAAAGAAGGTTGTGTGTTAAATTTTAGCTTATGGCATCAGCTTATAGCTTAATGGGCCAAAAAGCCCATTAAGAATAAGCTGCTTATTATAAGTTAGCTTATTTCACATTTTCAGCTTTTGGGCCTTTGGAAAAAGTTGTTTAAAATCAAATTTTGAGTCAACTTGTGCTTTTTGAGCTTATTTTGAGCACTTTTTCTTATTGGGCCTTAATTAAGCCCAATAAGGGACTGTTTTGGGTTTGGCCCATTTTCTAGGCCCAATAGGGGTATTTAGGTAATTTCACTTTCATTTCTGAGTTATTTAGGTTAAATTAAGCTAGTTTGCAAGTTTTTAGAATTTTTTATAATTTTTGGATTTTTAATATTATTTTAATATTATTTTATTATTAAAAATTAAAAGTCTGATTTTCTAAGTTTTTATATTTTTCCTAGGTTCTAAATACTTAATTAGGATTTTTGCAACTTTCCAAATATTTTTTAGGTCTTTTAATTATTTGTTATAATTAATTTAAGATTTAATTGATTTTAGGAGTTTTTAATTATTTAAAAATAGTTTTAATTGGTTTTAAAATTTTGAAAAATAGTTTTTAGCTTAATTAGAGTATTTTTGAGGTTTACAAACTTGAAAATCTTGTTTAGGGCTTTTTAATAATTAATTTTGATTTTTAGGGCTTTAATTAGCATTAAAAAGTCATTATCTAATTAATTAAAAGGTTTTTGCAAGTTTTGATTTTTTGTAAACTCTTAGAATATTATTAAGGATTTTTGGTGATTTTTAGGAATTTTTAGGAATTAATTTTAATTTTGGTAGTTTTTACGACTTTACGTGTACGCCTTTTTAGACTTAGTTTAATCCGTCTTCATAACCGTCATTCTCTTCTAATCCCCTTTCTATTCTTCTTTTTCAAATATAATCACAAATTAATCCAAATCATTACACACGAAACACACTAGCCTCCTTGAGAACGAACTTAATTGGGTCATTCACACACGGTTTTCCTAAATCGTCGTGCTCACTTGCCCTATTTAATTGCCCTCTTTTCCTAAGGAGTTGCAAAACTTCAACATCACTTACCGTTTTGTCAGACTGAGTAATTTTTTGTCGGGCTGAAAAATTTAGGCAAAGTTTGATTTTGTTGACACTCTCACACCCGCTTTCTACGAATTGAGATACTGTTTTTCACACGACTTCTACTATGACTTATCAGCAAGATAGTGATGTTGCGGGTTTTGAGCATCGTGATAGCCATGTATGAAAGAAGAGGAATGATGCCCATCTCTAGTCTCAGCTTCTTATAGCACAAAAGGAAGAAGCAGGAATTCCACTTCTAGCTGAAGAGTTTGATCTCATGGCATCTGCAGCAGCATATGATGAGGAAGAAGAGGTGACTACCGAATCCACTTTGATGGCTAATTCACAACAATCATCCACATCGGTAGTTCAACCTGATAGAGCTCTTGTGTATGATTCAGACGGTTCCTCTGAGTTACAACCACGTCTCAATGATAATGAGTTATATAATATGTCTAATCAGGAGGAAGAGTATACTGAGTCATTTGAGCTTTCCACTGAGACACACGGGGTTCAAACGAACAATAACAATATTATTTCTAATGCGCCCAGTGTGGACCTTAGTGGAGATCAAGTAGCGTAACCTACAACCCTTCCTGACGAGACGTATGCGTATTATAAATCATTATTTGATAAGCTTGCCAAGGATGTTGCTCATGCGAATGTGGTTAATAATAAGTTTAGAGAAACTAATGCCAAATTGACCACTGAGCTTGCGGGATATAAGGAACGGGAGAAAAGTTTTAAGATTCATCATGCTAAAATCAAGGAACTTGAACAAGCTCATGCTACATCGGTTTATCAAGAAAAATGCACCACTAAGAAATTAAATGCCTTACATTTAAGTAGTGCTAAAAGATAAGCGAATTGAATGATGAAATCACCTCTCTTAATAAACAGCTTTCAATTGAAAAATCTATCATTTCGGATTTAAAAGAAGAACGAAAAAAACTGAAAGGTGATTTCAAAATTCGAGAAGATGGGCTTCTTGAGGATTTTTGCAAAGCTCAGGATATGATTAGGGAATTAGACAACCTTTTGGTAAAACGTGGCCAAACTATGCAAACAATAAATATACTCGCACCTAAAGTGAATGAGATAAATTACACCCGTTACAAAATATCTTTAGGTTGTCCTCTTCCTCCCAATCCCGGATATCTTAAGCAAGTTCAGGCCACAAATAAAACTCTATATAATGGTAGTGTGCTCTTGTCAGAGGAGCATGATCCTCCTAGTGTGCATGATTCTGAGGAAACTACTGAACTTGCAGTAGAGACTCGTTTAAGAATGAAAAAGCTTGATAAAGAAGTGACACCTGTTTATTATCCGAAAGTTAATCCTCCAACTGTTTTTGTTCGGTCTAAAACGAGTACTGAAATGCTTTTGATACCGAGTGGGGAATGTCGGATGATCCTCCTAAACCAAGTGTTGCACGACGATTTCTTAACGAGCTAAAAGATAACTTTGTCATTCTCAAACGTGTTGTTAATTCCAAAATTACTGGAGGAAACTTTACTTCACCCGTTCAGATTGAAATTCAGAAAATTCTTCACAACGAGATTAATCCGATCATTAATCAAGTTGATGCTAGGATAAGCAATTGATACATAGGTTTTTGCTATGGTTCAGATTATGTTCTCGGTATCTTCTCGAATTGATCACGGTTCAAAGTGGAATAGTTGTTCTTGGTGACAAATAGGGGATTTTGGTTTTCTATTCTACTAATAAAGAAATAAATGAGCGTCGTTGAGAAATTTAAATAAAATATAAAGTGAGGAAAGATTAAACTAAAATTAAAGACGTTCAAAAATAAATGACGAGAAACTAAACTAATTAAACGTAAATATGAAAACTTAAAAACTTAATTAAAATGAAAACTTTGAAAATTTAAATACTTGAAAATTAAACTAAGACGAATGAGTAAAAATAAAGCTAAGAAAATTGGCGGGAAAAACAAGTTCAAAAACTGAATTTAAAATAAAAGGAATTAATTTCGCAATGCAAAATAAAAGAAATAATTTCACAATAAAAATGAATTAATTTCGCAATATCTAACTTGAAACAAGATTTCGCAATGGAGAAGTTGAAATCCGCAATATGGAAAAGTAAGTATGATTTCGCAATATGCAACAAGATTTCGCAATATTATGAAGATATAATTTCGCAATATTCTGGAGTATAAATTCGCAACATTTGCGAATTATGAATTCGCAATTAAGAGCTGAGATGGATTTCGCAATAAGATGAAGGATTTCGCAATAGTTGTGAAATGATTAATTTCGCAATTAAAGGTAGAATTTCGCAACTTGGAGTAAAATTCAAATTCGCAATTCTTAGGTGAATTGCGAATTTATACCAGATTTGGCTAAAAAATAGGAAGACGTGAAATGACGATTCAAAGCAACTTTTTAGTAACTTTTCAATGACAATAAGCCAAGAAAAACTCCAATAAGCTATCAATAAGCTAAGGAAAAGATCAAGACTTGTAAAAACATCAAAGTAATCACACGAAATTCAAAAGACTATAACTTAACATAAGATTATGATGAAAAAGATTACGAAATCAAGAACACAATTAGCAAGAAAGATTAAAAGATGAAGATTAAGAAAAGATTAAGCTTGAAAGGGTAAGATTTGATTAAAAACAAGAAAGATAAAAGATGAAGGTTTTTCTAGTGAGAGAAAGTTAAGCTTTCTCTCTCTAGAATTAAAGACTACCAAATGAAAGAAAAATTAAGACTAAAACTAACTAGCCTCAAAGTTGTGAGGAGAAGTCCTATTTATAGGCTTTTTCTTTGTGGGCTTGTAAGTGGGCTTTCTTCTTTCTTCTTAGTCTTCTCGTCACTTAAGTAAATAAACGTTTCCGACTTTGAATTTGAGATTTGTCGGTGAATATTTCCAACTCGTCTTTTAATCTCTCGTTAAATAGACTTGAGTTCTTCGACATAGATAAATCTTCCGTCTTTGGCCCTTTTCTTCGATAAATCTTTAAATAGGTCCGTTGACTTCCAATCTTTTGCATCTCTTGGACAATAGACTTCGTCTTGAGTCTTTTTCTTCGATAAAACCCGTGCAATCCCATGTTTTCTTCAATATTCATCCGGTTGACTCTGAAAACACAATAAACACAAAAACCACGCATAATTCCAAACAAATGATATTAAATACGTGTTTTGGTCTTGTTTTAGCCAGAAATAAGTGGTAAAAGGATGGGTGTTTTCACACCTATCAAATCCCCTACACTTAACCATTGTCATGCCCTCATGCAATGCTTAGTGATAAATCAAATTTACACTTTTCTCATAATCAATCAACCTTGGCCTTATTAAAATACTACTAAACAAAAACTTAAATACTAAGAGAAATTAAAACTTTAAAATAAACTAAAGGATAGAAAACCATTTTCACTTGAAAATAGCTATATGGAAATAACTTGCAAAGAGATCAAGGACTTACATTAGGTCTTTGGCGTTGCGAAGATTTATCACCCTCAAGTTTCACGTTCCCCAAACTAAGCTTAAAAACGAGATCATTGTTATTATAAGTTAGCAAATCAAACACTTACACACATGGCTTAATTAAATGCTTAAACTCCCTTATTCCTAGGTGTATCTCTTATATTTTATTTTTGTCTTAGAATGATCATGAAGATGCATTTTTGGACTTATTTCGATAGTTTATTTAGGCTGAAAGCAAAGTAGGACGATTTGATCAATAGTTAGCTAAAGGACAAAATCTCTTAAAACTGCTTCTCGGGATATCAAAAAGTTCATATCTTGGCATAACTCGGTTCACGATTTGAGACCTTTCTCGGGCCGATATTTGGCATGTACTTCATACTTCATATCTTGAGAGACGTGCTTGAGATAATGGTCTTCTCATCGTTAAAGAGTTTCTTCACTTGGAGACTTTTGAGGGGTACTCCAACTTTGTTGACCACGACTTCATGATTATTTCTTCAATCTCTAATTGGGATTTTGAGATACAACGATCCGCCTCCTTTTCGGACTTGGATCTATTTATCCTAATACCTTGTTAGGGTCTTTTCGGATAGACTTCTCCATGATCTTGTGGGAGTTGATTGCTTTTCGTCGTGAGTCTTGATCCTTCATATTGATTTTGGGAATAATGCTTTTCACATCACTTTGGATCTTCAGCAGTAAAATTGAATCCTCATGCCTTGTTAGGGCCTTTTCGGACTCGCCAATCTTCGCGCCCCGCTTCATAAGTTATGCCTTGGCTATGAACTCTTATCATTACCGAGCAACTTTTAAACGATCTTGGGCTAGAAGCTAAGTAACTTTTCAAATCGTACGACCTTACTTATTGCAGATAAATTATTAGCAAGTGATGGGAGAATAAGCAAATAATTACACCAAGTGAGCTTGTGCAAGAATACCGACTTATAATTGACTCTATCATCTCTCGTTCTCCACAATTTAAAATCTCAAGTAATGAGACTCATGGATGCTTAGCCTAATAAACCAATTAAGGTCTACATGGTTAAGGATACTAGCTAGAATAAACTTGAATAAGTCTATTCGGGTTGAGTCAAAATAATCGCAACGGGCCCAATATGTCAAAGACTTCTAAACTAGCTACACCACTTTATTAAAAATTTTGACTTTATTGCGGGATATATACATATAAAAGCAACGATAAAAATTTAAAAATTACGACTACATGGCCAAAGTTAATTAAAAATTTGAAAAATGTTGAAAAAGATGATTTTCTGGTTAAATGAAGGCATTTTCATGGAAAAGTCCACTTAAAACTTCGATAGAAGTCCCCCCTACACTTAAGATAAACATTGTCCTCAATGTTTAAGCATGTGGGAAAAATCTCCCCTACACTTATGACATTGTGTACGTTGGTTAAATCAAGCTAAGGAAGAGACGACTAAAGTGATCAATTTCAAATGTGAGTATGAAGAAAATTGAATCACGATAGTTGAGAGATAGAACCGGATTTCGGATAACACGGGAGCACGGTTCTTCAAAGGTTCCAATAGTGCATTCATCCCTGTAATCACATCACCACACAAAGACAAACACCTATATAGGTCCCCCTACACTTAGGAGGTTAAAACATAAAAGGATAGATACCCGGGCTGCCTCCCGAGGAGCGCTTGTTTTTGATAACCGAGTCACGAGCCTGACTCGACCCAAAATTAGTTCATGGGGAACGTGGTGAGGGATGGAATCATCTCTTGAAAGATGTCCTCACCAAAGTACAACTTGACTCGTTGGCCATTCACCTTAAAATTAGGTCCATTAGGTTGAGCGAGCTCGAGAGTACCATATGGAAAAATTTGGGCAATGGTGAATGGGCCGGACCAACGAGATTTCAGCTTGCCCGAAAAGATTTTCAACCGAGAGTTAAAAAGTAAAACTTTGTCTCCAACTTGGAACTCTCGGTTTTTAATCTTGGAGTCGTGAATGAGCTTAGTCTTTTCCTTATAGATCAAAGAATTTTCATAAGCCTCATTACGAAGTTCATTGAGCTCATTGAGTTGGATCTTCCTATGATCACCGGCTTTGTTGATATCAAAATTAGTCCACTTCAAGGCCCAGTAAGCCTTGTGCTCTAACTCAATGGGGAGGTGGCAAGCCTTTCCGTACACGATACGATATGGTGTACAACCAATCGGAGTCTTGTAAGCGGTACGAAAAACCCACAAAGCATCATCAAGTTTATCAGCCCATGAGGCACGATGCTCTCCCATGGTTCTTTCAAGAATTCGCTTTAATCCTCGGTTGGATATTTCAGCCTGGCCATTAGTTTGTGGGTGGTAGGCTGTGGAAAGACGATGATTTACACCATACTTAGCCATGACTCTTGCGAATTGGTCATTGCAAAAATGAGTCCCACGATCACTAATAATGGCACGAGGCACACCGAATCTAGCGAATAGCGACTTCAAAAAGTTACAAACCACCCTTGCGTCATTAGTGGGTAAAGCTTTGGCTTCAACCCACTTTGAAACGTAGTCAACGGCTACGAGGATGTATTTGTTTCCTTTCGAGGAAGGTGTGGCCCAATAAAGTCGATACCCTAAACGTCAAAGATTTCACATTCTTGAATGAAATTCTGAGGCATCTCATCTTTATGTGTGATCTTGCCTTGTTTTTGGCAAGCATCACCACTTTAACCATCTCGTGAGCATCACGGTAAATGGTGGGCCAATAAAATCCCGAGTCAAACACTTTTTTGGCGGTGTAGTTAGGACCAAAGTGACCACCGGTGGGTCCTTTGTGGCAAGCGTCAAGGATTTCTAAAGCTGCCGGTCCATCAACACATCGGCGAATAATCAAGTCAGCACATTGTTTGAATAGATACGGGTCATCCCAAAAGTAAGTCTTAATGTCTTTGAAGAACTTTTTCTTTTGCTGGGATGTTAACCCGTCAACGAGAATTCCACCCGCCAAGTAGTTTGCAATGTCCGCAAACCACGGGGTTTCATCAGAAGTCGAGTTGATAGACATTAAGGTCTCCAGGGGAAAAGAATCATTGATTTCTTTGTTCGGATGATCCCCTGGTAAGGATCCTCAAGTCTACTGAGATGATCCGCGGCTAGGTTTTCTGCTCCTTTTTTATCGCGAATTTCGATTTTAAATTCTTGGAGTAGCAAAACCCAGCGAAGAAGTCTTGGTTTGGAATCTTGCTTGGTCAACAAGTACTTCAACGCGGAATGATCGGTGTAAACGATTGTGGTGGAAAGGACAAGATAGGGACGAAACTTTTCAAAGGCATAGACAACAGCTAAAAGCTCTTTTTCGGTTGTCGTATAATGCAATTGTGCCCCCGTCATTGTCTTGCTAGCATAGTGGATTGGTTGGAAGTGTTTATTCACTCTTTGGCCCAAAACCGCACCAATAGCAAAGTCGCTAGCATCGCACATCAACTCGAAAGGCAGCTCCCAATTAGGGGTAACCAAGACGGGTGCCTTAGTTAGCTTATCCTTAAGCAAGTTGAAGGCTTCAAGACACTCTTTGGAAAAGATAAAAGGAGTATCTTTTTCCAAGAGGTGAGTCATCGGGCGAGCGATTTGAGAAAAATCTTTGATGAATCGACGGTAAAAGCCCGCATGACCGAGAAAACTTCTCACACCCTTCACGGTTGAAGGTGGAGGCAACTTAGCAATAACATCGACTTTAGCACGGTCTACTTCGATACCAGCTTTGGAGATCTTGTGTCCTAGAACGATGCCCTCTTTTACCATGAAATGGCATTTTTCCCAATTAAGAACAAGACGAGTGTCTTCACACCGCTTAAGCATACGTTCTAAATTGGCAAGGCAAGCAGAGAAAGAATTGCCATTAACCGAGAAATCATCCATGAATACTTCCATAGTGTCTTCCACCATGTCATGGAATATAGCCATCATACACCTTTGGAACGTCCCAGGAGCATTGCATAAACCAAAAGGCATACGTTTGTAAGCAAATGTTCCATAGGGACAAGTGAATGTGGTCTTTTCTTGGTCCTTGGGATCGATGGGAATTTGAAAATACCCGGAGAAACCGTCTAAGGAGCAGTAATAGGCATTACCAGCAAGACGCTCGAGCATTTGATCCATGAAAGGAAGAGGAAAGTGATCTTTTCTCGTGGCATCATTGAGCTTGCGATAATCAATACAAACTCTCCACCCAGTAACGAGACGAGTGGGAATCAACTCGTTGTGTTCATTGGGAACAACGGTTATTCCGCCCTTCTTGGGCACACAATGGACAGGACTTACCCACGGCGAATCCGAAATAGGGTAAATCAGGTCGGCATCTAGAAGTTTGATAACCTCTTGTTTGATGACGTCATGAATGCGAGGATTAACCCTTCTTTGGCTCTGGATTGCGGGTTTAAAGTCATCTTCCATGAGAATCTTGTGAGTACAAAAGTTCGGATCAATTCCGCGAATATCGGAAATTTTCCAAGCAATTGCCTTCTTATGATCTTTAAGCACGACGATGAGGCGAGATTTCTCTTCTTCTTTCAAGTCCTTAGCAATGATGACGGGCGACTTCTTGTTTTCTTCAAGGAACACGTACTCGAGATGGGGCGGCAACTCCTTAAGTTCTAAATCCGGAGGATTTTCGATGGGAGGCGTTTTCAAAGTTGGAGCATCGATAGCAATAACCGTGGGAGATGGTGGAGAAAGATTGTCTTCTTTGAGAAGGTTTTCAAAGAAATGCATGTCTTCAACCCAATTGGTGGGAGAATCGTCATTAGCTAAGTTCACATCTCCCATGGTGGCTTCAAGATCTTTCCAAAAGAAATCACTTTCTCCAAATAGAGACAGTGATGAATCAATAGAGGAAACGATCTCAACATTGGGAAGAGAGGTAGGAATATTTTTACAAGCATCAATAAAGTGTTCTTCACAAGCCTCATCCAGAACGTCAATACAATTAACACTCTCGTATGAATAAGGTTGTTTAGACAACTTTCCCATGTTGAAGACGATTTTATCGTCACCCACACGCATGATAAGCTCACCAGCTTCAACATCGATGAGAGTGCGACCGGTCCTCAAGAATGGACGACCAATAATTAATGGCACACGAGGGTCCATCTCGTAGTCGACGACAATGAAATCGGCAGGAAAAGTGAATTTGTTGACTCCTACAAAGACGTCTTCGGCTATCCCCACTGGATAAGTAACCGTACGGTTAGCTAATTCCAAAGTCATTTTGGTGGGGACTAGCTCAGGGAGAGATAATTGCTTCCACACACTTAGAGGCATTAGATTAATACTGGCACCTAGATCGGCTAGGGCCATGCAATTCTCTACTCCCGGGAAATTGCAAGGGATTAAGAAACGACCCAGATCACCAAGCTTTGGTTGGCAATTTCCTTAAGAGCACTGCAGAGCAATTCTCATTAAGTTGGGTGTTAGCAATATCAAGAAGCTTTTCCTTGTCACTCAAAAGATCTTTGAACATTTTTGCGTACTTAGGCATGTGAGCGAGAGCCTCAGTGAAGGAGATGTTGAAATTCAATTGTTTAAACATTTTTAGAAAGTTCGAAACCTGAATATCATCCTTGCTTTTGAGCTTCTCTTTCCTCAACCTTGAGGGATAAGGTATATCGGAAGAAGAGGAAGGCTTTGGGATCGAAGGATCACTCACATCCTTGGGTGGAGGAGGGGTAGAAGTAAGAGGTGGAGAAATTGGGGAAGGAGAAGGATAAGGAATAGGAGCAGGGGACTCGTTCTCCTTAGTCACAACCACCGGTGGAGGTATAGGAAGCTCGGGTTCCTTGGTACCTTTGCCACTACGAGTGGTGATTGCTTTCATCTCCCCTCTTGGATTCGCAACGGTGTTACTCGGAAGAGTACCCGAAGAAGAGGGTTGATTACCTTGGAAGAAACTAGCCATCATGTTCCTTAAGTCATTCATTTGACTATCCATAGTGTTTCTCATATCAGCTCTCAGATCATTCCCTTGTTTCACCAGGTCTGCTTTCAAGTTGCGCACTTCCTGTTGGAGATTGTCCACGAGCACATCGTTAGTCTTCATGTAGGTTCCAATGTCTTGGTGTAGAGCGGTGGGTTGGTTGGGAAGAGCATTGTATGCGGGTGGTTGATAAGCATGTTGCTGGTAAACTTGGTTGTTTCTTTGAGGTGGATGTTGTTGTTTGTGAGGTGGTATGTATGGTCCACGAGATTGTTGTTGTTGTTGAGGAGGGCGATTGAGGTTTTGTTGTTGGTTTGGGTTGTTAGGAGTAGAACCGGGTGGTGAGGGATAGTTGTTGGAGCGGTAGCTAAGCAAGTTGCGGTCACCTTGAGGACGAGCTTGATAAGCGGTTTGAGGATAGGTATCGTATGCTGCATTCACATTCTCAGAAGGGTAGTCTTGGGTAGCGGTACAAGTGGTGTAAGAGTGAGGACCCCCGCATATTTCACAAGGTTGATTGACAGCATTGACTTGAGCGTTTTAGCGTTGATGCTGTTGGTGTTGCTAGCGGTTTGGGTAGCAAGTGTTTCAAGAAGTGCAGTGATTTTGTCAATTCGCTTGTCGCTGTCACTAGTACTAGCACTAGCGACATTGGTCCGCACACTCTTAGTTTGCACACGAGAATTATTCTCAATGATATCCCAAGCAGCATTGGAAGTCTTAGCCAAAAGATTACCCCCCGAGGCACTGTTTATTGAATCTTGGTCATTCATGCTTAAACCATTATAAAAAGTGTTAATTTGGTGCACTTTGGTAAAACCATGTTGTGGGCATTTTCTTAAAAGATCTTTGAAACGGTCCCAAGATTCACTAAAAGACTCATTGTACTTTTGTTCAAAATTAATGATTTCATTCCGTAAAGCGGCAGTACGAGAGGGTGGGAAAAAATAGTTGATAAACTTGGTCTCCAAATCCGTCCACGAAAGAATACTCTGTGGCGGTTCCTTAGCAAGCCAATGTCGGGCTTGTCCCTCTAAAGAAAAGGGAAAAAGTTGTAAACGGATTACCTCTTGTGGAACACCATTGTATTTGACCGTATTAGTGAGTTGCAAGAATCTCTTGATGTGGCCATGTGGATCATCAATGGTACGCCCCAAGAATGGTTGAGCAGAGACCATCTGGATAAAGCCGGATTTGAGCTCATAGTTGTTGGTTGCAAACGCGGGTATGACAATTGGATCATTGTTGCCATCTACATGTGCTTGCAGAAGTTCAATCATCGGGCGATTGTCTGGTAGAGGCTCATTGTTGTTGTTATTATTGTTGTTGAGCGGTGGATTGTTATTTTTATTGTTTTGTACACCGGCCATGTCTAAGTCTTCGAGAGGCTCGGGCTCTTGATAAGACGTGGATCAAGTGCGCATACACCTGCAAAAGAACTAACAAGGCAAAAACAAAGGAAAAATATTTTTGGTTTTTTTATGTTTTTTTAATTTTTAGGATTTTTGAAAATTTTATATTTTTTTGGGTTTTTGAAAATTTTTGTGAAAAAGTAACGTTCACGGTGAACGGATCCCAAAATCCAAGTTCTCACAAAAAACTGTTGATCTTAACGAGAAGAGCCGGCAGCGGCGCCATTTGATACATAGGTTTTTGCTATGGTTCAGATTAAGTTCTCGGTATCTTCTCGAATTGATCACGGTTCAAAGTGGAATAGTTGTTCTTGGTGACAAATAGGGGATTTTGGTTTTCTATTCTACTAATAAAGAAATAAATGAGCGTCGTTGAGAAATTTAAATAAAATATAAAGTGAGGAAAGATTAAACTAAAATTAAAGACGTTCAAAAATAAATGACGAGAAATTAAACTAATTAAACGTAAATATGAAAACTTAAAAACTTAATTAAAATGAAAACTTTGAAAATTTAAATACTTGAAAATTAAACTAAGACGAACGAGTAAAAATAAAGCTAAGAAAATTGGCGGCAAAAACAAGTTCAAAAATTGAATTTAAAATAAAAGGAATTAATTTCGCAATGCAAAATAAAAGAAATAATTTCACAATAAAAATGAATTAATTTCGCAATATCTAACTTGAAACAAGATTTCGCAATGGAGAAGTTGAAATCCGCAATATGGAAAAGTAAGTATGATTTCGCAATATGCAACAAGATTTCGCAATATTATGAAGATATAATTTCGCAATATTCTGGAGTATAAATTCGCAACATTTGCGAATTATGAATTCGCAATTAAGAGCTGAGATGGATTTCGCAATAAGATGAAGGATTTCGCAATAGTTGCGAAATGATTAATTTCGCAATTAAAGGTAGAATTTCGCAACTTGGAGTAAAATTCAAATTTGCAATTCTTAGGTGAATTGCGAATTTATATCAGATTTGGCTAAAAAATAGGAAGACGTGAAATGACGATTCAAAGCAACTTTTTAGTAACTTTTCAATGACAATAAGCCAAGAAAAACTCCAATAAGCTATCAATAAGCTAAGGAAAAGATCAAGACTTGTAAAAATATCAAAGTAATCACACGAAATTCAAAAGACTATAACTTAACATAAGATTATGATGAAAAAGATTACGAAATCAAGAACACAATTAGCAAGAAAGATTAAAAGATGAAGATTAAGAAAAGATTAAGCTTGAAAGGGTAAGATTTGATTAAAAACAAGAAAGATAAAAGATGAAGGTTTTTCTAGTGAGAGAAAGTTAAGCTTTCTCTCTCTAGAATTAAAGACTACCAAATGAAAGAAAAATTAAGACTAAAACTAACTAGCCTCAAAGTTGTGAGGAGAAGTCCTATTTATAGGCTTTTTCTTTGTGGGCTTGTAAGTGGGCTTTCTTCTTTCTTCTTAGTCTTCTCGTCACTTAAGTAAATAAACGTTTCCGACTTTGAATTTGAGATTTGTCGGTGAATATTTCCAACTCGTCTTTTAATCTCTCGTTAAATAGACTTGAGTTCTTCGACATAGATAAATCTTCCGTCTTTGGCCCTTTTCTTCGATAAATCTTTAAATAGGTCCGTTGACTTCCAATCTTTTGCATCTCTTGGACAATAGACTTCGTCTTGAGTCTTTTTCTTCGATAAAACCCGTGCAATCCCATGTTTTCTTCAATATTCATCCGGTCGACTCTAAAAACACAATAAACACAAAAACCACGCATAATTCCAAACAAATGATATTAAATACGTGTTTTGGTCTTGTTTTAGCCAGAAATAAGTGGTAAAAGGATGGGTGTTTTCACACCTATCAGCAATCTTGAGAACGCTTTTCTATAAGAACTAGCAAAATTTGTTGAAGACTTTAAATCTTTGGCGAAGGAGGCTGATGAATCTCTTGATAGAATTAAAGTTTTGGAAAGCGACCTTGCATGTCTCTCGAAAGCAAGTGATAGTGGTGATGGGGTTGATAGTAACCCCGTTGCGGTAAACATCTCTGTGTTAGACAATGAAACCCTCCAAAATGAGCTTGATCGTACGAAAGAGACAATGGAGTCTTATGTCATCAAAAAGGACAACGAATTCACCGATCTTTGGAATAAATATGTCAAAAAATGTGATGAATGTAAGGCTGACAAACTCTCGTATGATAAAGCTTACAAGGAACTGCAACAAACAATCAAACAGCTGCAAGCTCAGTTAGTAGGTGAATGTCGCGACAGTGAGCCTTCAACAAATGTTAATCAAAAAGAGTTCACGATTCTTCAACACCGATATGATTTTCTTCAGAAACATTGTCATTCTCTTGAACTTGCTTTGCAAAACAAAGTTAGAAAAGTTCCTGATGACAGTAATTTACAAGTAAAACTCTATGAATCATTTAGTTAATTGAATGAAAAGAGTAAGGATATTTCTGATCTGAAAGCTCAGTTGCAAGACAAAGACATCACGATTGCTGAGTTGAATAAACTTGTTGGAAAGATGGGTGGAAAAACTGTGGAACCTAAGGTTGTACAATCAGTTGTTAGACAACCCAATGCGTACAAAGTACCAAAGCCATCTATCTTATTAAAACCTCCTTCTAATGTTTCTAGGTTACCTCCTAATACCGATGTGCAATCAACTATTCCAAAACCAGCCATATCACCCTATGTTCCTCCATTTAGAAAACCCACTTTTGCTAAACAGAACAATGTGAATGCACCTTGTACTACTCCAAAGAGTACTCCCAAGTGTGTGAATCTTACGCCCACAAAGGAATCCAAAGGTTCAAATGACGTTGTTTAAACCAACAATCAAGGGAAGGGTATGCCAACATGGAACATTCGGAAAGTAAACCCTGTGTATTCACCACCTAGTAAACAACCAACTGCTAGAGTTAAACACACTCCCAATGGTAGTCAAGCAAAACCTAGGATCCCTTACCAGCAACCTAGGAATTGGCAACCACCAATGAGTAGTCGTGTATCGAACAAGGTGCCTGAATGGACAGCAAAACCTAGGACCTTTGAGAATCCCAAACTCTATGTATGCCCCACGTACAAAAAGGGCATTCACTATGGAAACCATGCTCATTGCATTCTGCAATATCTCTATGAGGTAAACTCTCGTGCCTTCTCACAGAGAAAGAATGCAGAATCCCATAAGACAACAAGGAGATTCACACCCGTCACAAAGAAAAGCAATGACATGAAATCCTCAAGGCGGATCAATGCAGGACTTAGTTTCTCTCCAAAGAAGTCTTCCGCTATGCAAGAGAACACTACTCCTAGATCTAGTCTTCAGTGGAAACCAACGGGTAGGATCTTCAAGGAAGTCGGTCTTAAGTGGATTCCTATCGAGAAGAGTTATGACATCTGCTCCAGCACTAATGCGAGTGTTTTGAATGTAGAAAATGAATTTGTTACTCCTAACACTAGTATTTGTGCAAACTCTTCTTCTGTCATTGCAGGTACTTCAACGGATTTGGAATCCATTTCTTCAAAGGGTTCCAATTCTGTACATTCGATATCACCTTCTGCTGCTGTACAAAGGTCTATTTTGAATTATTTTCGAAAAACTTGAAAAAATCAAAACACAAAAATATAAAACCTATAAAACAAAATAAAAAATGCGAAAATCTTTCAAAAATACCAAAAATATTCTTCTCGACATGTCTTTCAGTATTGATAATATGGACGCACCTAGAACTGTCGCTCTTTAACGACACGGGTGTGTACATAAAGCTCGAATGCAAGTTCAAATGTTTTCAAAACATGTCATTTCCTTTTTCTTTAGATGATTTGCAATTACCTCAGATTGTGACTCGTGCCTCAAACAAAGGAAAGTTGATCACGGATGATAACTTATCCTTAACAACGAGAAAATAAAACTTTCTCGGTCATGAGCTTCCAATAAAAACATTCCATGTTCTAAGCTCATGTAAACGACTTATAGTTAAGTGTCAGACTGTAACTCGAACTTAAAATAAAGGAGAGTGTATCTTTAAACATAACTTATCCTAATAACGGGTAGAGCAATCTATCTCGGGTTGAGCTTGTCACAAAACATTCAAAGTTTTGAGCTCAACATAATGGCTTATAGTCACATGTCAGACTATAACCCGGTCCCCAAAGAAAGGAAAGTCTATGACTTATCCTCATCAACGGGAAATTAATTTTTCTCGGTCATGGCTTATATTAAAACATTCAAAGTTTTAAGCTCATGAACTCAAGCAAAATGTTCATTTATGTACATTTTTCCTCAACAACAGGAAATTCAGTTTTTCTCGGGTTTGAGCACAACTTTTCAAGGTATTTCAAAACTGTGTGCTCATATACTCCCCTATTTTAATTAGAATTCCTTTTTAGGGGGAGTACAAAGTTTCATGCAACTTTATTCTATCCACGTTTCATCACTAGTTTCATAAAAAATTCAATCACATGCAATTTTTGAGGGGGAGAATAGTGATTAAAATGTGTCATCTTGGATAAGATCTTTGATATAAGGGCTCTCTCTTCCTAATGTATGCAAAAACCTTTCATTATATGATGCACATATGTAGGGGGAGCGTTTTGGTGATATAGAAAACTTTCAAGGTGTAAACATTGATTTCATCAACACCATGATTGCATTGGTTTTTCTGGTTACGATATCTATACCCTTCAACACATTAATTCACGATGGTATTGGTGTCAAAAGGCGGTTAGGTATTCGTCCTATGATCCAACCAGAACCGGATGGATCTTCCCAAGGACAATCCATTAGAACTTAGAAGTCCTTAGGAAAGATGGAGTAGTAGTGCGTACGGGAAAAATGTCGACCAAGTACATAAGCTAGCAGTGGAATAATCACAACAAGGTGCTAGTTATGACGTATTGGTAAGCATTGAAGGGGTTGAAGAATGAAAAAGAAATGTAAGGATCAAGGGTGAAAAGAAATAGCCCTCCATATAACTTAGGCAGAAACCGGGTCAACACATCTACTATCAGAATCACTTTGATGATTTCTGATATTGAAGACAAAGTATCATGGACCCAGTGATGCAATGCACAACCCTTCCCAGCCTACTCAAGCTTCTCTCAAAATAATTTTTTTTTATTGTCACGGAGTTCAACTCATTTCTATCGACTTTCTCTCTTCGAGGTAGTAGATATTGAATAGGTGGCAGTCTGCTCCAGCCTCCGATCACCAAATAAAAGTGCACTTATAGAGTCTAGATCCAACGAGATTCATCAGAAAATCTCATTAGGACACTAATTCCATATATCAATTGTTGCTCATCGTTAGAACACATGCGATATTTTTCAGTGTCCTACGCTCTATCCTTGTGATATTGCCAGAACATTCATAGTGATACTCTCTAGTATTCACAGTGATGAATGGAAATCCTTCCAGTGTTAACATCAAACAACACTGTGGTAGGTCATATGTAAGATTCACTTGAATTAAACATATGCTAACTGGAAAGCAACAGTAATTTGATTCTGTTTTGATTCAAACTCGTTCTAGTTATCTACGCAATATCTTCATGATCTTGCCAGAACATTCAGAGTAATACTTATTAGTATTTACAGTGACGAATGGAAATCCTTCCAGTGTCATCATCAAACAGCACTGCGGTAGGTAACTTGTGAGATTCTATATGAATCAAACTTGTGTCAACTGGAAAGCAACAATGGTTTGATTCTTAATTGATTCAAACTTGTTCCAGGAAATTGAATCGACGACTTAATCAGCAGAATGGAACTGCATGATTCACTCCTTACTTTGAATTATCTTTTGATATATTCAAGTATTGAGAACGGCTACCACAGCCGGAAACCCTGTCAAGGAAGTTCTTTGAACTTACCTAATCACAGGTACAGTACTCTTACTGTATAAAGGGAAACCGGAGGAATGCAAACGGTGGTGTAACTTCAAGAGTCGTAATTCAAGACCACATGCTCATATAAATGGAGAAAGCTCAAAAACATCTAAAGTCAAAGACTTCCGCTACTCTGATTATCAAGGGAGATTGTTAACAAGCTTTCAAGACAGCGCAAAGTATGAGTATGTGGAGAAAGACACAAGAACACAAGTTGGTAAAGCATCAAGATCAAGTCAAGGAAAAGATCAAAGATCCAAGATCACAAGTCATGAAAGGAACGATGAAAGAACTCTCAAGACAACGAGCTTCAAAGTCTGCAACAACAAAGAAGTGAAGTCACATAATACATGACCACTACTTAGGGGGAGATTGTTAGAAGTATTTAAAGTGATGGTCAAAGAAGTGAAGTCACATATTATATGACCACCCCTTAGGGGGAGATTGTTAGAAGTATTTAAAGTGATGGTCATATAATATACCGTTGCAAAGCTCGTGGAAAATGCTATTCAACGTTGTCGAGAGTTGTATGTTATTGTTATGTATGTAACGGGAATTAGTCCCGAACACACAAATGAGTAAGGCCTCCTAACCTTGTAAGCCTTAGTATAAAAGGCACATCAACCTCATTTGTGTGTGTGTCTCCTATAGTGTTTTCTATTCTTGTTTTAGAGAGAGAAACTCTCCTTAGTTTCTCTCACTAGAATCACCTACTTTGTATATTTCTTCTTTCTTCTTCATCTAATCTAATATTCCATTCTTAGTTTTAATCTTGTTCTTCATCATCTTTATTTCTTTTTCTATAAGTCGTGTGTTACGTCCTACAGAAACGTCTATAGAACCCCACATGACCCAAAAAACTTCTAACTCCTTTCACAATGGTAGGTGGGGGAAGCTTAGCAATCACATCTATCTTAGCACGATCCACTTCTAAACCTTTGTTGGATATCTTATGTCCCAAAACTATCCCCTCCTTGACCATGAAATGGCACTTCTCCCAATTAAGAACAAGACATGTTTCTTCACACCTTTGAAGCATACGTTCTAAATGGGAGAGACAAGAAGTGAATGAATCTCCAAAAACCGAGAAATCATCCATGAAAACTTCCATAGTTTGCTCAATCTTGTCATGGAAAATTACCATCATACACCTTTGAAATGTCCCTGGTGCATTACACAAGCCAAAAGGCATTCTCTTGTAAGCAAATGTACCATAGGGACAAGTGAATGTGGTCTTTTCTTGATCCTTAGGGTCAATGGGTATTTGAGAATAACCCGAGAATCCATCTAGAAAACAATAGTACTCATTTCCCGCTAAGCGTTCAAGCATTTGGTCCATAAAAGGCAATGGGAAATGATCTTTCCTAGTAGCATCATTAAGCTTCCTATAATCAATACAAACTCTCCAACCCATAACAAGTCTAGTAGGAATAAGCTCATTGTTCTTATTGGGCACTACGGTGATTCCATCCTTCTTAGGAACACAATATACCAGGCTAACCCATGGAGAGTCGGAAATGGGGTAAATCATGCACGCATCAAGGAGTTTGATAACTTCCTTCTTAATGACCTCATGGATTTTAGGGTTAACCCTTCTTTGGCTTTGAATAGCAGGTTTGTAATCATCCTCCATAAGGATTTTGTGTGTACAAAAATTTGGATCAATTCCCCTTATGTCGGATATTTTCCATGCTATGGCTTGCTTATGTTTCTTAAGGACCTCTATGAGTTTTTCTTTCTCATCCTCTTTCACATCTTTAGCCATGATCACGGGTAATTGGTCTTTCCTCTCTAAGAAAGCATATTCAAGGTGTGATGGAAGATCCTTAAGTTTAAGGGTAGGTGGATTCTCTATGGAAGGTTTCACTATGGATGGATCATCATTGGTAACTTCTTGTGGGATAGGTGAAGGAATGGGATCCTCATTGAGCAACTTTTGGATAGTGAGAATGTCTTCTTCCCAATTGATGGGAGAATCATCATTACCAAGGAAGTTGGACTCAAATTCCTCCAAGAGGAAATCACTCTCTCCAAAAGGTGTTAATGAGGGAGCAATTGAGGCAACGGTCTCTAGATGAGGAATATCTTCACTATTACTCTTACAAGCATCATGGAAATGCTCATCCCACACCTCATCAAGTACATCCACTATGTTGATTGTTTCACAAGCTTGAGACTTCTTAGTCACTTTTCCTAGCTTAAACACCACTTTCTCATCCTCAACTGTCATGATTAGTTCTCCTTCCGCCACATCTAGAAGAGTACGACCCGTCCTTAAAAATGGTCTACCAACAATTAGAGGAACTCTCGGGTCCATATCATAATCAACCACTACAAAGTCGGCCGGAAAGGTAAACTTATCCACACCTACAAACACATCCTCCGCAATACCTACCGGGTAAGCTATGGTACAATTGGCTAACTCAAGGGTCATCCTAGTTGGAGTAAGCTCGGAAAGAGAGAGTTATGCTTGCCCCTAGATCCGCTAATGCCATGTAATTTTCCACTCCGAGAAAATTACAAGGGATCAAAAATCGACCAGGATCTCCAAGTTTTATAGGTAAGGTTTTGAGCAACACGGCAGAGCAATTCTCATTAAGGGATGTGTTAGGCAAATCCACCAATTGTTCCTTGTTGGAGAGGAGATCTTTGAACATCTTAGAAAATTTTGGCATATAAGCAAGAGCTTCCACAAAGGAGATGTTTATGTTAAGTTGCTTGAACATCCCCAAAAAGTTTGAGACTTGTATATCATCCTTGTTTTTCAATTTCTCCTTTCTCAATCTTGAAGTGGTTTAGGTGTGGGTTGAGTAGGTGTTGTGGTGGAAGATTTGTCTTTGTTAGCTTCTTCATCGGTAGGTGTGGAAGGTAAAGGAGAAGTGGGTGTAGGTTGAGAAGATGTTGGTGTTGAATTGGTAGAGCTTGGAGGTGGTGAAGAAGATGTAGAAGGCTTATCACAAGATGGAATCATAGTAGGCTTAAAAATAGAAGGTGTAGGAGGTGAAGGATCATTAGTCATTTTTCCACTTCTTGTTGTGATAGCATTGACATTGGCCCTCGAGTTTGTTTGTGTGTTAGAAGGTAAAGTCCCTTGTGGTCTTTGATTATGCATAATTTGGTTGTGAAGAAGAGCAAATTTCTTGTTGTTTTCCTCTTGAGCCTCTTTCATTTGTCTTTCATAAGAAGTAAGGTTTTGAAGAATCAAATCCATGGGGTTAGGTTGCACATTCCCTTGATAAAAACCTTGGTTTGGATATTGAGGTAGAGGTGGTTGGTGAAAAGCTTTATTGGGTGTATAAAAGTTATTTCCTTGATTGTGAAAGTTGTTAGGTGCTCTATAGTTGTTCCCTTGGTATGGTGGCCTTAGTCCTTGGTTCCTTTGTAACAATTGAGAGGGATTGGGTTGAGTATGGGTGGGTGGATGGGGTGGGAATCCGGGTGGAGCAAGGTAGTTTTATGATTTGTAAGAAAGATTGTTTTGATTGATGTTGGGTTTGAAATGTTCTCTATGTTCGTCTTGGTAAGCATAACACTCAACTTGATAACCTTGAACTTTGTCACATTGTTGATAGGAATGGGGACCTCCAAAAGTCTCAAATGAAAGAGCAATAGCATGCACATCATTGGTGGAATTGTTCAAGGAAAGTCTCTTAAGGGTTTGGACTAATTCTTGATTTGAGTTAAGATTCATCTATTGATTCCTTTCCATTATTTTGAGTATCTCTTGGTGACTCTTGAGGAATTGGTTATCACAAGGTGTTTGAGAACTATCTTGCACAACATGAACCCTTTCATTAAATTGTGTGTGAGTTTGCACCATTGATCTGGTCTCAATAATGTCCCAAGCTTCTTGAATGGATTTATAAAGAATATTTCCACCCGCGGAAGAGTTGAGTGAATCTTGGTGATGAGGTCTTAATCCATTATAGAAAGTATTGATTTGGTGAACTTCATTGAATCCATGATTTGGGCATTTTCTCAATAACTCCTTGAACTCCTCCCAAGCATCACTAAAGGTTTGACTAGGTTTTTGTTGAAAGCTAATAATTAGGTTTCTCAAAGCCGTGGTCTTAGATAGGGGAAAGAACTTGTTTAAAAACTTCTTAGTGAAATCATCCCAAGTAGTAATGCTCTTAGGTGGTTGTGTATCTAACCAATACTTGGCATTACCCTCTAAAGAAAATTGGATCAATATCAAATTAATAGCATCATCGGGAACTCCATTGTACTTTATGGTATTGCAAAGAGCTAAAAACTTCTTGAGGTGATCATGTGGATTATCATTAGATATCCCAAAAACTGGTGTGTTTGAAACCAAGTTGATCATAGACGTCTTATGCTCAAAGGTGTTTGCGGGAATCTTGGGTATCTTAATAGCATCGGCATATCCTGCCACATTGGATTGCAAGTGCTCCATTAAAGGTCGATTGTCAACGCCGGCCATGGCTTCTTGTTGTGTGTCGATCAAAGCACGATTCTCGGGATCGGCTTGATGGACGGTATTGTTTTTACTCTTTCTCTTTTTCTTCCTCTTGGGAGGAAGAGGTTGTACACCAAATGGTAATTGTGCACGCCCGCGGGTGAGCATGCAACTCAAATCAAGGAGTGAGAGAGAAGCTCTTGTTCGACTTTGAAGAAGAAGGGATTATCCTCTTCGAGATGCAATATGAAATATCCACAAGAAAGTATAATATACGTAAGTACTACTTGGGTGCAAGACCCCCAATCAAGACTTCCTTCTTAGAATACGCACTAGTGAACGGGGGGTTAGGTGGCGCGAAGCACTTCAGTACCTATTAACCCTTAGACGGCATTTTATAGCACGACGCCTTTCTATTCACTT
Source organism: Glebionis coronaria (assembly GCA_025667525.1). NCBI lineage: Eukaryota > Viridiplantae > Streptophyta > Magnoliopsida > Asterales > Asteraceae > Glebionis > Glebionis coronaria. The sequence goes on from CM046878.1 coordinate 249,516,112, forward strand.
TGTAGTTTGTATTCTTCGAATTCTTGCCTATTGGAAGTATTTATCTATTCATGCTTAATTAAATTTGATCGATACACGTGTCAAGGACCGGAACGCTCCCTAACACGGTGTATTGCAAAAGCAATACTTATGGAGATATGTGTATTGATTGTTCGTATACGTATGCATATCTACATATAATAATATAGAGAAAATATTTTTGTATTTATTGGGTTTTTAAAGAAAATACTATATGTACGTAAAAATCGATGAAATCCAATAATATATATTTTTGGTTGCAATCTCTTAGGAAAAAGATTGCTTTTTGAATTTTTTTTTTTTTGGTCAATTCCTTAGGAAAAAAATTGTTTTTGTTATTTTTTTAGTTTTTATATTTTTATATTTTTGACTTTTTTATGTTTTTGATTTATGATACGTAAAAATAGCGTTCACGAGGTGAACGGATCCCAAAGCCAATGAAAACCGTCAATCAATAGTCTCTCGTAATGTAATGAACCGGCAGCGGCGCCATTTGAAATTTCGTTTTTAGTCCGTTTTCTCTCGGTCTAATCAAATTGATAAAACAATTTTAAGTATGACTTGATTGTTTTTGGTGGTAAAATCTTGTTTGGAATTTATGTCTAATTGGCACTAAGCATTTAAAAAGTGTAAAATATTATACTATATTACCTATAGGTACTAATCTAACACACGTTGCACGTAAAACATTTAATTGTACAAAATTATAAAACATTCAATGGCCCTACTAATTCTAATACTAAAACAATTCAAATCTTATTAGCTAAGCTAAGCCCAACAAGGGAATTACAAAACCCAACAAGAAAAGTAATCTAACTAGCCTAAAACGCATTCAGTAAAGAGAAAGAAAATACAAACGATGTACAACTTTGACTTTTTTCTAACTCACTTAAATGGTTGACCAATACCTAGCGAAGTTGCATTTTCTACTCCTTATAATCTTTTAACAACATATGCTTTCTATCTGAATTATCTGCTTCCCAAATCATTACAACTACAGTGCAAATCTAGAATGAATTATCCAAAAGTAAAGATTACACTCTCTACTATGAACAAATTCAAATTACTCTAACTGATTAAAATCATATAGCTATCCTACAAATACTCTATTGTCTTCAAACCATGTGCAGATTTTCTTCTACCAGTTTTAACTTCCTTCTACAAATTCTCAAAAGTACTTAACCTATATTCTACTGATCTGGAAGAAAATAGTGCACAAAACTTACATATTAACGACACAATATCAGTGGCCTAATAAGACTTCAACTAGTCGAAAAGGCTTAACCCAAACATCCTATATCTGCAAATGAGCAAATCTCATAAAGCTCAAATTATAAAATCAAGCTATACAGATATTAAACATATTATCAGCTAAGTATCTCAAACAGATAGCAATCAACTTATCAAATAGCAAACAAGCAGATTTACACTAATCTTTATACTACAGAAACGATCTAACAGATTAATTCTAATAGATGCAGAAAATTGAATTCGCGCTTGACCTGCACATCTGTGGCCTAGTCCGTTGCTGTCGTAGGTCATCGCTGAGCTGTCTATAGAACTTGAATCGAAAGAACTGTAATCACAGCTACTAAGTGATATCGGACTTATCCTCATCCAACAGTCACGACTTGACTGTACCAACAGATTATTATGATCAAAGCTAAAATTCCAGGCCTTGACCGTTGAGGTCGAAAGCTACTGACTGCTAACTGCATCCATCATCATATCCCTAAACTTTTGACAAAACTGTAAGCCTTAATCAAATCTCAAACAAACAGCCACTTGTTAACCTGCATAATTGAACAAAAACAGAATACAAGATGATCTCCTATCTATATTACTGCTCAGAAACTCTAATGGAAGTATAGTAGCTAAAATAACTCCTAACTGAATTCTAACAATAACTACATAACTTTATAACTACTATCATCACAAAGTCTAAAATATCTTCACAAACAATCTGAAACAATTACTGAGTTCATTTACAGTAACGTAATTAAACTGAAAATGAATCGAGAATGTAACTGAACCCGAATTGAACACCGATCTGTCACTGAATTAACTAACTATTAAAACATAACCGTATTGACACAGAATGGAGATTATTCTAACTAACTAATCGATTACTATTCATAGATTACTAAGAAAATCTTGTAGAACTGCTCTTTAATGTTGGATACAAGTCTAACAGTATATCTCAAACAATTTATCACAAACTCAGAACTAAACAGGATGAAAATGAAAAGCGTTTGGAAGTTTATATGACAGAAAGTAAGAACAGAGCTAAGCCACCAGTAGTAACAAAGAGATGTTGAGAATTAGGAAGATTTCATTAATGGTGAAACACTAAGTTTGTTACAACATAAAACTAAAAGCTTTAACAGAATTAACTAACAAAATTAAACAGAGTATGTGAAAATCAAAGCTACTCTACTCCTATCCTTACTAACTAGCCAATTACAAATGAGGACTTTGGCTAGTATTTATAGAAGTACAAGATGAGTTTGAAGCAGCTTGATGACGTGGTTAAGCCAATGAGCAGATGCCACATATTTAATACGAGGTTATTGATGAATGACCCAAATTGGGGGTTTCTTCGTTTCTTCTTCTTGATCTAATTAAATGGTACCACCATGTAGAGGAGAGGAAAATGAGTATTTTTCTAGTTAAAAGCTTCGCCTAAAACTCCTTGGATCTTTATTGAAATCGGATTGCAGGTTTTGGTGGTGGAAAAAGTTGAAACTGGTTGTTTTGTTTTCTCTCTCTTAGTGATGAAGATGAAAAACGTGTGTGAGATAATAAGTATGTGATAAGACTTTGACCAAGCAAACCTTGACCAAGTTTAATAATAAACTTTCCCCATTGTTTCTATTTGGTCCTTCAACTTTTTATTTTTCTTCAAGTTATATAAAAGAGTTATAACTTTGAAGTTAAACTCCTTTTTCATCCTTTGTTTTTTTTGTAAATGTACACTTTAGGTCCTCGATCTTTGAAATAATTACAAGTAAGGTCCTTGAAGCTTGATTTGTCTTTTTCTTCGTCTTCTATCATGAAAATCCCTTGAAAATGTGTCTTTGCTTCAAAATGTATATTGTTTACCTGAAAACACATGAAACACAAATACCCACGTAATTCTGATATTTTTCAATTAAATATAATGTATTTGGCTGTGTTTTATGTGGTTTTTGGATCATTATTGATGAGTGTTTTCACACTTATCAACAAGTCATTGCCGAGGTTTCTAACGAAGGTTGAATGAACAAAATTCAAAGCAACGATTATACATAACGGGCAAAAATGAACGGTTTGAATGATGCTTCAATCCTTATAAGTAGAGATGAATACATAACTCGAAGGAGAAGCCATTGGAAGTGAAAAATTAACAAGTCGTCAATTTTGGAAAGTACTTCAAGGTACATTAATACTAGTTTATCAATCTTGCGGCGGTGTAAGTTTGATAAAATACACACGACAAGTGACGATTCAAACGGAGTTGGCGCATATGAAAACTTTTCAAATGCGAGAACAATCCAAAACTATCGGTGATCACACCGATCAAATCAAAACACATATGGTCCACAGGTTTCATAAATAAAATTACCTCATAAAAGAAAATCGTATGGATCACACATAACTCCATCGAAAACGTTACAAAATATTCACGACGAGGAAATTATTACTAGTCGCACAAAATCATCTAGTTGCATGATCTCAAACATGCAAACCTATTTCTTCATAACCAAATTTATCGACACAGAAATCGTTCGGAGTATACAATACTCTATCGAAGGAACTACGATCCAAATCAAATACAAAAGCGATCACTAGGCACATATAATCACATTACGACATGCTTGCAAAATATCTAAGCCATGCCAAATCAATAAGTTCAATCAAGTTAACTCATGATTGCTAAATGGTTAAGACATGATAAAATGAATATCTAACATGATTTTTGGATAAGTCTAGTCAAAGGAAAGCTTGCAAGTTAAAGGATGTTCACGGGCCTTATAGCCATGGATGCATATCCAAAAATATTCTTGTCAATCGGAGGGTGCTCACACACGGATCCATACCCAAATGAAGTTACAGGGTGCTCACAAACGGATCCATACCCAAAATATATTACATGGTACACGTTACCCACGATCGAACGTCATTTGACAATGCCATATCAAGCTCTCACAATGTACGACCACTCGACTAAAATACATATCACATATACAGATAACAAGGAAAGTGTTGCACATAAATTTTAAAAATGGCTATCCACCGTTGACCTTCGAGAAAACCTTTAATAAACCATTGATAATAATAAGCAAAATTTCAAATTATTTTCGCTTAAGATGAGTTGTTGATGATAATTCGATTGTTGATGGACCTACAATTATACACTTGAATCTTGAAGTCGATTAAACGAGTCCTTTATTCTCGGGTTGGATAAAAGTTCTTAATGGTTATCTTATAAAGATCACGATAGTCGGGACATATTATAAATGTTCCATAGAAACAAATCATAACTCGAGAGAAGACTAATAGGTTACTCGTATATAGACGATAATCAATAATAGCCATAATGAAGACAGGAATGAACTATTCATAACAATGAAACAAATGTCAAAGGAAATAAGTCTGAAAACAAAATAATCACAAACCAAATCAGGTACACTTGAGCCCACTCATTTAAAATTCGTTGTTTACATCCAAAGGCGTCCCAATCCAAGTAAACAAGAATTATAAATTTATGGTTTAGGAATTTATAACTTTCTTGTTCAAAAAAAGGCGTCCTAATTTATTTCAACAAGACGATTATAAATCATCCTACTCATGTAATACCGTCACAAAACACGATATCATAACCAAAATAAATGCCAAGAAAAGTACAAGGTGTCAAACTTACTCCATGATTTCTATATGCAGACGTCCCATTCCATCTGAATAAAGAAATCACAAATAATCTAAGGTTCAGTGGTTTAAAATTTTCTTATTCAAATGTCCCAATCCATTTCAATAAGAAACCTTAAACGGCACATAGTTGGGCGATTTAAAAATCTCTATATTTAAATATCCCATTCCATTTTAATACAAGATTTTAAGTTGCTCAACTAATGACTAATATGAGCATATCTTTGTTGTACCAAAATTATATATAGTTGATTTGGGTATATATATATATATATATATATATATATATATATATATATATATATATATATATATATATATATATATATATATATATATATATATATATATATATATATATATATATATATATATATATATATATATATATATATATATATATATATATATATACATATACATATATATATATATATATATATATATATATATATATATATATATATATATATATATATATATATATATATATACATATACATATATATATATATATATATATATATATATATATATATATATATATATATATATATATATATATATATATATATATATATATATATATATATATATTATATATAGGTATAGTTATGAATTGAAACCACAGTTTTTAATCTAGTCATATCCCAGTCACATCTTTTAGCCAATCGTATTTCAGAATTTCCTAAAAAATCTCCAAATTCCACGAAATTCCGATTTAAAATCGCAGTTTTTCTAAAATCATGTTTTGGAAACGCAGTTTTGAGAACTTCATTTTGAAAATCGCGTTTTGATGGTCTGGGCTGAGCCGGGTCAGGACTGGTCCAGTTCAAGTATGGGCCAAGCCGGGTCTGGATTAATTAAAAATTAAGTCCGAGGTAGGATTCGAACATAGGGCTTTTGTTTAAAAGACAATGAGTTTTACCATTTAAGCTAACCGATTATTTGTGTTCACATATCCAAAATACAGTTAATATATTGCGTAAAAAAATAATTGTATCTGTTTTATATTATGATATCTTTTGATTTTTAAAAATATCTCAAGATATCATCCTAAAATCCGTATCTAAAATTAGGGAACAAGACTCATGGTTCAGATCCTAAAAACGATCTATGATACAACCTTCATCAACGATCGATGGATGTATTATAAGGTACATTCTTCTTTTATAGTCTTTTTTTCTGTATACCTAATAATCATCACATTCTATTCTGTTTTGGTTAATGAATATTTGAATCAGGATAATAGAAGGATGCGTCAAATATTTTTTTCTACATTATTTTAAGAAAACTTTAATGTTTTTATAAATTATTTTGTGGCAAAATGTTAGTGATGGTGTTAGTGAGTCACAGTTCAATCAAGTAATTGAGGTTTGCTAAATATTTATGTATTTTGATTGATTTTTAGTACTATGAGCTTTGATATAGTATGTTTGATTGGAATGGCTGGTGTAGGCCTGGAAGCTCATATGATCAAGCTTTCAGTTTGGCTTACAATGGATTCTTTCTTTTTACATCAATAAATTGAACTGTATATTGGTTGATGAATGGGTCTTCGAGAACCATGCAGGTAAACTTTTGATGTGCGTATGGTGGCCAAATATTAGATATATATCTAACTGCATAAATGAGGTATCTTTGTGTAGAAACTAGAAGGGGGGGTTGAATAATTGCTAGTTCATTTTCAAAACATTTCGTTTATTCCACTAGCCGCGGTTCCTTAAATATCACCGCGGTTCCTTATCAATAAAGAACCGCGGGCTCAATAAAGTACCGCCTACAGTGGATGCCGAATATTGATACGTTGTAAACCTTGACAATCGTTTGTATCAAATTCTCGATTAAGCTTGACTAGATATGAGATGTGTTTGTAATAGATAATAACTATAAGTAAGGAAACACACAAACACATCAAATCAAGTGTACATCAAGCAATAGTCTAAACACTAAGCACACACGTACTAAGCCTTAGATTTTCCGCAACTAAGATGTTTAGACTAAAGGATGCACACTTGACCATAATCTAAACACGAAGCATACACGTACTAAGCCTTAGCTTTTCCGCAACTTAGATGTTTAGATTATGAGATGCACACAACACATAACATATAAATACATCTATAATAGTAAGGACATAAATGTAAAGGAAAGTACCGACACGATAATTTATAGTGGTTCGGTCACGAAGCTCCTCTTCGCCCTACTCCACTCCTCGAGTACACCTTACTCGAGAGTTACTTAACTAGTCAACAAAACTCCTTTCAAGGCAGAGAAAACCATACACGCCGCATACACAATTTCCGACACTAAGCTAGATGTCGAGTCCTAATATTAGGTAGGACCAATTTACACAACGTTGCCCACTTCACCAGTTAACGACACAAGGCTAGATGTCGAGTTCTAATCGAAAGGCAGAACCAATCTTCACAACGTTTCCTACTTCGCCATTTTACGACACAAGGCTAGATGTCGAGTTCTAATCGAAAGGTAGAACCGATCTTTACGACTCTTCACTTTGAAGCTAAGTGAGAACTTCACTAGACACAACTACATCACTTTATAGTTTAGTGAGAACTCACAAGACACAACCACATCACTTTATAGTTTAGTGAGAACTCACAACTCTTACCTATTACAACTCAATAAAACACATATCCAAGTGTATACATGTGTTAGCCTTAAAATGTGTGCGACTAACGGAATTACATTAGTTTCATAGCCAGGACTTGTAGGGACTAATATTGTTATATGTAAAGTCCATGTCCCGTGCTATATAAACCCCTCCATACTTCCATGGAGGGGTGAGACTTTTCATTTCTTACTTGTCTTTCTCTCACTAGCATAAACACACTTTTATTCTTACTTGTTTCTCTCTCTACCATGGCTAAACAACACTTCTATCCTCCTCGACCTCCGGATCGAACCCGTGTTCTTAGTGAATCCAAGTTAACAATTGGCATCAGAGCTAACCGGGGGTGTTTTGTGTTTTTGATTCGTGTTTGTGTTTGAGTTCGTGTTTGATCTATGGTTCATACTATTCTGGTTCATTTCTTAACTGATTTCATCATGTCTCGCTTTTATCTATTCTTTTAGTCAATTCTAGTTTATCTCTGTCCTTATCATCATCACAGCTCCACTACTTATTACTAGTTTATTTATAAAACTGTTGTTGTTTTCATCAATCTTTTTGTCCTTTTTCTTTTTCTTTACCGTCTCTTTTGTCCCATACATTGAACATACCCATTTATTTCGAGTATAAGTCAACAGTATTGTACTTTTGTGACTCAACAAAATCCATCGCAATGGGGTTTTGACTTGGCGACCCACATTGCGATGGGAGATTCCGATGGCTTATCCGATTGATAGGTGTGTAAACACCCATCCTTTTTACCACTTAATTACAATAATAACCGAGCCAAAACGTGTATTTTATGTCATTTATGTCGGAATTATGCGTGGTTTGTGTTTTTTTTGTGATTTAGGACGAAAAGGTGAAAATTGGAGAAAACACGGGCATTCACGGGCTTTTATCGAAGAAAAAGACGAAAGACGAAGTCAAGAAGTCAAGAGTGCAAAAAGAACGGAAGTCCAAGACCAATTCTGAAGATTTATCGAAGAAAAAGTCAAAAGACGGAAGTTTACTAAAAGCCGAAGAACTCAAGTCTAATTTATTGAAGAATTACAAGACGAGTTTAAAAGAAATCCCGAGACAAAGTCATTAAGTCCAAGATTTAAGAAGATTAAAGAAAGCAAGGACTTAAGCATGCAATTAAGAAAAGATGAAAGAGGGAGGAAGCTTCCTAAGCACTCCTTAATCTCCCCTATAAATAGATTAGGATTTATTCATTTTCATTTTGTTGGATAGCTTGACAAACTATTTCTTCCATTTTAATTACCTTGCACATTTAATTACCTTGTCATTTACTTTTCATGTCCATTTAAATACCTTGTCTTGCACCTTAATTACCTTTAATTTCAAGTAAGTTCTCTTTTAATTCTTGTCAATCTTTACTTTTTCTTGTTAATATCCTATCTACCTTAGTTGTTTGATCTTAATCTTTATGCCTTTTTTTGTTCATGTTCATGTTCTCATTTTTGTTCATTTGATTAAAGTGGGTTTTGATTATTTTGGTTATAATTGTTAGTTTGATTGTTTTGGATTGTTTGTTTATGATTATTAGATGTTTATTGATTAGTTTGATTTAATCTTGTGGTTTATTTGATTTAGTTTTGTTTAGATTCGTGTATATCTTGTTCTTCCTTGTTCTTCGTGTTTTCTGTTACTGATCTTTCCCAGGAAAAGTTCCGGATCAAGCCCAGCAAAACATTCCGAGTGAAGGGTTTGTGCAAGTTTGTTTCGGATCAAGGGTGTTCATCCGGAATATTGGACATTCCAGATCAATGAGTTCATTCGGAATAGTTATTATTCCGCATCAAGGTTCTTCATCCGGAATAATCAATTATTCTGGATCAACCAAAAGTTCCGGATCAACCTCTCATTCCGGATCAACAGAATATCCGGATCAAGGGAATTTTCCGGATCAAGTCCACATTCCGAATCAAGCAGACATTCCGAATCAAAGTCCTTTATTCGGAATAATTAATTATTCCGGATCAAGACTTCATCCGGAATCTTCAACATTCCGGATCAAGGAGTTTATTCGGAATAATATTCCGGATCAAGGCATTATTCCGGATCAAGGACCAGTATTCCGAATCAAGACTTTATTCCGGATAAGTGACATATTCCGGATAAAGGATTTATTCCGGATCAAGGATTTTGGTGAATATTCCGAGTGAAGAAGAACATTCCGAACGAAGGTGACATTCCGGATGAGTGTTTATTCCGAACGAAGGATTATTCCGGATGAGCTATTTTCAGGTTCTTTTAAGTTACTGTTTTTAAGTTTCTGTTTTTAATTTTCAAGCTTTATTTTTCCCGCCTTTTTATTTAGTTGCACTTTAAGATTACTTGCCTTAGATTTATTTTACCCTTGCCTTAGTTTAAGTTTTAGTTGCGTTTTAAGTTTACCTTAGATAGATTTAGATTTGCGTTATTTACTTTTGTGCCTTTTAATTTTCGTCACGCTTTTAAATACTCGCCTTTTACTTTAAATTAGATTTAGATTTACATTTACAGCCTTTTACTTTAAAGTCTTGCACAATTTAATTACTACAACGACAAAACTTTTGTTTCCACCAAAGAACGACTGAGTCGCATAGTTAAACCAGGATCAATTCGAAGAGACCACAACAACGATCTTGAATCTTTTTACATGCAAAATCGCAGTTATCAAATGGCGCCGCTGCCGGCTCTTTTCGTAAAGATTAACGGTTTTCTGTGAGAGAAGCGTTGCTTTTTGGGATCCACTCATGAGCGTTATTTTCTTACTTAAAAAATTCAAAAAAACCAAAAAAATAAAAAATTGTTAAAAAATCCATAAAAATTAAAATTTCCAAAATCCAAAAAGATTTTATTTTTATTGTGTATATATATTGTCTTTGCGTTTGGTATTGTTTTCTTTTGCCTTTGTAGGTGTATGCGTACTAGATCTTCTAATTATCAAGAGCCCGAGACTCGAGAAGATTTAAGTATGGCAGGTGTTAACAACAACAATAATCCACCGCACCTTAATAATAACAACAATGTTCTTCCACAGCCCGATCTTCGGACAATGGAGGAGCTTTGTCAACCTACCATGTTTGGACGAGGAGGACCTATTGCGCCGATGCAAATCAGGCTCCGGAGTTTTCGTTGAAGCACCACATGATTCAGCAAGTGCAAACTAATCCATTCGCCGGAATGCCTGATGATGATGCCAACAAACACCTCGACAAGTTCATTACAATCACTCAAAGCATGAAGTTGCCCGGTGCCACAATGGATGTTCTTCGCCTACAACTCTTTCCACATACTTTATCACATCACGCCGAGAAATGGTTTGATCGTCTCCCGAAGAATTCAATTCATAGTTGGGATGACATGAATCAACGCTTTTTGTCGCGCTACTTTCCACCATCCATGGTCACGAGCCTTCGCAATCAAATCAGCGGTTTCATGCAAGATCCCGATGAATCTCTTTTTGATGCTTGGGAAAGATATAATGTCTTGATCGATCGTTGTCCAAACCACAACATGCTTCCAGTCACATTGATTGATACTTTCTACAACGGTTTGACTTTTCGTGATCGTGATACGATTAATGCAGCCGCCGGTGGCACATTTATGAAAAGGAGACCCGAGGAGTGTAGAGAGCTTATTGAGAACATGACTACTCACCACAAAAACTGGGATTCCTCCGCTTCTTCAAGGAACAACTCGAGAGTTAATGTTTCTTCTACCTCAGCAAACCCCGACATGACCGAATTCACCCGCATGATGACCGAAATGAACAAAAATATCTTGCTTCTCGCTACAAACAAACAACATCAAGTTAAAGCGGTAGCACCTTCTTGTGAAACATGCGGCGGTCCACACTCATACACTGATTGTCCTTCTACTCAAGGAAATCCGAAAATGTGTATGCAGCTTATGGTAATTATTCACCGGAAAATTACCAAGCTCGACCTCAAGGGGATAGAAATTTGGTGAGTTACCGATCAAACAACTACCTTTCACCCGATTTTTCTCCTCAAAACTAAAACCACGCCAACAAATACAATAGAAGCAACCAAATACCACCTAGAGCTTCTATTCCTTATCACCCACCCGCTCAACAAACCCCACCCATCAATCCGGATGTTGAAGCCATAATGAGAACCCAAGGTGAGCAAATCAAGAATCTACAGAGCCAAATTATCAATCTGAAAGGGGATATCACCAAGCAAGGGAATGACATTAGATCCGAGCTTCGAGATAACATCCAATCCTCCTTCAGCAATCAAACGAATGATCTAAAGAATATGCTGGCTAGTTTCTTGCCCACAGCTCAACCTTCTACTTCAAGTTCTCTACCTTCAAACACCGTCACCAATCCGCGAGCAAATGTGAGTGCTATTACTACCCGTAGTGGAGTAACCATAGTAGGACCACCTCTCCCGCCCCCATCATCTACACCTCCTCCACCACCATTTATCCCTACTCCTCCCACACCTAGTATTAGTACACCATTACCGTCTCTGCCTCATCATGACGATGTCCCCAAGAAGAACCCTTCAACATCTCACCCGTCACCTGCTACACCTACACCTTCACCACCCAATCCCAATATCCCATATCCTTCTCGCTTAGGCAAGACCACAATGCACACCAAGGATGACATTCAAGTGTCGAATTATTTGAAGATGATCTCTCATATGAATTTCAACATTAGCCTAGTTGAAGCACTTGTCCACATGCCAAAAATTGTCAAAGCATTCAAGGAATTGCTTAACAAAAAGGAGAAGCTGATTGAGCTCCCCAACACACGCTTAAATGAAAACTGTTCTGTAGTTATTCTTAAAGAACTTCTGAAAAAGCTTGGAGATCCCGGTCGTTTTGTGTTGCCTTGCATTTTCAACAAAACCGAAGAATTTACTGCCCTAGCTGATCTCGGGGCCAGTATAAATCTTATGCCATTAAGTGTTTGGAAAACACTATCATTACCCGACCTTACTCCAACAAAGATGACTCTTGAGCTTGCAAATCGCACTCTCGCTTACCCCGTTGGTATTGCCGAAGACGTGTTCATTAAAGTTGGCACATTGACTTTCCGGTCGACTTTGTCGTTGTTGATTATGAAATGGACCCTCGTATTCCTTTAATACTTGGTCGGCCATTCTTGAGAACCGGACGAGCTTTAGTTGATGTTGCCGAAGGTGAGTTAATCTTAAGAGTCGGGATGATGCACAAGTTTTTAAAATGGGGAAGCTTACAAGCAAATCCTTTGGAAGAGAATCTGCGAATATGATCAATGTGCTCGATGATTTTGTCATCTACAACAATCCTCTATTCGAGTCTTGCATTGATAATCCACTTTTTCAAGATGATGTGGATGATTCTCTATCCAATTTGGACGCTTCTCCCATTTATGATTCTCCATCGATCTTTGATGCTTATGATGATGATTCTAGCTCAGATACGGATGATTATGACGACCTTACCTCCGATTATCCCGACATGCCCACTTACGATGATTTTGATGAGGCCGATACTCTTTCGAGTGATTCTTCACGTGATGAAGATCCTCCGTCATCCATGCTTAATCCTACTTTGGATGATTACTCTTTTGAGGAAGACTTCTCTACATTTCTCAATACTTACTTCCCTCATGAGAGTGATGCTCCTCCTTTAGACTTTGATGATTATCGTCTTGATCCTACTTTGGATTTGAAGAAATTTCTTTCAAAGGAGAAGCAACCGGCCAACACCGACATCCGCATCACATATGATTTAACACCTCTTTGTCCCCCTTCTGAGGACGAGGTTGTGCATTTTCTTCGCGGATCATCTTCACATTCTGCTGAGCCTGAGTGCTATTTTCCCCTAAAGGAAAAGGTGTTTGACCCTGGTATCGATATTCTTCAGCCATCTCAGTATCCTTCTGATGAAATAAAAGGGAAAATCTTTGGAACTTTGGAAGACATGCTTGCACCACTTCACCCTTGCTCCCACCGTGCTCCATCTTTGCTTAAGGGAACCTTTCCTATCCTTCTTTGGCTTGCCTTGTTCGCCTTAAGCTTCTGCTATTTGATGGACGAAAACTATGTCTTTGATCCCGGTGGATATGTTTCATGCTGCTTCCTATGATAATCAAGGTCGAGTCAGGCTCACGACTCGGTGAACAAAAATCAAGCGCTTCTTGGGAGGAAACCCATGCATCTATCTTTTATCTTTCTTTATCCTAAGTGTACGAGAGACCCGTTGGTGTTTGCTATTTCCTCTCTTCTATTATTTAGGGATTCGAGCGCTCAATGATCCACTCTTGATGATTTTTGACGACCCGTGGTTCCGTGTTCCCTTCTTCCCGGTTCTATTCTAAACTCTTTTCGATTCACTATTTTATATTTTCTAATATTAAAATAGGAATCACTTTAGTTGTCCCTTCCTTAGCGAGATTTAAACAACGTGCACAATGTCCTAAGCGTAGGGGAGTTTACTCCCACATGCTTAAACATTGAGGACAATGTTTATATTAAGTGTAGGGGGGACTTCTATCGAAGTTAAGTGGTCTTTTCCTTGTATTTGTCCTCATTTTAACCGAAAAATCAATTTTTCGACATTTTTCAAAATTTTTTATCTATTTTGGCCTATTAGTTTTTCCCTTTGTATAGTTATTTTATTTCCTTATTAGAATAAATTTTGAATAAAGTGGTTTTAATTTTCAAACGTTGTGAATCTTTTGACTCAACCCGAGTTTACTTATCTAATTTTACTCTAGCTAGTATCCTTAACGTGTTTAAGTCAAGTTTTGCTAGGCTTTTATATAGGGAGCTATAAAACGCGAAAGTCTTAACTCTTACGGGTTAAGAACAAGAACTTTTCGCAAGTTTCTATAATTGATCCTAGAGATTCGTTTATCAAGGGAACTTTAAAATGCGATTTCTAAACTTGAAAGAGTCTAAGAAGTTGCAAGATCCTATAGGCGACTCAAAAACCCAAAACTTTGATTTAATAGGCTAAGTATCCACGAGTCTCATTCCTTGAGATTTTAAACTGTGGAGGACGAGAGATGATAGAGTCAATTATAAGTTTGGTATTCTTTCGTGAATTTATGTGAGTTAATTATAAGCCTATTCTCCCATCGCTTGCTAATAAATTTATCTGCAATAAATAAGGTTGTACGATTTGAAAAGTTACTTAGCTTCTAGCCCAAGATCGTTTAAAAGTTGCTCGGTATGGATTAGAGTTCATAGCCAAGGCATAACTTATTGAAGCGGGATGCGAAGATTGGCGAGTCCAAAAAGGTCCTAACAAGACATGAGGGCTACATTTTGTTGCTAAAGATCCAAAGTGATGTGAAGAATCATTTATCGAAAATCAATATGAAGGATCGAGACATACGACGAAAAGCAAAAACTCCCAAAAAGTCATGGAGAAGTCTATCTGAAAAGGCCCTAACAAGGTATGAGGATAAATAGATCCAAGTCCAAAAAGGAGGCGGATCGTTGTATATCAAAGTCCAAAATAAAGATTGGAGAAAAATGAAGAAGTCGTGGTCCAAATATGAAGAATCTCTCAAAACTTCAAGTGAAGAAATTCCTATTATGAAGAGAAGGCCATTATTTCATGAACGTCTCTCAAGGTTTGAAGTATGAAGTCGCTGCCAAATATCGGTCCGAGAAAGGTCTCAAATCGCGAAGCGAGTTATGCCAAGATATGAACTTTATGAGGTCTCGGGAAGTAGTTTTAAAAGATTTTGTCCTTTAGCTAACTATTGATTAAATCGTTCACTTTATTTTCGGCCTAAATAACTATCGAAATAAGTCAACAATGCATCCTCGTGATCATTCAAGACAAAAATAAAAAAATAAGAGATACACCTAGGAATAAGGGAGTCTAAGTGAATAATTGGTCCACATGAGTTCGTGTTAGTTTGCTAACTTATAATAACAATGATCTCGTTTTTAAGCTTGGTTTGGAGAAAGTGAAAAGTCGAGGATGATGATCATTCATGACATTTCCAAAACCCGAAGGTATGTTTTTTATTTCTTTATTTTCTTCCTTTGAATGTTTATAATTTTCTATCCCTTTAATAAAGGCCAACGTGGATTGATTATGATGAAAAATGTAAACGTGCTTTGTAACTAATGCATTGCATGAGGACATTGCAATGGTCAAGTGTAGGGGATTTGATAGGTATGTAAACACCCATCCTTTTTACAACTTAATTACAATAATAACCGAGCCAAAACGTGTATTTTATGTCATTTATGTCGGAATTATGCGTGGTTTGTGTTTTTGTTGTGATTTAGGACGAAAAGGTGAAAAGTGGAGAAAACACGGGCATTCACGGGCTTTTATCGAAGAAAAAGACGAAAGACGAAGTCAAGAAGTCAAGAGTGCAAAAAGAACGGAAGTCCAAGACCAATTCAGAAGATTTATCGAAGAAAAAGTCAAAAGACGGAAGTTTACTAAAAGCTGAAGAACTCAAGTCTAATTTATTGAAGAATTACAAGACGAGTTTAAAAGAAATCCCCAGACAAAGTCATTAAGTCCAAGATTTAAGAAGATTAAAGAAAGCAAGGACTTAAGCATGCAATTAAAAAAAGATGAAAGAGGGAGGAAGCTTCCTAAGCACTCCTTAATCTCCCCTATAAATAGATTAGGATTTATTCATTTTTATTTTGTTGGATAGCTTGACAAACTATTTCTTCCATTTTAATTACCTTGCACATTTAATTACCTTGTCATTTACTTTTCATGTCCATATAAATACCTTGTCTTGCACCTTAATTACCTTTAATTTCAAGTAAGTTCTCTTTTAATTCTTGTCAATCTTTACTTTTTCTTGTTAATCTCCTAGCTACCTTTCTTGTTTGATCTTAATCTTTATGCCTTTTTTTTGTTCATGTTCATGTTCTTATTTTTGTTGATTTGATTAAAGTAGGTTTTGATTATTTTGGTTATAATTGCTAGTTTGATTGTTTTGGATTGTTTGTTTATGATTATTAGATGTTTATTGATTAGTTTGATTTAATCTTGTGGTTGATTTAATTTAGTTTTGTTTAGATTCGTGTATATCTTGTTCTTCCTTTTTCTTCGTGTTTTCTGTTACTGATCTTTCCCAGGAAAAGTTCCAGATCAAGCCCAGTAAAACATTCCGAGTGAAGGGTTTGTGCAAGTTTATTCCGGATCAAGGGTGTTCTTTCGGAATATTGGACATTCCTGATCAATTGAGTTCATTCGGAATAGTTATTATTCCGCATCAAGGTTCTACATCCGGAATAATCAATTATTCCGGATCAACCAAAAGTTCCGGATCAAACTCTCATTCCGGATCAACAGAATATTCTGGATCAAGGGAATTTTCCGGATCAAGTCCACATTCCGAATCAAGCAGACATTCCGGATCAAAGTCCTTTATTCGGAATAATTAATTATTCCGGATCAAGACTTCATCCGGAATCTTCAACATTCCGGATCAAGGAGTTTATTCGGAATAATATTCCGGATCAAGGCATTATTCCGGATCAAGGACCAGTATTCCGAATCAAGACTTTATTCCGGATAAGTGACATATTTCGGATAAAGGATTTATTCCGGATCAAGGATTTTGGTGAATATTCCGAGTGAAGAAGAACATTCCGAACGAAGGTGACATTCCGGATGAGTGTTTATTCCGAACGAAGGATTATTCCGGATGAGCTATTTTTCAGGTTCTTTTAAGTTACTGTTTTTAAGTTTCTATTTTTAATCTTCAAGGTTTATTTTTCCCGCCTTTTTATTTAGTTTCACTTTAAGACTACTTGCCTTAGATTTATTTTACCCTTGCCTTAGTTTAAGTTTTACTTGCGTTTTAAGTTTGCCTTAGATAGATTTAAATTTGCGTCATTTACTTTTAGTGCCTTTTAATTTTCGTCACGCTTTTAAATACTCGCCTTTTACTTTAAATTAGATTTAGATTTACATTTACAGCCTTTTACTTTAAAGTCTTGCACAATTTAATTACTACAACGACAAAACTTTTGTTTCCACCAAAGAACGACTGAGTCGCATAGTTAAACCAGGATCAATTCGAAGAGACCACAACAACGAACTTGAATCTTTTTACATGCAAAATCGCAGTTATCACCGATGCATATTCAGATGGGGAATCTCAGCTACATTTCGATGGGTTTGTTTTTGAAACATTCCGATGGGTCCGACTGTCCCTCATTGCGATGGGTGGTTTGACCTATCGCAATGGTAATTAAGGCGTCATGCTGCCGGATTTTCTCCAACATTGCGATGGTTTATCTCTGAAACATTTCGATGAAAGATAAATCATTGCGATGGGGTTTCTGAATACATTAAGATGGTGAAGTTCATTTATTGCGATGGAATGTTTATGCTTATTACGATGGACTCTTTCAATATTGTGACTATGATGTATACAAACATTGCGATGCAGTTTCATTCATTGCGATGACCATTTAAAAAAAACATGACTCGAGGCCTATATCATCTCTTGACCAGAACCAATATCTAAAAACTCCAACCTTTTAACTCCCATCAACACCAACTTTATCAAACTATCCCATCGTCACCTACAACCCATTAACATCTAGACTCGAATAAAAGTGACCCATCAAACACAATCCCAGATTCATCTTTTTCGTGGGTGTAAAATGATAACAAGACCTCTAAAACATCAAAATACACGAAATAGAAATCTCAACATTGATCTATATCGAGGTGAAAGCCTCTTTTAATTTACGAAAATTAAAGATTCATCATGAACAAGATTGCTCACATCTATCTTTGATTCGTTCAAAATCGAAACCAGTCACATGCAATTAACAACAAAACCTACCCGAGACCCCCATGTTGGAGACCTTGCAGCACCCTCGTCTTTGTGGTATTCGTTCAAGTATATATCAGATAAGGGTAGTGTTTAATTTGACTTGGGATTGATGGTTATGATTCGAATTAATGTAGGATGGGATGATGAGATTTGAGTTTATTATGTTTGTCAGATGGAGAGGTTGAAAAAAAATGGGGGCGGATGAAAAAGTTGGTTAGGGTAAATGATGGAATGAAATTAGGGATTTGGATGGTTGTGTTAGAGACGGATATGGGGGCGGAGAAAAATATAAAGGTGATTAGGTTTCCTTGTGTTTAGGGTTAAGTGGTATTATATACCACAAATGCACCAGATCATATAAGTTGGATGGGCCAAACAGTTAACCAATTATAAAGATGGGCTGGATCAAGGTTTGAATTAGAGTCGGTTGGAATTAAGACGAGTGGGCCTATTAACTTCATATGAATATGAGTCATATGAAAAGACTAAAATGAATTGGCTCATGTTTTAATTAATGGGATGATACCATACGAAGGTTCTAAGGCATAAATTGCTTCATCCAATTTGAAGACTATTCTAAGATGCTCGGATTCATTTTCTTTGACTTTGGTTATACATGGATCAAATAACCAAATCAAAGTGGGCTCATTCAATTTTGCTTTTAAGGTCCAGTATCTAAGAATAATTGTGTGGGTCGAATGACTTTGCGCTTTAAAAGTCATGTTAGCTAGACAATGTTGACCGCTTCTCATTCTTTTAGTCAATGTTGGTTTCTCGTTAACAACTCTCAAACAAACACAACAAACACGAAGACAAAAACAACCAAACACCAAAACGATCCTTTAAGATTCACTTAAATTGTCAAAAACGGCTAGTATTCGGGCAAAGTAATCTCAAGTGATTACGAAGTGTATTTGGTATTTATTATTTGAAGGTGAAGTGGAATATTACGAAGGCGTCTACTTATTACATCATCGAGCCTTTTTACCCCTTCTATCGATTGATGATTCGCTTCAGCATTTATGATTGAGACTTGATTTATCTAGTTTCCACTGTCAAGGGGTGGATGGTCGACGACATGGACAACTATCACTTAAGGAGTTACGTTGTAGTGCTTAGTGTCACACTCATCTGTAGTTGTGGGTATTTCAAGAGGTGTTTTACATCTTATACTTCTCTCTTCTTTTATGTATAAGGTACTAAGAGACGTTTCTCTGCATCGTTCGTCAATCAACTCAAATGCTAAGTGTAAGTAACAAATTTGGGAGCTTGTACTTCAGTTTCAATTTTGGAATATCAGGTTTACTTCACCAGTGGTCACTACATATAGCCGAAAGAATACGAGGTCGGTAAGTTTAGCCAGAGAGTACAAGAGTAGAGATGTGATCAGCAAACAATTCTCACGAGCAAGTTGAGCTACAAAATGTCAACAAAAATTTCTACTTCAGACACGAACATCTCGTGATTCTGATTGTACTTGTCAGATGATGCTCCCGAGTGTTCTTAACCACCATACTCTTGACAAGAACATCTCACGATTCTGAGCGTACACGTCAGATGATGCTTCCGAGTGTTCTTAACCATCTTGCTCTTGATAAGAACATCTCGCGATTCTGAGCGTACACGTCAGATGATGCTTCTGAGTGTTCGTCACCATCATACTCTCGACAAGAACATCTCGTGATTTTGACCGTACACGTCAAATGATGCTTCCGAGAGTTCGTCACCATCATGGGGGAAGAACGTGTACTTTGGAGACTTAGTTCCCACTCTGGAGTACTTAGTTCAACTTCCAGGGGGAAGTATTCTACAAGCGTGAGAAGATTTGTTGCTGATTTCTTACATGTTCCCGCAAACTCATAATCATGAAGACCAAAAATGTCAAGGTAGCAATTACTTGGTGGGTTTACTTCCTCTTCTACAAAATTCCATTGTGTACTTTAAATGTCAAAGATAGAAGATTGCTCAAGCTACAGGTTCTGCTCAAGACAGGGATATTGGTTTGGGGGGAAGTTGATTCAGAAGCTTCGTCAAAAAGAATTCTATGAAGAAAGCTTTTCAAGACATGTGGTATGAATTGGGGGGAAGTTAATCCAGTTCATACATGATACAATGGTTCCTCAACAAGCAAAGACAAAGAGGATTCAAACTGGCGTATAAGTTTTTCTAGAAGACTTGAAGACAACGGTGTCACCCTCAGCATTGGAAGCAAACTTAATACTGTCATATTTTTGTTGTATTTGCATTTGTTAGGAACATTGTAAGTAATTCCGTATGTCACCACATTGGGGGAAGATTGTTAGCCTTAAAATGTGTGCGACTAACGGATTTACATTAGTTTCATAGCCGGGACTTGTAGGGACTATTATTGTCATATGTAAATTCCAAGTCCCGTGCTATATAAACCCCTCCATACTTCCATGGAGGGTGAGGCTTTTCATTTCTTACTTGTCTTTCTCTCACTAGAATAAACACACTTTTATTCTTACTTGTTTCTCTCTCTACCATGGCTAAACAACACTTCTATCCTCCCCGACCTCCGGATCGAGCCCGTGTTCTTAGTGAATCCAACTTAACAACATGTAACTTGGATCTACATAACATAAATCCAAGTATACACATATACAATGGATTTACACAAGACTTAATCCAAGTATTCACAAATACAATAGATTAACACAACTAATCCAAGTATTCACAAATACATTGGATCTACACAATATTGATGCAAGTATACCCGTATACATGGGATCTACACAAGATTGATCCAAGTATACACATATACATTGGATCTACACAAGACACAAATAAAAATGATGAACATGATGATCTTCATCAGACTTCATCTTTAATCACATCACAAGTGTGTGAGTGATATTCTCTTTGCACTTAAGAGGATGAGGAGATTGAAGGAGAGAATCACATCTTAAACAAGATTAATCTAAACTAACTAATCAAGGGTTTAAAGATATATTTGAAGAAACTGTGCAAAAAGGGTTGAAAGAAAACCTGGAAATGATCCACTATTTATAGGACAACATTGCAACGGTAAAAAACACCCGTGGTCCCTTATCTCTACCCGCGGTACCTTATCAATAAGGAACTGTGGGTTCCTTTAAGGAACCTCCGCGTTGGAGTCCGTGCAAATTTGTCCTTTTGTAGGGATATGCCATATGGGGTAGTTTATACCCTCAAAGGATATTCCTTTGGCATATGGAATATGCCAAATTCAAATTAAAGAATATTATTTGGAAGATACCTTAGGGAATATTCTTTTGAATATTCCAAATTCATTTTTCCATTTTTCTTTTTAATAAAACATTTTCTTAAAAATAAAGTTAATTAAAAATTACTTTGTCACTTTGTATAAAAGTGACTTTTAAGAAAATATTAATCCTTGATCACTTAGTTAGGTTAATGACATGTTTGTACATACCTTGAGTGATTCATGCCGAATGCGATCTTGGAGGTGTCGAGAGAAGTATATAAATGTATTCTTGAGTGATTATGAGTACCTTAACATTTTACATAATGTATTGAGAATTATACGTTTGTCATCAACAAAACATAAGAGATTATATCAACAAAGCATCGTAATGTTTGCACTAATAATCTCCCCCTTTTTAATGATGACAAACAAGTAAACCGCAACACATATTAAAATGCATAAGTTACTCGTTTACACTTACTTCTCCCCCTTTTGTCGAATCAAAAAGGTAGTCTTCATTTGTAGAAGAGGGGGATTGACTTCGAGATAACATGCATCCAAAAATCTAATCATCCATAGTGGTTGTCGTTTGAGAGGCGAGAATCCAAACCATAAACCCATCATACAAAAATATTGAGCTTGCGTCATCCTAGTGAAGTCTTCAATCACCATAGGTTAACCAACTCCAAGCATAATAATATGCTTATCTACGAGTGTCCAAAATGCATTACTTGCAAGATGTTCGATGAATGCAATTTGAGTGAGTCAACGATCGCAAATGTAATGACTTGAACTCTTGCAAATGCTCCCCCTTGCTTGAGGCACCAACAAAGCAAGAATAGGGACGAGTTACAAAAATGGGTTAGAATTGTCCTACAAAACAAGGTTAGTAGACAAGAGCATATATAAAAAGATATGTCACCCAAACGGGGATGATAAACAAGTCGTTTGCACAAACAATGACAAGCAAAGATGTGTGCATGCGATGCTATCAATCCAAAAACAAATCAAAAGAGAGGATCTTGACATGATCAATTCACAATTGTTGGAATAGAGATAGAAAAGAAACATCCATACCAATTGTAATGATAACCGCAATCAACTCTCAAAAAGAGGAACAAAAATATCTCAACCTAGAGACATTTTTGACCAAAAAAAATAAAGGAAAACCAAAAGCGGATAAATCGACGCTTTAAGAAAAATTCGGGATATAGGACATTATAGGCAAAGATGCGTATGAATGTCGACACCAAATGGTGTTTAGCATACGATAAACTACATGCTCAAAGTTTTGTAGCTCTTCTCAATCATTATGGATGTTCAAAGAACAAATACATGATGAGGAAAGGGCAAGGCTCGACTCAACTTAGTTTAGAAAGACTAGAAGAAAGAGACTCAACTTAGAAGAGCATGATTAAAAAAGTATTGAGAGAGACTCAACAAAGAAGTTAAGGATAACTTCACGAAACTAGAGAAGAAACTCAAAAGAGAAGAAAAGAAGGAATCTTCAAGAAAACTCGTCAAAAGAGAAAAAGACCAAAACGAACAAAGGGACTCAATGGTCTCGGTTCGTTAAATAGGTCTGTGGTTCATTATCAATAATGAGACCCAAGGTTATTTGAGGAACCGTAGACATTGGGTGTCCAAAACCGATTATCGACTCAAAGGAAAATCACTTGGTCAAACAGTTTAACATAAGATGCTAAATGGATTGAAGGTCAATGCTTCGGATATGACTTTTAACAATTGTAATTGCAAGTTAAAATTACTTGAATATTTCAATAGAAATATTCAAGTTGTCAATCTTACTAGAAGAGGAATTAGATATAAATCTAACCTTCTAATAAGTGTGAAAACACTTATCCTTTTACCACTTATTTCCAATAATAACATGACCAAAACGTGTGATTTATGTCGTAAAAGTCAGAATTATGCGTGGTTTGTGTTTTTATTGTGTTTTAGGACCAAAATATGAAAAAGGAAGAAAACACGGGTTTTCACGGGCTTTTATCGAAGAAAACGGGAAAAGACGAAGTCAAAAGATCAAGAGTGCAAAAAGAACGGAAGTCCAAGGCCTATTCTGAAGATTTATCGAAGAAAAAGTCTAAAGGCGGAAGTTTAACGAAGTCGAAGAACTTAAGTCTAATAGAAGAAGAAAATTAAAAGACAAGTTCAAATCCCGAGACGACAAAGACAAAGAATTAAAGTCGAGTCCAGAAAACGTGAAGAAAGCAAGAAAGAAGATGCAACACATGCACTCCTTCCACCTTCCCTATAAATACCCTCCTAATAGTCATTAGGAGGGGAGTTAGTTTTTAGATAGTTTTAGTTAATTTTCACTTTTTCATTTTTCTTTCTAGTTTTAGAGAGAGAAAGTCTTAAACTTTCTCTCACTAAATTTCATCTTTTCTTTTAATCTTTTGAGATTAAACATTTTGTATTGCTTATTTCATTAATCAAAGTTCTTTTTAAGCTTTTAATCCTTAATCACATTCTACTTTTCTTTGATTTTAGATTGATTTTGGTGCGATTATCATATGATCCGTGTTATTCTAAATGATTTCCTGCTTAAAAAGTTAATCTTTTGATCATTACCTAAGTTTTAATGCAAATAAGCTTTGAGACTTTTGTGCTTATTGACTTATTTTTATGATTAGTTTTTTTTCCTTATAAAAGTTTTCCTTAAAAAGTTCATGTTTTTATTGTTTGATCCAAAAGTTTGTTTATTTTCGAGTTAGATAAATTGTGATAAATGCTTATTTGATCCGTTTAGTTTGATTCGTTCTAGTTTTGGGAATAAGCTCTCCATTATAGCTTATTTCTTGGCTTTTAACCGAATCCCAAACATTTCGGAAAGGGTTAAAACCCCTTTCCGATTGGTATTTTCCGAGCAGCCACCATACCACCTTTTCCGATTGATCAATCGGAAAAGGGTTTGAGTTTTTCCGATCTGCACCCTCCTTATTCCGATCAATTGATCGGATAAGGGTTTAGGATTCCGATCTGGCCCTGTTTGCATATTCCGATTTGAGTTGTAATCCCAGTATTCCGATCTGACAATTTTGTGGATATTCCGATTGTGAGTTTTTGGTGTATTCCGATTGGGTGTGTTCCCAACATTCCGATTGGTTTCAGTCGTTTGATATTTTGATCAGCACCCTTCCCATTTTCCGGTTGCAAGTCATTCCCCATATTCCGACCACCAGATCGGAATATATTCCGATCTGGGCTTGTTTTTGGCTTATTCCGATTA
Source organism: Glebionis coronaria (assembly GCA_025667525.1). Lineage (NCBI taxonomy): Eukaryota > Viridiplantae > Streptophyta > Magnoliopsida > Asterales > Asteraceae > Glebionis > Glebionis coronaria. Next base: position 249,540,926 of record CM046878.1, read on the forward strand.
GGCTTATTTAGTGTATTGTTTTCATTAAATTTCTAAGTGTTAGTTTTATTTAGTGTGCTAATTTTGCCTTAAAGTTTACAAGCATCTATTTTTACTCGTCATTTTAGTATTAATCTTTTAACTTCCACTTTACTCAATGACACTTAAATTTCTTGCTATTATTTTAAAATATATATTCAAAACCAAACCATTCTCTTGATTCACCAAAAGACGACTGAGTCACACTTTAGACCGGTTTTCAATTCGAAAAGATTCGGATGATAAGATTTCATACTTGGTTCCAAAATCAAGTATTAAATGGCGCCGCTGCCAGGTCTTTTTGTTACGATTAACGGTTTTTAGTGAGAGACGCATTGAATTTTGGGATCCGTTCTTTGAACGTTATTTTCCTTGCTTTAAAAATTTTCAAAAATCCTAAAAAATATAAAACTCTTCAAAAATACAAAAACATTGAAAAATCATTAAAAGCAATTCTTTTCACAAGGTTTTGCACCAAAAAGATTATAAAGATTATATAGATATTCTCTTTGTGTATATTTTTCTTCTGCAGGTGTATGCGTACTAGATCTTCGAACTATTCTTAGCCCGAGACTCGTGAAGATCTAGATATGGCTGGTGTTAATAACAACAATAATAACCCACCTCTACCCAATTTGAATAACAACAACAACAACAACAATGTCCTCCTACCTGATTTACGAACGATGGAGGAATTGTGTCAACCCACCATGAACGGACGCGGAGGCCCGATTGCGCCAATGCACGTCACGGCTCAGGAGTTTTCGTTGAAGCATCACATGATCCAACAAGTGCAAACTAACCCATTTCGTGGAATTCCGGATGATGATGCCAACAAACACCTCGACAAATTCATTACCATTACCCAAAGCATGAAGTGCTCCGGTGTTTCTATGGATGACCTTCGCCTTCAACTCTTTCCCCACTCGCTTTCTCACCATGCCGAAAAATGGTTTGACCGTCTTCCTAAGAATTCTATTCATACGTGGAATGACATGACTCAACGCTTTTTATCGCGCTACTTTCCCCCATCCATGGTCACTAGCCTTCGTAACCAAATCAGTGGATTCATGCAACACAATGATGAATCGCTCTTTGATGCTTGGGAACGATACAATGATTTGATCGACCGCTGTCCAAATCACAATATGCTCCCCGTCACTCTCATTGACACCTTCTACAATGGTCTCACTTTTCGTAATCGTGACACGATCAATGCCGCCGCCGGTGGTACCTTTATGAAAAGGAGACCGAAGGAGTGCCGAGAGTTGATCGAAAACATGACTACTCACCACAAGAATTGGGATTCATCTGCATCCTCAAGATCTAATCAGAGAGTCAATGTTTCTTCTACTACCTCCAATCCTGAAATGACTGAAATTTCTCGACAACTCGCTGAGATGAACAAGAATTTCATGACCATGGCCACAAACCACTTTCAACAAGCTAAAGCCGTTGCTATTTCTTGTGACACATGTGGTGGTCCTCATTCTTACAATGATTGTCCTTCTACCCAAGCCAATTTTTCTGAAAACGTTAACGCAACTTACGGCACTTATCCCACGGGAGGCTATCAAGCCCGCCCACAAGGAGACCGTGGCTTGCTAAGTTATCGTTCCAACAATTATCTTGCTCCTCCCGGTTTCCCTCCTGTAAACCAAAACCAACAACAAAGCTACAACCAATCCCAACCTCGTGCAAACAATCAATATCAATCCCAACGAAACCCATACCCAACGCAAGGAAATTCTCAAGCTTACCAAGCTCCACCTCTCAATCAACCGATGGCAGTTAGCTCAGACGTCGAGACATTCATGAAGACTAATCGGGAGATGGTGACGAATCTTCAGAGTCAAGTCCGCAACTTGAAGGGTGAAATGGCGAAACAAGGGAACGATATTCTAGCCGAGCTAAGGAATGACATGGCAAAACACAGCAATGAAATTAATGCAAACATGAGAGACTCTTTTAATAATCAAGCGGTTCACCTTCGTGATATGATTGGTTCGCGCATCCAAGGTAATCAACCCTCTTCTTCGGGTACTCTTCCGAGTAATACCGTTGCGAATCCAAGAGGGGAGATGAAAGCAATCACCACTCGTAGTGGAAAAGGTTATATGGAACCCGAGCTTCCTACACCTCCACCCGTGATTGTGAACAAGGAAAAAGAGCAACTTTCCTCACCTCCTTCATCTTCTATCCCCATTTCCCCACCACCCGTGGTTGTGAGTGATCCTACTCCCTTAAAGCCTTCTTCTTCATCCAATATACCTTATCCTTCAAGGTTGAGGAAATAGAAGCAAAAAAGCAAGGATGATATTCAGGTTTCAAACTTTCTAAAAATGTTTAAACAATTGAATTTTAACATCTCCTTTGCCGAGGCTCTCGCTCACATGCCCAAATACGATAAGATGTTTAAAGATCTTCTAAGTGATAAGGAAAAGCTTCTTGACATCGCTCAGACCCAACTTAATGAGAACTGCTCCGCAGTGCTCTTAAGGAAATTGCCCACCAAACTTGGTGATCCGGGTCGCTTCTTGATTCCTTGCAACTTCCCGGGAGTAGAGAATTGCATGGCCCTAGCCGATCTAGGTGCCAGTATAAACTTAATGCCTTTAAGTGTTTGGAATCAATTATCTCTCCCCGAGCTAGTCCCCACCAAAATGACTTTGGAATTAGCCAACCGTACGGTTGCTTATCCAGTGGGGATAGCCGAAGATGTCTTTGTTGGCGTTGATAAATTCACCTTCCCGGTGGATTTTGTTGTCGTTGACTACGAGATGGATCCCCGTGTTCCATTAATCGTTGGACGTCCATTCCTGAGGACCGGTCGCACTCTCATTGATGTAGCCGCGGGCGAAATAATCATGAGAGTTGGTGACGACAAAATTGTCTTCAACATGGGTAAGATTTCTAAGCAACCTTATTCGTATGAGAGTGTTAATGCTATTGATGTTCTCGATGAGGCTTGTGAAGAACATTTTCATGATGCTTGCAAAAGTACTCTTTCTTCTCTACCCAATGTTGAGACCGTTGCCTCAATTGCTCCAGCATTGACTCCTTTTGGAGAAAGTGACTTGGATGATTTCGAAGCTAGCTTGGGTCCTCTTGATATTAAGTATGATAATTTGTCCACCAATTGGGACGAAGATATTCGTACTATTGAGAGACTTCTCAATGAAGACCCGTTCTCTCCTCCTGCTCCTAAAGAGGTGACTAATGATGATCCATCGTTAGTTTCACCATCTATTGAGGATCCTCCTACTCTTGAGCTTAAGGACCTATCTCCTCATCTAGAGTACGTTTTCCTTGAAGACGACGAGAAGTTACCGGTCATCATCGCGAAGGATCTGAAAGAAGACGAAAAAGCCCGACTTGTCGCCGTGTTGAAGAAGCATAAAAGAGCTATCGCTTGGAAAATCTCCGACATCCGTGGAATTTATCCTCACTTTTGCACACATAAAATTCTCATGGAGGACGACTTTAAACCGACAATTCAAAGCCAACGAAGGGTGAATCCTAAAATCTATGAAGTCATCAAAAAAGAGGTTATCAAACTTCTTGATGCGGGTATGATTTACCCTATTTCGTATTCACCATGGGTTAGTCCAGTCCATTGTGTGCCTAAGAAAGGCGGAATCACCGTTGGGCCCAATGCAAACAACAAGTTAATTCCTACCCGTCTCGTTACTGGGTGGAGAGTTTGTATAGACTACCGCAAACTCAATGATGCCACGAGAAAGGATCATTTCCCTCTACCTTTTATGGACCAAATGCTTGAACGTTTAGCGGGTAATGAATATTACTGCTTTCTTGATGGTTTCTCGGGTTATTTCCAAATACCCATCGATCCCCAAGATCAAGAGAAGACAACATTCACTTGTCCCTATGGCACATTTGCTTATAAAAGAATGCCCTTTGGCTTATGCAATGCCCCCGGGACATTCCAAAGGTGCATGTTGGCTATCTTCCATGATATGGTTGAGCAAACCATAGAAGTCTTCATTGATGATTTCTCGGTCTTTGGGGATTCCTTCTCTTCTTGCCTTGCCAATTTGGAACGTATGCTTAAGCGGTGCGAAGACACTCGCCTTGTTCTGAATTGGGAAAAATGCCATTTTATGGTAAAAGAAGGCATTGTGCTAGGACACAAAATCTCTAAAGCCGGTCTTGAAGTCGACCGTGCTAAAGTAGATGTCATAGCCAAATTACCTCCACCTTCAACCGTGAAGGGTGTGAGAAGTTTTCTGGGTCATGCGGGCTTCTATCGTCGATTCATTCACGATTTTTCTAAAATCGCTCGCCCAATGACCCACCTCTTGGAAAAAGATACTCCTTTTATATTTTCTAAAGAGTGTCTCGAAGCCTTCAATCTTCTTAAGGATAAGATAACTAAGGCACCGGTCTTGGTCACCCCTAATTGGGAGCTGCCTTTTGAATTGATGTGCGATGCTAGCGACTTTGCTATTGGTGCGGTTTTGGGCCAACGAGTGAATAAACACTTCCAACCAATCCACTATGCTAGCAAAACAATGACGGGGGCTCAATTGCATTATACGACAACCTAAAAAGAGCTTTTAGCTGTTGTTTATGCTTTTGAGAAATTTCGCCCCTATCTTGTTTTAAATCCCACCATCGTATACACGGACCATTCCGCGTTGAAGTACTTGATGACTAAGCATGATTCTAAGCCAAGGATTCTTCGCTGGATTTTACTCCTTCAAGAACTCAACATTGAAATTCGTGACAAGAAGGGAGCCGAAAACCTGGCCGCGGATCATCTGAGTCGACTACTTAGCGGGTGGTATTCTCATCAAAGGGTTAACATCCCAACAAAAGAAGAAGTTCTTGAATGATGTTAAGACTTACTTTTGGGATGACCCTTTTCTATTCAAACAATGTGCTGATCTTATCATTCGTCGATGTGTTGACGGACCGGCAGCTTTTGACATCCTCCAAGCTTGCCACAAAGGACCCACCGGTGGTCACTTTGGTCCCAACTACACCGCAAAGAAAGTGTTTGATTCTGGATTCTATTGGCCCACCATTTATCGTGACGCTCACGAAATGGTTAAGCATTGTGATGCTTGCCAACGCCAAGGCAAGATCACACATAAGGATGAGATGCCTCAAAATTTCATACAGGAATGTGAAATCTTTGATGTATGGGGCATCGACTTTATGGGGCCATTTCCATCTTCCAAAGGGAACAAGTACATCCTCGTCGCCGTCGACTACGTTTCTAAATGGGTTGAAGCCAAGGCTCTCCCTACGAATGATGCGAGGGTGGTTGTGAACTTTTTGAAGCAGCTTTTCGCTCGATTTTGCGTTCCTCGTGCTATTATCAGTGACCGCGGGACTCATTTTTGCAATGATCAATTTGCAAGAGTCATGGCTAAGTATGGTGTCACTCACCGTCTTTCCACCGCTTATCATCCCCAAACCAATGGGCAAGCCGAGATATCCAACCGTGGATTGAAGCGAATTTTGGAGCGTACTGTGGGAGAGCATCGCGCCGCGTGGGCCGATAAGTTGGATGATGCTCTATGGGCTTTCCGTACTGCTTACAAGACCCCGATCGGTTGTACACCTTATCGTCTTGTGTACGGGAAAGCCTGCCACCTCCCAATCGAGCTGGAACATAAGGTGCACTGGGCCTTGAAGTGGGCTAACTTCGACATCAACAAAGCCGGTGATCATCGCAAGATTCAACTAAACGAGCTAAATGAACTGAGGAATGAAGCTTATGAGAACTCGCTAATCTACAAGGAGAAGACGAAGATCATTCATGACGCAAAAATCAAGAACCAAGAGTTCAACGTTGGTGATCAAGTCTTACTCTTTAACTCTCGGTTGAAGATCTTCTCTGGCAAGTTGAAGAGCCGCTGGTCTGGTCCATTCACCGTCGCCAAAGTCTTTCCTTATGGGACCATTGAGCTTTCTCAGCCGAATGGGCCCAATTTCAAGGTGAATGGCCAGCGTCTGAAGCTGTACTTTGGTGAGGACATCTCTCAAGAGATGATTCCATCCCTCACCACATTCCCCATGAACTAAAATTAGGTCGAGTCAGGCTCGTGACTCGGTGAACAAAAACAAGCGCTTCTCGGGAGGCAACCCGTGATCTATCCTTTACTGCTTTCATAATAAATGTAGGGGGAGCCCAGCATATGTTTGTTGTCTTGTTTCTTGTTATGTGCAGGGATTAAAGCTTCAAAGAGCATCTTGATGACTTTTGACGAACCGTGATACCGCGTTCCCATCTTCCCGGTTCTATCCTAAACTCTTGTGATTCAATATTTCATATTTTATATATGTTCACATTGAATTCACTTTATTTGTCCTTTCCTTAGCAAGATTTAAACAAAGTGCACAATGTCCTAAGTGTAGGGGAGTTTACTCCCACATGCTTAAACATTGAGGACAATGTTTATCTCAAGTGTAGGGGGGACTTCTATTGAAGTAAGTGGTCTTTTCCTTGTATTTGTCCTCATTTTAATCGGAAAATTTGATTTTTCGACATTTTTCAAAATTTTTAATCTATTTTGGCCTAGTTGTATAGCTGTATTTTCCTTTATCATGTTTAGTTTCTTTCCATTGCTAGAATAGTTTTTCAATAAAGTGGTTTTAGATTTTTCTTAGTCGTGAACATTTTGACTCAACCCGAGTTTGCTTACCTAAGTTTGCTCTAGCTAGTATCCTTAACATGTTTAAGTCAAGTTTTGCTAGGCTTTTATATAAGGAGCTATAAAACGCGAAAGTCTTAACTCTCACGGGTTAAGAACAAGAACTTTTCGCAAGTTCCTATAATTGATCCTAGAGAGTCGTTTATCAAGGGAACTTTAAAACGCGATTTCTAAACTTGAAAAAGTCTAAGAATTTGCAAGATCCTATAGGCGACTCGAAAACCCAAAACTTTGATTTAATAGGCTAAGCATCCACGAGTCTCATTCCTTGAGATTTTAAATTGTGGAGAACGAGAGATGATAGAGTCAATTATAAGTTTGGTATTCTTTCGTGAATTTATGTGAGTTAATTATAAGCCTATTCTCCCTCCGCTTGTTAATAAATTTATCTGTAATAAATAAGGTTGTACGATTTAAAAGGTTACTTAGCTTCTAGCCCCAGATCGTTTAAAAGTTGCTCGGTACGGATTAGAGTTCATAGCCAAGGCATAACTTATTGAAGCGGGATGCGAAGATTGGCGAGTCCGAAAAGGCCCTAACAAGGCATGAGGGCTATATTTTGTTGCTAAAGATCCCAAAAGTGATGTGAAGAATCATTTATCGAAAATCAATATGAAGGATCGAGACACACGACGAAAAGCAAGAACTCCCCAAAAGTCATGGAGAAGTCTATCCGAAAAGACCCTAACAAGGTATGAGGATAAATAGATCCAAGTCCTAAAAGGAGGCGGATCGTTGTATATCAAAGTCCAAAATAAAGATTAGAGAAAAATGAAGAAGTCGTGGTCCTAAGACGAAGAATCTCTCAAAACTTCAAGTGAAGAAATTCATATTATGAAGAGAAGACCATTATTTCAGGAACGTCTCTCAAAGATTCGAAGTATGAAGTCGCTGCCAAATATCGGTCCGAGAAAGGTCTCAAATCGTGAAGCGAGTTATGCCAAGATATGAACTTTATGAGGTCCCGAGAAGCAGTTTTAAAAGATTTGGTCCTTTAGCTAACTATTGATTAAATCGTTCACCTTATTTTCGGACTAAATAGCTATCGAAATAAGTCAAACAATGCATCCTCGTGATCATTCAAGACAAAAATAAAATATAAGAGATACACCTAGGAATAAGGGAGTCTAAGTGAGTAATTGGCCCACATGAGTTCGTGATAGTTTTCTAACTTATAATAACAATGATCTCGTTTTTAAGCTTGGTATAGGGAACGTGAAACTTGAGGATGATAAACGTTCATGGCTGCCAAAACCCAATGTAAGTTTTTAATTTCTTTAGTTGTTCTATCTTTTCATGTTTAGTATTTAATAAAGGCCAAGGTAGGTTATTTATGATGGAAAATGTAAACCGTGCTTTAAAATTAATGCATTGCATGAGGGAATTGCAATGGTCAAGTGTAGGGGATTTAATAAGTGTGAAAACACTTATCCTTTTACCACTTATTTCCAATAATAACATGACCAAAACGTGTGATTTATGTCGTAAAATTCGGAATTATGCGTGGTTTGTGTGTTTTATTGTGTTTTAGGACCAAAATATGAAAAAGGAAGAAAACACGGGTTTTCACGGGCTTTTATCGAAGAAAACGGGAAAAGACGAAGTCAAAAGATCAAGAGTGCAAAAAGAGCGGAAGTCCAAGGCCTATTCTGAAGATTTATCGAAGAAAAAGTCTAAAGGCGGAAGTTTAACGAAGTCGAAGAACTTAAGTCTAATAGAAGAAGAAAATTAAAAGACAAGTTCAAATCCCGAGACGACAAAGACAAAGAATTAAAGTCGAGTCGAGAAAACGTGAAGAAAGCAAGAAAGAAGATGCAACACATGCACTCCTTCCACCTTCCTTATAAATACCCTCCTAATAGTCATTAGGAGGGGAGTTAGTTTTTAGATAGTTTTAGTTAATTTTCACTTTTTCATTTTTCTTTCTAGTTTTAGAGAGAGAAAGTCTTAAACATTCTCTCACTAAATTTCATCTTTTCTTTTAATCTTTTGAGATTAAACATTTTGTATTGCTTATTTCATTAATCAAAGTTCTTTTTAAGCTTTTAATCCTTAATCACATTCTACTTTTCTTTGATTTTAGATTGATTTTAGTGCGATTATCATATGATCCGTGTTGTTCTAAATGATTCCGTGCTTAAAAAGTTAATCTTTTGATCATTACCTAAGTTTTCATGCAAATAAGCTTTGAGACTTTTGTGCTTATTGGCTTATTTTTATGATTAGTTTTTTTTTCCTTATAAAAGTTTTCCTTAAAAAGTTCATGTTTTTATTGTTCGATCCTAAAGTTTATTTATTTTCGAGTTAGATAAATTGTGATAAATGCTTATTTGATCCGTTTAGTTTGATTCGTTCTAGTTTTGGGAATAAGCTCTCCATTATAGCTTATTTCTTGGCTTTTAACCGAATCCCAAACATTTCAGAAAGGGTTAAAACCCCTTTCCGATTGGTATTTTCCGAGCAGCCACCATACCACCTTTTCCGATTGATCAATCGGAAAAGGGTTTGAGTTTTTCCGATCTGCACCCTCTTTATTCCGATCAATTGATCGGATAAGGGTTTAGGATTCCGATCTGGCCCTGTTTGCATATTCTGATTTGAGTTGTAATCCCAGTAGTCCGATCTGACAATTTTGTGGATATTCCAATTGTGAGTTTTTGGTGTATTCCGATTGGGTGTGTTCCCAACATTCCGATTGGTTTCAGTCGTTTAATATTCCGATCAGCACCCTTCCCATTTTCCGATTGCAAGTCATTCCCCATATTCCGACCACCAGATCGGAATATATTCCGATCTGGGCTTGTTTTTGGCTTATTCCGATTAGGCTTATTTAGTGTATTGTTTTCATTAAATTTCTAAGTGTTAGTTTTATTTAGTGTGCTAATTTTGCCTTAAAGTTTACAAGCATCTATTTTTACTCGTCATTTTAGTATTAATCTTTTAACTTCCACTTTACTCAATGACACTTAAATTTCTTGCTATTATTTAAAAATAGATATTCAAAACCAAACCATTCTCTTGATTCACCAAAAGACGATTGAGTCACACTTTAGACCGGTTTTCAATTCGAAAAGATTCGGACGATAAGATTTTATACCTAGCAAAAAGCGAAGTATTACCTTCCTTGAAAACCGAGTGAGAAAATAAATAAGAAAAGAAAGATCATGAGAAAAACGAGATCCAAGACTCAAAGAAAAATCATGTTGAAAAACATGAAAGGAAATACAAGAGAATAAAGATCATACAAAGATGTATGAAAAAAACAAGCCTAAAAGTTAAGCATAATTTTAATCTTAGTTACGCTAGAATCCTAAGATTTTCTTAGATTGAGTGTCTTATTAATAAGCAATACACATGCTTAATTAGAAGACAAGGTGGTGGCGGAATTTGGTGGGGTAAAAGGTGAAGTCACCAAGGGTTCAACAAAGGCATTCTCAAAGGGAATGCTTTGGATAGGTTGAGGTTGAGTAGTCACATCCAAGAGAGTACTAGGAGTGAAGGGTGAGGTTAACTCATTCATTCTAGATTGGAATAAAGAGGAGGTAGAACCATGTGAATGGTTGGTACCATAGGTTGAGGTAGTCTTGCATGGTGCAAGAGGTGGTGAGTTTGATGAAGAAATGAGAATTGGGACAATCTCATTCTTGGGTGTGTGAAAGGGTGAAAAATTAGTTTTAGCCATTTTAATCTTAATCTTAAGATTTTTCTTTGAGGTGGAGGTTTTGGATGAGTTTGAGCTTCTTGTAAAAACCATGGTTGAAATGAAAGGTTTGAGGTTTAAGGGCAAGGATAAATGGTTTGAGGTGTGAAGAACATGGCTAACAAGAAGGGTTTAAAAGGGTGAGGGGATGATCCAAACTAGTAAAGGGTTAAAAAGGGAAAGCCCAAGATATTTTGGGAGTGATCAAAGGTTTAAGACAAAGATTCCAAAGGGTGTTGGAACAATTGGGAAGTTTCATAAAACCCTAATTTGAGAGCTTCTACCCGCGGTTCTTTATCTCCATCGGCGGTTCCATATTGATATGGAGTCACGGTCTATTTAAAGAACCGCCTACAGAGGCTTGGTTTAGGTGGTGAATGGAGGATTTTCCAATTCAGCAAATCCTAATGTTCTAGTCTAACTTATCATAAAGTCATGCTTACGAGCAATAAAAATTAGAACACACACAAAGGAAAACACATAGGTTCAATTAGCACGTAGGAAGAAAGTTGAGAAAAACCTAATGGCTACAAAAGAAAAAGACTCCTAATGACATACAAAGTTCATCAAAGTAAACTATCATTAGTCATATATAGGAAGAGCCATTTAGCCAATTTAGAGAATGAGTATGAGACTATCACTAGAGGTGCTCAATTAAGGCTAAACACGACCATTTTTACGCGTTATGCACCAACTCAACTTCCCACATGGAAGTAATTCAACCGTTAGGTCAAATTAAGATCCTAGTGCATAAATTCTCTAGTAGTCATTCTCAAGTTAGACAAAATGTAATTCCAACATTTGCCTCATAAAGTTTAGCAAGGATGAAACTTGCATGGCGACACAATACATGACCTAATGAGGGTTAAGAATGCACCATTGCATATCTTGTCAAACAAGTCTAGTTAAGGTTATTTACCTTAATAGAACTTGAGGCCAATAACTTTGAAGTGTATAAACAAAGTTTACACAAACCAAAGGAACACTCTTGATTGGTCTTTCGGAAATGACACATTTATAAATTGCATAGCAATGTAAATCACTTGAGTATTTCGGATGAAACATCCAAGTTATCAAACCGACTCTATTGTGCATTATAAGTAATTATTAAACAAAATATGTCTAACAATTTGAACAAGTAGATTCAATATAACACCATCAACACAAGTGTGAGTTATGATCCTTATTAATAAACCACATTCATGTCTACACTAAAAAAACATGTCAATTAGATTCGATAATGATATCAATCATAATTTGAATAATGAATTGATATATATTTGAAATCTTTCTTGATTCCCAATAACACTCCTTTAAGAGAAAATAGCTAAGATTTTCAAAGGGTGTTTTATGTTTTATAGTGAGACATTAATCTACTTGAACTAATAAGACAATAATCGAGTAAGACGGCCCATATCAAAAGATTTGACAAGCTCCCAAAGCTTTCAAACCTAAAAGTGTTAAAGAACATGCCAAGGTGTACAAAATGTTTATGTAACACTTGTAAACCAAGAGATGTTAATCCTATATGCAATGCACACGTTGCAACTAAAATGCAAGAAAGCTAGCATACATCCTAATTAGGAAAAACTAGATACTAACAAATACCAAGCAAGGCACAAGAGACTAGACATATAAGCAATACTACTACAAATAGCAAGGAACACTTAATAATGTCTACATATAATAATAACACACAAGGAAACACACACAAACAATTAGCTTAACACATAAAAGCATTCGTCCATGTTTTGAGCGTTAGATACAACAAAGTATTCATAGCTTGATTTTATTTGAAAATAGTCTTTGAACCATTTAAAATTTACTTAAGTTTAACACTTTGTAAATATATCAATTTTCAAATATATATCACCTAGAGATGTCCAACTTGATAGAAAAGAGTAAAACACAAGTTTTACGACAAACCGACGCTCAATACTTTGAACAAAGTATGGAACTTAGAAACCATCCAAATTTTAAAGTTTGAATAAAGGTTTAGAAGCATTTTTAATTGAAAGAAAATTTAATTACGTTCGAAATGACGGGTGGCACGACTTCTACGGACTTACGGTTGATTTTATATGATTTTTCAAAGTTTTCAAAAATCTGTGTCGGACTGACCGCGGTTCCTTATTGATAAGGAACCGTGGGGAATAGATAAAGAACCGCGTCCAGAGGACAAAAATGAGGTTTTTGGCCAAAATCATTTGGTAACTTTTTGGAAGGACTTAGGACTCTAAAAAATCATTTTAGACACATAGAACTCGTATTTTAGAGTTAATTATGACACAAAAGATTTTTATACTTCCAAACATGAAAAGATTTAATTCAAGCTATTATACAAAGTTTATTTAACACCAAAACTTGTAAACAACAAAACACATTCCATAAGTAATCACTCTTAATGAACAATTTGATACAAAGATCGTCTCTATTTTTAAAAACCGTTTTCTTTTTTAAAAACCATTTGTTTTGAAAAAGATAGCAAAGATCGATCCAAGCTTTAAAGTACAATATACTTCAAAGATCTTGAGTAACCTAGCTCTGATACCAATTGTAGAAACTAGAAGGGGGGTTGAATAGTTTCTAGTTCATTTTCAAAACATTTCGTTTATTCCACTGGCCGCGGTTCCTTAAATATCACCACGGTTCCTTATCAATAAAGAACCGCGGGCTCAATAAAGAACCGCCTACAGTGGATGCCGAATATTGATACGTTGTAAACCTTGACAATTGTTTGTATCAAAGTATCGATTAAGCTTGACTAGATATGAGATGTGTTTGTAATAGATAATAACTATAAGTAAGGAAACACACAAACACATCAAATCAAGTGTACATCAAGCAATAGTCTAAACACTAAGCACACACGTACTAAGCCTTAGCTTTTCCGCAACTAAGATGTTTAGACTAAAGGATGCACACTTGACCATAATCTAAACACGAAGCATACACGTACTAAGCCTTAGCTTTTCCGCAACTTAGATGTTTAGATCATGAGATGCACACAACACACAACATATAAATACATCTATAATAGTAAAGACATAAATGTAAAGGAAAGTACCGACACGATGATTTATAGTGGTTCGGTCACGAAGCTCCTCTTCGCCCTACTCCACTCCTCGAGTACACCTTACTCGAGAGTTACTTCACTAGTCAACAAAACTCCTTTCAAGGCGGAGAAAACCATACACGTCGCTTACACAATTTCCGACACTAAGCTAGATGTCGAGTCCTAATCTTAGGTAGGACCAATCTACACAACGTTGCCCACTTCACCATTTAACGACACAAGGCTAGATGTCGAGTTCTAATCGAAAGGTAGAACCAATCTTCACAACGTTGCCTACTTCACCATTTTACGACACAAGGCTAGATGTCGAGTTCTAATCGAATGGTAGAACCAATCTTCACGACTCTTCACTTTGAAGCTAAGTGAGAACTTCACTAGACACAACTACATCACTTTATAGTTTAGTGAGAACTCACAAGACACAACCACATCACTTTATAGTTTAGTGAGAACTCACAACTCTTACCTATTACAACTCAATAAAACACATATCCAAGTGTACACATGTAACTTGGATCTACACAACATAAATCCAAGTATACACATATACAATGGATTTACACAAGACTTAATCCAAGTATTCACAAATACAATAGATTAACACAACTAATCCAAGTATTCACAAATACATTGGATCTACACAATATTGATCCAAGTATACCCATATACATTGGATCTACACAAGATTGATCCAAGTATACACATATACATTGGATCTACACAAGACACAAATAAAAATGATGAACATGATGATCTTCATCAAGACTTCATCTTTAATCACATCACAAGTGTGTGAGTGATCTTCTCTTTGCACTTAAGAGGATGAGGAGATTGAAGGAGAGAATCACATCTTAAACAAGATTAATCTAAACTAACTAATCAAGGGTTTAAAGATGTATTTGAAGAAACTGTGCAAAAAAGGTTGAAAGAAAACCTGGAAATGATCCACTATTTATAGGACAACGTTGCAATGGTCAAAAACACCCGTGGTTCCTTATCTCTACCCGCGGTACCTTATCAATAAGGAACCGTGGGTTCCTTTAAGGAACCTCCGCGTTGGAGTCCGTGCAAATTTGTCCTTTAGTGGGGATATGCCATCTGGGGTAGTTTATACCCTCAAAGGATATTCCTTTGGCATATGGAATATGCCAAATTCAAATTAAAGAATATTCTTTGGAATATACCTTAAAGAATATTCTTTGGAATATTCCAAATTCAAATTTTTATTTTTCTTTTTAATAAAACATTTTCTTAAAAATAAAGTTAATTAAAAATTACTTTGTCACTTTGTATAAAAGTGAGTTTTAAGAAAATATTAATCCTTGATCACTTAGTTAGGTTAATGACATGTTTGTATATACCTTGAGTGATTCATGCCGAATGCGATCTTGGAGGTGTCGAGAGAAGTATACAAATGTATTCTTGAGTGATTACGAGTACCTTAACATTTTACATAATGTATTGAGAATTATACGTTTGTCATCAACAAAACATAAAGAGATTATATCGACAAAGCATCGTAATGTTTGCACTAACACTTTGGATCCCAAAGCTATAAAATTGAGCACACCAGGTCATTCATGAAACGGGGTGTGTTTGGAACAGACCTGGTACACATTCCTGTAAAGAATTGCTTAATTCTTCCAGGTTCTACTACAACTGTTGTTCTTTTTGTACAATGCGCATATCTACAACTGTTATTCCATCTATGTTGTTCTTTTTGAGGTGGATAATCGAGAAACACTTGGTCGATCAGGATTTGTGATGCAGAAATCATCAACATTCGAACAACAAATAGTTGGTACTACCCAACATGTGCTACCGACGAGTCCAGAAATGGTGCGACCAGGCATAAGGGAGAAATTTGGTGTGACCAACATGTGAACTACCTAATACTAAGGTGAGAATATGTACAAATACCAACTTTTAGTGTCTTCTTAATAAATTTGATGGTATATTTCGGCTGTTGGTCTCTATATACCAAGAGGCATTGAAGTTAATGTTGCCATACAAGTGGCTGAAATGTTAGCCATGGTCAGGCAAACATTGTACCATGTGGTGTTTTGCTGCAGCATAAATAATATTCAGGCAATGGCTCCAAACTACTATTAGTGTAGTCACCAAACATAAAATTACCAAATACTGATACCAGCTGCTGATCAGAGTGAATGAAAACGATGTTAGACTATTAGTGATTATTCCATTGCTGTGATACTCTCCCCTTCTGTCTTGATTTTTATGATGGTAGTATTATATGCAGGTTTTTCCATGGAGTGCCAAAACAAACTTTCGGCATTTGGAGTATCAAGAGATCGTAAATATGATGGGTTTCAAAGAAGTACGAGCCGTGATCGTGTGTAGTCAATAAACAGTGAGTGCATTATTAGTAATGGTGGGGTGAGTATGATGTGTTGTCTCACTATGGAAAATGTTAACCCCACTAGAGCATCAGGTATGTTTGCGATACAATCTGTTTCCAAAGTTACTATGCAAGACATATGAAGTACAATCAGATGCATTGACAAGATAACAAGATGAATCAGAGGATGGCAAGGTTTGTCCAACTGATCTAAATTTATAAAAAATCATGTCCAAACGCCCATTTTCACTATTTCGGTCTTGAAACCAAGATTTCAAGATACGAACTCTTTTTAGGCTTATTGTCAGGTTAAAGAGAGACTATTTCTATCACGGGAACAAGTATGAACATTATATTGAATATTAACATTTCTGAGAACAGTTTGCAAAACGACCCAGCATTGTTGACTACTCAGCAGTCATTGATTTTTAGAAAGAAACTTGTAGGTGACACGAGGAGAATTCCTGCAACCGTGGTGGTTATTCTAACCTCATGCATCTAAAGAGATTGGCAGGTTAATTTCCTTCTTAACCCGCCTTTAGAATGTTAAGATTTGGCAGTTTTTCATATCATGCGTGTTGTCCTATTTTGATTTTGCTTTTTTTTCAGGGATTTGAGAAGACAACTGTTTGGTTGGTCTGTGCAGTGACAATCTTGAGTATTATACCCTTCATATTTGAATGTTTCTATCAATTCATATGCAATAGAATTAGCCGTTCCCTTTAACATCACACCCAGGTCATCAGCCAACCTCGCCCCGAACAGGTTTCTGCCATGAGTCGAAGCCGATTCCCCCAACGCTTCCGTGCAATCACTAAGACACGTTGTTGCTTCTGTATGGTTACCTTGTTCGGCCACCACATGAGTCTCAACAATCTCACAAGCAACTTTAAGACAGTTTCTCTATATGTCGACTTCAAGTGACACTGTTTAGCTACCCACGGTCTCATGCCTCGATATTGTGACGGGTGACATATCTGAACCAAGTTCAATGCGCACTCAAGGTAGATGTCTTTTCATACTTTTATTCCTCTTTATCTTTTTACCTTTAATAACATGTTAATTGTTGTTTCTTTTAGATGGTTTTCCTAATTATATCGACCTAGGCGACTGTTATTAGAGATGTCACCAATGTGACTGCCTATTCAGGTATGGCAAACTTACATTTCGAGCCTCCAAGATCGACCACAACATTGACAAACATACGCTGCAAGTCTGAATACAGAACCTTATAAGAATGGTAATAACCTTATTGCATATATAAGTCACCTTCGTAATTCTAATCATTTTGTAGGGGTTTTTACATGAAATCCATCTATCTTTAGGTTTTCGCAATACCAATACCACATATTCAAAATAAACTGGAGGCTATGTATTCTGAAGCTATACATATTCCTTTGTTAATAGTTTTTCTGCTATTACAATTGGGATAATTGTTAAAAACATGTACGACTGATTATCTAATCAGTGTGTTTCAATAAGAAAATGAAAATATTCTATGTTTCTTTTTATTACATGTGAGTATGACATTCTCAATATTCAAAAGACCATAATAATCATATGTAATAACTAATATCAAACGCTCCAATAGATGTGTTTCCTACTGTTCATAACAGTGAAAACATCGATTGCTATTTACAGAAATGTTGAATAATACTTTTGTTGAGGATGAGTAATAGTAACAAACACGAGTTAATTTACCGCTTTATCCATATCCAAATAGCCCTTTAATAAGAGGAAGTGTTGGTATTATGTCACAACTCACAAGGGTCTATGATGTTTAACAATCTATTTTAGAACTTTGTATTGTCTGATGATATATATGAGTTTTTTTATGTATGTTCATCATAAACAGATTGTATAGACAGCCTTTGAGAGCGTGTTGCTGCCACGGGAAAGAAGAAATGGAATTTCTGTTCCTTTGGTGGAGTGAGCATAACAAAAAAATTGTCAATTTAGAAAGGTTGGATTTAAGAAAATATATACATTAACTGTTAGTGGGGTGAGGCCATATTGAAAGGTATTTGGTACCCTTATAACTATTGCAACTTTTTTTAAACCGACACTTCCTGTGTGCCACTTTAGGTGTTCCCATTTAAAAGTTAATATTTGCAGGTTTTTCAAAGGGTATTTATTGACTGTCGTGATCCAAGGTATTTAGCACTTTTAGTGAAAACTAAAAACCAACCCAACATACATTTGCATAGTTCTTTTGGGGTATTAGTGCTTCAAGCCTTCAATCTCTAGAGTCTAGATACTTCTTTTGGTGGTAGGGGTGCTTCAATTTCTAGACCCAGAAGCATAACAAGAAGAGTTAACTTTTTCATTTGTATTGGCCTTCAAAAATCCTTCCATACTACGTCCTTAAACCAGCTGTCAATGTTTACTATTTTCTACTATATATTTTCAACTGTTAATTTGTTCTTATTGTTTTAATCAGTGTGTGCGTAGACCAAACAGGTGGATCAGTAATTAGCTTCTACCCACAGAAGATTAGAGGAATTGAAAATGCAGAAAAGTGAGGTGAATATTCTTTTGTAATCTTCAAATTGTTAATTTTATCCATCGACACTATTTACAAGTCAAGTTATATTTTTCTTTGAGTGAATGCTTAGGGGTGTTTATATTAGCTTATTTGTGTATGCTATTACGAACGTGTGTAGACTTGGAAACAAAACTCAGTTTGGAACTTCTGTGTTAATCTTTGCTCATTTTACTTTTTGTATATAGCAGACTATAATCCCTTTTGACCATCAAAAGACGAATATAGTTCCTTTCTCATAAATTTAACTGCTTGCTACTAACAAACATCAGATGCATCAGAAAGTTCAAGATAATTTATCATTGTATTTACTACGAATCTTATTGCAAAACTTCTGATGTATAATATATGAGCTGCATTGCCACTTGATAACATTTGGGAAGGCATGTTTTCATTCCCCTCATTATCTCCATTATAAGTTTTCTTTGATTTATCTTATCTAAGTGTAATATATATGTATTTTATAGGTGTTTTGTACCAAGAGAAAGCGAATTTTCAGATCCTATCCCATGAAAGAAGAGTGATTGCATTATGTAAGTGCCTTACCTAGGTTTGTATGCCTGTAATCTTTGATACCGTACAATACTTAGGTTGCTTGAAAACAAATGCATTTTAGATCGGAGTCACAAGATGCGCCTTTTATCCCATCATCAACTTCATGTTGTATTGGCTGGAGCTCTCCAACCTATCAGAGAAATTTGGACTATATGTTAAGGGAAGTCCTCAACCGTGTCTGTTGTTGCTGCCGCAAGTGTGTTAGCCGGGGACGGTATGGCAACAAGAAACTTGCTCTGGTCTTAATGTCCGAACTCTTTGGGGACAACCACAATATACAGACCTCGTTTGAGTGGCAGAAGTTGAATGTTTTTCAAAACTGAAGGCAAACTCGATGGGGTTTCGTTATTCAACATAGCTCCTGATTATTTTCAATTTTATTAAATTCTAACGACCCTAGAAGATGGTAAATAAGGAACACATAGTAGACCTTTTTTCTAACTAATGCTTGGTCGTTGGTTCTATCTTATAGGATTGGATTAGCAACAATTAAAATGGTATCCTTGCTGTCATAATAAACGTTCAGATGAATTTAAAAAGTGTTATTTTTAGTCTTCTGATCCATATGACCTCACAAATCCTTGTCCAATCTGACTTCAGCTTAAACCCTTTTTATCTACAACATTTCTTTTGTTACTTCTCCATTGGTGAATATTTCTCTCTCAAATATGACTAGAACGGTACCTGCGCAATGCGACGACGAGTACCTAATAACGAATTTTGAGACTAACAAATATTAATCTCTTAGTCATTGTAAAGTTATAAAAAATCTAATTAAAAAACTCACTAAAATTGAAAAATACTAAAAGTTAATTATAAAAATATATCAAAATGGATATCGAATTAAAAAGCAAAAAAATTTAAAAAATATAGTGAAATTAGATTATAAAAATAATAAATAAATAAAAAGATTTTTCAATTTAAAAGAAAAAATGTATTTTAAAAGGTTGTTACAAAAGTTTGTTATAAAATGTTATAATATATAATTTTGATTATATATTAACAACTTGCTTTATTTAATAAATAAAAAATCTGAATTTTCAGCCTTACTATTTTATGAAGGTCCCAGATGCTATATAAAGTTTGATAGAAGTATAGATGTAAATAGATAGATAGTATAGATATTCTTGTTCAGCTATCACCGGTGGCTATGATTAGGTAAATGGTTACCACCATAAATGAGCAGTATTTTCATATGCTTAGAGTTTGCGCAACTGTTCCTATCTTAACTTATACTTTATTATATTTCCTACGTCATATACTACATGCAATAGCTGTAACCAATAACAAGTAACAAAGATGGTATCACTTGCATAGTATAAATAACTTGGCGAAAGCTAATCAATGGCAAAGACGTCTCACTAATCGAAGAAGACATTTCATATTCGTTACAAACTAAAACTTAGCAATATAACAAAACCTTTTAACATGTAAATATAAAAACACTTTCTGTGACAATCTAACATTTTCAGGTAGTGAAATATTTTCTCGTATAATATTTTGAAACTTATTTTTGTGTTGGTTGACGAACTCATAATTTACGGATTTAAATTTGGGCTTACGTGCATAATTTAGCGTCTTTTACGATTAAACCGGAAACCTTAGGATTACGTAGTTACGTTTTTGAACTCCGTTTTTGATGAGACAATTTTTATTGGATTCGTTTTGTGACGTTGATTCATAATTTATAAAAATGTTTTTCGTAAAACGACCCGAAGGCACGCAAATCGAGAAAACTAGAATCGAGGGATACCCGTAAATTAGTGAGGTGGGACAAAATACATTATCCCACCCCACTAGCACCATGGGACGGCACAAACAAGACACCACAACAATATGTGGCATCTTGTTAACTTGTTATTTAACAAGTGTAAGACTAAGCTTACACTTTAAGCTTTTCCTAGCTAAAACCATCAAACCTTCAACAACTTCACACATACCATCTTTCCATACATGCAAACAACCTCAAAAATCTCTCAAAAACCTTCACCTTGCCGTCCACTTTTGAAGAACAAACACCCCTATTTGATCTTTTCTAGCCATTAAATACATGTTATCTAGCTCTATCATGGAGTTATCTTGAAGCCTTGATCATTTGGTGGCCATATTAACAACATAGGAGGTGATTTGCTTGTGTCCTAGGGCTGATTTCTCAACTATTGTTCTTGGTGTTTGATGATCTTGGAGTTACTTTTGGTGTTCATCAAGTTCTTGTCTTCCAAAAACAAGAAATACACTTGGTTGGTAAAGAAGATCATCCTCTCCATTTTCTCTTGTTATTTTTGTAAAGAACAAATGTATTTTTTTCTTATTGTATATGTATATGATGAATATATGATGATAAAAATGATGTGTGGGGATCAAGTGTTGATAAATATGCTTAAAAAGGTTAATAACTATAAGAAATAAGGCTAAAATCATGATTATTTAGTTGGCTGTATAAAAACAGTATATAACTAAAACTTGAACTGATAAACTTGCATGGTATGATCCATTTACAGTAAGTACAAGATTTTATACACATGTGAGAGTTGGCCATGCAATGGAATCATTATAATGAGTGAGATATGATCAAAACAAGATGAGTATGCAAATCTGAATAAGCTGTTTTGTAGGGACTGTTAAGCATAGATAAACTTAAAATGAGCAGTAGCTATAGCTAAGTTAAATGTAGCACATAATATGAAGATCATGCCATCCAAAAATGAGCTTCTAATTCATTATAGAACTCTAGATATGATAAAAATGATGAATATGAAAATAAAAATCAGATTTTGAGAATTAATGTTTATTATTATTATATAAGCACTCAAATTTTATTGTATAAAATGTAAAATAAAAACTCACTAACTTATGAAAATTATTTATATAAATATTTAAAAGGTTAAATAAATGGATAAATTATATAAATGGTAGTGGAATAATACTTATAAGTAATAAAAACTATAAACTTGATTTTTACGACTTTTTCGGCTATTACCGTAAAATTAACGTTTTTCACCAATTAAAACTTAGACGATCAAACCCGTCTAATGTAAAGTTTTTAAAAGTCATATACTGATATATAAGTAACTAATACAAGTAAAAACCGGTAAAACCCGAACTATAGGACATACGGACATTAACGAGCTAACTAAGCATATTGGACTAATAATTGGACTAAATAAGTTAAACACTTATAAAAAGAACTTATTGGGCTTAACCCATTTGGGCCCAACATGGAAAGTATATATACTGATAATATAGGTATAAAATGGATTAAAACAAGTTAAAGAACTTATACTAAGCTTATTGGACTTAAAATAGATAAATAGGTAAGACTAAACTAGTAAAAAGTTACCAAAACGTAAACAATAAATGAGTAAACAAGGATACATAAACCCACTTGATCATCGTCATATGTACAAAATCATCATATGTATATTGTTATTTTGATAAAAGTCATTGGACAAGAGTCTATGACCGATTATTATTTATATAGGTTTCCGTGACCGAAGCACGCCCATAGCCGATAATCCGCCTTTCATTATCAACGTGAGTTCATAGCCTCGCACTCTTTTAAATGTTTTATAAAATGATTTGTAAACCCGCGAGGGAGATAACATGCTAGATTTTGATAAAAATAGAACAAAAGTAGTCCCGATGGTATGCTTAATGATATGGACCCGAATGATGCTATGACCCTATAAACGAGACTAAAAGGATTATTAGTAGTTAGGTTATGTCACTTAAAGTCCCATTAGCATGAATTGTGAACTACCGGGATTTGGTAGACGCTTATGCATTTGATAGTACTATTTGGGGACGATCACCCCAGTTCGCGCCTTGACGGTTGATCCCCGTCGTACCACATTGATTGGTAAGCGAATTTATGTATGAGAAGATTCCATAGCGTGATTTTTGTGACAACACGCTAACTTAGATGGGCAAATTGTTTGTCGGGTTCGCGGCCCGCTGTTTTCATAGTAAGGTAACAATGTCATGCGGCTAATAATAATCCTCAAATGTATCCTAAAACCTATATACAAAACGATAACGACGCTAATAACGATGAAAATATTACCTATTATGGTAATATTGAGGCTACGGTCTCATGGACGGTTTAAGATGTATGCTTGATTTATATATTGCCTGACTAGCAATACGTGGACTTACTTCCGATATTATACTTGTGTTCTTATTTTAACGATTGTTTTATATAACGGTTTTTATTAAACTCTATGAATTCACTCGGCATTCGCTGATATGATTTTTGCATGTTTTTATCTCAGGTGCTTGAAGGTAATCTGGATGGAGATCGACTCTGATGGCCCACATAATATTAAAATGTTCATTCGATCTATGTTTTGTAAACTTAATGACCTGTATAATTTGGGACCTGTTGTACACTTTAAAACTTTTTATCGAATGAAGGTATGTTGAACCTTGTACAACCATTTTTATGTGTTGTCTATGATTGGAGTTTTTTGCTATCCCGTAACACTCTGAAAGACCCTTCCGCTGTACCGATACGAAAATTGAGAGTGTTACAGTTTGGTACCAGAGCTCTCGTTATAGAGAACAAAAGATTTTAAAAACCAAGGTTTTGAACAAAACTTTTCAAAATCTTTTGACAATGAACATTTAAGAAAATATTTGAAAATTTGTTTTTTTTGACTATAACGGTGCCAGAGATCTCCGACGTTACCAACAAGCCCTATTGAGAAGATATATATTTTGATATATAAAATTTAATTTATATATATGTATATATCGTGATTTCATTATGTAATTGTTTAACTAGTATGTTATCCTAATACGAGATATATATATATAAATGCAGATTGGCTGACCCTAATATTCCTGTAGAAAATCATGCTATTCCCGAACCTAATGTAGATGATGATCCTTATTTAGACTTAGTAGATTATGATATGGATGATGAGGAGGAACCATTTGAGGATCCCGAGCCCGAGTTAGGACTAGGAGATCAGATTGCCCATCAGGTTGATATAGTAGAGAATGAGAATGAGAATGTTGATATAGAGAATGATGAGGAGATTGGTTTAGATAATTTAGATGATGAGATTGACGACGAGGATGTCGAGGAGGATGTAGGTATAGATGTTAAGGTTGATGATGATGAGGAAGCTGAGCTTATTTACCCTTATGATGTTCCAGAAGGCGAGCCTTTACCCCCACCAGTTGATTTGTCAGATTCTGAGGTTGAGTTACCTAGGGATGAAATGTCTGAATCGTCTGAATCTGATTCTGAATCAGAGGAGGATGAGGATGACAATGCACCTGACGGTACTGATGGTATTGCTACTCGTAGACGTGAGATAGGAGAGTCGTCTAGTGCTCGAGAGGCTACTCATATTGATGGTCTTGCACCATGGGCCTTGAGACGTGATCTAGATGCTTCCCGTGTTAAGAGTAGTATGACAGAGATTGGATTAGGTGTTGTTCAGACATAGGTTGCTTATTTGGAGTCGAAGACTATGGTTGGTGAGAAAGAGCGGGAATTGATTAGTTTGGATTTGACTGATGTAGAGTGTGGTTTGAACGAGGCTTTTAGGAGGTTATCGGTGTTGGAAAGTGGTGAGTTTGCTGCTATGAAGAGAAAGGTGAATTCTATGGAGATTCAGTTGAGTGTAGCTCGTGCGATGCGTGAGAAAGCTGAAAAGGAGTTGAATATATCCGTGGGTTGGAATAGTAGATTTTATGCCGACATGGTTGAAAGAGGAGTGATCCGTAAGCGCCCAGCTGAAGATGTGTCTAGTGATCGTCCGACAAAGATACAGAAGACGATGGATGATGGACCATCTGGCGGTTCTCAGTAGACAAGTATGTATTTAGTAGTGACCTTGGTATCTTTTGTACATTTGTAGCTTTGACTAAACCGACTTGTTAGTAGTAGACTTGGCACGAATTTTGAGTGTATATAGTGCTAGAACTTTGATATGGGATGTAACTAAGACAATACTTTTGTTTCAAATCGAATGAAATATGTATCTTGTCTTGAATTCCATATTATGCCTTATTTGTATCTTGATTATGAATTCAATCCATATTATATGAATCCTTGTTGGGTGAATGCTTAATACTTTGAAATTGTTAAATTATAGAACTATGCCGCCCAAGAAGGCTGTGACTGAGGATGATGTACGTAGGATTATTACGGAGCAAGTTACCGCATCTATGACTGAATTTATGGCAAATGCTAGAAATGAAGCTGGCGGTAGTGGAGCTAGCGGTAGTGGAGCTGGCGGTAGTGGAGCTGGCGGTAGTGGAGCTGGCGGTAGTGCAGCTGGCGGTAGTGGAGCTAGCAGTAGTGGAATTGGCGGTACTATTGTGAATGTGAATGCTAATAATGTGAATGCTAATGTTGGAGGAAATGTAGGAGGACTTGGAACTAATGCACCTGAAGTTGGTGGCTGTACTTATGTGACGTTCATGAAGTGTGAACCTCTACCTTTTAATGGAACTGAAGGTGCTGTAGGATTAAGCCAGTGGATTGAGAAGATTGAGTCGGTGTTTCGGATTAGTAAGTGTAAGGAGGAAGATAAGGTGACTTTTGTTATGGCTACTCTTAAAGGTCGTGCGTTGACTTGGTGGAACGGGAGAATTGTTTTCATGGGTCTTGATGCTGCTAATGCTACTCCTTGGGCTGAAATTAAGAAGTGGATGACTTTGGAGTTTTGTCCTCGTAGTTTGATCATTAGGTTAGAACAAGAGTTGATTCATTTGAGAATGAAAGGTGTGGACATTGATAGTTACACAAACCGATTCCATGAGTTGGCCTTGCTATGTCCTCGATTGGTTGAACCCGAAGAGATCCGAATTGAGCAATATATTAAAGGGTTGACCAGGAATATCCGGGGGGACGTGACATCATCTAAACCACTGACCATTGATGATGTTGTTTGAATGGCTTACCAACTCATTGGACAGATAATTCAGGATAGAGAAGATGAAGCCCGTGTAGGTAAGACAAGAAAGGGAGACGGTGATCGTGTAGATAGAGGTGATAATAGGAAGAAATTCAATCGCCGTCAGAACCAGAGAAAGAGGAATGCAAATGCTCTTACCTACAATACACCGCGCAACGATGATAGATGTCCTAAGTGTGGCAACAAGAGGCATGCTGGCGACTGCTGGAAGTGCCGAAATTGCGGAAAGCTTGGACACAAGGTTGAAAGGTGTAAGAAGGGAACCATTTGCTTCAACTGTAATGAAGAAGGTCATAGGAAATCGAAATGCCCCAAGTTGAAAGCGATTGTACCTGTAAGAAACCCCCAGGGTGGTATCTATCAACTTGGAACAATTGAGGTAAAGAAAGAGGGTCCGAATGTCGTTACCGGTACGTTTTTACTCAACAATCATTATGCTGTTGCTTTATTTGATTCGGGTGCTGATAGGAGCTTTGTATCCACTAAATTTAGTGCCCTTATTGACATTGAACCTGTTGAGATAAACACCAGTTACGAGGTGGAATTGGCTAATGGTAAATTAGTGAAAACTAATAAGCTATTAGAAGGATGCTCTCTAAATCTCTTGAACTATTCCTTTCCGATTGATTTGATGTTGATAGAATTAGGTAGTTTTGATATTATTATTGGTATGGATTGGTTGTCATTGAATAATGCTACTATTTTATGTGGAGAGAAGAAAGTTAAGATTCCTCTTAGGAATAGGACGTTAGTAATTGATGGTAATCGAGGTGATGAAGATGGAGCATTTCAGACATTGAAGCAAAAATTATGTAGTGCGCCAATCTTATCATTACCCGACGGGAGTGAAGATTTTGTAGTGTATTGTGATGCATCTCTTAGAGGCTATGGAGCTGTTTTAATGCAGCGAGAGAAAGTGATAGCTTATGCTTCTAGGCAATTAAGGAAGAATGAGGAGAATTATACTACTCATGATCTTGAGTTAGGAGCTGTAGTCTTTGCTCTTAGGTTGTGGAGACATTATCTGTATGGCACCAAGTGTACGGTATTCACCGATCACAAAAGCCTACAGTATATTCTCGATCAGAAGGAATTGAACATGAGGCAACGAAGATGGATAGAGTTGTTAAGTGATTATGATTGTGATATAAAATATCACCCAGGAAAAGCCAATGTTGTTGCCGATGCGTTAAGTAGGAAAGATAGAGAGCCTATCAGGGTACGTTCTCTAGTCTTGACCGTGCACAATAATTTGCCTGAGCAAATTAGAAATGCGCAAATAGAAGCTTGTAAGAAGGAAAATTTTGTTAATGAAGGATTCCGAGGAGAAGGAGATCCTTTAGAGGTTAGAGCTGATGGAGTGAAATGCTTAAGAGGTCGTATGTGGATACCTAAGTTTGGAGGCTTAAGAGACTTGATTATGTTAGAATCCCATAAATCTAAGTATTCCATTCATCCGGGATCTGATAAGATGTACCATGATTTGAAGAAGTTATACTGGTGGCCGAATATGAAAGATGACATAGCTATGTATGTTCTTCAATGCTTGACTTGTGCTAGAGTCAAAGCTGAACATCAAAAGCCCTCAGGACTACTTCAACAGCCAAAGATTCCTGAATGGAAGTGGGAGCGAATTACGATGGACTTTATCACCAAGCTTCCTAGAACATCATCTAGAAACAACTCGATTTGGGTTACTGTCGACAGACTGACCAAATTAGCACACTTCATTCCGGTTAAAGAGCAGTTCTCACTGGAGAAGCTGACTCGTATATACCTTGAGAATGTTGTATGCAAGCATGGAGTGCCTGTATCGATCATTTCAGATCGAGATCCTAGATTCGCATCGAATTTTTGGATATCTCTCCAAACATCTTTGGGAACGAATCTCGACATGAGCACTGCTTATCACCCCCAGACTGATGGGCAGAGTGAAAGGACGATACAAACACTAGAAGATATGTTGAGAGCTTGTGTGTTAGACTTTGGTAAGAATTGGGATAAACATTTGCCGTTAGCAGAGTTTTCGTATAACAATAGTTACCATTCTAGTATTAAGGCTGCACCGTTTGAAGCTTTGTATGGTAGGAAGTGTAGATCTCCTGTATGTTGGAGTGAAGTTGGGGATCCCCAGCTCACGGGACCGGAATTGATCCGGGAGACTACGGAGATGATAGTTCAGATTAAGAATAGGTTGTTGACTGCCCGTAGTAGACAGAAAAGTTACGCGGATGTGCGGCGGAAGCCAATGGAGTTTAAAGTGGGTGACCGAGTAATGTTGAAAGTATCGCCATGGAAAGGCGTTATAAGATTTGGAAAGCGAGGAAAATTGAATCCCCGTTATATTGGACCCTTTAAGATTTTATCTAGAGTAGGTCCGGTGGCTTACAAACTAGAGTTACCCCCAGAACTTCATGGTGTTCACAAGACATTCCATGTATCTAATCTGAAGAAATGTCTAGCAGTGAGTGATGAGAAAATTCCGTTAGGTAAGGTTCGAATAGATGGGAAGTTGCATTTTATCGAAGAGCCCGTAGAGGTTATGGATCGTGAGGTAAAGCAACTGAAACAAAGTCGGATCCCTATTGTCAATATCCGATGGAATTCAAAGCATGAACCGGAGTATACTTGGGAACGAGAGGATGAAATGTGGAAGAAATATCCGCACCTCTTCGATTTCAATAAGAAACGGACATCCAAATGAAATGGATCACGAGGACGTTGATCCATTTTAGGAGGAAAAGCTGTGACAATCTAACATTTTCAGGTAGTGAAATATTTTCTCGTATAATATTTTGAAACTTATTTTTGTGTTGGTTGACGAACTCACAATTTACGGATTTAAATTTGGGCTTACGTGCATAATTTAGCGTCTTTTACGATTAAACCGGAAACCTTAGGATTACGTATTTACGTTTTTGAACTCCGTTTTTGATGAGACAATTTTTATTGGATTCGTTTTGTGACGTTGATTCATAATTTATAAAAACGTTTTTCGTAAAACGACCCGAGGGCACGCAAATCGGGAAAACTAGAATCGAGGGATACCCGTAAATTAGTGAGGTGGGACAAAATACATTATCCCACCCCACTAGCACCATGGGACGACACAAACAAGACACCACATCAATATGTGGCATCTTGTTAACTTGTTATTTAACAAGTGTAAGACTAAGCTTACACTTTAAGCTTTTACTAGCTAAAACCATCGAACCTTCAACCACTTCACACATACCATCTTTCCATACATGCAAACAACCTCAAAACTCTCTCAAAAACCTTCACCTTGCCGTCCACTTTTGAAGAACAAACACCCCTATTTGATCTTTTCTAGCCATGAAATACATGTTATCTAGTTCTATCATGGAGTTATCTTGAAGCCTTGATCATTTGGTGGCCATATTAACAACATAGGAGGTGTTTTGCTTGTGTCCTAGGGCTGATTTCTCAACTATTGTTCTTGGTGTTTGATGATCTTGGAGTTACTTTTGGTGTTCATCAAGTTCTTGTCTTCCAAAAACAAGAAATACACTTGGTTGGTAAAGAAGATCATCCTCTCCATTTTCTCTTGTTATTTTTGTAAAGAACAAATGTATTTTCTTTCTTATTGTATATGTATATGATGAATATATGATGATAAAAATGTTGTATGGGGATCAAGTGTTGATAAATATGCTTAAAAAGGTTAATAACTACAAGAAATAAGGCTAAAATCATGATTATTTAGTTGGCTGTATAAAAACAGTATATAACTAAAACTTGAACTGATAAACTTGCATGGTATGATCCATTTACAGTAAGTACAAGATTTTATACACATGTGAGAGTTGGCCATGCAATGGAATCATTATAATGAGTGAGATATGATCAAAACAAGATGAGTATGCAAATCTGAATAAGCTGTTTTGTATGGACTGTTAAGCATAGATAAACTTAAAATGAGCAGTAGATATAACTAAGTTAAATATAGCACATAATATGAAGATCATGTCATCCAAAAATGAGCTTCTATTTCATTATATAACTCTAGATATGATAAAAATGGTGAATATGAAAATAAAAATCAGATTTTGAGAATTAATGTTTATTATTATTATATAAGCACTCAAATTTTATTGTATAAAATGTAAAATAAAAACCCACTAACTTATGAAACTTATTTATATAAATATTTAAAAGGTTAAATAAATGGATAAATTATATCAATGGTAGTGGAATAATACTTATAAGTAATAAAAACTATAAACTTGATTTTTACGACTTTTTCGGCTATTACTGTAAAATTAACGTTTTTCACCAATTAAAACTTAGACGATCAAACCCGTCTAACGTAAAGTTTTTAAAAGTCATATACTGATATATAAGTAACTAATACAAGTAAAAACCGATAAAACCCGAACTATAGGACATACGGACATTAACGAGCTAACTAAGCATATTGGACTAATAATTGGACTAAATAAGTTAAACACTTATAAAAAGAACTTATTGGGCTTAACCCATTTGTGCCCAACATGGAAAGTATATATACTGATAATATAGGTATAAAATGGATAAAAACAAGTTAAAGAACTTATACTAAGCTTATTGGACTTAAAATAGATAAATAGATAAGACTAGTAAACTAGTAAAAAGTTACCAAAACGTAAACACTAAAATGAGTAAACAAGGATACATAAACCCACTTGATCATCATCATATGTATAAAATCATCATATGTATATTGTTATTTTGATAAAAGTCATTGGACAAGAGTCTAAGACCGATTATTATTTATATAGGTTTCCGTGACCGAAGCACGCCCGTAGCCAATAATCCGCCTTTCATTATCAACGTGAGTTCATAGCCTCGCACTCTTTTAAATGTTTTATAAAATGATTTGTAAACCCGCGAGGGAGATAACATGCTAGATTTTGATAAAAATAGAACACAAGTAGTCCCGATGGTATGCTTAATGATATGGACTCGAATGATGCTATGACCTTATAAACGAGACTAAAAGGATTATTAGTAGTTACGTTATGTCACTTAAAGTCCCATTTTCATGAATTGTGAACTACCGGGATTTGGTAGACGCTTATGAATTTGATAGTACTATTTGGGGACGATCACCCTAGTTCGCGCCTTGACGGTTGATCCCCGTCGTACCACATCGATTGGTAAGCGAATTTATGTATGAGAAGATTCCATAGCGTGATTTTTGTGACGACACGCTAACTTAGATGGGCAAATTGTTTGTCGGGTTTGCGGCCCGCTGTTTTCATAGTAAGGTAACAATGTCATGCGGCTAATAATAATCCTCAAATGTATCCTAAAACCTATATACAAAACGATAACGACGCTAATAACGATGAAAATATTACCTATTATGGTAATATTGAGGCTACGGTCTCATGGACGGTTTAAGATATATGCTTGATTTATATATTGCCTGACTAGCAATACGTGGACTTACTTCCGATATTATACTCGTGTTCTTATTTTAACGATTGTTTTATATAACGGTTTTTATTAAACTCTATGAATTCACTCGGCATTCGCTGATATGATTTTTTCATGTTTTTATCTCAGGTGCTTGAAGGTAATCCGGATGGAGATCGACTCTGATGGCCCACATAATATTAAAAATGTTCATTCGATCTATGTTTTGTAAACTTAATGACCTGTATAATTTGGGACCTGTTGTACACTTTAAAACTTTTTATCGAATGAATGTATGTTGAACCTTGTACAACCATTTTTATGTGTTGTCTATGATTGGAGTTATTGTGCTATCCCGTAACACTCTGAAAGACCCTTCCGCTGTACCGATACGAAAATTGAGAGTGTTACACTTTCAAACTATATTTTTATTTCATTATAATATAATATACATATGGTTGGAGATAAGCAAATAGGTTTTTTTCCAAAACCAAATCGGTTTTTAACCGATTCAGTTAGAGTCAATCGGTCAACAAAACGGTTTAACGAAAAACGGTTTTTGTTTATATTTATTCGAATTTTAATTGGATCAGATCAGTTTTAACATGCTTTGAGTCTCTTTGGTTCGATTTTCACTGAATTTTAACTGTTTCTTAAACCGTTCCCTGCCATTTTATTAACCAATTACGAACTACAAGATTGATTTAACAAAAACCGGTTTAAAAAATCACGGTTTTTTCCAGCTATACATATGATTAAGTTCAACCATTAATCTACACATTCATAATAGTGGTTCTATTAAAATGTTAAGTCATTTTACATGAAAGATAATAACTTCAACATCATATAATGGAAATACTATATTTTTTTTACCCTTTCTTTTGATATTGTGTTTCATTAACCAACCAAATTTTCTTAAAAAAAATACAAATCGATATTTACATAACTAAAAATTTCACATGAGACAAAACATGTTAGGTGAGTCACACAATTACATAACACTAAAACATAAAAATACACTTAAAAAAATACAAAACAAATAACCAATTAATACACTAAAAATATAAATACATGTATAAAAAAGGAACAAAACACGTCCGCTGGGTAGCCAGGACCTAAAAATTCGAAAAAACAAAACACAACTGCAAATACATAAAAGTAAACCACAAACGTACCCTTAAAAAAGATTTACGAAACTAACTCGCCCATTGGACGGGTTACGCCGCTAGTATATATATATATATATATATATATATATATATATATATATATATATATATATATATATATATATATATATATATATATATATATATATATATATATATATATATATATATATTAGGTCCAACACAGGCGTCCTTCTTTTCGCCAATAAAACGTATCATACACAATTAAATTAAACGTTCCATTACACAGAAGATGTCTCCTTGAAGAAATGATTCTTCAAAATCATAAGGAGTGACGGAGATACGAATATCACATTAATCGATTACATTTCGAAAGATGATGTCCTAAAATCGCACATCACGATGCAATGACAACAATGGAGGTTAAATTAGTCGATATATGATTGATTGAAAAAAAAGTATATACGTTCCCAAAGTATCGAACGAGTTTCATACTCATATTCGGATAATAGTTTAATTATCGAAAACGGTGATTGGTGGTGAGGCCAAATTCTACACGAAACCACATTATAAAATATACGATAATCACGCAAGTACCATTGTTTCTCTCGTAATGCCTTTAAATACCATAGTATATACATACATTTACATACAATCATTTCTACATACACATAGGATCACATTATCACAACCAAGCATTGGTTTCTAGGAACAATGAGCGCACATATACTGTGTAAGGCAACAAAACAATTTTTATGAAAGAGCGGTTATAGTCTAGGCTTTGAAAACGACCTAGTTCTCTATAACTAGTGCTCTGATACCAATCTGTAACACCCCCAATTTCACAAGGCAGCAGAATATCAACATTGGG
This sequence comes from Glebionis coronaria, assembly GCA_025667525.1. Taxonomy (NCBI): domain Eukaryota; kingdom Viridiplantae; phylum Streptophyta; class Magnoliopsida; order Asterales; family Asteraceae; genus Glebionis; species Glebionis coronaria. The sequence continues at coordinate 249,574,213 of CM046878.1, forward strand.
TGTTACTTCATAGCACATCACACACAGTCATAGAAAACGACCTCAAAAGAGACGTTTTATAAATTAAACCATTCAATAATTTTCTTAAATCAAAGTTAACTAAAAAGAGGTCCTACCAATTTCTACAAACCTTAAGAAATAATAAAGATTTGTCAAATGTATTGAATGGAAATTGTTTGTTTTCCCTTGACTTTATCCTACGCGGCTCCATGCTCCAGCTGCTCATTAACCTACACACCTGAAAATACATGCTAACATGTCAACACAACGGTTGAGTGAATTCATAGGTTTTTAAATAAACAATAATGGGTTTTTAAATAAACAATACAGTTTTTGAACACAAGAATCTCATCCACTGGTGATATTGTAACACATACAATATCAATACTCCACACTATTACGCTAACTCATGACACTAATGCCTTAATCAATAAATTTTCCCTAGTCAGGTATCTTGCCAAATACCCCATACCTCACGTACAACACACCCAACTGAGCCTCCAACTCACAGGTGCGACCTGCCTGGGTAGGGGTCATCATTCCCAGTGGATCCATTCGTCTGTACGAGCGCCTACCCATCATAGGTGGTTAACGGTTCATGATTTATAGAGACTTTTCACTGGCAATAAGCAACTTAGGCTTATTAATAGTGGCTCATTACCTATACAATCAACGCTTGTGTTCATTTTCCAAAAGCATTCAATCAAACGTCTTTACATTTATTAACAACAGCTTGTATTCGTTCAAAACATATATTCCAACAACGAATGTTTATTCACAATCATGTATCCTTTCAAAAGGATACAACACGTATGCTTATTTAGCAAGAGCATGTATTCCCCCTCGCGGGTTTATAAACACATATAAAGCAGTAAAAGCGAGGCTATGAACTCACTTGATATAGATATTACACGTAGCTCAAGGAACAAATGTCCAATCGTCGATACACAACTTCACGAGATACCAATCGCTCATTGATCGAGAAAGAGATGCCCAACGGTCGACATATAATCGAACGAAACCTAATAATGACGAAATGCGTCTTAGGTTTGAGACTATACATAAGTCATACATATATGTAAATAGTTTACTTTAGTAGGTTTGGACATTGTATAAGTTTTATAAATGTTTTATAAAACCTTTGATATTAATTTACCATGTATTATCTCATTATGACAATTAAGCCTAATAAAGCCCATTAGTGGCCTATTACAAGTTCATGTGACCTAAGCCTAATTCAAAATTAATATTGATATCCAAATATATTATTAATCTCAGATCCAATAATGGCACAATAGCCATTATAAGTGTATTCTGGACTTTTGTGGCCCAAATCCACTTTATAAGCTTTTCGTGTTCAAAAACGCCTCCAAATGTCGTCGAATTAATATCTGACGTTGGTCGGGTCTCAAGTTTGATAAATATAAGTATATAAATGAGTCTATACTTCTAGACAAGTGGGTCATACCACTTCAGTTTTTATAAAAATCGTCACGTTAAACATTAATTTCATATAGTCCAATTCTTACAATTTCCCGACATCCCTCGTAGATTAGGTCGCTTCTCCTAAACCGTAAATAATATATATGAGTTATTTTTACCAAAGTCATTATTAAATTATGTAATTTACTTATTATAAGTTCAATTGCCCCTAATTTATGCTTATCATATCTTAATCACACATTTCCTCACTTAGAGATGTTGGCTGTTTTAGGGAGCCAACCTCGTTTTCACCGTTTCGGCCGCCATTTACAAACCGTAATGAACTGGTGAACTATCCAATTGATCATAGTTATTCATTATTTTATCTAGAACCTATAATATTATCTTTTTCACTGGTTATAGGTTCTAGTATTAGTTTTCTGTCCGTTTATTCAGCATGTTTAGAATTAACTTAATTTCGTCTTTAGGTTGTATCTATTTCTTCGAGAATCGTCACGGGTCGTGCCACCCGAGGAAATACTCATACAACAAACCTCTATCCAAATCTCATGTCCCAATAGCCCAAACCTACTGATTTCATTAGAAATATAGCGTTTCTCAACTGATCAAAAATACCTTGTTCATAGTTTATCCCTATGGCTTGTTAAGCTTGCATTTTGATGTTACAAATTCTTATACAATGTCCACCATATAAAATAATCAATAAAAACACAGATACAAAGATTAAATGAAATTTTACAAAATGAGAATAATATTAATAGCATAAGATAAATAGTTACATCAAAAGGTATTATGAACCTTACAAGATAGATGAAAATACAACAATTGAACAACCATCCATCTTTGCTTCCAATCAACACATCTCCAATTACCCATATATTCTTTAACCAAGCTTAAAACTCATGAATATATTCATTACTTCAGCCCCTAAAATTATCTTGAATAAAAAGATTGATGAAGATTTGAAGTGGTTCAACCCAAGAACTTTATTTAAGACTACAAGGCCTTAATATTCTAAGTTCAAAATAAATATAAAAATACAAGGCCTTAATATTTATCACCAAAAATTAGCTAGTAAATTTGATATGAAATTGATATTGTTTTGGGGCTGTTTGACGTCAAAAATAAAGGAACCAAAGAGAGTGAAATGAATTCTTAATTTACTATGAGAAGTATTTTTCTTTTTGTGTGAGATTTAAATAGGATAAATGTTAGAAGTACAAGTGTCCTCTTATGTGGAAGATTTTGCCAACAAAATAATTCATATATATCATATCTTTGTTGTTTCCGTCCAAGTGACAGTGGGCGTGTTTATTTATAAGATTTACCCGATAATTTGAAAAAGCGGGTATTATCGAAGACCGATATTTTAAAAGTTACGCGATTTAAAAAATACAAGTAAAACACGAAAAATAAACGCTCAATATAAAATATAAACATCGACGTTGATATTTCGATAAATAAGTGAGTCTTATAAAGTAATAAACGTTTACACGTTATATAAACGAACGACGTTTAAAGGTATATCGTAAATTACGAAAAATGCATGTAAGACGAATAATTAAAACAACGACAATAGAAAATATTTCTATATAATAATAAGGATATTTACGGTCGATGACGGACATAAACTTTGCCGATAATTAATAAATGACAAGTACTCAATACGTTAATGCCTTAATCTTGCCGGTTAGCCGATAACTCAATATTATTCGCAAAAATGATCATGACAAATAAAAGTCGATTAATAAATATTGGTCCGAGTATAAGAAATAGTATTAGAACTCGGTCTAAAAGCTGATTTTAAAGTTCGAGTTAGTATAGTTTAGACGTCGAGATTGGCTAAGGTAAGGATATTCATATCTCCCTACTATTATTTATCTCTTTTGTTTATTCGACATGTTAATGCAATGATACATAAAAACATTACTTGCATTTTTCGGTCTCGCTTTGTTTTGATTACGACAATATGTAAAAACAAGCATTTACGAAAACAACAAAAAACGAATTCTTGAGTTCAAGTATTTTTCATTTCAACCATTATCACTTAAGGTATGAACAAACAAGTACTCATCCTAATTAAGTGATCAAGGATTTAATATTTTCTTAAAACTCACTTTTTATTAAGTGTGTGACAAGTTTTTTTTATTAAACTTTCTTTTTAAGAAAATGTTTTATTAAATTAATTATTTGAAAATTTGAAATTTGAAAATGGAATATTCTATCTTGGTTTGTAATATCCTTTCAGGATATTTCAATCCCTAGATTCGAACCAATCCACTAAAAGACAAAAGGGAGCGGAGTCTATGCAGGCGGTTCCTTAGCTCCTATAGCGGCTCCTTTTCGATAAAGAACCGCGGGCTCCAATAAGGAACCACGGGCAGATATAGCCGTTGGATGTTTGTCTTATAAATAGTGGACCATTCTCAGACTTTCAATTCACCTCTTTTGCACATACATTTACAGATTCTTTCATACTTCTTAAATCACTCAAATCCTTGATCATTTGTTTGATTACTACTTGTTTAGAAGTGAATCTTTCTCCTCTCATCTTTTCCTCTCAAAGTGCAAAGAGAAGAACACTATCATCCTTGAAGTGTTGTGTCTACCTCAAAGATCCATTGAAGATCCAAACTTATTTATTCATTGTTGTGAAGATCCAAGTAGTTGTGTCTATTTGGAAGTTATGTATGTAATAAGGTTAATACTTGATCCTTAAATTATATTGGTGTAGATTGGTCCTAGCTACGATTAGGGTTCGGCTTTTAGCTTAGAGTCAGAAATTGGTTAAGCGACGTTGTGTACGGTTTCTCCACCTTAAGGAGTTTGTTGATTAGTGAACTCTCGAGTAAGGAGTACTCGAGGAGTGGAGTAGGAACGAGGAGTGAGCTTCGTTGCCGAACCACTATAAATCCTTGGTGTTTGGTTTGATCTTTCCTTCCCTTATCTCTTTACATTCTTTATTCTTTATACTTGTGATTATTAGTTTAGTTGCACTATACCTTGTTCATATTGTGTATATGAAGGTTTCACATAAATACTCAAGTCTATGTTTTTGAAAAGGTTTTTTTTTATAACCAATTTTTAACAAGTAAACTTAAGAAACTATTCAACCCCCCCTTCTAGTTTCTACAATTGGTATCAGAGCGTGGTTGCTCAAGCCTTTTTAAAATATATTGTATTTTAAAATTTGAATCGATCTATGGATTCCAACAAGTATCTAGAAGGGAAATCCATGTAAAGACCACCTCTTTTTGAAACTGATAGTTATATTTATTGGAAAAATAGATTCGAGATTTATGTGAAATTAAAAGATTTACATCATTGTCATGTTATTACCAATGGTGATTTTTTGCCTTATCAATATAATGAAGTTTCTAAAAGCAAAGAGATAGTAACTTTTGACAAAGCTAATGATGATACTAAAAGGAAACTTACTAAAAATAATAAGGCTAAAATGGTGATTTATAATGCTTTACCAAAGAAAGAGTATGAAAGGATTTTTATGTGTGAAACCGCTAAAGATATTTGGAACACTCTTTTAGTAACCCACCAAGGTAATAGCCAAGTCAAAGAAAGTAAAATCGATCTTCTTGTTCAACAATATGAACAATTTGTCATCTTAGAAGATGAAACTATTGATAGTGCATTTGCTAGATTTAACACTATTATTACTAGTCTAAAAGCACTTGATGAAGGTTTTTCTAGCAAGAACAATGTTAGGAAGTTTCTTAGGGCGTTGCATCCAAAGTGGAGAGCTAAAGTCACGGCGATTGAAGAATCAAAGGATCTCGCCAAATTATCACTCGATAAACTCATTGGTAACTTGAAGGTTCACGAGATGATAATTTTGAAGGACTCGAAAATGGTGAAAACTAAGAGTGAAAGAGAGTCTCTTGCACTCAAGGCCAAGAAGGCGCAAAGTGACCATGAAAGCTCCTCGGATAGTGATGATGAGGAATATGTCGTGGCGGTTAGAGACTTTAAGAAGTTCTTTAAAAGACGAGGTCAATACGTGAGACAACCAAACAACGACAAGAAACCCTTCTCCAAAAACCGATTTGCCAAAGATGATAATGGTGATAGGAAATGCTTTAGATGTGGTGATCCAAATCATTTCATCGGCGATTGTCCTAAGCCTTCACGCGAAAAGAACCACACGGATTTTGTTGGAGGTTTATGGAGCGATAGCGGTCAAGATGTTGATGACAACCCCAAAGATGAGAAATGTCTCATGGCTCACACTTCTAAAGAGGTACATTCTAAAACCGAGTATTATAGCAATAATAGTTCTTCTCAAGATGATAGTGAATTAGAAGGTCAATACAATAACTTACATAAGCTTAGTCTTAAATTCATTGAAAAGAACAAAGTGCTAAAATCAACTAGAACTAAGCTTGAAAATGAGATTAGTGAGCTAAAGGAGAAATTAGCTAAGCTTGAGAAAAACAGAGAAGTAGATATAGGATGCTTAAAATGTGAAAACCTTAGACAAGAAAATGAAAACCTTAAGAGCACCTCCATTAGACTTGAAAAGTTCATGAGAGGTACTAATGAGCTGGTTGATATGTTAAACAAACAAATTCATTCTAAGGAAAGACTTAGGTTAGGATATAACACTAACGACGCATCAACTAGTGAACCAAAACAAGTTAGGTTTTCAGAAAAACACTCCCCTGTACGTGGTTCTCCGATATATGGGGTGGTTCCTTATTTCTATGGAACCGCGGATGGAGCTAAAGAACCGCGGCAAGAAGAAGATTATTGTGAAAATCCTGAAATTTCTAAAAAGTCCATTTTAGGTGAAGGACCAAAACATATTCTTATTAACAAGGTAAAAGTACCTATAATTGAAAAATCTACTCTAGATAAATTCTACAAGCCCTTGTGTAAACCTTTAATGCAAACTAGAAACTTATCTAGACAAACATCTACTCCTCCAAGAGTACGAAATGAATCTAAACCTAGAAGTAGAACACCTATGTCAAAAAGAGATGATCAAGCTAAATCACGACCTAGAAGTAAAACTCCAACACCTAGGAGGAACAATAATAATTCTAGATCAAGATCAAAGATACCTAGGAGAAACTATGGATAACAAAATGGCCATATGAATTGGAATAATTTTCAACAACAATACTTTTCCGCATGAGGAATGTCTCCTTCATTCATGCATCCCAACCAAATGCAAGGGATGTTTGGAACTAACAATTTTGGACCCATGAGATATTGGGGACCAAATGTTTGATCTTGTGTGTTGTTACCTAGATATGCTTGGGAATCGATTTAGATCTCAACGAGTGGATTAAGGATAGTGGTTGTTCTAAACACATGAAGGGTAATCGAAGTTTGTTCTCGCACTACAAAGCATATGATGTAGGTAACGTTACATTCGCAGTAATCGACGTGGTAAGATCATTGGCAAACGTACAGTCTCTCTTGACTCTATGACTGTAGAAAACGTAGAGAACGTAGATTACTTAGGTTTTAACCTTCTAAGTATAGGTCAAATTTGTGACAATAAGTGTAGGGTCATCATTTCGGAATATGAAAGTGAAATCATAAAAGATGGAAAAGTCATTGGAAAAGGTGTTAAAGCATGGGCTTATTGTCATGAAGGTTAATAGGAAGTCCAAGGACAACTTATGTCTAGCGACTTTAGACGATAGTTCTACTCTTTGGCATAGGAGATTAGGTCACACTAATATGCGTTTAATTCAATCTTTAGTCTCTAAGGAGTTGGTACGACATCTCCTCAAGATGAAGTTTGATAGTCACTTTTTTGATGCTTGCAAAATTGGGAAGCAAGTTCACTCAAGTCACAAAGCCAAGAATTTGGTATCGACCTCTCGGTGCTTAGAGCTCCTACATATGGATCTCTTTGGACCTTCCGCCATACGGAGTTATGGAGGTAACCTTTATACCCTAGTTATAGTTGATGACTACTCTAGATTCACTTGGACTAGATTTTTGGCGTCTAAGAATGAAGCTTTCGATCACTTCGAAACCTTTAGTTGAAGATTTCAAAATCAAATAGGATGTTTAACTGTCTCTATTAGGACGGATCATGGTAGGGAATTTGATAATGAAGTGCAATTCGGTACCTTTTGTGAAGCTCATGGTATTACCCATAACTTCTCGGCTCTTCACACTCCACAATCAAACGGGGTAGTTAAAAGGAAGAATAGGACCATCCAAGAGATGAGTAGGACGATGTTAAATGAGCAATCTTTGCCTCAAAAAATTTGGTGCAATGTCGTAGACACATCGACCTACATTCTCATCCGAATTCTTATTCGACCTTTTCTAGGAATGACCCCCTATGAGATTCTTAAAGGTAAGAAGCCCTCATTGGAATACTTTAGGGTGTTTGGAAGCAAGTGATTCATTCTTAACACCAAAGATTACCTTACCAAGTTTGACCCAAAGTCTTACGAAGGTATCTTTTTAGGTTATTCTCAAACTAGAAAATCCTACATAGTCCTCAATAGAACCTCGGGTGTAATTGAAGAATCACTTAACGTGACATTTGATGAAACCCCTCCTTCATCTAAGACACCACCTTTGATAGATGATGACTTGGATGAAATAGACATAGTTAATGCCAAAGATGTTAGAAACATAGGAGTTGAACACCTTAGTGTTGAAAAGGGAGTAAACATTAAGGAGTCAAAGGATCATGCTCTCGATAACGTCATAGGCGAATTAAATCAAAGGACCCTAAGATCTCAAGTCCAAAATCAAAGTAACTTGTTTTTTTTCGTCTCCTTGATTGAACCAAAGAAAGTTAAAGAAGCATTGATGGATGAGAGTTGGGTCATTGCTATGCAAGAAGAACTGAATTAGTTCATTGCTAATGACGTTTGGGAACTTGTTCCTCCACCTAGAAGTTCGACCAAAATGGGTATATAGGAATAAGTTAGACGAAAATGGTGTTGTGTCTCGTAACAAGGCTAGACTTGTAGCTCAAGGCTATAATCAACAAGAAGGTATTGATTATGACGAGACATACGCACCTATAGCAAGATTAGAATCCATTTGAATCCTTCTAGCTTACGCTTGTGCCTTAGACTTTAAGCTTCAACAAATGATTGTAAATAGTGCATTTCTTAACGGGTTTGATCAATGAGGAGGTATATGTGGCTCAACCTCCCGGCTTCATTGATTTTGATAAACCGGATCATGTTTTCAAGCTTAAGAAAGCTCTTTATGGTCTCAAACAAGCACCCAAAGCTTGGTATGATAGACTTAAAGCGTTTCTTGTAAAACATGAGTATACCATGGGGATGGTAGACAATACACTCTTTACAAAGAAGAAAGGTTCTCGCCTCATTATCGTACAAATATATGTTGATGACATTATATTTGGTTCAACTTGTCAATCATTGTGTGATGACTTTGCCAAAATCATGCATGACGAGTTTGAAATGAGTATGATAGGAGAACTTAACTTCTTTTTAGGACTCCAAATTAAACAAATGAACGATGGTATTTTCTTTAATCAATCCAAGTATGTTAAAGAAATGCTAAAGAAATTTGGATTAGAAGACTCTAGACCAATGAAGACCCCTATGGCCTCGGATACTAAACTCACCGTAGATGATGATTCTGAGTTGGTAGATAACACCAAATATAGAGGTATGATTGGTAGTTTGTTGTACCTAACGGCAAGTCGACCGGTAATATATGATCTTTTCAAGTTCGTATTTCCCAACTCACAAAGAATTGAAAGTCCAACTAATATTAAGTTATTAATTGTTTTTGGTTTTTAATAAGGATTTGGTATCTAGGTCTAATTCGAAGAATCACGTACAAAATAATAAAAAAAGTATCAATATGTAAACGTACTACACTAAAAACAAATTGCAATTACCACACCTAAAGAAAGAAGTAAAAGTCTTTAATGCAAAAATGGTAAAAATTAACCAAAATGTAAAGTAAGTAAAAGTGCAAGGACTAATTATGTAAAAAGGGCTAGAAATGTAAAATGTAACAAACTATAACAACCAAACAACAAACTTGCAAAACTGATTAACAAAAATGTAACAAACTCCAACTAAAAGGACTTAACTATGCAAACCCTAAAAAGTTCAATTTTACAAAGTTGATTAACACATCCCGTAAGATTAGGGACTGTATTGCAATTAAACAAGAAATATTAACAAAAACGGGTTACAAGCCTTCAATAAGCTCGTGTGAGCTTATTTCTTGACCAAATCAGCTCTAAATTTTTGCAAAAGACTTAAAATTGAATTTAAGCTAGGTGTGTCAAAGAAAATAAGCTGAAAGCTAGTAAAACTCAAGATAGCTTTTCTCAATAAGCCCAAAATAAGCTATAGGCTGAATTAGACATTCACAAATGGATTTTTTATTGAAAATGATTAATCAAGCTACAAGGAGACTGGAATGTCAAAAAGTTTGGAAAATGATCTAGCCAATAAGCTGGAATCTCAAAATAAGCACAAAGTGCTTAACGTTGACTTTTGTTGACCAACTTTTTCCAAAAAGCTGAAAACTTCTAAAAGGCCTTAAAACAAGTTTTTTACACAGGAATGTGAAAGAAAATTGCAAGTTTTATGAAGTGGAAATGTGGGAACTGGTTCAACAGTTTGGACTTATCATAGGGAAATGAAAATGCTCAGCAGCTTATTAATAAGCTAATATCTTGCTCAATTCTTGATATTGTATGGTTTCCTTAGTAAGATTGAAAGCTTATATGTTGAGCTTGATCTAGAAACAAAATTCAGCTTATAACACTCACTAACAAAGAAATGAGAGTGGATTGAAATCTGCTTGTTTAACTGATGAATGTTTGACCCAAAGTTTTTATTGGCTATTTGCCTGTTTGAAAAAATCTTTGACCATAAAACTTAGCAAAGTAACTTGTAATGATCTACTAAGTATGTGTGAACTCAAAACAACTGATCACAAAAGCTAAACCACAAAAACAACTTTGATCCAGACACCACTTTATGACTTATATGAAAACTTTCTCAAAGACTTATTTATCAAAAGTTTATGAAATCATTAGAGAGATATCTAAACTTGTTTACCAACTCAAATGAACCACTAATAAGGTACAAACCAGCAAGTTAACTCTATAAAACTCAGAAGCAACTAATGGCAGTTAAAGCAATGAAAATCCAAATTTTAAGCTAAGATTATTTAAGAACTAAGTAATCAACTAACAACTATCAGATCATATCAAATACACCAAAAGAACACTAAATCACTCACAATTCAGCAGTTAAACTTTTATTCTAAGAATTTAGCATGGCAAAGCAATTGAGTGGAACAAAAATGAGAAGTTTGATTCCTTTTAGGTATGAAGCCTCCTCTAATGGAGTAGTTAGGCGCTGAGCCAACTAATATCAACAAAAACAACAATGATCAACCACCAGCAAACATCAAATTTGTTAATGCAAGTGATGCCTAAAAACATTATTAGTGTTAACTAATCTTTCTTAGTTTTGATCACAACAAACCATACAACACATTTAGTGTAAAACACAAAATGAATTATTTAACTAACACTATCATCAAGGTAATAATCATATCACTAACCTTTTTTAATCATACTTAGTGATCATCAAAATGATTATCCTTAAAACTCACTTTTGTTAATATGACAAAAGACTTTTTAATAAACTTTCTTTTTTAGAAAATGTTTTATTAAGATGGAAAATGAAAATTTGAAAATAGCATATTCCAAATGCTGTTAGAATATCCTTTGAAGGTTTCAAATACCTCAGATATTCCCACCCCACTAAAAGACAAAAAACGGAGCGTAGTCTAGTGGCGGTACCTTAAGTACCTACGCGGTTCCTTAGCGATATGGAACCGCGGGGTGAGATAAGGTACCGCGCACAGCTAGCCGTTATAGATCCGTTATACTTTGTCTCCTTTAAATAGTGGGTCAAATCTCATTTTCCAGCAAGCCTCTTGGACGTTTTTCTCAGCCCTCTTTCTATTTTCTATAGCATAATCATTAGTAAATGATCACTTAAATTGTTAACGATGTTTACATATGATTATCCTCTTGATCCCCTCCTTTACCTTGTCCAATGAGAAGATCACTCACTCACTAGTGTTGTGATAAAGATGAATCTATGAGCTAGTCATATTCATCATGATACCCTTTTTTGTTTTAGGTCAATCCAATGTATTTATGAATACTTGGATTAGTTGTGTTCATCCAAGTTATTTGTGGATACTTGGATTTGTTGTGTACATCCATTGCATATGTGTTTACTTGGATTTGTGTTGTGTAAATCCAAGATACATGTGTGTACTTGGATAAGTCTAGTTGAGTTGTAATAGATTTTATTAGGAGTTCTCACTAAACTATAAAGTGATGTGGTTGTGTCTTGTGAGTTCTCACTAAACTATAAAGTGACTAGTAGTTGTGTTGTGTGAAGTTCTCACTTAGCTTCAAAGTGAAGAGTCGTGAAGATTGGTTCTAGCTTTCGATTAGAACTCGACATCTAGCCTTGTGTCGTAAAATGGTGAAGTAGGCAACGTCGTGAAGATTGGTTCTACCTTAAGATTAGAACCCGACATCTAGCTTTATGTCGTTAAATTGTGAAGTAGGCAACGTTGTGTAGATTGGTCCTAGCTAAAGATTAGGTCTCGACATTTAGCTTAGTGTCGAAAAATAATGTAAGCAACGATGTAAGGTTTTCTCCGCCGAGAAGGGAGCTTGTGGATATAGTGGAAATCTCGAGTAGGTGTACTCGAGGAGTGGAGTAAAAACGAGGATAGAGCCTCGTTGTCGAACCACTATAAATCTTGGTGTCTTCCCACTAGGTTGTCTCCTTCCTTACTCTTTACTTATTTCATTATCATTACACTCACCTATTATCTTTGCTAGTGCATTTGAATTGAACCTAATCATTATGCAACTTAGCCTCAAGTAAAAGATAGTTTTGATACAAACCAAATTGAAAGTAATTTTAATTTGGTCACCAATCGAAGAGAAACTATTCAACCCCCCCCCCTTCTAGTTTCTACAATTGGTATCGGAGCGATGGTCACTCAAGATCTTTTAAGTATATTGTACTTTGAAACTTGGATCGATCCATTGTCTCCTCAAATTAGAAGGTCAAGTTATACTAAAGTTTCTCTTTGGTCAAAACTATGTTTTCTTTGAAAATAGGTCTTTTAATTGATAATATTGCATCCCACTTAAGATTAGTAGCCTTTATGCATTTTAGATATACTCTTGAAATGTATCTACTAGTTTGCATCTTGCTTTGTGTAGGTACTCATGAAGATCAATCACTTAATTGGTTATGGATTGAGTTACTTGAACTTGTAGAAGACTCATCTTCATTGATCTTTAACATCTTTGAATGATGATACAAAGATGATTGGTAATGATACTAGTCCTTGAAGACTTAGTACTCATCATAGTCATTTATTGGTCATAGCACTTATTCCTTCATGGATTGCTCTTTGTGGCCAAGGTACGCTTTCGTTCTTCCACACGCCCTTTGATCATTCTTTTGATCATTACTTGACTATGTGCTTGTTGTCGGCATCCTTGCCTTGACATTTATTTGTGGTTTGTGTTTCTTTTCCTTTATCCTCTCAAACCTCCATTGCTTGGATACTTGACTCACTATGGTGATGTAGAGTGAGTTAGTAGAAGCTTAAAGTATCAAGCATGATTTCCATGGTTTGCACCCATACGGTTAGTAGGCCCTTTGTGGGAGAGAAAGTGAATTAATACCTTGCTCATATTTTGGTTTAAACTAAGACTATTATTGAAAGTGATCTTAGTCTATACTTGAATAATTGCTTTGTGCTTATTCATTACAAAGCCGTTTAACGTTTCGCCAGAAAGGCACGTCTTAAACCACTATATATGACACAAGCTCTTTGTTACCACTATTTGAAGATTGTCATTAATCCCTTGAGCATTGGTCCTAGTCTTGATTCACTTCCCTTGACTTCTCTCCACTTTACCGTTTTGCTACGAGTAGTCGTTTGTCCGTTTCGGTTCTTTTCGATCTTGATTTAACTCATAATCCTTCGTTAAGGCATATTGCTTAGTGTTATGATGATCCAATGATATTCTAAAAGGCTCATGATTTAATTTTAAGTATTTTAGAAAAACTTGGTTTTCAAAATTTGGCGTTTTTCATAGATAAAAACCTGCCTCTGTAGGCGGTTCCTTATCTAGGCGGCTCAAACCCGCGGTACCTTATCGATAAGGAACCGCGGGCAGAAACTTTTGTCAGAGCGCCAGTTTGAGTATTTTATTCTTTTTCAAACCAAACCCTCTCTCTCTCAAAAACACACAGCCGACGGGTTTCTTGTTTTCCACCATTGTTGGAGCTTCCAAAACCTTCAATCACTCAAATTAATTGATTCCAAGTTGTGGGTTTCACTCATCCTTCATCTAACATCAATTAATTGTAAGTATTTTCTTTCAATTTCATCTATTTTGTTCTAGGGTTCATCCTTTCATAATTGGGGATTTTTAAAATTGAAATTGAATTAAAACCTTAATAGGAATGTGGGTTGACATGGTTATTTTACTATGATTCCTTAGGTTCATATTCATTAAGATTTCACTAAAACCCACTTGTAGAACAAATCCGAATTTTGGCTAAATGATTTTGGTTAAAAGATGGATTTGAGATGAACCCATGAACAAGTAGGTAATGACATTGTTAATGCTTACCTAAAAACCTTGTTTTGAAAAACCAATGTTCTAATTCATTGTTGATCTAACATAGATCATGTGTTCTTGGTTAATGATGGAATAGACACATTGTGAACATGAGAATGATATGGATTCAATCCTATGTTTATCAAGAAATTGATATAACACATTCTCATATTTTTGATCTTTGATTTTATTTTTCATATGAGTGATTGGAGAAATATTTTCTTGTGTTTATTTAGGTACTAATCACGCCTTCTCAATATCAAAAAGATCATCAATTCACTAGAAACTATATGCCGGACATTTCCCAAACCTATGCTTCCCCTCAACTTCAAAACTCTTTTCCGTCCCTTTCCACTCGAAATTTCCATGAGAGATACAAGAATAACGGGATATATATATATCAACTCTATGTTTGAGCATATTGGATTTGATTGCTTGCTCTTCATAGACGAAGAAATTTATCCCTTGTTTCTTCTTGAATTCTTTAGCACTTACTCCATGCTCGAAATCAATGGCCAAATCTTTATTCGCTTCATGTTGAATGATCAAATCATTCAATATTCCCTCGATGATTTTGGTGATATTCTTGGTGTGCCATATAGAGGCACTTGTCGTTTTATGGACAAATAGAGACTTGATGCTCTCGTGGAGTCCAACGATAAACCTTTAGATGACATCACCGAAGTTGATCTGAATTTCATCCTTGATATCATCTCGAAGGAGCGTGATGGAAACGTTGTGAGAAGCCTTCATACTAATGTGCGAAATGTGAATCGCTATGAAGTGCTCTCAAGCGACCTTAAGGACTTCATGGTCCAATGGGCTAACATCCTTAAGGAGAATGTGTTTTGTCTTGGTGGAAACCGAGATCATATCCCGGCGTGTATGGTGCATATGTTGTTTTGCATCTTTACATCAACCGAGTACAACTTAGCATTCTACATCGCTCGACGTATAAATTATGCTCTTTCCAAACCCAAAACAAACCTTCCCTATGCTATGCTTCTTACTCGCCTTTTTAGAAGGGTTGGTGAAGATTTTTCTCATCTCGATCTTTCTCGCTTTCACCCGGTTCAACGGGTTATGTTACCTATTCAAGAGGTATATGAACGAAAGCCTAGAAGTGACCGAGGTTCACGAAAATCCAATCATCAAGAGCCAGATTATGAGGACACCGATATGCCAACAAGTGATGGTGATGGCGTCGGTACTAGTTCTCATTTCCACTCTTCGAGTAATTCCCATCCATCCTCAAGCCCATTCGAGGATGAATTTGAAGACCTAGCTCCCCCACCTCATTACTCCTCTAGTGAAGTACCGGAAGATCTTAACATGGAGCATCTTTACCGTGAAACCTTAGGACTAGAGGTGAATTGCATGAACACCGGGTTGAGTCAAGGAAGGGTTTCAAGTTCTTGGGGAATATGATCAAGGGATTGGGCAAAAAGAGAAGGTGAAAGCTTTGAAGTTTTTCAAAGAATACATGTTGGTAAACATGTAATATTGAACAATATTTTTTATTATCTTGAATGTGTATTAACTTATGATTACATGTTTGGATTATTATTTATGTTGATCCTAATTATTGCTTATGCAATGATGTTTGTGATTTACATAGCTTTGTGCATGCCTTATGATAGTTAGCCTATTAGATTATGATCTATAGTTAACTTTGGCTTGTGAATATTTTGGTAAAAATCTGGGTTTATCAAAAACTGGGATGGGAAACTTTTGAAAGCCCTCTGGTCGCGGTTCCATATCGACCCGCGGATCCTTATCGATAAGGTACCGCCAGTCCTAGATAAGGAACCGCCGGCCACTGTGCACGACAACATCTTTTGCTTTACACTGTTTTCTTAAATCTGTGTAAACCTTGCATGATTTTCAGTAATAAACTGCACATTTCCTTAACTAGCTTACCTAAATTAATTATTCAGCTAAAATGATTTTAACCCATTACTAGTTTGGATCATCCCCTCACCCATTTAAACCCACCTTGTTTTCCAAACATACCTCCCTTAACCCTAAACAACCATGGTGTGTACCAAAACCTCAAACACTTCCAAGACCTCCACACCAAGGAAAACACTCAAAATAAGGATTAAGGTAGCCAAGCCTAACTCCTCACCTTTCCACACACCTAAGAATGAGATGGTTCCTATCCTCATTTCTTCATCACCTTACCCACCTCTTGCACCATGCAAGACATCATCCACCCATGGTACTAACCACTCCATTGGTTCTACCTCCTCTTCATAGAACTCAAGAATGAATGAGCTATCTTCACCCTTCACTCCAAGTGAACCCTTGGATGTGACCACACAACCCCAATAAATCCAAAGCATTCCTTTTGTGAATGACTTTGATGACACTTTGGTGACTTCACCATTTACCCCTCATAAGTCACCCATTTCACCAACCTTGGAGAATTTACCTCCACACTCACCCATTTCCCCTTTAGGGAACATGCCTCCACTCTCACCCACATCACCCTTGGAGAACATGCCTCCTCCACCTCCACCCAACTCAAACATTCCAATTTTGGGTGTTCCACTTTCCCTCCTTTTGGGTGATCCATACTATGGGTTTCAACAAACACATGGTCCTAGTTGTCCATGTTGTCTTACAACCACTACATCATCCATAACCTTAGGATGGATATGTATGGACTACATAGGAGGTTGCAAGAGTTCTTGCTTGCCTTATTCTCCATGCCTCCTCCTAGGAGATGAATGATGGAGCTTTCTTAATAAGAGTTTTCAACAAAACCAAGCCAAAGGAAACTACTTATCTAGATTTAATGTTAAGCTAGCTATGTATTAGTTAGTTTTATTTGTCATTGTACTTGCTTCCTTCATGAATGTTTCATGTTGTTGATCTATGGATTTAGCTTTGTGTGTTTCTATCCTTATGTGCACATTAATCAACTTTAATTTGAAATTAAAATTGAACCTAAATCTATCACAACCTCGAAAAACTTGACTAAAATTGGTTCAAAATGATATCTAAATTATTTTGTCACCCTTTGTCAAGACATTCTTTGTGAATGTGTTGCTTTTTGCAACCCTAGCATAATTTGATGCTAATAGAGGTAAAATTCCAAGATTTGCAACTTTTTAAAAAAGTCTTAGTTTTTCACAAAACCCAGGAAAAATATGGTTTCACGTCCACTGTAGGTGGCTCATTAAAAGTCGCGCGGTTCCTTATGTGGTAAGGAACCGCCGGTCCCTTTAAGGTACCGCGGGCAGAAATCAGTCTTTGACGAATTTTTGGTCAAAACTTTTAAAACCCTATACCCTGTCAAGATTCCTTGTTTACTCAAATTGACTAAACATTCCTTGACACTTCACATTTTGTATTCAAATTCTTACCTTGATTACATTTTACTTATACCCCAACCTTGAGATTTCATTCTCACACCTTCCCAACCTTGAGATTTCATTCTCACACAACCTTGAGATTTCATTCTCACACAACCTTGAGATTTCATTCTCACACTCTCACAATGCCTAACTCCTACATTCCTAACCTTAACATTTCTTTGTCACAACCCCACTCACCCAAAGCTTCCTCATCCAAGCTTTCAAAGAAACCGAAAATCTCGGTTCGACCTATTTGGGTTAAGAAGAATGAACCATCTTCGTCCAAACCACCCAAAAACCTTACCTTCTCTCCAATCAAGTATTGGAATGAGACTTATACCATAAACCCCATCACCGGAGCAAAAGAAAATGTTCCCCCACCACCACAATCCTACAATACCCCTCAACTCAATGACCTTTCAACCTTCCCAAACCTTACAAGGCATTGTGAAAACATTCCCAAACCCATTACCCCACCACCACCAAACCCTAAGTTTGATGCCATACCCCCATCAAACGATTTTGTGTTGCATCATGGATCCTCGTGTGCTTGTTGTCGATTTCAACAAATTGAACTTGCTCATGTGTATGAGAAGTTAAATTTTCTTGAATTCCTCCTCACTCGACCTCTAATTCAAGTTTTCGTTCCGGTGGACAAAACTTCGAATGATGCATCGTCATCTTTTTAGTCTTTTATTTTTTTTAGCAATCTTGCAAAATATCACTATTAGACTAGCTTATGCTTAGTGGTTAATTTTCCATATTTATTGCTTTTAGATACTCATATTGTGTGTATGACTATCTTCTTTGTTGTGTCTTTTTCTTTTATGTAACCTTTGTGTTGTTTGTGTGTTATTTCATTAGTTCTATTTTGAATTGATCATGGTTAATTTTTACAATTGCTTATGGGTGATTCCATCAATTCTAAACTTTAGCCCATTGACAAGCTTATCACCTTCATCGGATTGAAGCTTGATTTTGTCAATTACCTCTTTGGACATACTTAGCAAAATACTTGCTTCTAATTTGAGATTTCTTCTCTCTCTCCCTCTCAAGTTACATAGTAGGTAGTGATCATATATACATTGGTGTTTCTTTCCTTTCTACTAACCTTTGTGTAGCATGTCACCTTAGCTCACAAACTTGGTGCCCCAAGCAAGGGGGAGAAACCACCAAGGGGGAGCTACTAGCAAAGTTCGATGTTCTTCAAAGACTTGTGCTAACCTTTTTGCTACCACAAAGGGGGAGAAATGATAGTGATAAACTAGTTAATAATTCCATATTTTGTGTTTCTAAGTAAATGAGTTTATCATTTGTCTTAATCAAAAATGAGGAGATTGTTAATGCAAGTGATGCCTAAAAACATTATTAGTGTTAACTAATCTTTCTTAGTTTTGATCACAACAAACCATACAACACATTTAGTGTAAAACACAAAATGAATTATTTAACTAACACTATCATCAAGGTAATAATCATATCACTAACCTTTCTTAATCATACTTAGTGATCATCAAAATGATTATCCTTAAAACTCACTTTTGTTAATATGACAAAAGACTTTTTAATAAACTTTCTTTTTTAGAAAATGTTTTATTAAAATGGAAAATGAAAATTTGAAAATAGCATATTCCAAATGCTGTTAGAATATCCTTTGAAGGTTTCAAATACCTCAGATATTCCCACCCCACTAAAAGACAAAAAACAGAGCGCGTAGTCTAGTGGCGGTACCTTAAGTACCTACTCGGTTCCTTAGCGATATGGAACCGCGGAGTGAGATAAGGTACCGCGCACAGCTAGCCGTTATAGATCCGTTATACTTTGTCTCCTTTAAATAGTGGGTCAAATCTCATTTTCCAGCAAGCCTCTTAGACGTTTTTCTCAGCCCTATTTCTATTTTCTATAGCATAATCATTAGTAAATGATCACTTAAATTGTTAAGGATGTTTACATATGATTATCCTCTTGATCCCCTCCTTTACCTTGTCCAATGAGAAGATCACTCACTCACTAGTGTTATGATAAATATGAATCTATGAGCTAGTCATATTCATCATGATACCCTTTTTTGTTTTAGGTCAATCCAATGTATTTATGAATACTTGGACTAGTTGTGTTCATCCAAGTTGTTTGTGGATACTTGGATTTGTTGTGTACATCCATTGCATATGTGTTTGCTTGGATTTGTGTTGTGTAAATCCAAGATACATATGTGTACTTGGATAAGTCTAGTTGAGTTGTAATAGATTTGATTAGGAGTTCTCACTAAACTATAAAGTGATGTGGTTGTGTCTTGTGAGTTCTCACTAAACTATAAAGTGACTAGTAGTTGTGTTGTGTGAAGTTATCACTTAGCTTCAAAGTGAAGAGTCGTGAAGATTGGTTCTAGCTTTCGATTAGAACTCGACATCTAGCCTTGTGTCGTAAAATGGTGAAGTAGGCAACGTCGTGAAGATTGGTTCTACCTTAAGATTAGAACCCGACATCTAGCCTTGTGTCGTTAAATTGTGAAGTAGGCAACGTTGTGTAGATTGGTCCTAGCTAAAGATTAGGTCTCGACATTTAGCTTAGTGTCGGAAAATAATGTAAGCAACGATGTAAGGTTTTCTCCGCCGAGAAGGGAGCTTGTGGATATAGTGGAAATCTCGAGTAGGTGTACTCGAGGAGTGGAGTAGAAACGAGGATAGAGCCTCGTTGTCGAACCACAATAAATCTTGGTGTCTTCCCACTAGGTTGTCTCCTTCCTTACTCTTTACTTATTTCATTATCATTACACTTACCTATTATCTTTGCTAGTGCATTTGAATTGAACCTAATCATTATGCAACTTAGCCTCAAGTAAAAGATAGTTTTGATACAAACCAAATTGAAAGTAATTTTAATTTGGTCACCAATCGAAGAGAAACTATTCAACCCCCCTTCTAGTTTCTACAAAATTATCATCATCATCATCATCATCTAGAACTGATCACCCCTCCATCATTCTACTATTCTGAACTCATCTGGCTAGGAAATGAACTAGAAAACGTCTTGGTCAACAAACTTTCTTCCAAAACACTCAAACAGGTCCTATTGATCTGATATGATCAATAGAAACTAAGTAGTAACCGTGTAGATAGGATATGTAGTAAAGAGAAGAGAATTGAGATGAAAATTATGTTTATTAATGGAAGGAGTTGGTTACAAGTTTGTTATAGGCTAACTAACTAACTCAAGTGGTTGTCAATCACTTTAGATTAGTAACTAACTAAAACTCTATCTGAAAGTGAGGGAAAATGATTAAGTGTATGTAAATTCACACACTAAGTACAATATACAAATCAGATACAACTAGGAGTATTTATAGAAGAAATCTAAAGTTAGTTGGGGATGAGTGACGTGTGGGAACCAATCCCTAGCTTCCACGTGTACTAAATCTCTCAATTGGATTTTCTAGATGAAGAACAAATTTGGGGTTTTTCTATTGAGTGGATTTCAGCTTAATTCACCACTTGGAATAGATTCGCCTTGTGATTTTAAGCAAGTTTGATGTTGACACCTTCTTTTGAAACTCACTCCTCCTCATTCTTGATTCTGGGCGCGTTTGAGTTTGAATGATCCACGTGTGATGTTGTAATTGGAAGACAGGGTGAAACACGGATCGTTATCTGAAAAGTGATTTTCTATTGGTTGAATATTGAGTAGTGGGGTTATAGTGTTTGGATTTGGTTATTTATTATTAGCGGCTGTGAGTGGCCAGGTGGCTATGACGTGGTGATCCAAAGGGAAAGAATGGACGCCTCTCATTCGTCCATTATGTGTATACATGGATCAGGCATAAACTTCTCATACTTTTGGCAAATTCAATCCTTGTTGTTTAGGCAGATTCATAACTTGAGCTCCAAACTTCATAAACTTGACAATTTTGGCCCTTTGACTTGTTGTTTGACCATAATAATCCCTTGACTTGTTAACTTTGATAGTTGACCATGTTTGACTTGTTCTTGACTTTCCCATATTTGCACTTTTAGTCCTTCAACTTTGAAAGTTATCTAGAAAGGTCCTTTGACTTTGATTGGCTTGTCACTTTTCATCCTCCTTTTGTCTTTTCTTCATCAATAAAGGCTTGATTTCCTTGTTTGCTCCATAATTGTATCTTTTTACCTACACAAGCACAAACAACAAAACATACCCATAGGACTGCTTTTATAAATCAAAATCAGGTATTTTGCTTTTTGTTTTAGGGTTATTTGTGATATAATTGATATGATATTTCACTCATATCAAATCCCCTACACTTGATCATTGGCATGACCTCATGCAATGCCACATTTTAAAGCACCAATTTACACTTTTCTCATAGTTAATCCACCTTGGCCAATATGAAATGCTTTTACACTACACTACACTATATGATGCATGATTTTGATTTATACAATGTAATGCAAAGAAAAGCAATTCTATTTATATATTTTTGGATTTTCTTAAAATGGTTTTGATGTAAATAACTCATAAAGAAATCAAAGACTTTAATTAGGGCTTTGGTACCATGAACGCTTATCATCCTCA
Source organism: Glebionis coronaria (assembly GCA_025667525.1). Lineage (NCBI taxonomy): Eukaryota > Viridiplantae > Streptophyta > Magnoliopsida > Asterales > Asteraceae > Glebionis > Glebionis coronaria. Next base: position 249,596,242 of record CM046878.1, read on the forward strand.
AGTTTCACTTTCCCCATACCAAGCTTAAAAACAAGATCATTGTTATCCATAAGTGAAAGTGCATCAACTCATTCATAAAGATTAATTGTGTTACCATTATACCCCCACTTATTATGCCTCTAAGACCGGCTATTATTTGAGAAAATTGCTTGAGAGCAAATTTGTCATTATTTAAAGCGTGAAATATAAGAAGTGTAAAATCTCAAAATAAGGAAGCACGGTTTTAATCCTAAGTAACCATCTTATCCATTACTAGAAAAATCGCCCACAATTGATATAAGTCCAACTCAAAATAATAAGTCATTCCTTATCTGTAAGATCCTTATGTCATGCATTAATAAGTAGCTACACACTCGCTAAGAAAAGAAAAATAAAACTCACGTAATAATTTATATCCTCCGACTTTTTGAGACCTTGGATCTTCAATCCCGCAACCCGTCAAGGTAATATTGGATTGGAGCACGTTAATGTTTCACGAATAGGAATTACAAATATTACGTACGTGTTATTACACGATAAGTACTTAATACGTATTAAGACACGATAATTATTATCAACAATAATTATAATCATGAACACGGAAAACATGAACGTAAAATAATCACGAACATGAAATCATTAACGTAAATAATCACGAACCTATTATTATGTATTTACGTATATTTATTACGATTATGTATCAATATATTTTACGACACGAACGATTAATAAATAAATCACGTAAACACGACACGAGAACACGTAAATAAATTGAACACGGGAAAACAATGGGTTCCCCTTGTGGCCCCACATAGCCGCGGCATAGAAAAGGAAGGGGGCCAATCCCACTTAAAATTTAACTAAAAAGGAAAAGAAGGAAATAGATTTTTCATAATACAGAATATTAGAAAAATCACAAAACCCTGCTCCTCCTTTTTATCCTTTGGCCGCCGGATTTACACCACCAAAAGGGCGTGTTTGGTTGATTTTGGTTGATCCAATTCTTGCAAGATCGTTCGCGTTATTATAATCTTAATGTTCACAAATCGGTAATTCCTTAAACCTTTTCTTTTTAATTATTTATTGGATCTAAGAACACATGAATCATGAAGTTATTTAACAAACATGTTAATTAATTAGATCTAATCATGGGGGTTAATAAAACATGTGGTTTAAGGGGTGTTTGGTTCGGCCGGCGCACACAAACCGAGAGCCTAAGCTCTCGGTACGGCTTGTGTGACCACAACCGAGACCACGTGGTCTCGGTGTGGGCCTTGTGGCTCGGCAACAAGCAAACCAAGTGTAAAATCCATGATTTTACCATGAGAATAATGTAATAAAAATCTACTCAACGATCCTAGATCATTTCTCAACCTAGAAATAGTAATCGAATATCTAGGACGAAACTCAAGGTGGCATGTGGATGGTGTAAAAACCCGAGATTTTTTCGTTCATTAAATAATAATGATGTATGTTTCAAAAACCCTTTCTGAACCATACAAAAATCATCGGATTTCAAAATTTGACAAAAGTCATACAAACCGCGTACCGACAATTCAATAATTTAACTACATAAATTATTGTCGAGAAATACTTGGTAAACAATTTGACTAAATTGTTTAATATTACATTCATCTACGGAATGATTAAATGAGAAGTATTTCTACTAAAACGATACTTACGTTATACAAAAGATAAATGACAAATACTTGTCGTTTAAATAAACGAACACGTTCTTCGTATTTATATGACATATAAATACTCCATTTTATTGGAAAAATGATTCTAAGATCAATGACGCGGTTTTCGTAAAACGAAACTAATTTTATAAAATGTAAACGAGCCTCGAACAGTGTATTAACGAAAGTATAATGTAAGTTACACTTTAGTCCCTACACTACTAGGAACCTTCCAATTTGTAATTCACTAGTGCATATAAAAAGGGAGAACTAGCGTTTCATCCCCACTTTAACCCTAACCCTAATATTACACACACACTTCTCCCTCCTCCTTGGCAGCCGTCACATTTTCTGGCCACCACCAAATAATTCTGCCGCCACTTTTAATCTACATATCGAGTAGATCTATGACGTGCACCACCACGGTTGTGGTTTAAACCACCACAGCCGCCACCTCATATTGAGGGTGTTTGTCTTAGAAATATACTCCAGCCGCCACCTTATTGTGGCCATCTACACCACCTGTCGTCTTCATCATCTCTAGTCACCAACAACAGTCGTGACCACCAGCCACGCAGCCACCATCCTCCACAACCGCAACAGCCCTGCTGCCATCATCCACTCCCTTCACAGCCCATCACTGCCGTCACCACCACATCACCATCATGCTATTCCACGACCACCTCCACCCACAGCCTCCAGCCGAGGTGTGGTTGTTTCGGGCTTATACACAGCAAAGGGTGAAGGGGGTATTCGGATCTGCTTGAAAGACCCACATGGGGTGCGTTTGGATCTGCTGATTAGCAGTCAAATTAAGGGGGTGTTTGGTTTTAGGGCAGAAAACATACAAGGGTACATCCGGTTAACCTAGATCCACAAGGATCTATTCGAATCTATACTGATTTACTGTCGGGAGCGACATGCATGGCGTGGGGATTGAAGATCTGCTGTTAAGCAGCTTCGGGGGCGTTTGGATCTGCTGATAAGGGGGTGTTTGGGACTGCTGATAACATGCATGCTGATAAGGGGGTGTTTGGGACTGCTGATAACATGCATGCTGATAAGGGGGTGTTTGGGACTGCTGATAACATGCATGCTGATAAGGGGGCGTTTAGGACTGCTGATAACGACTAATGCATGTTAGATCCTGGAGTTATAACGATAGGGGTATACTTATGTTTATGTTATAAGATGTAGATATGCATATAGTGTTCCCAACGATAGTTGTAATGTTCCCACTATTAGTATATATACACCAACTGACCATTTAAAAACTTACCACCGTTAATATTAACTACCCCAAAAGTTCCCACTGATAGCCTAACAGTTCCCACTGTTAGCTTTACAGTTTCCGCTGCTAAGCTTAACAATTCCCACTGTTAGCTTTACAGTTTCCACTGCTAAGCTTAACAGTTCCCACTGTTAGCTTTACAGTTTCCACTGCTAAGCTTAACCGTTCCCACTGCTACCTATTCAGTTACCACTTCTAGACTAACCTAACCACTGTCTACATGTTATTCCTACTGTTCTTATAAAATAGCCACTATTGGTACATGAAAACTATTCTAGAATAAAAATAATATATTTTTATCAACATGTTATAAACCAAGATTTATTAATAATAATTTATTTATTATTCTTGGAATCTAATAAATTATTTAATGAGATTAATAATTTATTTTAAAGACTACAATGTCATACACATTTTATAAACAACGGTAATACACGGAAACAGTGGATAAACAACATGCACACTTAACCATCTTCATAACAATATATTTAAATAATTAAATATATACTTTGATATATATGTTGATAATCAGAAAAAGCTTATGACCTATTAGACTGCATGCATTTATTATTTATGCATATACTGAGACATACTTAATTGCTTAGATGTTTGATGTACTGTGTGATTGACGATTATATACTTGATCATCCTCGAGCTGTGTTGTACAGGTAAGTTTACAGCCCCCTATAAACTTTGATAAAACTTCCCCTTTTTGGGTAAGAAAATATGCAAACATATATTGGACATAACTGGATTGTATAAACAGGATTATGATTGCTTACTATTGAAACTGTTAAATTGTTGTAAATCGCCCGAATGTTATAAATAGATCTATTAGGGATTGACCATCCCCGTCTGGGTTAGTCATGCTCACTGTGCCTTGGCCGGGACAACAGACGTATACCATGTTGGAACTGGAATGGGTGTCTTTCTGTAAGACACTACGTCCTCATCTGTTGAGGACTATGGGGTTAAGCTTCAGTTTCTAATAATAAACAAATTTTATTTACATTTTAGTAATAATGCTCTGTGCATTATTACTTCTATGATTATTGTATGTCCAAACTAATTAATTGTTAAAATCTGTAAATTCACCAACTTTATGTTGACTGTTTTAAGCATGCTTTTTCCCAGGATATTTAGCAAGATTATTTGAGCATGGATTGAGCATCATTTAGGAGCATAAAAATGACGGTGATTATCTTTTACTGGGATATTCATAACAAATGTTGTTCAACGATTTAAATGATTGTACCAATTCAATGTTTACATCAATTGTATTTCAAAAATCATATAATTATGATATGTGCTTTGTAAGCTATTTGCTCATCGATCCAACACTGTGATACCCGCTTTATGGGGGTGTTACAGAGAATGGTATCAGAGCTTTAGTTATAGCGAACCAGATTAATTTTTAAATAAAATAAGAATAAAAAAATATTTTTCTTTTATTTAAAACTGGACTATAACTTTATAAAAATCTTTTGGTGATTTTTTTTGGGACATACTTAGAGAGCATATAGCATAGAGAGCATGCATAACTATATGATTTAAGTGTGTATTCCTTATTCTATGTATTTGTAATTGTTGATTGTATTAGATGCTAACTTGTACGTATTTACGTATTATAACTATTTAATATTTATTATAGAAATATTAAATACTCAACATACTTAATAAAACAAATAAACATGCCATGTTAGTAGGGAGCTTTATACTAAAGATGTTCCATCTCGATATTACGTTTTGACTGAGTGGTTGGGTTTACGATTTAAAGTGCCCTCGCTCCTCGAACGTTTATAGAATGGCTTCTGAAGTATGATGGCCCGAACAATGCATTATAACCACAAACAATCTAATACATAACAGACACATGGAAATATTTAAATGGAAATTTAAATAAAAACTTGGGAACATTAGGAATCTGACAGAATCTCTAGAACCCGTTAGAAAATCTAAGAAGTTTTTTTAAGTCTCTAAACACCTAAATAGATCTATCTATTTTACTCAATCTTGGAAAATCTGAATTGATTTTTATAAAAATCTAACTGAATAATATGCGTCTTGCAAAATCTTGGGGGAAATCTAAACTAGATTTTTATAAATCTTCAGTAAACCTAATTAGATTTTATAAATATTGAAAAATCTAATAAAATGTTGGGGAAAAATCTAAGATTAGATTTTATAAATTTTTCTTTGGAGATCTAGACTTAATCTTTAAGAACCAGTAATAAGCTTGTAAGGTTTCATAAACTTCACACCTAGATAAATGGTTAAGTATTATTAACGGACTAGTTAAGCCAATACAATATAGCCGAACCATCAACTAAGCCCATTCGGCTATCCAATGCCTAGTAAGCCTACTTAGCAAACCTTGAATTATTAATGGACTAAAATATGTTTAGGCCCATTAGGAAGACCATTAGGCCCATTTATTGTCTTATGGACCTATGTAGTAAAACTTAACATTGATGGATCTAAAAATGTAATTAGGCCCATTAAGAAATCCTTCGCTCGTAAGAATTGATAATGGATCTTCTAAGCTCAATAAGGGTTTGGGAAGCCCATTAGCTCTTATGGTACACTTAATAAGCTCAACTAGTGATTTTACACTTAAGTAAAGTTTTTATACTAAAGATATAACTTATAAAAACTTTTAGACAAAAAACATTTGTTTATAAAACTTATGGATTAAAACCATGAAAATTGAAACTTGTCTTGATAAAACAGAAACTACAAGGACTAATATAGTAAATATTTGAAAGTGTAGGGATTAATAAATGCCATTCGTGACTTATTAGACCTTAAGGACCACTTTTGTAAATTCTTGGAAGTTAGATTTTCATTTTATGACTCTAAGGACTAATGTTGTAATCAGCCGAAGCAATTAGAAGCCCTAAGCGTTAGTTCGCCACTTATTGGAAGTTATAAAACCTAATGTTAAATAGAGGGACTATTTTCACCATCTCCCGAAAATACTAGAAACCCTAAGGACTAAAGCTGTTATGAACCGGAAAGTGTACATTTGATAAAATATGGAGGGACTTGTTTTGCCAATAGCCGAAACTTAGGCAAACGCTAGAAACTTTATTTCATTTAAGGTATTAAAACTTGAGCATACTATCTTTACATAGTTATTCGATGAATAGGAACTGGTTGGTTTATTCTAACAACTAGGATAACTGACAGGCCACTTAATGAAAACGAATTTACAACGAACATACAAATTGGAATATTTAAAAACAGGCTAGGAAGCATTACCTAGCGAACTACATTTCATTAAATGTTTGAATTTGTTGTTATATGTATATATACATATATATATACCTTATTAGAAGGAACTATAAGATATAATGCCTATGCTTATGATTGTAATATATATTATTATATATTATATTATACATATGAACTCCTTGTTTGATGCGTACTCTCGGGCACGTTATCGCGCATCAACATGTCTTTTCTCTCGCCTATGATTTTGTACGTATATCTACGGAACCCGACTTATTAGCGACTCATATACGTTTACTTTTAATAATATCATGTGATATTATTTGGATAAATTTGCATCTTTAAATGATGCGGTGGAACCCAACAAGGTACTTATGATTCTATATTTTATATATGGGACCTGAGACTCTTGATCCTAAGTTAATTATGATTACGTCTTTAGACGGAATGGGACATCTAATGGTGAAATCATGAGCCACCGGACCAGAAGTTTACTTATAAAATTCATATCACGGTGGAATGGGACGCCCGAAGACGAAAGTTATAACTAAACGGGTTGTAAAGTATCTTAATAATATCTATTATATTAGATGTTATATTTATTCTAAATAATAAGACTTGTCGGGAATATTTAGGTATGGTGGGCTATGAAATCATTATTGAAACGAGTAAGGACGCTTGTTCGTTTGAATAAAGAAATCATAGGTCACCGAATGAAGTTATAAATTTCACCTTACATGGATAAGGACGCTTGTCGATGTAAATAGAAATTTATAATCACATGGGCTTAAATGTATTCGACATAACACATTATTGATATTATTTTATGTATCCGACTATGTAACGTATCCCTCCTTGACACGCGAATTCCTCTAGTAATATCTTATCGTTATTACATCACCATCTAGAAACCTAAAAAGACTCGTATTCATCTCTTTTGGATCATAGCATTGTGCTCTTGATTTTTGGGCTTATCCTTAGCCCAAATATCATTTCCGCTGCACTCGACCGCGTTAGGGGACGTCCATTTCCGTTGCATTTGATTCCTTTAGAAATGTCCATTTTCCGCTGCATTTGAATCTTTTGAGGGTGCCTACTTTCCACTGCATCTGACCCCTTTCAAGGAGAGTTCTTTTCCGCTGCATTTTGAACCCTTTTCAGGAGTTCCCACTTCTGTTTCATTTGACCCCTTTGGGGTGTCACAGAAAAGAAAGCTGGTTCATCTGCCATGGAGAAATGAAACTTCGATCATTCGAGGTGATGGTAACACAGACTGTTTGACACTAGACATAGTGTCATCTCTTGTACCAAAGAACAGAAATACTTGGTAAGAGGATGCCCAATCTTCTAAGCTCGCATTTCTCAAATTGACGAGAAAGACAAACCCAAGCATAGAAGACATGCCCAACTCTCAATGGGTGTACTTTGTAGGGTTATATTCGTCATCACCCAAAAAGTGTTATTTGATGTCCAAAACTCTTTTGGACAATCTTTTTCCCCTTCGGATCCAATTAGTTCGACAATACCATTGTCCAACAAGCCTTGATATGAATGACTTCCTCCTTTTAGAAGTCAAAATTTGTGCAATTTTTTTTGACCACCAACAGTAGATGCATGACCTTTTCAGCATCTCACCAGGGATGCACACTTCTTTATTCTTGGTATTTTCTTTGATTTCCATCATTTGAAGTACTTCTTCTCTATGCAACTTATGCCCCAGCTCAGTCACAAATGAAGCAGATTCTTTATAACTTCCTACCCAAGTAACACCAATAAAAATCTTAGCCTTATCACTAAGAGAAGCTTAGTGTCAAGCTAATGTTACCTTCCACAGGTTAGAAGTATATCGGGAAGCCCTTCGCGTGAAAATTGTTGACGCAAGAGCGGTACCAGCCAAAGCTATATTTCCAACTTGACATCGCATCAGCCTATTAAAGCTTAATAGACTTAAAATCTCGTGAAGAACTAGTAGTAACATTAATGAACTGTTATCTACGCTCATGAAGACACATTGGGGCCCCGGAGGCACATCCAATGAAAACCAAGACTTAAGATGAATTTGTCCTAGTCAACCCAACCTTGTAAATTTAGAACTCGAGTTCACAAGATTACACGTTTAAGAAATAAGTGCCCTCACTTGTCCCCTGAACGAGTAACGTCATCTTTAGCTTCGGGAGCGAAACTAAAATAACGGGGTGGTGTAAAACCCCTAGAAATTTGGGCTTCTACACACGCCACCGACTTCATAAACGTTATCATTCATCGTACTATATTGTAATAAACTACCTTTACAATGTATCATCACAAGACTTACTGTGATTTGGCGAATGATTTCTTAAACTTCTAAGTGACTCGTGAATTGTGCATGATAGCTTGAATATAACCCGAAAGCTTATCATGGTAAACAAAAGATCTAGTACATCTACTCAAATCCTGCCCAGCAGGTCTGCTAGATAGGGCTGGTACTAGTAGGGCTGATAAGGCTGCAGGTGCCGACAGGGTACTCTGCAATACCTCTATAAGCCAATCAGGACTTCTTAAGCAAACTGAGTACAATTAGCAACTGGGACCGCAGTCTGCCAACGACTCCTTGAAGGTAGGCGGTCTCTGCTGTCACTCAATCGTGACAAACAGCTGCAAGATCAAAGAAGGTGGACAAGGACCGCCCTTGTACAGTAAGAGAGATGTGGGTCTTACACTGAAGACCCCCCCCCCCCACTCCAAGGTGTGATTATGCCGATGGAGGAAGTAGTTCTCCTCCAACAACCATTGCAAGGCCTCGTGGCCCAATAACCTCGTGCTATCTGGGTATTTACCCATATGGTCCAAGAGAGAGAGTCTATGCGCTCATGCATGGCAGTATACTCCACCTGGCCTGTTATCAACAGGTCGTGGACGTCCGTTATGTTCTGCTCCTGGCTCATGGCCAGAGCAGCAATCCGAACTTGAACGAGATCAGCATGTCTAGTTCCGGAACCCTCTCCGACTTCAAATCTTGGCTTATAGGTTTTCCAAATGGACAAGCTATCGTCAAGAGCTTAACCAACTAAGTATAGTTGACACTACATCGACTTTTCCTAGTTGACAACTTCTAAAATTTCCCTCTCTTAATTGTCATTAATTGATCCGCGAGCTTCTATCGTTATATTGGATTAAAGGTCAAACCTTCGGATAATACTATCCATCCATAGTAGTAGCAACATCCAAATACTGCTCAATCGGATATATAGAGCGACCCGGATAAAGATATCTTTGCTTGCTTTCTATTCATCCATAATGGTAGCATCACTCAGATACTGCCCAATCGGACTTATAGAGCAATCCAAATAACTATCTCCTTACATTGTTGGCACCATTTGTTTTTGAGCATGTCTAAGACGAACCTTTAGATCTATGACATCTATACCCTAACAGATGACAAAGTTTTTAATAGCTTCGAGGACGAAGCTAAAACAACGGGGTGGTGCTGTAAAATACATGATTTTACCATGAGAATAATGTAATAAAAATCTACTCAACGATCCTAGATAATTTCTCAACCTAGAAATAGTAATCGAATATCGAGGACGAAACTCAAGGTGGCATGTGGATGGTGTAAAAAACCCGAGATTTTTTCGTTCATTAAATAATAATGATGTATGTTTCAAAAACCCTTTTTGAACCATACAAAAATCATCGGATTTGAAAATTTGACAAAAGTCATACAAACCGTGTACCGACAATTCAATAATTTAACTACATAAATTATTGTCGAGAAATACTTGATAAACAATTTGACTAAATTGTTTAATATTACATTCATCTACGGAATGATTAAATGAGAAGTATTTCTACTAAAACGATACTTACGTTATACAAAAGATAAATGACAAATACTTGTCGTTTAAATAAACGAACACGTTCTTCGTATTTATATGACATATAAATACTCCATTTTATTGGAAAAATGATTCTAAGATCAATGACGCGGTTTTCGTAAAATGAAACTAATTTTATAAAATGTAAACGAGCCTCGAACCGTGTATTAACGAAAGTATAATGTAAGTTACACTTTAGTCCCTACACTACTAGGAACCTTCTACTTTGTAATTCACTAGTGCATATAAAAAGGGAGAACTAGGGTTTCATCCCCACTTTAACCCTAACCCTAATATTACACACACACTTCTCCCTCCTCCTTGGCAGCCGTCACATTTTCCGGCCACCACCAAATAATTCTGCCGCCACTTTTGATCTATAGATCGAGTAGATCTATGACATGCACCACCACGGTTGTGGTTTAAACCACCACAGCCGCCACCTCATATTAAGGGTGTTTGTCTCAGAAATATACTCCAGCCGCCACCTTTTGGTGGCCATCTACAACACCTGCCGTCTTCATCATCTCCAGCCACCAACAGCAGCCGTGACCACCAGCCACGCAGCCACCATCCTCCACAGCCGTAGCAGCCCTGCTGCCATCATCCACTCCCTTCGCAGCCCATCACTGCTGTCACCACCACATCACCACCATGCTATTCCACGACCACCTCCACCCACAGCTGCTAGTTGAGGTGTGGTTTTTTCGGGCTTATTCACAGCAAAGGGTGAAGGGGGTATTCGGATCTGCTTGAAAGACCCACATGGGGTGCGTTTAAATCTGCTGATTAGCAGTCAAATTAAGGGGGTGTTTGGTTTTAGGGCAGAAAAAATACAATGGTGCATCCGGTTAACCTAGATCCACAAGGATCTATTCGAATCTATACTGATTTACTGTCGGGAGCGACATGCATGGCGTGGGGATCGAAGATCTGCTGTTAAGCAGCTTCAGGGGCGTTTAGATCTGCTGATAAAGGGGTGTTTGGGACTGCTAATAACATGCATGCTGATAAGGGGGTGTTTTGGACTGCTGATAACATGCATATTGATAAGGGGGTGTTTGGGACTGCTGATAACATGCATGCTGATAAGGGGGCGTTTGGGACTACTGATAACGACTAATGCATGTTAGATCCCGGAGTTATAATGATAGGGGTATACTTATGTTTATGTTGTAAGATGTAGATATGCATATAGTGTTCCCACCGATAGTTGTAATGTTCCCACTATTAGTATATATACACCAACTGACCATTAAAAAACATACCACCGTTAATATTAACTACCCCAAAAGTTCCCACTGATAGCCTAACAGTTCCCACTGTTAGCTTTACAGTTTCCATTGCTAAGCTTAACAATTCCCACTGTTAGCTTTATAGTTTCCACTGCTAAGCTTAACAGTTCCCACTGTTAGCTTTACAGTTTCCACTGCTAAGCTTAACCGTTCCCACTGCTAGCTATTCAGTTACAACTGCTAGACTAACCTAACCAGTGTCTACATGTTATTCCCACTGTTCTTATAAAATAGCCAATATTGGTACACGAAAACTATTCTAGAATAAAAATAATATATTTTTATCAACATGTTATAAACCAAGATTTGATTAATAATAATTTATTTATTATTCTTGGAATCTAATAAATTATTTAATGAAATTAATAATTTATTTTAAAGACTACAATGTCATACACATTTTATAAACAACGGGAATACACGGAAACAGTGGATAAACAACATGCACACTTAACCATCTTCATAACAATATATTTAAATAATTAAATATATACTTTGATATATATGTTGATAATCAGAAAAAGCTTATGACCTATTAGACTGCATGCATTTATTATTTATGCATATACTGAGACATACTTAATTGCTTAGGTGTTTGATGTGCTGTGTGCTTAACGATTATATACTTGATCATCCTCGAGCTGTGTTGTATAGGTGAGTTTACAGCCCCCCCTATAAACTTTGATAAAACTTCCCCTTTTTGGGAAAGAAAATATGCAAATATATATTGGACATAACTGGATTGTATAAACAGGATTATGATTGCTTACTATTGAAACTGTTAAATTGTTGTAAATCGCCCGAATGTTATAAATAGATCTATTAGGGATTGACCATCCCCGTCTGGGTGAGTCATGCTCACTGTGCCTTGGCCGGGACAACAGACGTATACCATGTTGGAACTGGAATGGGTGTCTTTCTGTAAGACACTACGTCCTCATCTGTTGAGGACTATGGGGTTAAGATTCAGTTTCTAATAATAAAAAAATGTTATTTACATTTTAGTAATAATGCTCTGTGCATTATTACTTCTATGATTATTGTATGTTCAAACTAATTAATTGTAAAAATCTGTAAATTCACCAACTTTATGTTGACTGTTTTAAGCATGCTTTTTCCCAGGATATTTAGCAAGATTATTTGAGTATGGATTGAGCATCATTTAGGAGCATAAAAATGATGGGGGATTATCTTTTACTGGGATATTCATAACAAATGTTGTTCAACGATTTAAATGATTGTACCAATTCAATGTTTACATCAATTGTATTTCAAAAATCATATAATTATGATCTATGCTTTGTAAGCTATTTGCTCATCGATCCACCACTGTGATACCCGCTTTATGGGGGTGTTACACCAAGGGACCCCGACGCATGTGGGGGTTGGCCTTGGTGGTCTTGGGGGTCTCGGCTGAAAAACAAGAAACACCACCGGCTTAAGTCGGTGGCGGTTTGACTAAACCGTGGCAACCGGTCAAGCCGGTTCGCCATAATTAAGGGTTGTTTGGTCCGGTTCAAGGGGTTTCACGGACTGGTTCATGACATGTTAGATTTAAAACACAGGTTCGGTTCATGGTTTATATTTACAAGTTAATTATTTTTTTACAAGTTAAATAATTACAAGATGTAATTAAATTAATTTAACATGCTTTATCATTAATTTAATTTAGACATGGCTTATGTTAATTATTATTAGAAATAATACATGATTTTAACCTAAGTATTTTATGATTTAATTTTAGACTAAAGTAATTAATTAATTATTAAAACATGGCATAATTAATTAATTTCCATGACTTAGATTATATTAATAATAGATACTAATACATGTTTTAACCTAAGTATTATTTACCTTTTATTTAATTAAATCATGTTATAATTAATTAAATCTTATAACCTATAGTTTATTTAATTTACATGTAATAATTATATTTAATCACATGACTTAGAATTTTAATCAGTAAAACTTAAGATTATATTATTAGCTAAATAATCCAGCTTATTTCTAATTATGAAAACTTTCTATTTTTAGAAATTTATTTATTTTAAGCAGCTAATCTATTTATGGAAACTTTCTATTTTTAGAAACTTATTTATTTTAGGCCGTTATTCTATTTTTGGAAACTTTCTATTTTGGAAACTTTCTATTTTTGGAAACTTTCTATTTTTGGAAACTTTCTATTTTTGGAAACTTTCTATTTTTGGAAACTTTCTATTAGTATTTTTGGAAACCTGCTTTTTTTAGAAAGTTACTTATTATTACACAACACGTATAATAATACAAGAAATACAAGTAATACTTAATCAGAATAGACAGAATACATGATAAACACAACATAACGATAAAATCTGTAAAACATGACATGAACATATAAAACAAGCTAAGACATGAGATAAATCCAGTTACGTACTCAGTAATCAGAATACTTATAGACGTATTTTATTTATGTAGCGTTACTGATATCGAAGTAGGACTCTCTTCTGTTCGTCTTCTTCGTTCACTGGACACAAGGTACGGATTCTCCGTCCTTTCAGTATGGACATTCTTTCCTTATTAAGATTCCGCGTATGCAGCCAACTGTTTTCCCTGTATATGTTTTATATGTTTTTGAATTGCTTATGTTTAATTAGATGCCTAAAGCCATATACATGCATGACCAGTTTCACCTAGTTATGGAGGTACCACAACCATAACACTAGAGGCATCAGTGTTATGACTTCACCACGACAGAGTGATAGCTCGTGGCGTCCCTTCAGCTTTTGGCCATATTATTATTACCATGTGGGGCGTATGGGTGCATCCTAGGTTACATATTTTTACAGATTATTCAGGTGAACGTGGTGTGTGCCTTGCATCCTTCACAAGGAGCTGATCCCTCCTACCCAAAAACTTATATTAATTAGAGGCAGCCCCTCTAATTGCATGACGAGGTCACCCCTCCAAGTATTCATGCACGGTGATATTTCCTGGCCTATATTGGCTAATGGTAAACATGTTAAACAGTTTTTATAAGATAAACATAAGGCTTTTTAAACTATAAAACAAGTTTTACTAAGTTATACCAAGTTTTCCAGGACTTAGACATTTTCGCTGCTATATGTTGTATATGCTTATGTTATTCATTCTATGCTTGTATATCCGTGCACTGAGCGTTATGCTCAGCCATTTTCTTTCATGTTCCCAAAATGGCAGGTACTCATGGACGCTCGTAGACTTTAAGCGTACGTGCATATGGATTGGAAGCTTCCCAGCCTTCATTACTTTATGCATTTCTTCATACTTTTGATACTCATTTCTATGGACATTGTTTTGTCCTTTTCATTTACAGTACTTATTGTTGTTCCCATATTAATTCACTTCACATGGTTGATTTTATGATTAAACAATAATTAAATATAGAAAAATAGATGGATTCTAGAGAGAGAAAGTAGTGAGAGAAAGTAAGGAGAAGGTGGAGAAAACTAGGTGAAATTAGATTAAGAAAATTAAATGCCTTGCCCACCCTCCTAGCATGCTAGGAGGGTGCTTATATAGTCCACCCACATGCGGGCTTTCTTTTGGACTATATTGTTTTGGTTCGGGCTTGAATAAATGCTTAGTACCTTGATAGAGGCCTTTTAAGCTAACCATCAAGCCCGTAATGTCACGACTATTTTAACTAAGTATTACAACGTTCTAATAAATATTACAATATAAACCTATGATCGAACATTCTTTTTTGACTCAATATTTTGAGGCTAACACTTATGTTTGTGTGTGATGAGCTTTACTTTGGGGTACCGATGTTTGTTTCCGGTATTTCCTTTATGGTCATGTAATGTTTAATACATTTATCCTTGTATGCTTTGATGACACGCCATAATCACGCGTTACATTCCATTTACCAAAACGTGGTGTTACAATTATGGTATCAGAGCCAAGGCTTCGACCTGTAGGCTCTCAAAACATGACCTGTGATTAGTGGGTAGTCAATATGGTCTTCCTAGAACTGACAGTCGGTTTTCATGCATTCATCATTTTCATGCATACATATATATGTCATTGTCGCAGGTTTATGACAAAGTAATGGTTGGTACAGGACTGACCCTATTTAGTCGCATGTGCTTTTATCAAAACTTTTAACTTTGGGACTGACCTATTGGCGTCCCCTCGCAATGTCTTTTTTTAGTGAACTGACCATAGGCGTTCACTCTCGCGCATATAAAAGTTTTCATAAAACTGCATCATGCATTCATGTACTAGTTTCCTACATAAATTTTTTCTCATGATTTATTGGTATAAATTTTTTTCATGTATATAGTTTATGTTTTGATCAGTTAATCATGTATTTTTATGTGATACTATCAGATGGTTCTCACACGCGAGCAGGAACAACTCAATGCAGCAGTCCAAGCTGCAATGCAAGCTATGCTTCCTCAGCTGAGGAACGAAATCAAGGCTGAGGTGCAGGCTGCCAACAATAAGCAACAGCACCCAGTACCTCCTCCTCCTCCTCCAGCAACATTGGTCACATGGCTGGAGAGATTCAATAAGCTACACCCTCGATCCTTCGAGAAAACAGATAGCCCCAGTGAAGCTGAAAGCTGTTTGGCTGACATTGAGAAGATCTTTGATACCATGGGCTGTGACCCCGTCTTCAAGTCGAGGTTGGCCTGTTACCGGTTCGAAGATGATGTGCTATCATGGTGGAAAGCACTAAAGCAATCTGAGGGAGGTGATAATTGGATGGTTGGTTTGACTTGGGCTCAGTTCAGGGATTTGGTGATGGGGCAGTTCTTTCCCAAGGCTGAGCAAGACAAGCTGAAGAGAGAGTACCATGGAATCAGACAAAGAGCTAGAGAGAAAAGCAACGAGTTCATGCAACATTTTCTTCGTTTGGCTGGTTTTCTTGGTGCAGCAGTAGGTACTCTCGAAGAGCAAGCATACCACTTCCGAGGGGCTCTTCGTACATCGGTCGCAAACAACTTGGTGTGTGCTACGTTCAACACTATGGCACAAGTGGCCGATGCAGCATGTAAGCTGGAGATGCTGCAAGAAAGAGAAGAGTTCGTGGAAGCAGAGAGACCCGAGAAGAGGTAAACGTTCGTTATTCAGCGGTGATCAAACCGTATTCTTTCAGCATATGTCAATATTTACATCTCTTTTAAACTGTATCTTCCAGGCAGAAGACTGGGGACCGGTCTCAGCCGGCTACTCAGCAACAACCTACTCAGCCCAAGGGAAACGGTCAGACTCACGACCGTTCTGCTACGGATAGGCGTGGCAGTAATGATAGTTACCGTAACAAAGCTGGAAACTCCAACAGCAGCAGGTCCTTATACATACTCATTTTCTTATGATTACATGCAATAGTCTTAATTCTGACACATTAGAGAATCTTCTACCATGAATCATAGTAACGGGAGGGACCAGAACCAGAGAGGTTCACAGCCTAAACGTCTAGCTATCACTAGTATTCCATCTTACGAATTATCCGCATTATCCTTTGTACCTATTATCATGTCTCGTGTATATTGTTCTTATCAGGCCGTCAGCCAGCAAGGACACCTGCTAGAGGATATACTCATCCTCTTTGCACTACCTGCAACCGTAGGCACCTAGGGCCATGTCACCGCGACAACGACGCATGCTTCAAGTATGGTCTTCCTGGCCATCGCATGAAGGAATACCGCAAGGGCGAGATGAAGGGCACATCAGGACATGCTGATACCAAGCCACCTCCGACCAGTGGACGCGTTTACACGACATCTCGCGATCAGGCCAACAAGTCTACAGGTACCATCACTGGAATCCTGTATATGTATGGTCAAGCTGCATGTGTTCTATTTGACACGGGTGCTACTCACTCGGTCATTTCTACTACTTGTGCTAAGAAAGTTAGGATATCCCCTATGCCATTAGAGAATGTACTTAACATTTCCATGCCTTTAAGAGACGATGTACGCATAACCCATGTGTACAAGAGCCTTCCCCTAGAGTTTGACGATAAGATTCGTCCTGTTGACGCACTTCCGCTAGACATGAATGATTTTGACATGATATTGGGCATGGACTGGCTATCAAAGCATTATGCCACCATAGACTGCCATTCATATCGAGTCATCTTTGGTGATGTCAATGCACCAGAGTACATTCACAACGGGTTCGTACCCGGAAGGTCTGTACAAATCATATCAACCCTGCAAGCACGTGCATTACTTTCACATGGTTGCGAGGGCTATCTCCATCAATTCAGAATCAGCCGATAGTGTCAAAATTTCTAGATGTATTTCCAGAAGAACTTCCAGGCATACCACCTGCACATGAAGTAGAGTTTAATATCGAGCTCATCCCATGAGCTGAGCCGATTTCCAAGGCTCCTTATCGCATGGCTCCCATAGAATTGAAGGAGCTGAAGGATCAATTGCAAGAACTTCTGAAACGAGGCTTCATTCGACCGAGCGCATCTCCATGGGGCGCACCGGTCTTATTCGTGAAGAAGAAGGACAGCAGTATGCGTCTTTGCATAGACTATCGCGAGCTCAACAAGATCACCATCAGGAATAGATATCCTCTACCACGCATAGGCGATTTGTTTGACCAACTCCAAGGGGCCAAACATTTCTCCAAGATTGATTTGAGGTCGGGCTATCATTAACTACGGGTCAAAGAGCAGGACATCGCCAAAACTGCTTTCTGTACACGCTATGGTCACTACGAATTTGTAGTCATGCCATTTGGCCTTACCAATGCTCCAGCAGTGTTCATGGATTTGATGAACAGAATCTTTCATGAATTTCTGGACAAGTTCATCATTGTCTTTATTGACGACATCCTGATATTCTCTAAGTCTAAGGAGGAACACGAAGACCAACTTCGTACAGTATTTCAGATTCTTCGCCAGAAGCAGCTGTATGCTAAATTCTCCAAGTGTGAGTTCTGGTTAGACAAGGTGGCATTCTTAGTCACATTGTATCAGCAGAAGGAATGACTATGGATCCAGCAAAGGTTGAGGCTATTACCAAGTGGCCAAGACCGACATCAGCGACTGAAGTTCGTAGTTTCCTAGGCTTAGCTGGTTACTACCGTAGGTTCATGGAGAACTTTTCCCGTTTAGCACTACCTTTGACCAAACGGATGCTGAAAGGGGAGAAATACACGATGGTAAGATTGCCTTGAACAGTTGTGTAGCTCTCTTGAAACACAACAATTCCCTCTACCAACCATTGTTCTCCTTCCTCAAGAACTCCACCATTTTTGAATCCATTACCAGAGTACCTTCCACATGCTACCACCAATACTTGAAGGAGTTATGGTATAGCGCCGAAGTTGATCAAACCTCTTCTGGTCAGCTAGAAGAGCTCTGTCATGGAACTCAGCATGTAATTCATCAAGAAATTCTTGACTGCTTCCGGTGTCCTCTTCTATGTCAGAGTCGTTGTCCTGAAAGGAATGGTTAGCAACAAGAGCTTTTGAACCAGTGATATTGGTGGTGAACCTGTAAGTCTCTGATTTGTAAATGGAGTCAATTATCCCTTCTTCATAGTTATATCTACCAAATAGTTGGGCTAAAGTATCATTTTTTATAGCATTGTTTGCTCTTAAGGTCTGATTAAGGCTAAGCCATTTTCTAGGTAAACTATTGACAAATGTAGCATTAACCTCTGCCTTAGGTAGAACAACTCCATTGTTTCCCAAATCATCCAGCAAAATCTTAAGCCTAGTATAAGGTTGTGCAACAGTTTCTGTTTCTAAAGCTTTGAAAGCATTAAACTTAAGTCTAAGGGCTTGGATTTTGTTTTCTTTTGTTTCCTCTGGACCTTCATACCCTAGAACTAACTTAGTCCATATATCCTTAGCAGAGTTGCATTTAATGATGGACTTCATAATGTTCTTGGGTAGGCAATAGACTATGATACTTTTGAGTCTCTTGTCCTGGTTAGCCAGACGCCTATCCGCTGGAGACCATTGCTTAACAGGCTTCTTAATGGGTCTCTCAGTGGTAGAGGAAACGACCAGTGGTACATAGGGACCATTTTCTAAGATTTCTATCAAGAAGGGTTCTAAGCCATCTAAATATATAAGAAATTCACTTTTCCAACTTGAAAAATCTTCTTCATCGAATGCTGGAACATTGGACACATGTGACCCCCCCCCCCCCCCTCGAACATCAAGTAGTTGGGGAAGGTCATCATCATTATTACCAGTGCTTACAACTTGTGTAGGCATGGTAGTAGATGTGGTGGCCGGTGTGGTGTTTGAAGTTGTACCTAGACTGGTTTGACCAAAGGGTGGAGGAGGTATAGTATGAGCCATATTAAGATCTTGATTTTAAAAACAACAACGGTTTATGAAAAGTTTTATAAATCAAACCGCTCTGATACCAATTGAAAGTCCCTTAATATGACAATTTTTGATAACTATAACTCTTGTAACCACGAAAAACACAATGAAATACTTTTCAAACGCGTAATGCTTTATTAACTATTATAAACAAAGTATTACAAAGTGCTATGAATACACTCGTTGAATGACAACAAGAAATGAACCCTAGAACAAGTAAACTAGATTCAAGACTCAAGTTTACAAGGGAACCAATGAGACGCTGGTAGACAGCTGAGGGCTCAGCGGTTCTAAGGTGAGAAAGAACTTAGATAAATTATCCAAGCACAAGGGTTCATTTAATTCTCCTTTCTCACTCCTATTTATAGTGTACGAGGTTGCTTCCTTAGTGGGAGTAGTTGATACGTTTCACCTTCTGAATGGAAGAGTACAACATATTAAATGCATGTCCAAATCGAGACATACATTTAAACAACTTTAGGTGAACAGTTCTGCCAATTGTTCACCTTTTGTCCCACTAGGTCGTACTAGGCTTTATCTTGAATCTCTTGTTTTGTCTCGCTCAAAACACTTGGTAGATTCTCCCGCCTAAACTATAAAGGATTGGACAAGCTTTGCTTGTCCCATACTTCTAGGGTTCTTAAGTGATCTCTGAGTATTTTCAACTCAGAGATCCTTGAACACCAGCACATTCCTTCTACATCCCAGCTATCCATAATTGCTGGTGAGTATGACTTATGATTGTCTTCGACTTCTCTGACGTTGTCTTTGACTTGAATGTTCCTGGTGTGCCAGTTAAGGCTTTGCCTTCCACTGGTCTGGTCTCTGTCGCTGGTCCTCTCAGTGATCAGTAACACTTAGTCTAATTTAAACAAATCTAGACAGGGCCATAGTTAGAACTTTCATTGGCCCAACAGTCTGGACTGAAGAAAGAGAGAAGAGCTTTGAAGACCTAAAGCAGAAGTTAGTGTCTGCACCGATTCTTACTCTCGCATCCGGTACAGGTGGATTTCAGATCTACAGTGATGCATCGGGGAAGGGACTTGGCTGTGTTCTCATGCAACATGGGAAAGTGATCGTGTACGCTTCACGGCAGCTTAAGCCTTATGAGGAAAATTACCCTACGCATGACTTGGAACTTGCAGTAGTCATGTTTGCATTGAAGATATGGAGGCACTACTTGTATGGAGAATCATGTGAAATTTTCACGGACCACGAGAGCTTGAAGTACATCTTCACTCAACGTGAATTGAACATGAGACAGAGGAGATGGTTAGAGTTGTTAAAGGATTATGACATTAATCTGAAGTATCATCCCGACAAGGCGAATGTAGTGGCAGATGCACTTAGCAGAAAGTCCAGAATGATAAACGGTATTAAAATTGAGGAGGAAATTATAAGAGACTTGGAGCGACTAGACACTGAGATCATTGTACGTGGACAGCACGGTTACTGGGCTAATCTTAGAGTGGAACCCGAGTTACTCTCTAGGATCAAGGAAGCTCAGAAAGATGATGGTGAAATCTGGGCGATAATTCAGAATTTGGAGAAGCAGGCAGAATTTTGAGTAGACACAGACGGTATCTTATGGCAGGGCACGAGACTTTGTGTACCTGATGACCAAGAAATCCGGGAAGCATTGTTAGACGAGGCTCATAGCTTCCCATTCTCTATTCATCTGGTTCGACCAAGATGTACCATGACATCAAGCAATACTTTTGGTGGAGTGGTATGAAACATGATGTTGCGACTTACGTCTCCAAATGTCTTACCTGCCAGCAAGTTAAGATCGAGCATCAGTGATCTGGAGGTCTTTTACAACCGTTAGATATTCCAGAATGGAAGTGGGACAAGATCACCATGGATTTTGTTACCGGTCTTCCGCAGACAAAGAGGAAGCACGATTCGATTTGGGTTATCGTTGATCGACTTACCAAGTCAGCTCATTTCTTACTGATCCGCAAGGAAGATTCGGTCAGTAAACTCGCTGATAATTACAAGAAGGAGATCATGAGACTTCATGGTGCTCCATCCAACATCGTCTCAGACAGAGATCCTCGTTTCACTTTGCAATTTTGGAGAAGTCTAGAAAGCTTGGGGTACAAAACTTAAGCTTAGCACGACTTTTCATCCTCAAACAGACGGGAAATCGGAGCGAACGATTCAGACATTAGAAGACAAGTTGAGGTCATGTGCGTTGTAATGGACGGGAGATTGGGACGATTACATCTGTTTGGTAGAGTTTTCATACAACAACAGTTGGCACGCAAGTAACAAGTGTGCTCCATTCGAGATGTTGTATGGCAGAAAGTATCGCGTCCCAATCTGCTGGGATCAGGTTGGTGAGCGAACACTTGAAGGACCAGAAATGATAGAGTTGACCAACGAGAAGGTCGCAGTAGCTAAGCAGAAATTACAAAAAACACGATCACGTCAGAAGAGTTATGCCGACAAGCATCGTAGGGACTTACATTTTAACGTAGGAGATCACGTCTTCCTTAAGATATCGCCGGCACATGGTGTTAGACGTTTTGGAATCAAAGGGAAGCTTAGTCCTCGATTCATCGGACCGTTTAATGTCATTGAGCGAGTCGGTGAAGTATCTTATTGTTTAGCATTACCTCCACAGCTTTCTCATGTTCACGATGTTTTCCATGTGTCCTTACTCGGAGGGTACAAGTATCATCCCCTTCACATGGTTCAGTATCCACTGGAACAGATTCGTGAAGATCTTACCTTCATAGAAGAACCCGAACGAGTTTTTGACAGATAAGAACGAGTCATGAGAAGGAAGACGATTCCATTCGTCAAAATACTTTGGAGGGATCATACCGAGCGGGAAGCCACTTGGGAAACAGATGAGTCTATCCGGGCTTCTTACCCTCATTTCATATTTTAAATTCGGGTATGTTCTTATTTTCCAGTTTATGTTATCTATAATTCGGGGACGAATTATTCTTTTTAGGGGGGAAGAGTTGTAAAACCCGCATGCTTTTACCATGAATAGTACTCATATAATCGTACGTACATGATGAAAACTTTCCTTTTATAGCACGTTAATGTTTCAAGAATAGGAATTACAAGTATTACGTATGCGTTATTACACGATAAGTATTTAATACGTATTAAGACACGATAATTATTATCAACAATAATTATAATCAAGAACACGGAAAACATGAACGTAAAATAATCACGAACATGAAATCATGAACGTAAATAATCACGAACCTATTATTATATATTTACATATATTTATTACGATTACGTATAAATATATTTTACGAAACGAACGATTAATAAATAAATCACGTAAACACGACACGAGAACACGTAAATAAATTGAACACAGAAAAAAAATGGGTTCCCCTTATGGGCCCCACATAGCCGCGGCATAGACAAGGAAGGGGGCCAAGCCCACTTAAAATTTAACTAAAAAGGAAAAGAAGGAAATAGATTTTTCATAATACAGAATATTAGAAAAATCACAAAACCCTGCTCCTCCTTTTTCTCCTTTGGCCGCCGGATTTACACCACCAAAAGGGGGTGTTTTGTTTATTTTGGTTGATCCAATTCTTGCAAGATCGTTCGCGTTATTATAATCTTTGTGTTCACGAATCGGTAATTCCTTAAACCTTTTCTTTTTAATTATTTATTGGATCTAAGAACACATGAATCATGAAGTTATTTAATAAACATGTTAATTAATTAGATCTAATCATGGGGGTTAATAAAACATGTGGTTTAAGGGGTGTTTGGTTCGGCCGCAGTACACAAACAGAGAGCCTAAGCTCTCGGTGTGGCTTGTGTGACCACAACCGAGACCAAGTGGTCTCGGTGTGGGCCTTGTGGCTCGGCAGCAAGCAAACCAAGGGACCCCAATGCATGTCGGGGTTGGCCTTGGTGGTCTTGGGGGTCTCGGCTGAAAACCAAGAAACACCACCGGCTTAAGCAGGTGGCGGTTTGACTAAACCGTGGCAACCGGTCAAGCCGGTTCGCCACAATTAAGGGTTCTTTGGTCCGGTTCAAGGGATTTCACAGACCGGTCCTTGACATGTTAGATTTAAAACACGGGTTCGGTTCATGGTTTATTTTTACAAGTTAATTATTTTTTTACAAGTTAAATAATTACAAGATGTAATTAAATAAATTTAACATGCTTTATAATTAATTTAATTTAGACATGGCTTAGGTTAATTATTATTAGAAATAATACATGATTTTAACCTAAGTATTTTATGATTTAATTTTAGACTAAAGTAATTAATTAATTATTAAAACATGGCATAATTAATTAATTTCCATGACTTAGGTTATATTAATAATAAATATTAATACATGTTTTAAATTAAGTATTATTTACCTTTTATTTAATCAAATCATGTTATATTTAATTAAATCTTATAACCTATAGTTTATTTAATTTACATGTAATAATTAATAAACTATACTATTTAATCACATAACTTAGAATATTAATCAGTAAAACTTAAGCTTATATTATTAGCTTAATAATCTAGCTTATTTCTAATTATGGAAACTTTCTATTTTTAGAAACTTATTTATTTTAAGCAGCTAATCTATTTATGGAAACTTTCTATTTTTAGAAACTTATTTATTTTAGGCAGCT
The DNA here is from genome assembly GCA_025667525.1 of Glebionis coronaria. Lineage (NCBI taxonomy): Eukaryota > Viridiplantae > Streptophyta > Magnoliopsida > Asterales > Asteraceae > Glebionis > Glebionis coronaria. The sequence continues at coordinate 249,620,529 of CM046878.1, forward strand.
ATTCTATTTTTGGAAACTTTCTATTTTTGGAAACTTTCTATTTTTGGAAACTTTCTATTTTTTGGAAACTTTCTATTTTTGAAAACTTTCTATTTTTGGAAACTTTCTATGTTTGGAAACTCTCTTTTTGGAAACTTTCTATTTTTGGAAACCTGCTATTTTTAGGAAGTTACTTATTATTACACAACAAGTATAATAATACAAGAAATACAAGTAATACTTAGTCAGAATAGACAGAATACATGATAAACACAGCATAACGATAAAATCAGTAAAATATGACATGAACATATTAAACAAGCTAAGACATGAGATAAAACCAGTTACGTACTCAGTAATCAGAATACTTATACACGTATATTATTTATGTAGCGTTAGTGATACCGAAGTAGGACTCTCTTCCGTTCGTCTTCTTTGTTCACTGGACACAAGGTACGGATTCTCTGTCCTTTTAGTATGGACATTCTTTCCTTATTAGGATTCCCTGTATGCAGCCAACTGTTTTCCCAGTATATGTTTTATATGTTTTTGAATGGCTTATGTTTAATTAGATGCCTAAAGTCATATATATGCATGGCCAGTTTCACCTATTTATGGAGGTACCATAACCATAACACTAGAGGCACTAGTGTTATGACTTCACCACGGCAGAGTGATAGCTCGTGGCGTCCCTTCAGCTTTTGGTCATATTATTATTATCCCACGCCGCCCGCCTGCTGGCCGGGCGAATCTAAGTTCTCTTCCGGTCAACTGTCCACCAAGTCAAGTGCAAAAAAACATAGTAGAATCACGTAATGCACGCTGCTGGTGTGCTTCCTGCTCGCGAGGAAAGAAAGAAGATAGACAAGGTGAAGTTTAGATTTGACTGTTTGCAGCATGGGAGCAGATTACCCAAAAAATACCTGGGAACAATGAAAAAACAAAAAAAATATATCTCGGTAACGAAAACTATAGGGGGCTGTATTGGCGAGATCCAACGGTGAACAGCTGCTCAAAAGAATGTGGGGCGTATGGGTGCATCCTAGGTTACATGTTTTTACAGATTATTCAGGTGAATGTGGTGTGTGCCTTGCATCCTTCATAAGGAGCTGATCCCTCCTACTGAAAAACTTATATTAATTAGAGGCAGCCCCTCTAATTGCATGACGAGGTCACCCCTCCAAGTATTCATGCACGTTGATATTTCATGACCTATATTGGCTAATGGTAAACATGTTAAACAGTTTTTATAAGATAAACATAAGGCTTTTCAAACAATAAAACCAGTTTTACTAAGTTATACCAAGTTTTCCAAGACTTAGACATTTCCGCTGCTATATGGTGTATATGCTTATGTTATTCATTCTATGCTTGTATATCCGTGCACTGAGCGTTATGCTCAACCATTTTCCTTTCATGTTCCCAAAACGGTAGGTACTCAGGGACGCTCGTAGACTTTAAGCGTACGTGCATATGGATTGGAAGCTTCCTAGCCTTCATTACTTTATGCATTTCTTCATACTTTTGATACTCATTTCTATGGACATTGTTTAGTCCTTTTCATTTACAGTACATATGTTTGTGTGTGATGAGCTTTACTTTGGGGTACCGATATTTGTTTCCGGTATTTCCTTTATGGTCATGTAATGTTTAATACATTTATCCTTGTATGATTTGATAACACGCCATAATCACGCGTGACATTCCATTTACCAAAATGGGGTGTTACATATTAAATCCCCGTAACCCTTGTGAGAGTAATACTTGAATTCAATAGTTACTATAATTAACACTTCACTGCCCCTCTTGGGAGTCTTGTATAATTTTTTTTCTTTTTTTTCTTTTTCTTTTTTTTTCTAGCCACTTATTTTTTTCATAAGCCGCTCTTATTAAGCATGACATAAGTCTAGTACACATAAAACGTTCTAAATTAGAATCTTAAGACATACTTATACCAACCATGAATGATTAGTAAAAAATGCATAAGAGACTACAAACCGATTAAAACCGTTGTTGATTATTTATTAACATATATACATGCGTTAACAAGAAAGTAAAGGTTACGAAAGGGGATATAAAAGCCACAATTAATTATATGAGGTTTATCTAGCCCTTTAGTTTACTTCAAACTCTATCATCTCTTGTTCTCCATAGTTTAAAATCTCAAATAATAAGACTAGTGGATGCTTAGCCTAATAAACTAATAAAGGTCTACATGGTTAAGGCTATTAGCTAGAGAATGCTTAGATTAGCAAACTCGGGTGGAGTCAAAGTATCCATGGCGAGCCTAATATGTCAAAGAAGTCTAAATTTGTTAAACCATGTCCTTTATTATATTTTTTTTTCCTTTTTATACATTTTTGATGAAAAATAAAAGAAGAAATATTTACAATGCAAATGTGTTATGCAAATGAAAAATGATTTATGCAAAAATTATGAATGCATATTTTTGGTGGCCAAAGTAGATCAAAAATTTGAAAAATGTTTGAAAAATTAATTTCCAAGTTATCATGAAGTCAATGATAATTTTCTAGGTAAGGGCACTTCGATAGAAGAACCCCCCTACACATAAGATAAATATTGTCCTCAATGTTTAAAAGTATTAGAGTAAACTCCCCTACACTTATGACATTGCGTACTTTGTTTAACCCAAGCTAAGGAAAGGTTTACTATAATGAATTCATTTTAAGCACAATGTGGTTTGAAAAGCACAATAGTAACGTAGTGAACCCGATACAAGGGACTCCTAAATAAGCTCCAATGCATGCGATGAGAGAGAGCAACCCTAAAAACATCAAGAAGACAAAAGAGAGGCATCCCCCTACACTTCTTCTCAACTATATACCCTTATTCCTATCCTACCACACTCTAGTCTAAAAAATCTAAGTCTAGTTATTCAAGCTTGATTTATGGAGTCTCTAGCTCGACTCTTCCCACAATGAATTAATTCATGGGGAAAATGGGGATCTCTTGGACAATTTCCATAGAAATGTCCTCCTCAAAGTAATGCTTAACACGGTGACCATTTACTTTGAAATTTGGGCCATTTGGTTGAGACAACTCAATAGTCCCATATGGAAATACTTGAGCAATGGTGAATGGACTGGACCATCTTCACTTAAGCTTGCCCGCAAAGAGTTTCAACCTTGAGTTAAAGAGGAGAACCGACTCTCCAACTTTGAAGTCATGGTTCTTGATCTTAGCATCATGCAATTACTTAGTCTTTTCCTTGTAGAGCAACGAGTTTTCATAGGCATTGGCTCTTAATTCATCCATCTCGTTAAGTTGGTTTTTCCTATGTGAACCGGCTTGGTTTAAATCAAATTTATCCCATTTAAGAGCCCATGAAGCCTTATGCTCTAACTCGAATAGGAGATGACATGCTTTTCCATAGACAAGCCTATATCGAGTACAACCAATTGGTGTCTTAAAAGCCGTCCTAATAACCTATAAAGCATTATCAAGCTTATCCGACCAAGAAGCTCGATGCTCTCCCATCGTTCTTTTTAAAATTTTCTTTAAACCATGATTCGTGACCTCGGTTTGCCCATTGGTTTGAGGGTGATACGCTGTAGAAAGTCTATGGTTTACACCATACTTCTTCATGAATCTTGTAAATTGATCATTACAAAAATGAGTCCCACGATCACTTATGATAGCCCGAGGTACACCAAGTCTAGCAGATAATTTCTTCAAGAACTTTACTACAACTCTAGCATCATTAGTAGGCAAGGCTTTTGCCACAACCCACTTTGAAATATAGTCTACGGCTACGAGAATGTACTTATTGCCCTTTGATGATGGAAAAGGTCCCATGAAGTCTACCCCCATACATCAAAAATCTCACACTCTTGTATGAAATTTTGTGGCATCGCATCTCTTTGATTAATTTTTCCTTATCTTTGACAAACATCACAAAATTTCACCATCTCTTGGGCATCTTTGTAAATTGAAGGCCAATAGTAACCCGGATCAAAGACTTTCTTGGCCGTGTAGTTGGGCCCAAAATGGCCCCCATGGGTCCTTTATGGCAAGCTTCTAAGATCTTAAATGCTTCGGGCCCATCTACACAACGTCTTATTATGTGGTCCGCACATTGCCTAAAGAGGTAAGGGTCATCCCAAAAGTAATATTTTGCTTCCTTGAGAAACTTTTTCTTTTGTTGGGAAGTTAAACCCTCTAAAAGCACATCCCCCATAAGATAATTTGCAATATCCGCAAACCAAGGGGTAACATCCTCTTGTGAAGAGATAGACATGAGTTCCTCAAGTGGAAATGATTCATTTATTTCCTTATGAGGAAATTCTCCTTGAAAAGGATGCTCAAGTCTACTCAAGTGATCCGCCGCTAAATTCACGGCTCCTTTCTTATCACGGATATCTATTGAAAACTCTTGTAGTAAGAAAATCCATCTCAAAAGCCTAGGCTTAGCATCTTGCTTTGTCATGAGGTACTTGAGAGCGGAATGATCCGTATACACTATGGTCTTAGAAAGCACAATATAGGGTCTAAATTTATCAAAGGCATAAACAATAGCAAGCAACTCTTTTTCCGTAGTGGTATAATGAAGTTGAGAACCCGCCATTGTCTTACTCGCATAATGTATAGGTTGGAAATGCTTATTAACTCTTTGTCCTAAAACGCCCCCCACGGCATAATCACTAGCATCACACATGAGTTCAAAAGGTAAATCTCAATTTGGTGATACCAAAACGGGAGCCTTAGTCAACTTTTCCTTAAGAATCTCAAAAGACTCTAAACACTCTTGTGTGAATATGAAAGGAGATTCTTTTTCTAACAGGTGAGTCATGGGTCTTGCTATCTTAGAAAAATCTTGTATAAAACGCCTATAGAAACCCGCATGACCAAAAAAGCTCTTAACTCCTTTCACCGTGGTAGGTGGGGGAAGTTTGGCAATAACATCTATTTTAGCTCGATCCACTTCTAAACCTTTGTTGGATATCTTATGTCCCAAAACTATCCCTTCTTTGACCATGAAATGGCACATATCCCAATTAAGAACAAGACGTGTTTCTTTACACCTCTTTAGCATACGTTCTAAATGGGAGAGACAAGAAGTGAATGAATCTCCAAAGATCAAGAAATCATCCATGACAACTTCCATAGTGTGCTCAATCATGTCATGAAAGATTGCCATCATACACCTTTGGAATGTCCCCTGGGCATTGCACAAGCCAAAGTGCATTCTCTTATAAGCAAATGTACCATAGGGATAAGTGAATGTGGTCTTTTCTTGATCCTTTGGATCAATAGGTATTTGAAAATAACCCGAGAATCCATCTAGAAAGCAATAGTACTCATTTCCCACTAAGCGTTCAAGCATTTGGTCCATAAAATGTAATGGGAAATGATCTTTTCTTGTGGCATCATTAAGCTTCTTATAGTCAATACAAACTCTCCAACCCGTGACAAGTCTAGTGGGTATTAGCTCATTGTTTTCATTAGGCACAACGGTGATTCCACCCTTTTTAGGCACACAATGCACTGGGCTAACCCATGGAGAGTCGGAAATAGGGTCAATCATACCCGCATCAAGGAGTTTGATAACTTCCTTTTTTATAACTTCATGGATTTTTTGGTTAACCCTTCTTTGGTTTTGAATGGCGGGTTTGTAATCTTCCTCCATAAGGATTTTGTGTGTATAAAAATTTGGATCAATTCCCCTTATGTCGGATATTTTCCAAGCTATAGCTTTCTCATGCTTCTTAAGAACTTCTATGAGTTTTTCCTTCTCATCATCTTTCAATTCTTTGGCTATGATAACGGGTAATTGGTCCTCTCCCTCTAAGAAAGCATATTCAAGGTGTGATGGAAGATCCTTAAGTTCTACGGAAGGTGGACTCTCAATGGAAGGTTTCACTAAGGATGGATCATCATTGGTAACTTCTTGTGGAGTAGGTGAAGGAATGTGATCCTCATTGAGTAACTTTTGGATAGTTAGAATGTCTTCTTCCCAATTAATGGGAGAATCATCATTACCAAGAAAGTTAGACTCAAATTCCTCTAAGAGGAAATCACTCTCTCCAAATGGTGTTCAGGACGGAGAAATTGAGGCAACGGTCTCCACATGTGGCATGTTCTCACTATAATTCTTGCAAGCTTCATGAAAATGTTCATCACACACCTCATCAAGAACATCCACTATGTTAATTGTTTCACAACTTTGATATTTCTTAGTAACTTTCTGAAATTGAGATTTTGCTCGTTAAAAGTTCGTTGAACCGATCTCTTCGAATTGATTTCCGGTTAATTGTGTGAGATTAGTTGTTCTTGGTGAAACAAATATTTTTGGATTTGGTAAAATAAATGTGCAAGACTTAATAATAACGGACGGAAAAATTAAAACTAAAACTAAATGAAACATAAAACGGTGCAATATTTAAAGCGTTAAAAATAAATGACGAGAAATCTAAACGACGTAAAATTAAAGCTTAGCGAAAAGTAAATCGACGATTAAACAAAAATGCAAGTCGTAATTAAAATGAGTTAAAAATAAAACGAGAAAAGCAAAAACAAAACACCAATCGGAATACACCCGATCGGAATCCATAAGGGATCCGATCGGAATGTACCCGATCGGAATGTTTAAAGTGTCATGATCGGAATGTTGATCAGTCAATCCATCGGAATATCCCAAAAGTTTGCAATCGGAATAACCCATAAATTGAATCCAATCGGAATGTAGATAAAAAGGCTGATCGGAATAATGGAAAACTGCACAATCGGAATAATAGAGAACGAAACCAATCTGAATGTGAAAGTGCTTACCGTCGGAATATCCTAAACCCTTTTCCGATCATACGATCGGAAAGAGGGATGTTGTTCTGGTCGGAATGCACGATCGGAAAAGGGTTGTAAAACCCTTTCCGATTGGTTCTTTGATCCGAAAATAAAGGCAATGGTATTAAGCTATTGGAATAAGCTCAAACCAAAACTAGGACGAATCTCAAATGAAATAAATCGAATAAGCACAAATATAACTTAACAGAACTTAAAATCAACAAACTTTTAGAATCAAAACATAAAAAGATGAACTTTTTAGGCGCGAAAACATAAATGAACAACACGGATCATAAGTAAATTGCACCAAAAGTAAGCAAGAATCAAGAAAGGAAGATGAAAGATTAAAGCAAGAAAAGTAAAGATTAAAGAACAATTAATGAAAACTTACTTGAAAATTGAATGATTAAAAGTGAATAACATTTAACTAAAGTGCGAAAAATAAGATGACAAGAAATGAAAATGGTGGAAGAGTGGTTTGTCAAGCCACCAACACTCTCAACAAATGAGGTTGGTTGGTATTTATAGGGAGATTAGGGAGGAGCTTAGGAAGCTTCCTCCCTCTTTCTTCTTTCTCTTCATTGCGCCCTTAGGTCCTTGATCTCTTTAATCTTTTGTTAGTCTTCTTAATACTTGGACTTTGTCTTGGGATTCTTCAAACTCGTCTTGTATTTTCTTCATAAATAAGACTCGAGTTCTTCGGCTTTTTAGTAAACTTCCGTCTTTTAACTTTTTCTTCAATAAATCTTCAGAATTGGTCTTGGACTTCCGTTCTTTTTACACTTTTGATCTTTCGACTTCATCTTTCGTCTTTTTCTTCGATAAAAGCTCGTGAATGCCGTGTTTTCTCCACTTTTCACCTTTTCGTCCTAAATTACAACAAAAACACAAACCACGCATAATTCCGACTTTTACGACATAAATCACACGTTTTGGTCTTGTTATTATTGGAAATAAGTGGTAAAAGGATAAGTGTTTTCACACTTATTAAATCCCCTACACTTGACCATTGCAATGCCCTCATGTAATGCATTAACTTTAAAGCACGGTTTACATTTTTCATCATAAATAACCCATCTTGGCCTTTATTAAATACTAAACATAAAAGATAGAAATAAGTAAAGAAATTAGAAACTTACATTGGGTTTTGGCGGCCATGAACGTTTATCATCCTCAAGTTTCACGTTCCCCATACCAAGCATAAAAACGAGATCATTGTTATTATAAGTTAGCAAACTATCACGAACTCATGTGGGCCAATTATTCACTTAGACTCCCTTATTCCTAGGTGTATCTCTTATATTTTATTTTTGTCTTGAATGATCACGAGGATGCATTGTTTGACTTATTTCGATAGTTATTTAGTCCGAAAATAAGGTGAACGATTTAATCGATAGTTAGCTAAAGGACCAAATCTTTTAAAACTGCTTCTCGGGATATCAAAAAGTTCATATCTTGGCATAACTTGGTTCGCGATTTGAGACCTTTCTCGGGCCGATATTTGGCAGCGACTTCATACTTCGAATCTTCGAGAGACGTTCTTGAAATTATGGTCTTCTCTTCATAATAGGAATTTCTTCACTTGAAGTTTTTGAGAGATTCTTCATCTTTGGACCACGACTTCTTCATTTTTCTCCAATCTTTATTTTGGACTTTGATATACAACGATCCGCCTCCTTTTAGGACTTGGATCTATTTATCCTCATACCTTGTTAGGGTCTTTTCGGATAGACTTCTCCATGACTTTTGGGGAGTTCTTGCTTTTCGTCGTGTGTCTCGATCCTTCATATTGATTTTTGATAAATGATTCTTCACATCACTTTTGGATCTTTAGCAACAAAATGTAGCCCTCATGCCTTGTTAGGGCCTTTTCGGACTCGCCAATCTTCGCGCCCCGCTTCATAAGTTATGCCTTGGCTATGAACTCTCGTCATTACCGAGCAACTTTTAAACGATCTGGGGCTAGAAGCTAAGTAACTTTTCAAATCGTACAACCCTACTTATTAGCAGATAATTTATTAACCAAGTGGAGGGAGAATAGGCTCATAATTAACTCACATAAATTCACGAAAGAATACCGAACTTATAATTGACTCTATCATCTCTCGTTCTCCACAGTTTAAAATCTCAAGGAATGAGACTCGTGGATGCTTAGCCTATTAAATCAAAGTTTTGGGTTTTCGAGTCGCCTATAGGATCTTGCAAATTCTTCGACTTTTTAAAGTTTAGAAATCGCATTTTAAATTTCCCTTGATAAACGACTCTCTGGGATCAATTATAGGAACTTGCGAAAAGTTCTTGTTCTTAACCCGTGAGAGTTAAGACTTTCGCGTTTTATAGCTCCCTATATAAAAGCCCAGCAAAACTTGACTTAAACATGTTAAGGATACTAGCTAGAGTAGACTTAGGAAAGTAAACTCGGGTTGAGTCACAATGTTCACGACTAAGAAAAATCTAAAACCACTTTATTGAAAAACTATTCTAGCAAGGGAAGAGAATAAACATAATAAAGGAAATGCAACTATACAACTAGGCCAAAATAGATTAAAAATTTTGAAAAATGTCGAAAAATCAAATTTTCCGGTTAAAATGAGGGCAAATTCATGGAAAAGACCACTTACTTCGATAGAAGTCCCCCCTACACTTGAGATAAACATTGTCCTCAATGTTTAAGTATGTGGGAGTAGACTCCCCTACACTTAGGACATTGTGCACGTTGTTTAAATCTCGCTAAGGAGAAGACAACTAAAGAGATTCCTATTTTAATATTGAGAAAATATACAATAGTGAATCGAAAGGAGTTTAGGATAGAACCGGGATAATGGAATACGGAATCACGGTTCGTCAAAAGTCATCAAGAGTGTGTCTTTGGAGCTCTAATCCCTGCACATGATAAGAAAGAAAGCAAGAAACACCACGGGGCTCCCCCTACACTTATGGTGAAAACAGGTAAAGATAGATAATTGGGTTGCCTCCCAAAAAGCGCTTGTTTTTGTTGACCGAGTCACGAGCCTGACTCGTCCCCGAATTAAATGGTCCATGGGGAAGCCTCGAATGTGATACCGGGATCAAAGACCTTGTCCTCGTTCCCGGTGGACATTAACAAAGGGGAGGCGGGGGAATAAGTCTTAAATGGGGGAAAGGTCCGCTCAACATACGAGAGGTATGTGAGGGAATGATCCACGGGAGGTGGGGTGGGTAAAGGAATCACATTGTCATCCCCTAAAGACAATGGATGCTCAGCAGCAAGCGGCAAAGCCGCAAGGTCATCAATCATAAAATAATCAATGACACCCCCCGGGTCAAAGCACTCATCCTCATGAACGTTAATCTCTTCGATTTCTTCATCATAAATAGGTGCGTCAAACCAAGGTTTGTCGTTCCCATCATTGAGGATTTCAGAAACTCGCTCGAAAAGATCACGATCAAGTACGAAACCATCATTCAGTTGTGGGGATTGTTGATAAGTTAAATCCGCACGAATGTGGTAAACGTAATTCTCAGTGGAGGAGTGTTGATTAGGTAACTCCTCGAGAATAGGATGATTGGTCAAGTGAGTTGGTTCGTCATTATTATGAAAAATAAGACGCTCCAACTCATCAAGTTCGGCATCGATGTTGGAAAAATCGACCTCGCTTGTAGGAAGAAGCGGAGGTAAAAGAGCTAGCTCTCGTTCGATAATTTCCGCAATCTCAGGCTCGAATTGGAATTCATCATTAAAAACAACCTCATCCTTAAGTTCAGCAAAAGTCGTAAGATCACAAACCTCATCAAAGACTTCTTCAAGACCAAAATCACGAATCTCACCCAAAGTATCACTATCCTTAGATGCATTGGTGTTATCAAGAATAGGAGTAGTAATCTCAGAGGATGGGTTGAGATCATAGACATCATCCTCGTCATCATCATAATAGTAGGGATACACCGGAGGAGGAGTATAAGTCTTGATATTCGATATTTGCTCTGGTCGTTGATCCTCTTGACATTTCTCGATGATCTTGTTCCAAGCTTCTTGAAGTTGTTGACTTTGTTTAGCAAGAGTGGCCCATTGTTCGTGGGAGCTCAAATGTTCGAAGGAAGGTTGATGATCGATGATGTGCTGTGGGGGTTCAAAATGTTGAAAACCTGAATTATAGCATGGTTGTGGCTCATAGTAGTTCATCGGTTGAGAAGAATTATAAACCGGGTTTGGTTCATAATAATCCATTGGTGAAGAAAACTGAGGGCACGGATTTGGCTCATAACAATTCATTGGTTGACAATAATAGGTATCGTGAGGACCCCCACAGTTGTTGCAAAACGATTGAGGAGAAAGACTGGGTGCGTCTTGTGGATAGCTATTATCATAGTCATAATTGTATCCCGGTTCTTGCCCGTAATCATACGAGTATTGAACCGGGCACAAAACATGCCAAGGAGAATCGCTTCCACAATAGATGCACGGGGAAAGAGTAGGTGGGTGCAAAAAGGACGAATTAATTGAGGGACACAAAGGACAAAATCCTGGTATTGATTGTGTATCTTTGAGATCGTTTCCGCACCGCTCACATGTACACCATTGACAAGAGTCGTTCCCGTACAATCGTCTCCCACAACCGACGCAATGGACATAAGAATCCATAAAGAAAGATAGATGAGCAAGAAGAATATTTTTGGTGCAAAACTTTGAAAAAGAAATGCTTTTTAAGATTTTTCAAATGTTTTTGGATTTTTGAAAATATTTGGACACGAAAAATAACGTTCACAAGTGAACGGATCCCAAAAGCCAACGCTTCTCTCACAAAAAACTTTCGATCCTCACGAAAAGAGCCGGCAGCGGCGCCATTTGAATTGAGATTTTGCTCGTTAAAAGTTCGTTGAACCGATCTCTTCGAATTGATTTCCGGTTAATTGTGTGAGATTAGTTGTTCTTGGTGAAACAAATATTTTTGGATTTGGTAAAATAAATGTGCAAGACTTAATAATAACGGACGGAAAAATTAAAACTAAAACTAAATGAAACATAAAACGGTGCAATATTTAAAGCGTTAAAAATAAATGACGAGAAATCTAAACGACGTAAAATTAAAGCTTAGCGAAAAGTAAATCGACGATTAAACAAAAATGCAAGTCGTAATTAAAATGAGTTAAAAATAAAACGAGAAAAGCAAAAACAAAACACCAATCGGAATACACCCGATCGGAATCCATAAGGGATCCGATCGGAATGTACCCGATCGGAATGTTTAAAGTGTCATGATCGGAATGTTGATCAGTCAACCCATCGGAATATCCCAAAAGTTTGCAATCGGAATAACCCATAAATTGAATCCAATCGGAATGTAGATAAAAAGGCTGATCGGAATAATGGAAAACTGCACAATCGGAATAATAGAGAACGAAACCAATCTGAATGTGAAAGTGCTTACCGTCGGAATATCCTAAACCCTTTTCCGATCATACGATCGGAAGAGGGATGTTGTTCTGGTCGGAATGCACGATCGGAAAAGGGTTGTAAAACCCTTTCCGATTGGTTCTTTGATCCGAAAATAAAGTCAATGGTATTAAGCTATTGGAATAAGCTCAAACCAAAACTAGGACGAATCTCAAATGAAATAAATCGAATAAGCACAAATATAACTTAACAGAACTTAAAATCAACAAACTTTTAGAATCAAAACATAAAAAGATGAACTTTTTAGGCGCGAAAACATAAATGAACAACACGGATCATAAGTAAATTGCACCAAAAGTAAGCAAGAATCAAGAAAGGAAGATGAAAGATTAAAGCAAGAAAAGTAAAGATTAAAGAACAATTAATGAAAACTTACTTGAAAATTGAATGATTAAAAGTGAATAACATTTAACTAAAGTGCGAAAAATAAGATGACAAGAAATGAAAATGGTGGAAGAGTGGTTTGTCAAGCCACCAACACTCTCAACAAATGAGGTTGGTTGGTATTTATAGGGAGATTAGGGAGGAGCTTAGGAAGCTTCCTCCCTCTTTCTTCTTTCTCTTCATTGCGCCCTTAGGTCCTTGATCTCTTTAATCTTTTGTTAGTCTTCTTAATACTTGGACTTTGTCTTGGGATTCTTCAAACTCGTCTTGTATTTTCTTCATAAATAAGACTCGAGTTCTTCGGCTTTTTAGTAAACTTCCGTCTTTTAACTTTTTCTTCAATAAATCTTCAGAATTGGTCTTGGACTTCCGTTCTTTTTACACTTTTGATCTTTCGACTTCATCTTTCGTCTTTTTCTTCGATAAAAGCTCGTGAATGCCGTGTTTTCTCCACTTTTCACCTTTTCGTCCTAAATTACAACAAAAACACAAACCACGCATAATTCCGACTTTTACGACATAAATCACACGTTTTGGTCTTGTTATTATTGGAAATAAGTGGTAAAAGGATAAGTGTTTTCACACTTATTACTTTCCCAAACTTAAACACTACTTTCTCACTCAACTCTCATAATTAGTTCTCCCTCCGCCACATCAATAAGAGTACGACCCGTCCTCAAGAAAGGTCTACCAACAATAAGAGGAACTCTCGGGTCCATATCATAGTCAACAACTACAAAATCCGCGGGGAATATGAATTTATCAACCCCTACAAACACATCCACCGCAATGCCTACCGGATAAGCTATGGAACGGTTTGTTAACTCAAGGATCATCCTAGTAGGAGTGAGCTCGGGAAGAGAGAGTTTTTGCCAAATGATACTTGCCCCAAGATCCGCTAGTGCCATGCAATTTTCCACCCCGGGAAAATTACAAGGGATCAAAAATCGTCCCGGATCTCCTAGTTTTGTGGGTAAAGTCTTTAGCAACACGGCAGAGCAATTCTCATTTAGTGATGTATTAGGCATATCCACCAACTTTTCTTTATTGGAGAGGAGGTCTTTGAACATTTTAGCAAACTTTGGCATATAGGCTAGAGCTTCCACAAAGGATATGTTTATATTCAATTGATTGAACATCCGCAAAAAGTTTGACACTTGAATATCATCCTTGTTTTTAAGCTTCTCCTTTCTCAATCTTGATGGGTATGGAAGGCTTGGTTTTGGTGTAGGTTGAGTAGTTGTCGTTGAACGGTTCTCTTTGTTGGTTTCTTCATTGATAGGTGTGGAAGGTGAAGGAGTAGTAGGTGTAGGATTAGAAAGTGTAGGTGTTGAAGTTGTAGAGCTTGAAGGTGTTGAGCTTGATGTTGTAGGCTTATCACAATGAAGAACCATAGTAGGAGTAACCAAAGGAGGTGTAGGAGGCATTGAAGGATCGATAGTTGTCTTTTCACTCCTTGTTGTGATTGCATTTATATTAGCTCTTGGATTGATTTATGTATTTGAAGGTAGAGAACCTTGTGGTCTTTGATTGAGAAGCATCATAAACCTCTTGTTTTTTTCCTCATGCATAGCTCTTATTTGATCTTATGTTCTCTTCTCACTCTCACGGATCCTTCTTTCGGTTTCTTGGTTCATCTTTTAAAGTATCTCAAAAGTATCATTTTGCCCATATCCTTGATTGTGTCCTTGATTGTGGCCTTGATGATGGAAAGGTGGAGGTGGTTGGTTAAATTCTTGATTATTTGCATGAAAGTAGTTTCCTTGATATTGAAAGTTATTGGGTGTTCTTAAGTTGTTGTGTCCTTGGTAATTTGGCTTAGGCCCTTGATTTCTTTGAAGCAATTGAGGAGGGTTTGTTTGGTTTTGGGTGGGTGGATGGTGTGGAAATCTGGCTGGAGCAAGGTAATTGTTTGATTTGTAAGAGAGATTGTTAGGGTTGATGTTAGGTTTGAAATGCTCTCTTTGTTCATCTTCATAAGCATAAAATTCACCTTGATAGTTTTGAACCTTGTCACATTGTAGGTAAGAATGAGATCCTCCATATATCTAACAACTTATGGTAATAGCATTCACATCATTGGAAGAGGAATTGTTCAAAGAAACACTCCTAAGGGCTTGAATCATCTCTTGTTTGTTCTTTTCAATGACTTGAAGTATCTCATTGTGACTCTTGAGGAGTTTATTATCAAAGGATGTATGAGCACTCTCTTGCACAACATGGACCCCCTCATCTCTTTAGTTATTTGTTTGCACCATGGATTTAGTCTCAATGATATCCCATGCTTCTTATGTGGAATTGGAAAGAATGTTCCCACCCGCGGAGGAGTTGAGGGAATCTTGATGATGAGGTCTCAATCCATTGTAGAAGGTGTTGATTTGGTGAACTTGGTTAAATCCATGGTTTGGGCATTTTCTCAACAACTCTTTAAACTCTTCCCAAGCCTCACTAAAGGTTTGATCATTCCTTTGTTGAAAACCTATGATTAGGTTTCTCAAAGCGGTGGTCCTTGAAGGAGGAAAGAACTTATTCACAAATTTCTTGGTAAAATCCTCCCAAGTGTGAATGCTCTTAGGAGGTTGTCTATCTAGCCAATACCTAGCATTACCCTCTAAGGAGAATGGAACTAAGATCAAATTAATGGCATCATGAGGGACCCCATTATACTTAAGTGTATTGCGTATGGACAAAAACTTCTTGATATTATCATAGGGGTCATCCATGGGTCTCCCTAAAAAGAGTGTAGAAGAAACCAAAGTGATCATATGTGTCTTAAGCTCAAAGGTGTTTGCGGTAATCTCGGGTATAACAATAGCATCGGCGTTTCACTCCACATTTGATTGGAGGATCTCCATCATTGGTCTATTATCAACGGCGGCCATGGCTTCTTGTGTGTTGTTCAAAGCACGATGCTCGGGATCGGCTTGATGGACGGTGTTGTTCTTGTTCTTGTTCTTTTTCTTGTTCTTCCTTTTGGGAAGAAGGGGTTGTACACCAAAAAGTATTTGTGCACGCGCTCGAGTGCGCATGCAACTCAACTCGAGGAGTGAGAGAGGAGCTCTCGATCGACTTTGGAAAAGAAGGTATTATCCTTTCCGAGATTCAATAAAATATCCACTAGAAAATATAATATATATATATAAGTAATAATTGGGTGGAAAAACCCCCACTAAGCTTTCCTTCTTAGAATACTCACTAGTGAACGGGGGGAATGAGGTGGCGCGTAGCTCTTAAGTACCTTTTTCCCTTAAGCTTGCATTTTATAGCAAAGCCGCCTATCTATTCACTTTAATAGTTCGTATTCTTTGAATTCTTGCCTATTGGAAGTATTTATATATTTTTTCCTTTAATTTACTTTGATCGATACACGAACTTAGGACCGGAACGCCCCTAAGCACGGTGTATTGCCTCGGCAATACTTATGGAAGTATGTGTATTGGTTGTTCGTAGTACGTATATGTATCTACATATAATAATATATCAAAAATATTTTTGTATTTATTGAGGTTTTTAAGAAAATACTATATGTACGTAAAAACGATGGTAACCAATATATACAATATATTTTTGGTGTAATATTTTATGAAAAATATTACTTTTTGAATTTTTTATTTTTTTGGTTCAATTCTTAGGAAAGAATTGATTTTGTAGTTTTTTATTTTTTATATTTCTATATTTTGGATTTTTTTATCTTTTGGATTTATGATACGTAAAAGGAACACTCACAAGGTGAACTGATCCCAAAATCCAATCGAAACCGTCAATCAATCGCCAATCGTAATGTCATGAATCGGCAGCGGCGCCATTTAATATATGATCTTTTCAAGTTCGTATTTCCCAACTCACAACAAATTGAAAGTCCAACTAATATCAAGTTTTTAATTGTTTTTGTTTTTTAATAAGGATTTGGTATCTAGGTCTAATTCAAAGAATCACGTAAAAAATGGTAAAAATAGTATCACTGTGTAACCGTACTACACTAAAAACAAATTGCAATTACCACACTTAAAGCAAGAAGTACAAGTCTTTAATGCACAAATGGTAAAAATTAACCAAAATGTAAAGTAAGTAAAAATGCAAGGACTAATTATGTAAATTCAAAAAGTAAAAGGGCTAGAAATGTAAAATGTAACAAACTATAACAACCAAAAAACAAACTTGCAAAAAACTGATTAACAAAAATGTAACAAACTCAAACTAAAAGGACTAAACTATGCAAACCCTAAAAAGTTCAATTTTACAAAGCTGATTAATACATCCCCAAAGATTAGGGACTCGATTGCAATTAAATAAGAAATATTAACAAAAACGGGTTACAAGACTTCAATAAGCTCGTGTTAGCTTATTTCTTGACCAAATCAGCTCAAACTTTTTGCAAAAGACTAAAAATTGAATTTAAGCTAGGTGTGTCAAAGGAAATAAACTGAAAGATAGTAAAACTCAAGATAGCTTTTCTCAATAAGCCCAAACTAAGCTATAAGCTGAATTAGACATTCACAAATGGACTTTTTTACTGAAAATGATTTATCAAGCTACAAGGAGACTGGAATGTCAAAAAGTATGGAAAATGATCCAGCCAATAAGTTGGATTCTCAAAATAAGCACAAAGTGCTTAACGTTGACTTTTGTTGACCAACTTTTTCCAAAAAGCCGAAAACTTCCAAAAGGCCTTAAAACAAGTTTGTACACAGGAATGTGAAAGAAAATTACAAGTTTTATGAAGTGGAAATATGGGAACTGGTTCAACAGTTTGGACTTATCACAGGGAAATGAAAATGCTCAGCAGCTTATCAATAAGCTA
Organism: Glebionis coronaria; assembly: GCA_025667525.1. Taxonomy (NCBI): domain Eukaryota; kingdom Viridiplantae; phylum Streptophyta; class Magnoliopsida; order Asterales; family Asteraceae; genus Glebionis; species Glebionis coronaria. The sequence goes on from CM046878.1 coordinate 249,637,928, forward strand.
ATATCTTGCTCAATTCTTGATATTGTATGGTTACCTTAGTAAGACTGAAAGCTTATATGTTGAGCTTGATCTAGAAACAAAATTCAGCTTATAACACTCACTAACAAAGAAATGAGAGTGGATTAAAATCTGCTTGTTTAACTAATGAATATTTGACCCAAAGTTTTTATTGGCTATTTTCCTGTTTGAAAAATTCTTTGACTACAAAACTTAGAAAAGTAACTTGTAATGATCTACTGAGTATGTGTGAACTCAACAACTAATCACAAAAGCTAAACCACAAAAACAACTTTGATCCAAACACCACTTTATGACTGATATGAAAACTTTCTCAAAGACTTATTGATCAAAAGTTTATGAAATCATTAGAGAGATATCTAAACTTGTTTACCAACTCAAATGAACCACTAATAAGGTACAAACCAGCAAGTTAACTCTATAAAACTCAGAAAAGCAACTAATGATAGTTAAAGCAATGAAAATCTAAATTTTAAGCTAAGACTGATTTAAGAACTAAGTAATCAACTAACAACTATTAGATCATATCAAATACACCAAAAGAACACTAAATTACTCACAATTCAGCAGTTAAACTTTTATTCTAAGAATTTAGCATGGCAAAGCAATTGAGTGGAACAAAAATGAGACTTTTGATTCCTTTTAGCTATGAAGCCTCCTCTAATGGAGTAGTTAGGTGCTGAGCCAACTAATATCAACAAAAACACCAATGATCAACCACTAGCAAACATACAATCATCATCATCATCTAGAACTGATCACCCCTGCATCATTCTGCTATTCTGAACTCATCTGGCTAGGAAATGAACTAGAAAACGTCTTGGTCAACAAACTTTCTTCCAAAACACTCAAACAGGTCCTATTAATTTGATATGATCAATAGAACCTAAGTAGTAACAGTGTAGATAGGATATGCAATAAAGAGAAGAGAATTGAGATGAAAAGTATGTTTATTAATGGAAGGAGTTGGTGATAAGTTTTTTATAGGCTAACTAACTAAGTCAATCACTTGAGATTAGTAACTAACTAAAACTCTAACTGAAAGTGAGGGAAAATGATTAAGTGTGTGTAAATTCACACACTAAGTACAATATACAAATGAGATAAAACTGGGAGCATTTATAGAAGAAATCTGAAGTTAGTTGGGGATGAGTGACGTGTGGGAACCAATCCCCAGCTTCCACGTGTACTAAATCTCTCAATTGGATTTTCTAGATGAAGAACAAATTTGAGGTTCTTCTATTGAGTGGATTTCAACTTAATTCACCACTTGGAATAGATTCGCCTTTTGATTTTAAGCAAGTTTGATGTTGAAACCTTCTTCTGAAACTCACACCTCCTCATTCTTGATTCTGGGCGCGTTTGAGTTTGAATGATCCACGTGTGATGTTGTAATTGGAAGAGAGGGTGAAACACAGATCGTTATCTGAAAAGTGAATTTCTATTGGTTGAATATTGAGTAGTGGGGTTACACTGTTTGGATTTGGTTATTTATTATTGGCGGCTGTTAGTGGCCAGGTGGCTATGACGTGGAGATCCAAAGGGAAAGAATGGACGCCTCTCATTGGTCCATTATGTGTATACATGGACCAGGCATAAACTTCTCATACTTTTGGCAAATTCAGTCCTTATTGTTTAGGCAGATTCATAACTTGAGCTCCAACATTCATAAACTTGACAATTTTGGCCCTTTGACTTGTTGTTTGACCATAATAAGCCCCTTGACTTGTTAACTTTTAAAGTTGACCATGTTTGACTTTGTTCTTGACTTTCCCATATTTGCACTTTTAGTCCTTCAACTTTGAAAGTTAGCAAGAAAGGTGCTTTGATTTTGATTGGCTTGTCACTTTTCATCCTCCTTTTGTCTTTTCTTCGTCAATAAAGTCTTGATTTCCTTGTTTGCTCCATAATTATATCTTTTTACCTACACAAGCACAAACAACAAAACATACCCATAATACGGCTTTTATAAATCAAAAATCAGGTATTTTGCTTTGTGTTTTAGGGTTATTTGTGATATAATTGAGATGATATTTCACTTATATCAACCGGATATCATGTTTAGTGTTTTCCTTTGTGCTCGCATCCAAGAGGCTCCCAAAACCTCTCACCTTGAAGCAGTTAAGCGTATCTTCTGATACATTAAGGGCACTATACATTTAGGATTATGGTATTCTAAAGGGACCGGTGTAGAAACCATTGTCTACGCGGATTCGGATCATGCGGGAGACTATGTGGACCGGAAAAGCACTAGTGGAGTTTGTACCTTCATGGGTTGTTATTTAACTTCTTGGTTCTCCAAGAAAGAAACCGCTCTTGTTATATCCACCATGGAAGCCGAGTATCTGAGTGCCGGTAAAGCTTGTCAACAAGCTCTACGGATGAAGCAAGCGCTTGTTGATTACGGAATTTCTCTTGATGATGTTCCCATCATGTGCGACAAAAAGGGTGAAATATACCTTAGCAATAATCCCGTGCAACATCGCAAACTAAGCACATAGAGATTCGCCACCATTTTTTTTAGAGATAATGTTCAAAAGGGGAACATTTCGATCGAAAAGGTGCCCTCGGTAGAAAACTTAGCCGACATCTTCACTAAGCCACTTAAGAGGTAACCTTTTAATTATTTGTGTCTAGGTCTAGGTTTAATGGAACATATTCCTTAATTATGCATTTTAATTAATCAAATCTTTTTCTCTTTTAAGTCTTTTCTTTCTTTGAGCTTTTGAGTATCGTAAACTCTTTGGAAAACTTCTCTTCTCTTTTTCAAAACTCTCAAAGTACTTTAGAAAATGTTCGAGAAACGTTTTTGCATTGTTAATTCAATCTAAAAAAAAAATTCATAGCTTCTTGCTATTCAAAATGAGCTTACATAATTCATATGTATGGGTCTCTCAAATATAGCAAGAACAAAAGAGAACTATGGAGGATCATTGTGTCATGACTTTGTGTCTAGTTCTACACACCTCCTACATCGATTTTCTTTAAAATCCATGTATTTTGGTCAAAACCTTGTTTGGTGATTTCTTGTGTGTTTTCTTTGTCTATCTTATCTTCTAAGCATATCTCTATGATTAGTTAGACTAGAAAAATAGGATTTGCTAAATTGGAAAATCCTCCCTCGTCACCAAATTTAACCCACTATGGGTGGTTCTATATTGAAACCGTGGTTCCCTAGAGATAAGGAACTACCAATGGTGATAAAGAACCGCGCCCAGTAATCTCTTTTTTGGGTATTCCTAAAACTCCAAATTTGTTCCAACACTTTTTGGAATCTTTGTTTCAACCCTTTGACCACCCTTAAAATATCTTGGGCTTTCTCTATTTAACCTTAAGCATTTTTCATCCTTCCTCGAATCAAAATGTCTTATTCCCCAATTGAAAGCTTTGATTCTCCTCCATTCTCTCCAATTGCTTTCAATCCCAATTCACCCAAGAACGCTCAAAATCACATCTCTTCTTCTTCGAAGAATGTTGATTGTAGAACTTCTTATATTCCACCACTAGCCTTTAGTGTTCTTCCTCCTTCAAATGATAATGTCATGCATCATGGAACATATTGTTATTGTTGTCAATATCAACATCTTGTTATGGCTCATATCTATGAAGAGTTGAATTACATCAAGAGTCTCTTAGTCAAACCTCCTCTTCACTATGACTATGAGATCTCAACCAAGAAACCATCAACTACTTCCGCCACTGCCTTGTCTTTTATCTAAGCATTAGTTGATTATTCTCAAGACATCTAGTTCAAGCAAATCTTAGAGTTCTAGTTTAACTATGATTTGATTTATGCTTTTCTTTTGACTTGTGTTTATGTCTCATACATCTTTGTATGATTTATTTCCTTGTATCTCTCATCATGTTTTCTTTTAACATGACTTATCTTGGATCTTTTGTCTCTTCTCTTAATTTTTTTTGTGTGATCTTTGCTATATCTTGTTGGGTGTCTCTTCTCTACTACTAACCCTTCTATGTAGCTTGTCACCATATATTGATTCCTTGGTGCCCCAAGCAAGGGGGAGTACGCACCAAGGGGGAGCATTTACAAAGTCCGGTTCTTTTCGTATTTAAAGACTTTTGCACCCTTTTTGCTTCGACAAAGGGGGAGAAATGATATAAACTCGTCTTTGAAAATCTTGTTTTATTAGGTGATTGAGTTTATGTTTTGTCGGAATCAAAAAGGGAGAGATTGTTAATGCAATGATACCTAAAAACATTACTTGCATTTTTCGGTCTCGCTTTGTTTTGATTACGACAATATGTAAAAACAAGAATCTACCAAAACAACGAAAAACGAGTTCTTGAGTTCAAGTATTTTTCATTTCAACCATTATCACTTAAGGTATGAACATACAAGTACTCATCCTAATTAAGTGATTAAGGATTTAATCTTTTCTTAAAACTCACTTTTTATCAAGTGTGACAAGTTTTTTATTAAACTTTCGTTTTATAAAATTAATTATTTGAAAATTTGAGATTTGAAAATGGTATATTCTATCTTGGTTTGGAATATCCTTTCAGGATATTTTAATCCCCAAATTCGAACCAATCCACTAAAAGACAAAAGGGATCGGAGTCTATGCAGGCGGTTCCTTAGCTCATATGGCGGCTCATTATCGATAAGGAACTGCGGGCTCTAATAAGGAACCGCGGGCAGATATAGCCGTTAGATGTTTGTCTTATAAATAGTGGACCATTCTCAGACTTTCAGTTCACCTCTTTTGCACATACATTTCCAGATTCTTTCATACTTCTTAAATCACTCAAATCCTTGATCATTTGTTTGATTACTACTTGTTTAGAAGTGAATCTTTCTCCTCTCATCTTTTCCTCTCAAAGTGAAAAGAGAAGAACACTATCATCCTTGAAGTGTTGTGTCTACCTCAAAGATCCATTGAAGATCCAAACTTATTTATTCATTGTTGTGTCATTTTTGTGAAGATCCAAGTAGTTGTGTCTATTTGGAAGTTGTGTATGTGCTAAGGTTAATACTTGATCCTTAAAGTCTATTGGTGTAGATTGGTCCTAGCTAAGATTAGGGCTCGACTTTTAGCTTAGATTCGGAAATTGGTTAAGCGACGTTGTGTACGGTTTCTCCACCTTAAGGAGCTTGTTGATTAGTGAACTCTTGAGTAAGGAGTACTCGAGGAGTGGAGTAAGAACGAGGAGTGAGCTTCGTTGTCGAACCACTATAAATCCTTGGTGTTTGGTTTGATCTTTCCTTCCCTTATCTCTTTACATTCATTATTCTTATACTTGTGATTATTAGTTTATTTGCACTATACCTTGTTCATATTGTGTATAAGAAGGTTTCACATAAATACTCAAGTCTAAGTTTTTGAAAAAGATTTTTTTAAAACCAATCTTTAACATGTAAACTTAAGAAACTACTCAACCCCCCCCCCCCCTTTCTAGTTTCTACACGACCGATCGTACGTATTGATAGTCCTTCAACATGGACTTCTTTTCCTATAAATGATTAGGATTCCCCGTTTGCAGCCAAATGTTTTCCCCAGTATATGTTATAAACTTTACATGAATTGCCATGATAACTATGTTAAATTGCCTGAGCTTTATATACATGCATGACCAGTTCTAACTAGTTACGGAGGTACCGTGACCATGACACTTGAGGCACTGGTGTCATGACTCCTCTGTGGGGGAGTAATTTCTCGTAGCGTCCCTTTTATTTCAGCTTGGCCATTTATCAGTATTATCAGTAGGGTGTATGGGTGCATCATAGTTTATCAGTTTACACTTTATTAGGTGAATGTGGTGTGTGATATACATCCTTCACATTGGAGTTGATCCCTCCACCCAGCTTATCAGTTAGAGGTCACCCCTCTACAGCATGACGAGGTCACCCCTCTATGTATTCCTACATACGTTATTACAGCACATGACCTATATAAGCTCTTGGCACTTAAAATACAGTAATTAAATGTTTTCATATTAAATAGTTAATAGTTCAGCTTTATCGATTATAAACCAGGTTTTCCAGAACATACACAGTTTCTGCTGCATTTTACTTATCAGTCTTTCAGTTTCATTACTTTCTTTTACCTGTTCAGCTTATATTCTAGATCCTTCTTTTGTATTCTAGATATTCCTATCATGTCATTATATCCATTCACTGAGTGTATTGCTCAGCCGTATTTTCTTTCCATGACTCATACGGCATGTACCCAAGGACGGACTGGAGCATTTAGGGGACGTGCATAGGATGGGAGCTACCTTATACTTCTATTCCTTTTGCATTTCATTTACTTTATGCCGAATTTTGAGTTTATGTTTAGGAGCCGATGTTTGATTCCGGATTTCTTTATGGTCATGTATGCTTTATTACATATTCCTTGCATGCTTTGATGACACGCCATAATTATCACGTAACGGTCTACTTATCAAAGTGGGGCGTTACAGTTATGGTATCAGATCCAGGTTCAACCTGTAGGCTCTAAAACTTGACCTCTGACTGGTGGGTAGTCACTGAAAACTTCCTAGATTTTGGCGTTGTTATCTTCCATGTTTCTCATGCATCTATTAGTCAGTTTTTCTTAAATTTTGACTAAGTAAAAGGTTGGTACAGGACTGGCCATATTTAGTCGCATGTGCTTTTCAATCGAATTTTGTTTGGTGAACCGACCATAGGCGTTCACTTTTGCTCTTTCAGATTTTGTTTTGGTGAACCGACCAATAGGCGTTCACCCTTGCTCATATCAGATTCATGTTTTTAGTCGAATGTTATTTGGTGAACCGACCCATAGACGTTCACCTTTGCTCATATCACGATGTTCATTGAAGTTTGACTAGTATGGATTGGACAACATCCATCTACATTTAGTCCCTGATTTTAAATTCCGATACATGACATTTCTCGTAAAATTTTGACAAGTATGAATCGAATCAGAATCATCCATACTTAGTCACATGTCTTCTCCTTCGAATTTGGTGGATTGAACCACAGCCAAGTTCTCACACTCTCATGTTGATGTCATTTTCATGCTGATTCAGTTTCATGTGTCTTTATGAGGATTATGTTATCAGCAGCGTGATGATGTTTTCATGCTAAGATGCGGAAGGATTACGGTAAAATCATGTTTCATGATAAATCATGTTTGGTCTTCATCAATCATGTCTTCATACTGACCATTGTTGAAACTCCGCTTAATCATACTTTTGAGCCTCTATACAACCAGCATTAAGTCTATACAGGAATTGTCAACCTATCATGTTACTCGTTTCAGTTCAGTTTGCTAACCGTTTAAATCAATTTATTTTCCGTTGATCATGTCAGACGATTGACACCAGTATCGATCATCTCAGTAAATTGCCATCGGAGCCATGTATAGTTTTTCATGTTTACTCCATGTACGGTATCTCAGGTGTACTACATGTACCGTATTCAATGTGTACTTCATGTACAGTATTCCAGGTGTACTCCATGTACCTTACTCCATGTGTATTGTTAATCGATCCTCAATCATCTCATGCGTTTCCACTAGTCGATATTCTACCAGATGTTGATGCTGCTCGTAATTTGAAGATTTTACCTGATATTGTTGCTGCTAACACTTCGAATACCTCACGAATGCTGATGTTGCTGATACTTTGGAGATTCCACAAGATGCTGATGTTGTTTGTATTAAGAAGACTCTATAGAGCAAGGACGCAAACTATAGATTTGAAATTCCAGATAATAATATACTTCAACCATCAGACGCTACCATCCCAATCCATGCCCTTACTTCCTCAGTTAAGACGTCACACGTCACACAGCTATTCTTTCAGTTAGAAGAGTGGGAACCGGTACCGAGCCGGCCACTCAGCATAATAGTTACATGAATCCCGGTCATGACAATGACCGTCATGAAATTGACAGAAAAGGCGGTAGTAACAACCACCGTGTTAATTATTAATCAGTAATTAACCATCAGAACTCCGGTACGGACGTAACCAGAAATACAGAGGTCAGCAGTCTAACCGGTCCGCCAATCCTAGAAGTTACCAAATTTTTTTCAACCTTATTCTTATCCACCTGCCAAAACACATGTCAAGACATCAGTCAAGACACAGCTCTCAAGTATTATTTCGGAAGACACATGTCAGGAGACCAATCATGGTACATGTCATACAAAAATCTTCTCAAAGTACGATTCAAAACTCACAACGCCAGTGTGTCTTCTAACCAGGCCCTCAGAAATTCAGGGTACCTCCAAGGGGGTATACCTATTCTTTTATGCCACGCATAAATTAGACCATTAAAAATTCAGTGCGGGAGTATTGTCCAGGTTAGACATGTAGTGTTTGTTCTGTGAGGTTACAGACGATACACATTCAGTGAGATCTGCCACGTTTACTTCACGTATTCACATGTCAGCTTTATCTTAAATCAGGTATTTCCTACCTTCCAGCCAGAAAAGATTTCATAATATCACCCATATTTTATAAAGGTTTTCCTTCCAGTTGACGACGAGATCCGTCATACTAACTCCTGAATACATTCATTATTTTTACTCCCAGAAAAATTAGTACAAATTGTTTCTGCTTTACAAGCGCGTGACTCATTATTCCAAAGCTGCGAAGACTTTCTAGCTATCAGTTATGACCCGATTTATGAAGTTACTTAAATCCATGATCAGCGGATTATTCCAGAGTTTTCAGATGTAGTTCCAGAAGGATTTCTAGAAATTCCTCCCTAACCACGAGATGGAGTTTAACATCGAGCTTGTCTGAAGGATATAACCTGTTTTCAAAACTCTTTATCACAGGGCTTCAGCTGATTTAAAGGAGTTGCATGATTAACTACAAGAGTTGATGGATCGAGGCTTTATTCACCCGAGTGCACCACCATGAGGTGCACCGTTTCTATCTTTCAGGAAGAAGGCCGGTAACATGAGTGTAGAAACTAGAAGGGGGGTTGAATAGTTTCTCTTCGGTTTATCTCCTAATTAAAATTCCTTTTAATTAGGTGAGTGCCAAAACTATCTTTTACTTGAAAGCTAGTTGCATAATGATTAGGTTCAGTTCTAATGCATTAACAATAACAAGTAGTAATTGTAATGATAATGGAAGTAGGTAAGCAGTATGGAAGGAAACAACCTAATAAGAAGACACCAAGATTTATAGTGGTTCGACAACGAAGCTCTATCCTCGCTCCTACTCTACTCCTCGAGTACACCTACCTGAGATTTCCACTATATCCACAAGCTCCCTTCTTGGAAGAGAAAACCTTACAACGTCGCTTACATTATTTTCCGACACTAAGCTAAATGTCAAGACCTAATCTTAGATAGGACCAATCTACACAACATCGCCAACTTCACCATTTTATGACACAAGGCTAAATGTCGAGTTCTAATCAAAAGGTAGAACCAATATTCACAACGTTGCCTACTTCACCATTTTCTGACACAAGGCTAGATGTCAAGTTCTAATCCAAAGCTAGAACCAATCTTCACGACTCTTCACTTTGAAGCTAAGTGAGAATTTCACACGACACAACTACACATCACTTTGTAGTTTAGTGAGAACTCACAAGACACAACTACATCACTTTATAGTTTAGTGAGAACTTACATAACTCATTACAACTCAACTAAGCATATCCAAGTACACACATGTAACTTGGATGTATACAAGACAAATCCAAGCACACACATATGCAATGGATTTACACAACACTAATCCAAATATTCAGAAATAGCTTGGATGAACACCACTAGTCCAAGTATTCATAAATACATTGGATCTACACAAGACACAAATAAACAAATGATGAACATGACTAGATCTTTAGGAGAGAATGATCTTCAACAAGGCTTCATCTTTAATCACATCACAAGTATGTGAGTGATCTTCTCTTTGGACAAGGTAAAGAAGGATATCAAGAGGATAATCATAAGTAAACATACTTAACACATTAAGTGATAATTTACAAATGATTAGGATTAGAAAAGAGAAAGAAGGCTGAAAGAAATGTCCAAAAAGGGTTATGGAAAATGCAGATTTGATCCACTATAAATAGAAGACAAAAACCAACGGCTAGCTGCATACGGTTCATTATTGCACTAGGAGGTTCCTTATCAATAGAGAACCGTGTAGGCACTTAAGGAACCGCGGATGTAGACTCCGCTCCTTTTTGTCTTTTAGTGGATTTGAAATATCTGAGGTAGTTTGAAACCTTCAAAGGATATTCTTATGGAATTTGGAATATGCCACATTCAAATTTACTTTTACCATTTTAATAAAACATTTTCTTAAAAATAAAGTTTATTAAAAATCATTTGTCACATTTGTCAAAAGTGAGTCTTAAGGCTCACTTTTATTATCACTAATCATGATTAAGATATGTTAGTGTAATAATTATTACCTTGATCATAGTTTTTGTTAGATAATTCATTTTACGATTGTGTTTGACAATAAATGTCTTGTATTGTTTGTTGTGATCAAAACTAAGAAAGATTAGTTAACACTAATAATGTTTTTAGGCATTACTTGCATTAACAATCTCCCCCTTTTTGATTACGACAAACTATAAACTCATTTACGTAAAATACAAAATTATTCGAATTATTAACGAGTTTATTCACTATCATTTCTCCCCCTTTGTCGAAGCAAAAAGGTTAGCACAAGTCTTTGAAGAAGAGAAGAATCGACTTTGCTAGTAGCTCCCCCTTGGTGCTTACTCCCCCTTGCTAGGGGCACCAAGTAAAAGAGCTAAGGTAACATACTACACAAAGGTTAGAAGATAGAAAAGAAACACTAATATATATATATATATATATATATATATATATATATATATATATATGTGTACTACCTACTAAATAACTTGAGAAGGAGGAAGAAAAGAAATCTTAAAATAGAAGTAAGTATTTGCTAAGTATGTCCAAAGAGTGTGTGTTGACAACATAAAAGTTTAATTGGTGGAATAGAGGAAGAAAAGAAACATCCAAACCAATTGAAATGATTAAAATGTCAAAGGGTTAAAATTTTTGAATTTCTGGAATCACCCATAAGCAATTTTAAATTTTAACCAAGATCAACTCTTTAATACACACAATATGATTATTTAAAGCAAATAATTTGGAAACTAAACCACAAAGCATAAACTACTCTAGTAGTGATAATCTTCCAAGATTGCTTAAGTTTTATTGACTCAAACAACTAAATTACAAAATGTGCCTTAGTTGGAAAATAAAGACGACGAGGCATCATTCGAAGTTTTGTTCATGGAACGAAAACTTTGAGAGGAGGTCGAGTGAGAAGGAATTCAAGGAAATTTAGCTTGTCATAAACATGAGCAAGTTCAATTTTTTTAAATCGACAACGAGCACACGAGGATCCAGGATGTAAAATAAAGTCGTTATATGTGGAAGGACCATCAAGATGAGAGTTTAGTGGAGAGGGAGATGATGGATAAGAAATGTTTTCACAATGCCTAGTGAGGTTTGGGAAAGAAGATAGGTCATTTAGTTGTGGAGTGTTGAATGGTTTTGGTGGTGGTGGAATAATTTCCTTTTCTCCGGTAAATGGATTTATAGAGTAAGTCTCATTCTAATATTTGATCGGAGAGAAAGAATAATTCTTAGAAGGTTTGGGAGAAGAGGAATCATGAGGATTCTTGTTTTTCTTGATCCAAACGGGTCGAACCGAGATTTTTGGTTTCTTGGGAAGCTTAGAAGAAGAAGTTTTAGGTTGAGAAGATTCTGACAAAGATATGTCAAGGTTAGGAATGGAAGAGTTAGACATTGTGAGGGATGAAGAAGAGAACTCCCAAAAGAGTAGAATTTAAAGAAAATAGACAAGGCAAAGATTTGAAATGAAAACAAAAGGTTTTAAGGAATGTTTAGCCAAATTGGATAAACAAAGAATCTTGACAAAGACAGTGGTCAAAGAAGAAATACCAAAAATAAGCCAAAACGGGCTTGCCGTCTGCGGTTACTTAAAGGGACCGGCGGTTCCATATCGATATGGAGCCGCGCGGCTGCTATTCAGCCACATACAATGGACTTGAAACCATGATTTTTCAAAGTTTTGAAGAAAAATAAGACTCTTTCAAAAATTTGCAAATCTTGGATTTTTACCTCTTTTAGCACTAGAATATGCTAGGGTTGCATAAAAGCAACACACTCACAAAGAGTATCTTAAAAAAGGGTTACAAAATATTTAGATAACATTTTGAACCAAATTTTTAGTCAAGTTTTAGATGTTGTGATAGATTTAGGTTGAATTTTAAATAAATTGAAGTTGATTAATGTGACCACATAGGTTGAAACACATAAAACTAAATCCATAGAACATCTTCATGAAAAACTCATGAAGGAAAGGAAATACAAGAAAAGAAATAACAACTAACTAATACAAAGTTAGCTTAAACTAGTTATTGTTAGCATAGTCTTCTTTGGCTTGATTTTCTTTAAAAAAATATTTATTTTTTAAAATCATCATTCATCTCCTAGGAGGAGGAGGATTGGCAAATAGGTTCAACAAAAAGCTTCGCAACTTGATGTGAGCCCCAATCATCTCCAACCTAAGGATATCAATGAGGTGGAAGTTGTTCAAGCAACAAGGACAATTGTTTCCATTGTGCATGAAAAAGTCAAACAAATGTGGATCACCCAAGAAGCGGGAAATGGGAACACCCAAAAGAGGAGTGTTTGAGGGAGGAGGAGGTGGTGGAGGTATAGTGTCCAAAGGTGATATGGGTGAATTTGGTGGAGTGAAAGGAATAGGCTCAAAAACAAAGGGAATGCTTTGATGAGGTTGAGGTTGAGTATTCACATCCAAGGGAGGACTAGGAGTGAAGGGTGAGGACAACTCATTCATTCTTGATTGGAATGAGGAAGAGGTAGAACCATGTGAATGGTTGGTACCATGAGTTGAGTTGGTCTTGCATGGAGCAAGGGGTGGTGAAAGTGATGAAGAGATGAAAATAGGAGAAGTTTCACTCTTGGGTTTGTGAGAAGATGGAGAACCAAGTTTAGGAAACTTGAATTTCATCTTAAGGTTTCTTTTGGAAGAGGATATTTTGGGAGAGTTAGAAGTTCTAGTGGACACCATGGTTGTGAAAAGGTTTAGAAAGAAGTTTAAAGGATGAAAAACAAGATCAACAAGGAAGGGTTTAAGAAGAGGAAGGGATGATCCAAACTAGTAATGGGTCAAAATCATTTTAGGTGAATAATGAAATTAGGTAGCCTAGTTTAGGAAAGTGCATGTTTTTGCAAAAAATTTATCAATGTTTATAGTTTATAAATATTAAGGGAAAACAGTGTAAAGCAAAGATTCTCTCGGAACAAGTGATGGCGGTTCTTTATGTAGGTGCGCGGTTCGTTATCGCTAAGGAACCGCGGGGAAGATAAAGAACCACCCCCAGTGGGTTCCAAAAAATACACTTCCTGAAACACTTGCTAGCCCAGATTTTACTCAAAGGTTTATCAAGCCAAAGTGAACTATTAATCAAAATCTAGGAAGCTAACTAACACATAAGATGCACAAAGCTATGTAAATCTAAAGATCGATAACATAAGCACCTAGGATTAAAATAGTAGTCAATCCAAACACATAGTATTAGTTAATACACATAACATCCTAAAAATAAAGAAAGATAAAGAGATAGTTGAACAATCCAAAACATGTTTACAAACATGTTAACCATGACTATCCAAAGCTTCACTTCTTCTTTTTGCTGCAAAACCCGCATGCTTTTACCATTAATAGTACCCTTTAGATCGTACGTACAAGACCTTTCCTTTTATAACATGTTTACATTCACGTATAGGAAAATTAAGTATTACGTACGTGTTAGAACACGATAAGTATTTATTACGTATGAACACACAATAATTATTCAAATAATAATTATAATCACGAACATGCGATCATGAAATCATGAACGTATTTTAATCACGAGCTAATATTAATTACGTATTTATATATTTATTACGAACACGAATAAATATATTGAGTCACGATCGAAAACTAATTAAATTACGTAAACTACATAACACGTAATCACGGACATTTAAACGATTATTATTATTACTACGTATATTAAACTACACGACAAGTAATTACGTACATATTTACTTTTTCCACGTATATAAAAAACTATGAAAGTCACGACATTTAATACTCATGTACGCGTACCATTTTAACGAGATGTGATTTAATCAAAGTAAAATGTTATTCGGGCTGTTTTAGACAAAGAAGAAAAAGGAAGGACTTGGGCTCAAAGCCCAAGTGTGTTGTTTGAGGCGTGTATAACCAAAACAGACGGGGGGTATTTTTATTTTGGACAAAACACAAAACATTCCAAAAACCCTAAATCTAATATAATCAGCCGCCTCCTTTTTCTTCTTGTGCCTCTTTTGACGTGGGTTTTTCAACACCAAGAACCATAACACAAAATAAAACGCAGGGTGATCCAAGGAATCATGTTGAGTTCGTGTTGTTCAATCCTAAACCCTAACATGAAGAAAACAAGGTAAAACCCTAATTCGTTTTTTTTTCTTCTTTTAATTAATCTTGAATTCGATCTTTAAGGCTATTTAAAAACATGTTCAAATAATGAATCATGGAAGGGTTTCATTTTGATGTCGATGTGGGTGTTTGGCACACAAACCGAGAGTCAAGAGACTCTCGGTGGTACTTTATTCCCACCAACCTCAAGGTTGGGGTCCTTTTAGGCTAACAGTAGCAAACGGCAGCCAAACAGGGGGAACCATTGGCTGCGGTAATACTAGGTTTTTGTCCAAGTATCAAAATTCGTAGTCCCAAATCTCTTCGAATTGATTTCCAGTCTAAAGTGAGACTCAATTTCCTTTCGGTGAACAAGAGAATGGTTTGGTTTAGTTATCTATTTTTTAAACTAAATGCAAGTAATTAAAGTTGTCGTTGAGTAAAATGGAAATCTTAGAATTAAACTACAAATAAAAGTTTGCAACCTAGGAAACTAAAATGTAAATGATTTAAAACTAGAAAAGATGTTTGAAATATACTAAGACAAAAGGTGGGAAAGAGTAAATTTGAAACTTAGGAAAATAGAACAAAGACTAAAATAAATGCGCACTGCGATCGCACTCAGATCGCAACCATTCCATCGCAACTCCATCGTGACCTTCCATCTTAACTTACCATCGTAATCTGATCGCAATGGGGATCGTACCCACCAATTGCACTCAATGCGATTACAACAAAAGGGACTCGATCGTACTCACTAGTACGATGTGAGAGGCGATCGTACTACCAGATCGCAACCACGATCGCAATGAGTGATCGTGGTCTTTGATCGTGGTTCTGGATCGTAACAAACCGATCTCAATCAATGCGATCAAAGCAGGGAGGAGAAACCCGATCGCACCCCAGATCACAATAGGTGATCGTGGGTGTGGATCGTACCAGGGAAGGAACCAGATCGCAGCTGTGCAATCGTAATCAGATCGGGACCAAGTAAAACCCTCCTAAGATGGCAAAGGCGTCCAAAAGGAAATAAGCTCAAGCCAATAAGCAGTAACCAATAAGCATTTTCAAACTTATAAAAGAGTAAATAAGCACAATTCTAAAACTTTTGAAATCTAAAACATTCGAACTTCCATAAAACGGATTTAAGAACAATAAATCTTTTAGAAAAACTTAAAAAGTAAATAAGCCAAATAATCGAATAAGCCAATAAGCATGAAGAGCTTATAGCTTATACGTTCAAAAGCCTATGCAGAATAAGAAAGCTTAACCTTTTAATCACGAAACACCAAAATCAATACGAATCGAGAACCATTCGGATCAACCATGAACTTTCAGATTAAGAACAAAGTGAAATAAAGAAAGGTAGAAAGAGATTAAAGAACAAAAAGCTTAACTTGAATTAGATTGATGAAATCCAAATACAAGAGTGATTCAAACCTTAAACTTGAAAGAAAAAATGAAACTTAGTGAGAGAAAGTTGGAAAATTTCTCTCTCTAAAACTAGAAAGAAAGAAAAATATGAAAAAAACTAAAACTAGCTAACCACCCTCCTAATGTGATTAGGAGGGTATTTATAGGGAGATGGGAAGTGCATGTGTGGTGCTTCCTTCTTTCTTTTCTTCTAGACTCGATTTAATTCTTTGTCTTTTCTCGACGTCGTCTCGGGATTCGAACTTGTCTTAATAATTTTCTTCTTTAATTTAGACTTAAGTTCTTCGACTTCATTAAACTTCCGTCTTTAGACTTTTTCTTCGATAAATCTTCAGAATAGGTCTTGGACATCCGTTCTTTAAGCACTCTTGATCTTTTGACTTCGTCTTTTCTCGTTTTCTTCGATAAAAGTCCGTGAAAGCCCGTGTTTTCTTCCTTTTTCATCTGTTGGTCCTAAAACACAATAAAAACACAAACCACGCATAATTCCGACTTTTACGACATAAAATACACGTTTTGGTCTTGTTATTATTGGAAATAAGTGGTAAACGGATAAGTGTTTTCACACTTGTTAAATCCCCTACACTTGACCATTGCAATGTCCTCATGCAATGCATTAATATTAAAGCACTGTTTACATTTTCCATCATAAATTACCTACCTTGGCCTTTATTAAATTCTTAAACATTTAAGGAAAATAAGAGGGTAGAAAATAAGTAAAGAAATCAAAGACTTACATTGGGTTTTGGATGCCATGAATGTTTATCATCCTCAAGTTTCACGTTCCCAATACCAAGCTTAAAAACGAGATCATTGTTATTATAAGTTAGCAAACTAACACGAATTCATGTGGGCCAATTATTTACTTAGACTCCCTTATTCCTAGGTGTATCTCTTATATTTTATTTTTGTCTTGAACGATCACGAGGATGCATTGTTTGACTTATTTCGATAGTTATTTAGGCCGAAAATAAAGTGGACGATTAATCAATAGTTAGCTAAAGGACAAAATCTTTTAAAACTTCTTCTCGGGACCTCATAAAGTTCATATCTTGGCATAACTCGCTTCATGATTTGAGACCTTTCTCGGACCGATATTTGGCAGCGAATTCATACTTCGAATCTTTGAGAGACGTTCTTGAAATAATGGTCTTCTCTTCATAATAGGAATTTCTTCACTTGAAGTTTTGAGAGATGCTTCATATTTGGACCACGACTTCTTCATTCTTCTCCAATCTTTATTTTGGACTTTGATATACAACGATCCGCCTCCTTTTAGGACTTGGATCTATTTATCCTCATACCTTGTTAGGGCCTTTTTGGATAGACTTCTCCATGATCTTTAGGGGAGTATTTGCTTTTCGTCATGTGTCTCGATCCTTCAAATTGATTTTCGATAAATGATTCTTCACATCACTTTTGGATCTTTAGCAACAAAATGTAGCCCTCATGCCTTGTTAGGACCTTTTCGGACTCGCCAATCTTCGCGTCCCGCTTCAATAAGTTATGCCTTGGCTATGAACTCTAATTAATACCGAGCAACTTTTAAACGATCTTGGGCTAGAAGCTAAGTAACTTTTCAAATCGTACAACCTTATTTATTGCAGATAAATTTATTAACAAGCGATGGGAGAATAAGCTCATAATTAACTCACATAAACGCACGAAAGAATACCAAACTTATAATTGACTCTATCATCTCTCGTTCTCCACAGTTTAAAATCTCAAGGAATGAGACTCGTGGATGCTTAGCCTATTAAATCAAAGTTTTGGGTTTTCGAGTCATCTATAGGATCTTGCAAATTCTTGGACTTTTTCAAGTTAGAAATCGCATTTTAAAGTTCCCTTGATAAACAACTCTCTAGGATCCATTATAGGAACTTGCGAAAAGTTCTTGTTCTTAACCCGTGAGAGTTAAGACTTTCGCGTTTTAAAGCTCCCTATATAAAAGCCTAGCAAAACTTGACTTAAACACGTTAAGGATACTAGCTAGAGTAAACTTAGATTAGTAACTCGGGTTGAGTCAAAATATTCATGACTAAGAAAAATTAAAAACCACTTTATTAAAATTTATTCTAGCAAGGAAAGAAAATAATCATAACAAAGGAAAATGCAACTATACAACTAGGCCAAAATAGATTAAAAATTTTGAAAAATGTCGAAAAATCAAGTTTTCTGGTTAAAATGAGGACAAATTCATGGAAAAGACCACTTACTTCGATAGAAGTCCCCCCTACACTTGAGATAAACATTGTCCTCAATGTCTAAGCATGTGGGAGTAAACTCCCCTACACTTAGGACATTGTGCACTTTGTTTAAATCTTGCTAAGGAAAGGACAACTAAAGTGATTTCAATGTGAACATATAAAATATGTAATATTGAATCACAAGAGTTTAGGACAGAACCGGGAAAATGGGAACACGGGATCACGGTTCGTCAAATGTCATCAAGGGTGGATCTTTGAAGCTTTAATCCCTGCACAACACAAAAAACAAGACAACAAACACATACGGGGCTCCCTGCTACACTTATTATGAAAGCAGTAAAGGATAGATCACGGGTTGCCTCCCGAGAAGCGCGTGTTTTTGTTCACCGAGTCACGAGCCTGACTCGACCCAATTTAGTTCATGGGGAACGTGGTGAGGGATGGAATCATCTCATGGGAGATGTCCTCACCAAAGTATAACTTCAAACGCTGGCCATTCACCTTGAAATTGGGCCCATTTGGCTGAGAAAGCTCAATGGTACCATATGGAAAGACTTTGGCGACGGTGAATGGACCAGACCAGCGGCTCTTCAACTTGCCAGAGAAGATCTTCAACCGAGAGTTAAAAAGTAAGACTTGATCACCAACGTGGAACTCTCGGTTCTTAATTCTTACGTCATGAATGATCTTGGTCTTCTCCTTGTAGATTAGTGAGTTCTCGTAAGCTTCATTCCTCAGTTCGTGGAGCTCGTTGAGTTGAATCTTGCGAAGATCACTGGCTTTGTTGATGTCGAAGTTAGCCCACTTCAACGCCCAGTACGCCTTATGTTCCAGCTCGATAGGGAGGTGGCATGCTTTCTCGTACACAAGACGATACGGCGTACAGCTGATCGGGGTCTTATAAGCAGTACGGAAAGCCCACAAAGCATCATCAAACTTATCGGCCCACGCGGCACGATGCTCTCCCACAGTACGCTCCAAAATTCGCTTCAATCCACGGTTGGAAATCTCGGCTTGCCCATTGGTTTGGGGATGATAGGCGGTGGAAAGACGGTGATTGACACCATACTTAGCCATGACTCTTGCAAATTGATCATTGCAAAAATGAGTCCCGCGGTCACTGATAATAGCACGAGGAACGCCGAATCGAGCAAGCAGCTGCTTCAAAAAGTTCACAACTACCCTTGCATCGTTCGTTGGGAGAGCCTTAGCTTCAACCCATTTAGAAACGTAGTCAACGGCTACGAGGATGTACTTGTTCCCTTTGGATGATGGAAATGGCCCCATAAAGTCGATGCCCATACGTCAAAGATTTCACATTCTTGTATGAAATTTTGAGGCATCTCATCTTTATGTGTGATCTTGCCTTGGTGTTGGCAAGCATCACAATGCTTAACCATTTCGTGAGCGTCACGATAAATGGTGGGCCAATAGAATCCAGAGTCAAACACTTTCTTAGCGGTGTAGTTGGGACCAAAGTGACCACCAGTGGGTCCTCTATGGCAAGCAGCAAGGATTTACAAAGCTGCCGGTCCATCAACACATCGGCGAATGATCAGATCAGCACATTGTTTAAATAGAAAAGGGTCATCCCAAAAGTAAGTCTTAACATCATTTAAGAACTTCTTCTTTTGTTGGGATGTTAACCCTTTGATGAGAACACCACCCGCTAAGTAGTTTGCAATGTCCGCAAACCACGGGGTGTCATCAAGATTGAGATTTATAGACATTAAGGTCTCAAGGGGGAAAGAGTCATTGATCTCTTTGTTCGGATGATCCCCTTGATATGGATCCTCAAGCCTACTCAGATGATCCGCTGCTAGGTTTTCGGCTCCCTTTTTGTCACGAATTTCAATGTTGAATTCTTGAACGAGTAAAACCCAACCAAGAAGTCTTGGCTTAGAGTCGTGCTTAGTCATCAAGTACTTCAACGCGGAATGGTCCGTGTATACGATGGTGGTGGATAAAACAAGATAGGGGCGAAATTTTTCAAAAGCATAGACAACAGCTAAAAGCTCTTTTTCGGTTGTCGTATAATGCAATTGAGCCCCGGTCATTGTTTTGCTAGCATAGTGGATTGGTTGGAAGTGTTTATTCACTCTTTGGCCCAAAACCGCTCCAATAGCAAAGTCGCTAGCATCGCATATCAATTCAAAGGGTAGCTCCTAATTAGGGGTAACCAAGACCGGTGCCTTAGTTAGCTTATCCTTAAGAAGATTGAAGGCTTCGATACACTCTTTAGAAAAGATAAAAGGAGTATCTTTTTCCAAGAGGTGGGTCATCGGGCGAGCGATTTTAGAGAAATCCTGAATAAATCGACGATAGAAGCCCGCATGACCCAGAAAACTTCTCACACCCTTCACGGTTGAAGGTGGAGGTAATTTGGCTATGATATCAACTTTAGCACGGTCGACTTCAATACCGGCTTTAGAGATTTTGTGTCCTAGCACAATGCCTTCTTTTACCATAAAATGGCATTTTTCCCAATTCAGAACAAGGCGAGTGTCTTCGCACCGCTTAAGCATACGTTCTAAATTGGCAAGGCAAGAAGAGAAGGAATCCCCAAAGACCGAGAAATCATCCATGAAGACTTCCATGGTTTGCTCAACCATGTCATGGAAGATAGCCAACATGCACCTTTGGAAAGTCCCGGGGGCATTGCATAAGCCAAAAGGCATTCTTTTGTAAGCAAATGTGCCATAAGGACAAGTGAATGTTGTCTTCTCTTGATCTTGGGGATCGATGGGTATTTGGAAATAACCCGAGAAACCATCAAGAAAGCAGTAACATTCATTACCCGCTAAACGTTCAAGAATTTGGTCCCTAAAAGGAAGAGGGAAATGATCCTTTCTCGTGGCATCATTGAGTTTGCGTTAGTCTATACAAACTCTCCACCCAGTAACGAGACGTGTAGGAATCAACTCGTTGTTTGCATTGGGCACAACGGTAATTCCACCTTTCTTAGGCACACAATGGACTGGACTAACCCATGGTGAATCCGAAATAGGGTAAATCATGCCCGCATCAAGAAGTTTGATAACCTCTTTTTTTATAACGTCATGGATTTTAGGATTCACCCTTCGTTGCCTTTGAATTGTGGGCTTAAAGTTGTCCTTCATGAGAATTTTATGTGTGCAAAAGTGAGGATCAATTCCGCGAATGTCGGAGATTTTCCAAGCGATAGCTCTTTTATGTTTCTTCAACACGGCGATAAGTCGGGATTTTTCTTCTTCTTTCAGGTCCTTCGCGATGATGACCGGTAACTTCTTGTTGTCTTCAAGGAAAACGTACTCTAGATGAGGAGGTAGGTCCTTGATACTTACTTTTTGTTATGGTTCTAATTATGTCTCTCGATATCCTCTCGAATTGATCTCGGCCTTAAGTGGAATGATTTGTTCTTGGTTAATATAAAGGTAATGGTTAGTTTATCTATTTTAAATTAATGACAAGAAATTAAGTGTCGAAGAGTAAACTTAAAGCTTTAAACTATTAAAGTAAAAACACGAGTTTTAAAAATAAATGCTTGAAAACTTAAAGTTTATGTTAGAAAAATCAAGGAACATTCAATAAAAACTAACACTTAGAAAACTTTGTAAAAATATGACTTGATTGGAAAAGACTAAAAGAAAGTAAGAACGGAGCAAAGCAAAACAACTTAATCGGAATAATGGGAAAAAGTGCACCAATCGGAATGTATTCCGATTGGGGGTGATCGGAATGCGAGCCTAAGAACAATCGGAATAACCAAAATGGGTCACAATCGGAATGCTTGAAAACTTGTACAATCGGAATATGTGCAAAAGAGACAATCGGAATATGGCTAAACTTCCCAATCGGAATGCTCGAAACTGACTCAATCGGAATACTGGAGAAATGGGTAAATCGGAATATAGTAGAACATGCATCAATCGGAGTGTAGAAATGCTTACCGTCGGAATCTTAAAACCCTCTTCCGATCGGTCGATCGGAATAAGGGGAGGGGCTTTGGTCGGAATACAAGGTCGGAAAAGGGAGTTTCCCTTTCCGAAAATGGTGCTAATTCGAGTGAAAACCAAGGAAATAAGCTATTGGAATAAGCTAACTCCCAAACAAGCTCGAATCCAATGATAAGATGATCAAATAAGCACTAAAAACACATTATCTAAGCTCAAAATAAACAACTTTTAAATCAAATCAATAAAAAGATGAACTTTTTATAAAAACTTCAAAAAGTAAATAAGCTAAATCATCAAATAAGCCAATAAGAACAAGGATCTCAAAGCTTATTTATGTAAAAACTTAAGGAAACATAAAAAGTAAACAACTTTTCAAGCACAAATCATAGATGAACAACACGGATCATACGAGATTTGTACCAAAATCATTAAAAGTAAAAGAAAGGAAGGATGAGAGTAAAGATTAAAAGATAAAACTTGAACTTGATTAATGAAAAAGTAATACAAAGTTTTGATCTTGAATGGAAAAAGATGAAATCTAGTGAGAGAAAGTTATAAACTTTCTCTCTCTAAAACTAGAGAAAAAATGAAAACTAAAAACTAACTAAGTGTGTGAAAATTTGTGAAGTAAGGCCTTAATATAGGCGTGTGTTGTGGTTATGGGCTTTTGATTGGGCTTTGATTTGGGCTCCTTTTTCTTCTTTCTTCTTAAGTCTTCATTCTTCTTCAAATAAACGTCTCCACTTTGGATTTGAGAAGTGTCGGTGAATTATTCCAACTCGTCTTTTAATCTATTGTTTTATAGACTCGAGTTCTTCGACATATATGAATCTTCCATCTTTGGCTCTATTCTTCGATAAATCTTCAAATAGGCACAATGACTTCAAATCTTTTGCACCTCTTGGACAATAGACTTCGTCTTGAGCCTTTTTCTTCGATAAAACCCGTGCAATCCCATGTTTTCTTTAATATTCATCCGGTCGACTCTGAAAACACAATAAACACAAAAACCATTCCAAACAAATGATATTAAATACGTGTTTTGGTCTCGTTTTAGCCCGATTTAAGTGGTAAAAGGATGGGTGTTTTCACACCTATCAAATCCCCTACACTTAACCATTGCCATGCCCTCATGCAATGCTTAGTGACAAAGCACAATTACACTTTTCTCATTATCAATTAACCTTGGCCTTATTAAAATACTACTAAACAAAAATTTAAAGTACTAAGAGAAATTAAAATTTTAATGTAAACAAGAGAATAGAAAATAACTTATGTGGAAATAACTTGTAAAGAGACCGAGGACTTACATTAGGGCTTCGGTGCTGCGAAGATTTATCACCCTCAAGTTTCACGTTCCCCAAACTAAGCTTAAAAACGAGATCATTGTTATTATAAGTTAGCAATTCAGACACTTACACACATGGCTTAATTAAATGCTTAGACTCCCTTATTCCTAGGTGTATCTCTTATATTTTATTTTTGTCTTAGAATGATCATGAAGATGCATTTTTGGACTTATTTCGATAGTTTATTAGGGCTGAAAGCAAAGTAGGACGATTTGATCAATAGTTAGCTAAAGGACAAAATCTTTTAAAACTGCTTCTCGGGATATCAAAAAGTTCATATCTTGGCATAACTCGGTTCACGATTTGAGACCTTTCTCGGGCCGATATTTGGCATGTACTTCATACTTCATATCTTCGAGAGACGTTCTTGAGATAATGGTCTTCTCATCATAATAGAGTTTCTTCACTTGGAGACTTTTGAGGGGTACTCCAACTTTGTTGACCACGACTTCATGATTATTTCTTCAATCTCTAATTGGGATTTTGAGATACAACGATCCGCCTCCTTTTCGGACTTGGATCTATTTATCCTCATACCTTGTTAGGGTCTTTTCGGATAGACTTCTCCATGATCTTTATGGGAGTTGATTGCTGTTCGTCGTGAGTCTTGATCCTTCATATTGATTTTAGGAATAATGCTTTTCACATCACTTTGGATCTTCAACAATAAAATGGAATCCTCATGCCTTGTTAGGGCCTTTTCGGACTCGCCAATCTTCGCGCCCCGCTTCATAAGTTATGCCTTGGCTATGAACTCTTATCATTACCGAGCAAATTTTAAACGATCTTGGGCTAGAAGCTAAGTAACTTTTCAAATCGTACGACCTTACTTATTGCAGATAAATTATTAGCAAGTGATGGGAGAATAGGCAAATAATTACACCAAGTGAGCTTGCGCAAGAATACCGACTTATAATTGACTCTATCATTTCTCGTCCTTCACAATTTAAAATCTCAAGTAATGAGACTCGTGGATGCTTAGCCTAATAAACCAATTAAGGTCTACCTGGTTAAGGATACTAGCTAGAATAAACTTGGATAAGTCTATTCGGGTTGAGTCAAAATAAACGCAACGGGCCTAATATGTCAAAGATTTCTAAACTAGCTACACCATTTTATTAAAAATTTTGACTTTATTGCGGGATATATACATATGAAAGCAACGATAAAAATTTAAGAATTACGACTAAATGGCCAAAGTTAATTAAAAATTTGAAAAATGTTGAAAAAGATGATTTTCCGGTTAAATGAAGGCATTTTCATGGAAAAGTCCACTTAAAACTTCGATAGAAGTCCCCCCTACACTTAAGATAAACATTGTCCTCAATGTTTAAGCATGTGGGAAAAGTCTCCCCTACACTTATGACATTGTGCACGTTGGTTAACTCGAGTTAAGGAAGAGACGACTAAAGTGATCAATTTCAAATGTGAGTATGAAGAAAATTGAATCACGATAGTTGAGAGATAGAACCGGATTTCGGATAACACGGGAGCAAGGTTCTTCAAAGGTTCCAAGAGTGCACTTATCCCTGTAATCACATCACCACACAAATACAAACACCTATGCAGGCCCCCCTACACTTAGGAGGGTAAAACATAAAAGGATAGATACTCGGGCTGCCTCCCGAGGAGCGCTTGTTTTTGATAACCGAGTCACGAGCCTGACTCGACCCAAATTTAGTTCATGGGGAACGTGGTGAGGGATGGAATCATCTCCTGAGAGATGTCCTCACCAAAGTACAGCTTTAGACGCTGGCCATTCACCTTGAAATTGGGCCCATTTGGCTGAGAAAGCTTAATGGTCCCATATGGAAAGACGTTGGCGACGGTGAATGGACCAGACCAGCGGCTCTTCAACTTGCCAGAGAAGGTCTTCAACCGAGAGTTAAAAAGTAAGACTTGATCACCAACGTGGAACTCTCGGTTCTTGATTTTTGCGTCATGGAGGATCTTCGTCTTCTCTTTGTAGATCAGCGAGTTCTCATAAGCTTCATTCCTCAGTTCATTGAGCTCGTTGAGTTGAATCTTACGATGATCACCGGCTTTGTTGATGTCGAAGTTAGCCCACTTTAAGGCCCAGTGCGCCTTATGCTCCAGCTCGATGGGAAGGTGGCATGCTTTCCCGTACACAAGACGATAAGGTGTACAACCGATCGGGGTCTTGTAAGCAGTACGGAAAGCCCACAGAGCATCATCTAACTTATCGGCCCACGCGGCACGATGCTCTCCCACAGTACGCTCCAAAATTCGCTGCAATCCACGGTTGGATATCTCGGCTTGCCCATTGGTTTGGGGATGATAAGCGGTGGAAAGACGGTGATTGACACCATACTTAGCCATGACTCTTGCAAATTGGTCGTTGCAAAAATGAGTCCCGCGGTCACTGATAATAGCACGAGGAACGCCGAATCGAGCGAACAGCGATTTCAAAAAGTTACAAACCACCCTTGCATCATTAGTAGGTAAAGCTTTGGCTTCAACCCACTTGGAGACGTAGTCAACGGCAACAAGGATGTATTTGTTTCCTTTAGATGAAGGGAATGGCCCCATAAAGTCGATACCTCAAACATCAAAGATTTCACACTCTTGAATGAAATTCTGAGGCATCTCGTCTTTATGTGTGATCGTGCCTTGTTTCTGGCAAGCATCACATTTTTTAACCATATCGTGAGCATCACGATAGATGGTGGGCCAATAAAATCCCGAATCAAACACTTTTTTGGCGGTGTAGTTGGGACCAAAGTGACCACCAGTGGGTCCTTTGTGGCAAGCATCAAGGATTTCGAAAGCTGCCGGTCCATCAACACATCGTCGAATAATCAAGTCGGCACATTGTTTGAAAAGATACGGGTCATCCCAGAAGTAAGTCTTGATGTCTTTGAAGAACTTCTTCTTTTGCTGGGATGTTAACCCGTCAACGAGGATTCCACCCGCCAAATAGTTTGCAATGTCTGCAAACCACGGGGTTTCGTCAGCAGTCGAGTTTATAGACATTAAGGTCTCCAGGGGAAAAGAATCGTTGATTTCTTTGTTCGGATGATCCCCCTGGTAAGGATCCTCAAGTCTACTGAGATGATCCGCGGCTAGGTTTTCTGCTCCTTTTTTATCGCGGATTTCGATTTTAAATTCCTGGAGTAGTAAAACCCAGCGAAGAAGTCTTGGTTTGGAATCTTGCTTTGTCAACAAGTACTTCAGCGCGGAATGATCGGTATACACGATGGTGGTGGAAAGGACAAGATAGGGGCGGAACTTTTCAAAAGCATAGACGACAGCTAAAAGCTCTTTTTCGGTTGTCGTATAATGCAATTGTGCCCCTGTCATTGTCTTGCTAGCGTAATGGATCGGTTGGAAGTGTTTGTTCACTCTTTGTCCAAGAACCGCTCCAATAGCAAAATCACTAGCATCGCACATCATCTCAAAAGGCAGCTCCCAATTAGGGGTAACCAAGACGGGTGCCTTAGTTAGCTTATCCTTAAGCGAGTTGAAGGCTTCAAGACACTCTTTGGAAAAGATAAAAGGAGTATCTTTTTCCAAGAGGTGGGTCATCGGGCGAGCGATTTGAGAAAAATCTTTGATGAATCGACGGTAGAAGCCCGCATGACCCAGAAAACTTCTCACACCCTTCACGGTTGAAGGTGGAGGCAACTTTGCGATAACATCGACTTTAGCACGGTCTACTTCAAGACCGGCTTTCGAGATTTTATGTCCAAGCACGATGCCTTCTTTTACCATAAAATGGCATTTTTCCCAATTCAGAACTAGGCGAGTGTCTTCGCAGCGCTTGAGCATACGTTCCAAATTGGCAAGGCACGCAGAGAATGCATCGCCATAGACCGAGAAATCATCCATGAATACTTCCATAGTGTCTTCCACCATGTCATGGAAGATAGCCATCATACACCTTTGGAATGTCCCAGGAGCATTACATAAACCAAAAGGCATGCGTTTGTAAGCAAATGTTCCATAGGGACAAGTGAATGTGGTCTTTTCTTGGTCCTTGGGATCGATGGGAATTTGAAAATACCCGGAGAAGCCATCTAAGAAGCAGTAATAATCATTACCCGCAAGACGCTCGAGCATTTGATCCATGAAAGGAAGAGGAAAGTGGTCTTTTCTCGTGGCGTCATTGAGCTTGCGATAATCAATACAAACTCTCCACCCAGTAACGAGACGAGTGGGAATTAACTCGTTGTGTTCATTGGGAACAACGGTTATTCCGCCCTTCTTGGGCACACAATGGACGGGACTTACCCACGGCGAATCCGAAATAGGGTAGATCAAGCCGGCATCTAGAAGTTTGATAACCTCTTGTTTGATGACGTCATGAATTTTAGGATTAACCCTTCTTTGGCTCTGGATTGTGGGTTTGAAGTCATCTTCCATGAGAATCTTGTGAGTACAAAAGTTCGGATCAATTCCGCGGATATCGGAAATTTTCCAAGCAATTGCCTTCTTATGAGCTGTAAGCACAGCGATGAGACGAGTTTTCTCTTCTTCTTGCAAGTCCTTAGCG
This sequence comes from Glebionis coronaria, assembly GCA_025667525.1. NCBI lineage: Eukaryota > Viridiplantae > Streptophyta > Magnoliopsida > Asterales > Asteraceae > Glebionis > Glebionis coronaria. The sequence continues at coordinate 249,665,847 of CM046878.1, forward strand.
ATGATGACGGGTGACTTCTTCTCTGCTTCAAGGAACGCATACTCGAGATGGGGCGGCAACTCCTTAAGTTCCAAATCCGGAGGATTTTCGACGGGTGGCGTTTTCAAAGTCGTGGCATCGATAGCAATAACCGTGGGAGATGGAGGCGAAGGATTGTCTTCGGTGAGAAGATTGTCAAAGAAATTCATGTCTTCATCCCCATCGATAGGAGAATCATTAGTAGCTAAATTCGCATCTCCCATGGTATCTTCAAGATTGTTCCAGAATAAATCACTATCTCCAAATAGAGACAACGATGAATCAATGGAGGACACGGTCTCAACAGTGGGAAGAGAGGTAGGAATACTTTTGCAAGCATCATTAAAGTGTTCTTCACAAGCCTCATCAAGAACGTCAATACAATTAACACTCTCATATGAATAAGGCTGTTTAGACAACTTTCCCATGTTGAAGACTACTTTATCGTCACCCACTCTCATGATAAGCTCGCCGGCTTCAACATCGATGAGAGTGCGACCGGTCCTCAAGAATGGACGACCAACAATGAGTGGCACACGGGGGTCCATCTCGTAGTCGACGACAACAAAATCAGCAGGAAAGGTGAATTTGTCGACTCCTACAATGACGTCTTCGGCTATCCCCATTGGATAAGCAACCGTACGGTTAGCTAATTCCAAAGTCATTTTGGTGGGGACTAGCTCTGGGAGAGATAATTGCTTCCAAACACTTAGAGGCATGAGATTAATACTGGCACCTAGATCGGCTAGGGCCATGCAATTCTCTACTCCCGGGAAATTGCAAGGGATAAGAAAACGACCCGGATCACCAAGCTTGATTGGCAATTTCCTCAAGAGCACTGCAGAGCAGTTCTCATTAAGTTGGGTGTTGGCGAGATCGAGGAGCTTTTCTTTGTCGCTCAGAAGATCTTTAAACATTTTAGCATATTTAGGCATGTGAGCGAGATCCTCAGCGAAGGAGATATTGAAATTCAGTTGTTTGAACATTTTAAGGAAATTCGAAACCTGAATATCGTCCTTGCTTTTGAGCTTCTCTTTCCTCAACCTAGATGGATAAGGTATATTGGAAGAAGAGGAAGGCTTTGGAAGAATAGGATCACTCACATCCTTGGGTGGAGGAGGGGTAGAAGGAAGAGGTGGGGAAATTGGGGAAGGAGAAGGATGAGGAATAGGAGCAGGTGACTCGTTCTCCTTAGACACAACCACCGGTGGAGGTATAGGAAGCTCGGGTTCCTTGGTACCTTTACCACTGCGAGTGGTGATTGCTTTCATCTCCCCTCTTGGATTCGCAACGGTATTACTCGGAAGAGTACCCGAAGAAGAGGGTTGATTACTGTTGAAGAAACTAGCCATCATGTTCCTCAAGTCATTCGTTTGACTATCCATAGTGTTCTTCATATCAGCTCTTAGATCATTCCCTTGTTTCATCAGATCTGCTTTCAAGTTGCGCACTTCCTGTTGGAGATTATCCACGATCACATCGTTAGTCCTCATGTAGGTTCCAATGTCTTGATGTGATGCGGGGGTTTGGTTGGAAGGAGCAGTGTATGCGGGTGGTTGATAAGCAGGATGCTGGTAAACTTGGGTGTTTCGTTGTTGTGGTTGTTGCTGCTTGTAAGGAGGGATGTATGGTGTACGAGTTTGTTGTTGTTGAGGAGGGCGGTTGAGGTTTTGTTGTTGGTTTTGGTTGTTAGGATTAAAACCAGGTGGTGAGAGATAGTTGTTGGAACGGTAGCTAAGCAAGTTGCGGTCACCTTGAGGTTTTGCTTGATAAGCAGGTTGAGTATAGGTGCCATATGCTGCATTAACATTCTCAGCAGGGTAGTCTTGGGTGGCGGTACAAGTTGTGTAAGAGTGAGGACCACCGCATATCTCACAAGGTTGGCTGACAGCGTTCACTTGAGCGTTTTTGGCGTTGTTGCTGTTGTTGTTGCTGACGGTGTGGGTGACAAGCGATTCAAGAAGCGTAGTGATTTTGTCTAATCGCTTGTCGCTGTCATTAGTGCTAGCACTAGCGACGTTGGTCCGAACACTCTTGGTTTGCACACGAGATTTGTTCTCAATGATGTCCCAAGCAGCATTGGACGTCTTAGCCAATAGATTACCCCCCGAGGCACTGTTCAGTGAATCTTGGTCACTCATGTTTAAACCATTGTAAAAAGTATTGATTTGATGTACTTTGGTAAAACCATGTTGTGGGCATTTTCTTAAAAGATCTTTAAAGCGATCCCAAGATTCACTGAATGACTCATCGTACTTTTGTTCAAAATTTATGATCTCATTCCGCAAAGCGGTAGTACGAGAGGGTGGAAAAAAGTAATTGATGAACTTAGTTTCCAAATCCGTCCACGAGAGAATACTCTGTGGTGGTTCCTTAGCAAGCCAATGCCGGGCTTGTCCCTCTAAAGAAAAGGGAAAAAGTTGTAACCTTATAACCTCTTGTGGAACTCCATTGAACTTGACCGTGTTGGTGAGTTGCAAGAATCTCTTGATATGGTCGTGTGGATCGTCAATGGTTCGTCCCAAGAATGGTTGAGCGGAGACCATCTGGATAAAGCCTGATTTTAGCTCGAAATTGTTGGCGGCAATTGGAGGTATGACAATTGGATCCGTGTTGCCATCGACATGAGCTTGTAGCAGTTCAATCATTGGGCGATTGTCCGGAAGGGGCTCATTGTTGTTGTTATTGTTCATGTTGTTGTTGTTATTATTGTTTGGAGGTGGTACACCGGCCATGTCTAAGTGATCGAGAGGCTCGGGCTCTTGATATGACGTGGATCGAGTGCGCATACACCTGCAAAAGAACGAACAAAGAAAAGCAAAGCACAAATATTTTTGGTTTTTATGTTTTTAATTTTTTTTGTATTTTTGAAAATTTTATATTTTTTAGTTGTTTTTGAAAATTTTTATGAAAAAGTAACGTTCACGGGGAACGGATCCCAAAATCCAAGTTCTCACAAAAAACTTTTGATCGTAACGAGAAGAGCCGGCAGCGGCACCATTTGATACTTACTTTTTGTTATGGTTCTAATTATGTCTCTCGATATCCTCTCGAATTGATCTCGGCCTTAAGTGGAATGATTTGTTCTTGGTTAATATAAAGGTAATGGTTAGTTTATCTATTTTAAATTAATGACAAGAAATTAAGTGTCGAAGAGTAAACTTAAAGCTTTAAACTATTAAAGTAAAAACACGAGTTTTAAAAATAAATGCTTGAAAACTTAAAGTTTATGTTAGAAAAATTAAGGAACATTCAATAAAAACTAACACTTAGAAAACTTTGTAAAAATATGACTTGATTGGAAAAGACTAAAAGAAAGTAAGAACGGAGCAAAGCAAAACAACTTAATCGGAATAATGGGAAAAAGTGCACCAATCGGAATGTATTCCGATTGGGGGCGATCGGAATGCGAGCCTAAGAACAATCGGAATAACCAAAATGGGTCACAATCGGAATGCTTGAAAACTTGTACAATCGGAATATGTGCAAAAGAGACAATCGGAATATGGCTAAACTTCCCAATCGGAATGCTCGAAACTGACTCAATCGGAATACTGGAGAAATGGGTAAATCGGAATATAGTAGAACATGCATCAATCGGAGTGTAGAAATGCTTACCGTCGGAATCTTAAAACCCTCTTCCGATCGGTCGATCGGAATAAGGGGAGGGGCTTTGGTCGGAATACAAGGTCGGAAAAGGGAGTTTCCCTTTCCGAAAATGGTGCTAATTCGAGTGAAAACCAAGGAAATAAGCTATTGGAATAAGCTAACTCCCAAACAAGCTCGAATCCAATGATAAGATGATCAAATAAGCACTAAAAACACTTTATCTAAGCTCAAAATAAACAACTTTTAAATCAAATCAATAAAAAGATGAACTTTTTATAAAAACTTCAAAAAGTAAATAAGCTAAATCATCAAATAAGCCAATAAGAACAAGGATCTCAAAGCTTATTTATGTAAAAACTTAAGGAAACATAAAAAGTAAACAACTTTTCAAGCACAAATCATAGATGAACAACACGGATCATACGAGATTTGTACCAAAATCATTAAAAGTAAAAGAAAGGAAGGATGAGAGTAAAGATTAAAAGATAAAACTTGAACTTGATTAATGAAAAAGTAATACAAAGTTTTGATCTTGAATGGAAAAAGATGAAATCTAGTGAGAGAAAGTTATAAACTTTCTCTCTCTAAAACTAGAGAAAAAATGAAAACTAAAAACTAACTAAGTGTGTGAAAATTTGTGAAGTAAGGCCTTAATATAGGCGTGTGTTGTGGTTATGGGCTTTTGATTGGGCTTTGATTTGGGCTCCTTTTTCTTCTTTCTTCTTAAGTCTTCATTCTTCTTCAAATAAACGTCTCCACTTTGGATTTGAGAAGTGTCGGTGAATTATTCCAACTCGTCTTTTAATCTATTGTTTTATAGACTCGAGTTCTTCGACATATATGAATCTTCCATCTTTGGCTCTATTCTTCGATAAATCTTCAAATAGGCACAATGACTTCAAATCTTTTGCACCTCTTGGACAATAGACTTCGTCTTGAGCCTTTTTCTTCGATAAAACCCGTGCAATCCCATGTTTTCTTTAATATTCATCCGGTCGACTCTGAAAACACAATAAACACAAAAACCACGCATAATTCCAAACAAATGATATTAAATACGTGTTTTGGTCTCGTTTTAGCCCGATTTAAGTGGTAAAAGGATGAGTGTTTTTACACCTATCAGTCCTTAAGGACAAGAGTAGGAGGATCCTCAATAGATGGTGTAACTAACGATGGATCATCATTAGTCACCTCTTTAGGAGAAGGAGGAGAAAACGGGTGTTCATTGAGAAGTCTCTCAATAGTACAAATGTCTTCATCCCGATCGGTGGAAGAATCATCATACTTAAGATCGAGAGGACCCAAGCTAGCTTCGAAATCATCCAAGTCACTTTCTCCAAAAGGAGTCAATGCCGGAGCAATTGAGGCAACGATCTCAACATTGGGTAGAGAAGAAAGAGTACTTTTGCAAGCATCATGAAAATTTTCTTCACAAGCCTCATCGAGAACATCAATAGCATTAACACTCTCATATGAATAAGGTTGCTTAGAAATCTTACCCATGTTGAAGACAATTTTATCGTCACCCACTCTCATGATTATTTCGCCCGCGGCTACATCAATGAGAGTGCGACCGGTCCTCAAGAAGGGACGTCCAACGATTAATGGAATACGAGGATCCATCTCGTAGTCAACGACAACAAAATCCACCGGAAAGGTGAATTTGTCAATGCCAACGAAGACGTCTTCGGCTATCCACACTGGATAAGCAACCGTACGGTTAGCTAATTCCAAGGTCATTTTGGTGGGGACTAGCTCGGGGAGAGATAATTGCTTCCAAACACTTAAAGGCATTAAGTTTATACTGGCACCTAGATCGGCTAGGGCCATGCAATTCTCTACTCCCGGGAAGTTGCAAGGAATCAAGAAGCGACCCGGATCACCAAGTTTGGTGGGCAATTTCCTTAAGAGAACGGCGGAGCAATTCTCATTAAGTTGGGTCTGAGCAATGTCAAGAAGCTTCTCCTTGTCATTTAGAAGATCTTTAAATATCTTAGCGTATTTAGGCATGTGAGCGAGAGCCTCGGCAAAGGAGATATTAAAATTCAATTGTTTAAACATTTTAAGAAAGTTTGAAACTTGAATATCATCCTTGCTCTTTTGCTTCTCTTTCCTCAACCTTGAAGGATAAGGTATATTGGATGAAGAAGAAGGCTTAAGGGGGGTAGGATCACTCACAACCACGGGCGGTGGGGAAATGGGGGTAGAAGGCAAAGGAGGTGGGGAAAGTTGCTCTTTTTCCTTATTCACAATCACGGGTGGAGGTGTAGGAAGCTCGGGTTCCGTATAACCTTTTCCACTACGAGTGGTGATTGCTTTCATCTCCCCTCTTGGATTCGCAACGGTGTTACTCGGAAGAGTACCCGAAGAAGAGGGTTGATTACCTTGGAAGAGCGAACCGATCATATCACGTATGTTAAGCGCTTGAGTGCTGAAAGAGTCTCTCATGTCTGCACGAATATCATTGCTTTGTTTTGCCATGTCATTCCTTAGATCGGCTCGAATATCGTTCCCTTGTTTCGCCATTTCGCCCTTCAAGTTGACGAATTGACTCTGAAGATTCGTCACCATCTCTCGATTAGTCTTCATGAACGTCTTGACGTCTGGATTCAATGCCATCGGTTGATTGAGAGGTGGAGCTTGGTAAGCTTGAGAATTTCCTTGAGTTGCGTATGGGTTTCTTTGGGATTGGTATTGATTGATAGCACGAGGTTGGGATTGGTTGTTTCGGTTATAGCTTTGTTGTTGGTTTTGGTTGGGAGGAGGGAAACCGGGTGGAGCAAGATAGTTGTTTGAACGATAACTTAGAAAGCTACGGTCTCCTTGAGGACGAGCTTGATATCCTCCCGTGGGATAAGTACCGTATGCCGCGTTAACGTTTTCAAAAAAATTGCCTTGAGTGGAAGGACAATCATTGTGGGAATGAGGACCACCACATGTGTCACAAGAAATAGAAACGGCTTTAGCTTGTTGAAAGTGGTTTGTGGCCATGGTCATGAAATTCTTGTTCATCTCAGCGATTTGTTGGGTAAGTTCGGTTATCTCCGGATTGGAAGTAGTAGAAGAAACATTGACTCTCGAGTTAGATCTTGAGGATGCGGATGAATCCCAATTCTTGTGGTGAGTAGTCATGTTTTCAATCAACTCTCGACACTCCTCCAGTCTCCTTTTCATAAAAGTACCACCGGCGGCGGCGTTGATCGTGTCACGATCACGAAAAGTGAGACCATTGTAGAAAGTATCAATGAGAGTGACGGGGAGCATGTTGTGATTTGGACAACGGTTGATCAAATCATCGTATCGTTCCCAAGCATCAAAGAGCGATTCGTCATTGTCTTGCATGAATCCACTAATTTGGTTACGAAGGCTTGTGACCATGGATGGTGGGAAGTAGCGCGACAAAAAGCGTTGAGTCATGTCATTCCAAGTATGAATAGAATTCTTTGGGAGACGGTCAAACCATTTTTCGGCATGGTGAGAAAGCGAGTGGGGAAATAGTTGAAGGTGAAGCTCATCCATAGAAACACCGGGGGACTTCATGCTTTGGGTGATGGTAATAAATTTGTCGAGGTGTTTGTTGGCATCATCATCCGGAATTCCGCGAAATGGGTTAGTTTGCACTTGTTGGATCATGTGATGCTTCAACGAAAACTCCTGAGCCGTGATGTGCATCGGCGCAATCGGGCCTCCGCGTCCGTTCATGGTGGGTTGACACAATTCCTCCATTGTTCGTAAATCAGGTAGGGGGACATTGTTGTTGTTGTTGTTATTGTTATTCAAATTGGGTAGAGGTGGGTTATTATTGTTGTTATGAACCTGCAGAAGAAAAATATACACAGAGAAAATATATATATAATCTTTTTGGTGCAAACCTTTGGAAAAGAATTGCTTTTTATGATTTTTCAATGTTTTTGTATTTTTGAAGAATTTTATATTTTTTAGGGTTTTTGAAAATTTTTAAAGCAAGGAAAATAACGTTCAAAGAACGGATCCCAAAATTCAATGCGTCTCTCACTAGAAACCGTTAATCGTAACGAAAAGAGCCGGCAGCGGTGCCATTTAATACTAGGTTTTTGTCCAAGTATCAAAATTCGTAGTCCCAAATCTCTTCGAATTGATTTCCAGTCTAAAGTGCGACTCAATTTCCTTTCGGTGAACAAGAGAATGGTTTGGTTTAGTTATCTAATTTTTAAACTAAATGCAAGTAATTAAAGTTGTCGTTGAGTAAAATGGAAATCTTAGAATTAAACTACAAATAAAAGTTTGCAACCTAGGAAACTAAAATGTAAATGATTTAAAACTAGAAAAGATGTTTAAAACATACTAAGACAAAAGGTGGGAAAGAGTAAATTTGAAACTTAGGAAAATAGAACAAAGACTAAAATAAATGCGCACTGCGATCGCACTCAGATCGCAACCATTCCATCACAACTCCATCGTAACCTTCCATCGTAATCTGATCGCAATGGGGATCGTACCCACCAATTGCACTCAATGCGATTACAACAAAAGGGACTCGATCGTACTCACTAGTACGATGGGAGAGGCGATCGTACTACCAGATCGCAACCACGATCACAATGAGTGATCGTGGTCTTTGATCGTGGTTCCAGATCGTAACAAACCGATCGCAATCAATGCGATCAAAGCAGGGAGGAGAAACCCGATCGCACCCCATATCGCAATAGGTGATCGTGGGCGTGGATCGAACCAGGGAAGGAACCAGATCGTAGTTGTGCAATCGTAATCAGATCGGGACCAAGTAAAACCCTCCTAAGATGGCAAAGGCGTCCAAAAGGAAATAAGCTCAAGCCAATAAGCAGTAACCAATAAGCATTTTCCAACTTATAAAAGAGTAAATAAGCACGAATTCTAAAACTTTTGAAATCTAAAACATTCGAACTTCCATAAAACGGATTTAAGAACAATAAATCTTTTAGAAAAACTTAAAAAGTAAATAAGCCAAATAATCGAATAAGCCAATAAGCATGAAGAGCTTATAGCTTATACGTTCAAAAGCTTATGCAGAATAAGAAAGCTTAACCTTTTAATCACAAAACACCAAAATCAATACGAATCGAGAACCATTCAGATCAACCATGAACTTTCGGATTAAGAACAAAGTGAAATAAAGAAAGGTAGAAAGAGATTAAAGAACAAAAAGCTTAACTTGAATTAGATTGATGAAATCCAAATACAAGAGTGATTCAAACCTTAAACTTGAAAGAAAAAATGAAACTTAGTGAGAGAAAGTTGGAAATTTTCTCTCTCTAAAACTAGAAAGAAAGAAAAATATGAAAAAAACTAAAACTAGCTAACCACCCTCCTAATGTGATTAGGAGGGTATTTATAGGGAGATGGGAAGTGCATGTGTGGTGCTTCCTTCTTTCTTTTCTTCTCAACTCGATTTAATTCTTTGTCTTTTCTCGACGTCGTCTCGGGATTCAAACTTGTCTTAATAATTTTCTTCTTTAATTTAGACTTAAGTTCTTCGACTTCATAAAACATCCGTCTTTATACTTTTTCTTCGATAAATCTTCAGAATAGGTCTTGGACATCCGTTCTTTAAGCACCCTTGATCTTTTGACTTCGTCTTTTCTCGTTTTCTTCGATAAAAGTCCGTGAAAGCCCGTATTTTCTTCCTTTTTCATCTTTTGGTCCTAAAACACAATAAAAACACAAACCACGCATAATTCTGACTTTTACGACATAAAATACACGTTTTGGTCTTGTTATTATTGGAAATAAGTGGTAAAAGGATAAGTGTTTTCACACTTATTAAATCCCTACACTTGACCATTGCAATGTCCTCATGCAATGCATTAATATTAAAGCACGGTTTACATTTTCCATCATAAATAACCTACCTTGGACTTTATTAAATTCTTAAACATTTAAGGAAAATAAGAGGGTAGAAAATAAGTAAAGAAATCAAAGACTTACATTGGGTTTTGGATGCCATGAATGTTTATCATCCTCAAGTTTCATGTTCCCTATACCAAGCTTAAAAACGAGATCATTGTTATTATAAGTTAGCAAACTAACACGAATTCATGTGGGACAATTATTTACTTAGACTCCCTTACTCCTAGGTGTATCTCTTATATTTTATTTTTGTCTTGAACGATCACGAGGATGCATTGTTTGACTTATTTCGATAGTTATTTAGGCCGAAAATAAAGTGGACGATTTAATCAATAGTTAGCTAAAGGACAAAATCTTTTAAAACTGCTTCTCGGGACCTCATAAAGTTCATATCTTGGCATAACTCGCTTCGCGATTTGATACCTTTCTCGGACCGATATTTGGCAGCGACTTCATACTTCGAATCTTTGAGAGACGTTCTTGAAATAATGGTCTTCTCTTCATAATAGGAATTTCTTCACTTGAAATAATTAATAAACTATACTTTATAACTACATGACTTAGAATAATAATCAGAAAACACTTAAGCTTATAGAATTAGCTTATTTAACCAGCTTACATCTAATTATGGAAACGTTCTATTTTTTAGAAACTTATCTATTTTAAGCAGTAATTCTATTTTTGGAAACTTTCTATTTTTGGTAATTTTCTATTTTTTTGGAAACTTTCTATTTTAGGAAACCTGCTATTTTTATAAAGTTACTTATTATTACACAGTAAGTATAATAATACATGAAATACAAGAAATACTTAATCAGAATAGACAGAATATAAGATAAATGCAGTATAAGGTCTTAAACAGTTAAAATAAGCTAAGACATAATATTAAACCAGTTACGTATTCAGTAATCAGATACTTATACACGTATGTATTTATGTAGCATTAGTGATACCGAAGTAGGACTCGCTTCAGTTCGTCTTCTTCGTTCACTGGACATAAGGTACGGATTCCCGTCCTTTCAGTATGGACATTCCTTCCTTATTAGGATTCCTCGTATGCAGCCAACTGTTTTCCTAGTATTTGTTTTATATGTTTTCGAATTGCTTATGTTTAATTAGAATACCTAAAGCCATATACATGCATGACCAGTTTCACCTAGTTATGGAGGTACCATAACCATAACATTAGAGGCACTGATGTTATGACTTCACCACGGCGGAATGATTGCTCGTGGCGTCCCTTCAGCTTTTGGCCATATTATTATTTTTATCATGTGGGGCGTATGGGTGCATCCTAGTTACATGTTTTCAGCAGATTTCTTAGTGTGAATGTGGTGTGTGCCTTGCATCCTTCACAAGGAGCTGATCCCTCCTACCCAAAACCAGTATAATAAATTAGAGGCAGCCCCTCTAATTTGCATGATGAGGTCACCCCTCCAAGTATTCATGCACGGTGGATTTTCATGACCTATATTGGCTAATGGTAAAATATGTTAAACAGTTTTCATAAGATAAACATAAGGCTTTTCAAACTATAAAACCAGTTTTATGAACATGTTCTAGGTTTTCTAGGACTTATACATTTCCGCTACTATTAAGTCTTTATTATGTTTTAGTCATTCATACTATGTCTATATCCGTGCATTGAGCGTTTTGCTCAGCCGTTACTTTCCTTTCCATGTCCTAAAACGGCAGGTACCCTAGGAAAGACTCGAGCATTTGGAGGACGTGCATAGGATGGAAGCTGCTAGAGACTTCTCTTCCCTTTTGCCTTCATATACTTATGCTTGTATAAGTCTTTCATTCATTTCATTTACTGTATTATGTTTTGGGCTTATGTTGGGGGACTGATGTTTGATTCCAGTTTACCCTATGGTCATGTATGTTTTACTACATATTACCTTGCATGCTTTGATGACACGCCATAATTACGTGTGACATTCCATTATCAAAATAGGGTGTTACTATTATGGTATTAGAGCCCAAGGCTTCGACCTGTAGGCTCTAAAACTCGACCTGTGACTAGTGGGTACTCACCAGGAGCTTCCTAAGCCAACGTTTGTTATTCTACGTATTGATGTTTTCAGCGCATTGTTGTTTTAACCATGATGTTTTCAGCACCTTGAGGTTTTAACCTTGATGTTTTCATCGATATTATTGTACTAATATGGATGGACAACCGCCATTCATATTTAGTTATGTGTCATTGTTTCATGCATGACGTTCCTCGTGAACTGTGACTATGTGGACTGAACCTCAATAGTTCATATTTAGTCACATAAAATTTTTCTGATAAGTTTTGACAGATGAGTTTCATTTATTTATGTTTCATGTATCATTGTTGCAGGGATTATGACTAAGTAATGGTTGGTACAGGACTGGCCCTATTTAGTCGCATGTGCTTTTATCGAAAATTTTAACTTTGGACCGACCCATAGGCGTCCCCTCGCCATGTCTTTTGTTTTCGGACCGACCCATAGGCGTCCCCTCGCACATATAAAGGTTTTTGTAAACTACATTACGCATTCATGCACTGTTTTTCATGCATAAAATTTCTCTCATGATTTATTGGCATAAAATTTTTTTTCATGTCCCCTCATAAGTTAATATGTTTTTATGTCAAGTATGTTTCATACTGTCATGGTTAACTTCAGTTTCATGCTGATTATGTTATACACTCCTTCATGATAGATGGTTTTATGTTTCTACATGATAATTCCGTTTTCATGTTGATTACGTCTTACGCCTCTTTTGTCATTTATGCTTTCATACAAGGCATTGTTGGATTTTATTGAATCCTGCTTCCATGATAGTCATGGTTGGTTTTCATTGATCATGCTGTCAGGCAAAACATCGTTAAATTTTGTGTAACCACACTTTAACGTTTCTCGATACAACCAGAATGATGTCTATGCTAATACTGCCAGGTTGTCATGATGGGTTTCCTAACCGTTTAACCGATATACTTTCCTTAACGCATGACAAATGATCGACCCCATACTGATCATTTCATGTACATCCCATGTGTACTCCATGTACCTTATCCCATGTGCATACTTCCACTTGATGATACTCTACAAATTATTGATGCCGACATAGCTTGGAGATGTTACTAAAGGTTGATGCTGCTGATGTTTGGAGACGCTACGAGATACTGATGCTGTTCACAACCTGGAGATCCTACAAGAAGAAGACAAAGGCGTCGGAGCAAAGCAATTGGACGAGAAGATACTTCACCATCAGATGCTTTTCATCAATCATTGTCCCAAATTCTTATTTACATGTCACACGTCATTAAATCATCGTTTCAGTCATACAGGTGCAAACCGGTACCAGCCGGCCACTCAGCTGAATAGTTACATGAATCAGAGTCAGGAGAATGACTGTCATGGAACTAACCGGCAAGACGATAGTAACCATACAAATGATGAGACATACAAATGATCAGTAGTCCAACCGATCCGCCAATTCTGGCATAATAACCTAATATTGTGGTTCTATTCTTTCACGTCTCGAGACACATGTCAAGACATCAGTCAAGACACATGTCTCACGTATACTTTCTGAAGACACATGTCAAGACACCAGTCAAGACATATGTCACGCCTATAATTCCAAGACACGAGTCAAGACACATGACTCACGTCTAATTATGGAACATTTCTAAAAAATTCAAGGTACCCTCCAAGGGTATATCCATTTTGTTGTGCCATGTATTAATCAGGCCACAAGAATTTCGATACCATTACTGACGCATCAGTGAGAACTGTCACGTTGCTGATGTCACTTTCCTTTCTTTCACCATATTTCATATATTCATGACCATGAAGGACGCCTTTCCTCGGACAGACACGAGTTGAAATTTATCCTAATTATGGACTATGAACAGCACACCATGCTACGATTCATAATTATGTACAGTAATGTTCAGGCTCCTGAATACATTCAGCTTGATTTTCCATCAGGAAAATCTGTACAAATTATCTATGCTTACAAGCATGTGCGTTGTTAGCCATGGTCGCTAAAATTTTCTAGATGTCAGTAAGACACGACCACGTAAGTCCTTCTACGCATAACCAACGGATTATTCCAAAATTGTCCCTTAAACTCCAGAAGAACCTTCAAGGAGAAGGACGGTACCATGAGATTATGTGTCGACTACGGTCGACTTAAACAAATCACCATTCATAACCGTTATTCTCCTCCACGTATTGTCAACATGTCCAATCGACCTTATAGTGTTAATCACTTTTCCAAGATCGAACTCATGATCATGCTGCCAACAGTGAGGTGTGAAAGAGCAGGACATGTCCATGACTGCTATTCGTACACGACTTGGTCAAGCTAGATTTATGATTTTGAATTAGTCTCATCAATGCTCCAACGGCATTATAAGAATGAGTTTCCATGAACTCATAGCAAATTCATCAGTGTTTTCATTAAGGATAACCTAATTTCCTCTAAGCCTAGAGAAGAATAGGAAGACCATGTCTGCACTATGTTACAAATTCTATGACAATAGAAATTTTACCATGGAAATTTCTCCAATATCAATTCTGTTTGATTACAGTGACACGCTGAATCACATGGGTTTCTACGGTTAATCTTACCATGACTCAGCTTATGCGTAAAGGAGAGAACCCTACACTACATTAGGTGTTCTAGAAAATCCTACGCTAAGAGAAGTCTAGATTCAGAGACTCAGAGTTTCGCAAACTCCTAGGTATCAAGTTCTACGAAGCAAGATACAGTTACGTTCATATCTAAGTACCTGACATACCAACAGGTTAAGATAGGACACAAACAGACTGGGATGTTGTCATCATCTGAAATTGTGAATTGAAAAGGGACAAGATCTCCACAGATTTTGGTTACCAGTTTAACGCAAACTCAGAAGAAGCATGATGATATATGGGTTCTTGCTAACAGTTTGATCAAGTCTGCAGAATCCTTACATCCGCAAAGATTTCAAAACCAACAGATTGATCGGACATGTTCCAGCCAAGGCTCATCCGATCACTTGGCAATCCCTCAGTTATCGGGTCAGACAAATATTAATAATTGTGCTCCTTATTTACTTCACGTCCTTATTCAAAATTCACAACTTGCTTTCGCGCTCGCGTTCATGACACTATTCACGTTCATGATGGCATCTCGGCTTACGATTTTACGTTCATTTTTTTTTCATTCTGGGAAGTTTTGCAAGAACTTGAGAGACCAGACCCAAGTTTAGTATAACTCCCTATCCTAAGATAGACGTTTCTCGTCATATTCTATGTCTCACCTTGTAGCGTTTGGCGTTACCGCCATTATATTCTATGTTCACGATATGTTTCACATGTCATGTACATTCCACGTTCCTCATATCATGGCTCACGATATGTTTACTCATGTTACACTCATCATAACCCCACGTATTACGTTCAAAAATTTTCACGTATCACGTTCAAAAAATTTCACGTACTACGTTTCCTCATGTCTCGTGCATCGTTGCTAATTATCAGTTAAGTTAGAAATGTTTTGCACGATAACGTTTCAGTTACCTTACACGTTAATTCTTTTTCCCTCGATCAAATTTAGGGGTTCTACCTTACGTTGATAACAAGAACTTCTTTGTAATTCAAGTCAAGGTCAGGAGGACCAAGATTTATGATTTGTGTCAAGATCTGTGAAGGAACCGTTCCAAGAGGGAAGCCACATGGAAACGGACAAGTTCATCCGAACTTTTATCCGTTTTCTCTTATCAATTAGATATGTCCTTTCAGTGACGTCACGTTCCATGTCCTTTCAAGACATGTCACGTTCCACGTCATCTTCACTTTTCGTTATCTTACATACCCTTCCAGTTTGAGTCGGGTATGTTACGCTTCCAGTTACGTTATCTATAATTCAGGTACGAATTATTCTTTTTAGGGGGGAAGAGTTATAAAACCCGCATGCTTTTACCATTAATAGTACCCTTTAGATCGTACGTACAAGATTAAAACTTTCCTTTTAGAGCATGTTTACGTTCACGTATAGGAAAATTAAGTATTACGTACGTGTTAGAACACGCTAAGTATTTATTACGTATGAACACACAATAATTATTCAAATAATAATTATAATCACGAACATGCGATCATGAAATCATGAACGTAATTTAATCACGAGCTAATAGTAATTACGTATTTATATATTTATTACGAACACGAATAAATATATTGAGTCACGATCGAAAACTAATTAAATTACGTAAACTACGTAACACGTAATCACGGACATTTAAACGATTATTATTATTACTACGTATATTAAACTACACGACAAGTAATTACGTACGTAATATTTACTTTTGCCACGTATATAAATAACTATGAAAGTCACGACATTTAATACTCATGTACGCGTACCATTTTAACGAGATGCGATTTAATCAAAGTAAAATGTTATTCGGGCTGTTTTAGACAAAGAAGAAAAAGGAAGGACTTGGGCTCAAAGCCCAAGTATGTTGTTTGAGGCGTGTATAACCAAAACAGACGGGGGGGGGGGGGGGGGGTATTTTTATTTTGGACAAAACACAAAACATTCCAAAAACCCTAAATCTAATATAATCAGCCGCCTCCTTTTTCTTCTTGTGCCTCTTTTGCCGTGGGTTTTTAAACACCAAGAACAAGAACACAAAATAAAACGCAGGGTGATCCAAGGAATCATGTTGAGTTCGTGTTGTTCAATCCTAAACCCTAACACGAAGAAAACAAGGTAAAACCCTAATTCGTTTTTTTCTTCTTTTAATTTATCTTAAATTCGATCTTTAAGGCTATTTAAAAACATGTTCAAATAATAAATAATGGAGGGGTTTCGTTTTGATGTCGCTGTGGGTGTTTGGCACACAAACCGAGAGTCAAGAGACTCTCGGTGGTACTTTATTCCCACCAGCCGCAAGGCTGGGGTCCTTTTGGGCTAACAGTGGAAACGGCAGCCAAATAGGGGGAACAACTGGCTGCGGCCAGTGGTCTGTTTGTGAAAACAGTGGGAACCGAGAGCTTAGAGCTCTCGGTGGTAACCAGACGCGCAGCAGGGGGAAATCCCCCACTGTCGGGGGGAATTGTGCAGGGACAGGAGGTGTTTGGCAACCCGTTTTAGGGACAGTTTAGGGGCTGTTTGGCTACGGGTTTAAGGGCAGGAAAAAGGGTTGTTTGGTTCGGTTTATATTTAAAACTACACGGGTTTTCACGGTTTGGTTTTCGACACGTTTCATAAAATAATACACGCGTTCGGGGTATTATTTTTACGAGTTTAATTAGCTTAACATGTATATTAATTACGAGACAATTGGACTAATATCATGACTTATTATTACAAGATTAATTAAATTAATTTATCATGCTATATAATTAATTTAAATTGGAACATGGACTTAGGTTTATTATTATAATTTAATAATACATGATTTAACCTGAGTATTTTTATTTACTTGAAAATTAGACTAAGTAATTAATTAATTATTAAAAACCATGACCTAAAATTAATTAATTCTCATGACTTAGGTTATATTAATATAATTGATAATACATGTTTTAACCTAAGTAATTATATATTATTTAATTAAATCACATTATATTTAATTAAATGCTTTAACCTATAGTTTATATAAATTACATGAAATAATTAATAAACTATACTTTATAACTACATGACTTAGAATAATAATCAGAAAACACTTAAGCTTATAGAATTAGCTTATTTAACCAGCTTATATCAAATTATGGAAACTTTCTATTTTTTAGAAACTTATCTATTTTAAGCAGTAATTCTATTTTTGGAAACTTTCTATTTTTGGTACTTTTCTATTTTTTGGAAACTTTCTGTTTTAGGAAACCTGCTATTTTTAGATAGTTACTTATTATTACACAATAAGTATAATAATACATGAAATACAAGAAATACTTAATCAGAATAGACAGAATATAAGATAAATGCAGTATAAGGTCTTAAACAGTTAAAATAAGCTAAGACATAATATTAAACTAGTTACGTATTCAGTAATCAGATACTTATACACGTATGTATTTATGTAGCATTAGTGATACCGAAGTAGGACTCTCTTCAGTTCGTCTTCTTCGTTCACTGGACATAAGGTACGGATTCCCGTCCTTTCAGTATGGGCATTCTTTCCTTATTAGGATTCCCCGTATGCAGCCAACTGTTTTCCCAGTATTTGTTTTATATGTTTTCGAATTGCTTATGTTTAATTAGAATACCTAAAGCCATATACATGCATGACTAGTTTCACCTAGTTATGGAGGTACCATAACCATAATATTAGAGGCACTGATGTTATGACTTCACCACGGCGGAGTGATTGCTCGTGGCGTCCCTTCAGCTTTTGGCCATATTATTATATTTATCATGTGGGGCGTATGGGTGCATCCTAGTTACATGTTTTCAGCAGATTTCTCAGTGTGAATGTGGTGTGTGCCTTACATCCTTCACAAGGAGCTAATCCCTCCTACCCAAAACCAGTATAATAAATTAGAGGCAGCCCCTCTAATTTGCATGATGAGGTCACCCCTCCAAGTATTCATGCACGATGGATTTTCATGACCTATATTGGCTAATGGTAAAATATGTTAAACAGTTTTCATAAGATAAACATAAGGCTTTTCAAACTACAAAACCAGTTTTATGAACATGTTCCAGGTTTTCCAGGACTTATACGTTTCCGCTGCTATTAAGTCTTTATTATGTTTTAGTCATTCATACTTTGTCTATATCCGTGCACTGAGCGTTTTGCTCAACCGTTACTTTCCTTTCCATGTCCCAAAACGGCAGGTACCGTAGGAAAGACTCGAGCATTTGGAGGACGTGCATAGGATGGAAGCTGCTAGAGACTTCTCTTCCCTTTTGCCTTCATATACTTATGCTTGTATAAGTCTTTCATTCATTTCATTTACTATATTATGTTTTGGGCTTATGTTGGGGGACCAATGTTTGATTCCGGTTTACCCTATGGTCATGTATGTTTTACTACATATTACCTTGCATGCTTTGATGACACGCCATAATTACGCGTGACATTCCATTATCAAAATGGGGTGTTACATTTGCCAAGTCCCTTGATCAATTTGCTTATGCTCTTGAACGAACCTCTTGACTCCACTCGATGTTCATATAACTCACCTTGGGTTTTGAGATTAGCACGATAGACATACTCAAGTCCGAAGTTATCCGGAAGTCTACTAGTGGCATGGTGAGGAGGAGGGTAAATTTAGTCTAACCCTTCCATGAAAGAGTTCATGGATGGGTAGGAGTCACTCGAAGAGCCAACATGAGCACTAGTACCTACGCCACCACCATCACTTAGTGAAATATTAATGTCCTCATCGTCAGACTCTTGTGGTTCGTTCTTTGTCGAACCTCGATTACTTCTAGGCTTTTGTGGTTGTAACTCTCGAATAGGTAGCATGACCCGATGAACCGGTTGAAAGCGAGAATGATTAAGGCCGGGAAAGTCTTCACCAACCTTCTAAAGAATGCGAGTAAGGAGCATGGCATAAGGAAGATTTGTTTTGGGTTTAGGAAGAGCATAGTTGATTCGTCGAGTGATATAAAGTGCAAGATTGTACTTGGTGTTGGTATAGATGCAAAATAACATTTGCGCCATATACGCCGGAATATGATCCCGGTTTCCACCAAGACAAAACACATTTTCCCCTAAGGATGTCGGCCCATCGGACCATACAATCATTAAGGTCGCTTAAGAGAACCTCAAAATGTTTCACCGAACGCTTGTTTGAGTGGAGGCTTCTTACAACGTTTCCACTACGCGCTTTAGAAATGACATCAAGGATGAAGTCAAGGTCAATCTCTTCGTTGTCATTTGGAGCACAATTGAAGGGATCAAGGAGAGCATCAAGCTTCCATTTATCCGTAAATCGACAAGTGCCTCTAAATGGAACACGAAGAGCTAGACCAAAATCTTTGAGAGAGTATTGAATGAGTCGACCATCAATGATGAACTTAACATATATTCTATCGTTATCAGAAACGAGAGAATATGTGCTAAAGAACTTCAAAAGAAATTCGGGATATAGATCCTCCTTGATGTACAACAAGCAATCAAACTCAATTTGTTCGAACATCGACTAAGTATATATATATATAGCCCTCAATATCATTTTGGACAACTCTACCCTCGTGAATGCAACATTTTTGAAGTTAGACATAGGTATTGGAGAGTTGTGGGAAAGGACAAAGATCAGCTAGGTTTGGCATATATTGTTTAGTGTATTGGTGATCTTGTTGATATTCCGAAGGCATGATTAGTACCTAAATAAACACAAAAATATTTCCCGAATCACTCATATGTTAAATATAAGCCAAAAATAAAAAAGATGAGAATGTGTTTCATCAATTTCTTGACAAACAAAGGATTAATCCTTATCACTCCCATGTTCACAATGTACCTAGTTCATCATTGACAATAACATATTAACCATGTAAAATCAACAATGAACTTGAACATTGGTTTTTCAAAACAAAATTTTTAGGTAAGCATTAACAATGCCATTACCAACTTGTTCATGGGTTGATATCAATTCCATCAATTAACCAAAATTATTTAGCCAAAATTCGGATTGTTCTACAAGTGGGTTTTAGTTAAATCTCAATGAATATGAACCTAAGAAATCATAGTAAAATAACTATGTTAACTCACATTCCTAGTAAGGTTCTAATTCAATATCAATTTTAAAAATCCCCAATTATGAAAGTATGAACCCTAGAACAAATTAGATGAAATTGAATGAAATGAATTATAGATAATTGATTGGACGAAGGATGAGTGAAACCCACATATTTGAATCAATTAATCTTGAGTGATTGAAGGTTTTGAAGGTGCAACAATGGAGGAAAATGGGAGAAACCGTCAGCTCTATTGGAGAAGAGAGAGAAGGTTTGTTTGAAAAAGTGATATTTTATAAAACCTGGCGCTTTAGTCGTAATCACTGACCGCGGTTCCTTATCGATAGAGAACTGCGCTTTGAGCCGTGACAGATAAAGAACTGCCTATAGTGGCGAGTTTTTATCAAATAAAATCAAAGAATTTTTTAAAACGAAATTTTTCTAAAATCCTTAAAATATATATTAAGCCTTTAGGAAATCATTGGACCACCTCAACACTAGATAATAATGCCTTAATGAAGGATTACGAGTTGAATCGAGATAGGAAGAGGCCGAAACGGACGAACGACTACTCGTAGAGAAGAAGAAAAGAGGAGAGAAGACAAGAGGAGTGAATCAAGACCAGGTACAATGCTCAAGGGACAAATGAAAATCTTCAAGTCGAGGAGACAAAGAGCTTGTGTCATATATAGTGGTTTAAGACGTGCCTTTCTGGTGAAAGTCGAAACGACTGTGGTAATGAACTATACCAAGTAATTTTGATACATAGAATAAGATCACTTTCAAGAATAGTCTTACTCTACTTCAAAATGTGAGAAAAGTATAAATTCACTTTCTCTCCCACATGATCGGACAAAAATCATTTCAAGAATTTACAATAACAATATCCTTGGAATATTTCAATTCTAAATGTGTAAAATCCAACTACAACTTATGAAGTAGTTTGGTATCTCAAGGGATTAATCAATCATTCTATAGATGAGCTCAATTGCACAAGTTACACATGATATAGGGCCTACTAACCGTGAAGGTGCAAACCATGGAAATCATGCTTGATACTTTAAGCTACTACTAACTTACTCTACATCCCCATAGTGAGTCAACTATCCAAACAATGAAGGTTTGAGAGGATAAAAGAAAAGAATCACAAACCACAAATAAATGTCAAGGCAAGGATGCCAAGAACAAGCACATAGTTAAGTAATGATCAAAAGAGTGATCAAAAGGGCGTGTGGAAGAACGAAAATGTACCTTGGCCACAAAGTGCATCCCAAGCAATCAAGGAATCAATGCAAAGACCAACCATGACTAAAGTGACTACTAAGAATTCAAGAACTAGTATCACTCCCATCCATCTTGATATCATCATTCAATGATGTTGGAAATCAAAGAAGATGAGTCTTCTACAAGTGTAAGTAAATCAATCCACAATCAATTGAATGATTGATCTTCATGAGTACCTACACATAAATCAGACCATTAAAAATTTAGTTACCATCACGGGAGTATTGTCCAAGTTAGACATGCAATGTTCATTCTGTGAGGTTACAGACGATATAAATTAAGTGAGATCTGCCACATTTACTTACGTATTCACATGTCAGCTTTATCTTAAATCATGTATTTCCTACCTTCAAGCCAAAAAGGATTTCATAGTATCACCCATATTAAATAAAGGTTTTCCTTCTAGTTGACGACCAGATCTGTCATACTAACTCCTTAATACATTGTAACACCCCCAAATTTATACAACTCAGTTCAGCGGAAGACTAGTTGGTGTTACGGGATAGCACATTACTCACATCATAGACAACGCTTAAAAATCGCGGCGTTTAATAATAAAACATTTCCATTCATAAATATCAAAGTTACATAGGTCCCAAGTCATTGTATTTAATACAGGTTTTACAAAACATTTGAATGGAAATTATTGTTTAAGTGCGGGCCATGATTTCTTGTCGTCTTCCCGAGAATTACCTTCAAGTACCTGAGATAAAACATGTTAAAAGAAAAGGTCAGCGATAACGCCGAGTGAATTCATAGAGTTTAATAAAATCCATCAATATAATATCAGTATAAAATTATTACTGAAAATCATTTTGTACAAATCATTTTAATAGGCCATAAAATAGCCAAATTCATTTTATACAAATCTGCATCAAAATTATAATATAGGCGTTTGCCTTAAAAATCATTATACGAGCCAATGTCGTAAAAACATCGTACAATACGTCTTATGACGTTGTATGAAAATAAAAACCGTTATATGAATATGGTTATGAAAACCAAAACACGAACATAATATCAATAGTATGACCCTGTATTGCTAGTCAGGCAATACATCGTAATTCGGTGCGTCTAGTAGTATTTCGTTAGTTTGGATTATTATAAGCCGCATGACATTGTTACCTTACTAAACCAAACAACGGGTAACTAACCCGATACTCTATTTGCCCATCTAAAGTAGCGTGTCGTCACAAAGGTCACGCTATGGAAATCTTCTCATACATAAATTTGCTTACCAATCAATATGGCACGACGGGGATCAACCATCAAGGCGCGAACTGGGGTGATCGTCCCCAAATAGTACTATTATATGCATAAGCGTCTACCAATCCCGGTAGTTCACAATTCATGCTAATGGGACTTTTAGTGACATAACCTAACTTTAATAATCCATTTGATTTCATCTATCGGGTCCTTTAATCATTTATCGGGTCATACAATCGGGTCATACAATCATTCAGGTCCAAATCAATAAACAAACAATCGGGACAAATATAAAACTAACATGTTATCTCCCTCGCGGGTTTATAAAACATATATAAAAACATTTAAAAGAGTGCGAGGCTATGAACTCACGTTGATGTGGGAAGGCGGGTTATCGGCAATTCGGACGTACGGTACGTGCTTCAATCACGGAAACCTAGACAAATAATACTTGTCTTAGACTCATGTCCAATGACTTTATAAAATTAACAATTATGTATACATATGATGATTATATATATATGATGATCAAATGGGTTTATATATTCTCGTTTACTCATTTTAGTGTTATGTGTCGATAACTTTTATACTAGTTTACTAGTTTTATCTATTTACGTGTTTTAGGTCCAATAAGCCTATTATAAGTTCATTAACTTGTATTAATCCATTTCATACTTATATTATCAGTATTTATACTTTACATGTTGGGCCCAAATGGGTTAAGCCCAATAAGTAAGTTTATAAGTGTTTTAGTCCATTTTGTTGTATTATTAGTCCAATAACGTTAACTTAGTCCGTTAATGTCCGTATGTTATATAGTTCGGGTTTTATCGGTTTTTACTTGTTATACATGTTTACATATCAGTATATAAGTTTTACAAAGTTCACATTAGACGGGTCCAACCGTCTAAGTTTTATTTAGCAAAAACGTTAATTTTACGGTAATAGCCGAAAAAGTCATAAAAATCATGTTTATAGTTTTATAACTTATTGATGTTGGAGTTTTTGTACACCTTTAGGAAAAGGATGCACAAAGTGGCAAGTATTAAGTGTCGGTTTAGGAAAACCAAGCACTAATGACCAATTAAGTTCAAGTTCGTTCACGAGGAGGCTAGTGTGTTATGTGTGTAATGATATGGATTAATTTGTGATTATATTTGAAAAAGAAGAATGAAAAGGGGATTAGAAGAGAATGACGGTTATGAAGACGGATTAAACTAAGTCTAAAAAGGCGTACACGTAAAGTCGTAAAAACCACCAAAATTAAAATTTTAACCTAAAAATTTCTAAAAATTACCAAAAATCCTAAATAATATTATAAGAGTTTACAAAAAATCAAAACTTGCAAAAACCTTTTAATTAATTAGATAATGACTTTTTAATGCTAATTAAAGCCCTAAAAATCAAAATTAATTATTAAAAAGCCCTAAACAAGATTTTCAAGTTTGTAAACCTCAAAAATACTCTAATTAAGCCAAAAACTATTTTTCAAAATTTTAAAACCAATTAAAACTATTTTTAAACAATTAAAAACTCCTAAAATCAATTAAATCTTAAATTAATTATAGAAAATAATTAAAAGACCTAGAAAATAATTGGAAAGTTGCAAAAATCCTAATTAAGTATTTAGAACCTAGGAAAAATATAAAAACCTAGAAAATCAGACTTTTAATTTTTAATAATAAAATAATATTAAAATAATATTAAAAATCCAAAAATTATAAAAAATTCTAAAAACTTGCAAACTAGCTTAATTTAACCTAAGTAACTCAGAAATGAAAGTGAAATTACCTAAATACCCCTATTGGGCCTAGAAAATGGGCCAAACCCAAAACAGTCCCTTATTGGGCTTAATTAAGGCCCAATAAGAAAAAGTGTTCAAATTAAGCTCAAAAAGCACAGGTTGACTCAAAATTTGATTTTAAACAACTTTTTCCAAAGGCCCAAAAGCTGAAAATGTGAAATAAGCTAACTTATAATAAGCAGCTTATTCTTAATGGGCTTTTTGGCCCATTAAGCCATAAGCTGATGCCATAAGCTAAAATTTAACACACAACCTTCTTTTGACCTAACAAAGACTTCTGCAAAAAGAAATTTCAAATAAGCCCACTTAATAAGCCAGAAACAAGTCACAAACTTATTCACAAAACGACAAAATGGTCGTTTTTATGATCTAGACCACCTCAGAAGCTGATTCAAGTTGCAAAATGTTTCTTTTGACAAAACTAAGCTTAAAAACCAAAGACCTTTCCAATAAGCACACTCAATAAGCTGGAAAATCAAATAAGCACTTATGTTAAAAGTCAAACAAGTTGGTTTTCTAGTAAAAAGTCAAAGTCAAAGTCTTATAAGCTCCAGTTCACTTAAATGGGTCAAATAATGAAGATCTATTACAAAAAATAAGTTGTTGCAAGTCAGAATAAGCTAGAATAGCTTATTGATAAGCTGATGACAAAATTGCACTAGCAGGGGCTAGTTTTGGATGTTGAGCAGTGGAAACTTTTTCCACTGCTTGACTATTTTGACTTTTTGTCTTTAGTGACTTTTTTGGAGATTCAGATTTCACAAAGGCACCCAATTGATCTTTGGATCAAAAGGAGTCAATCACAATCAAAATAACACAATCACTAACACCCAATTGATACAGTTTAATCAATCATTCATCAGACATTGCACAGACATGAACAATAAGCAGTTTAGCATTCAAGAGCAGTTTTAGCACAAATCAGCCAGCCAAATTCAACCAAATGCACACACAAGCTATAATAAACTCCAATAAGCAAGTCTAAACAGGTTTCATGCACTGGTTCAAAGAATTAAGCAAGATTCAAGCAATGAAAGTTACTGATGAACACTAACACATGCAGTTTTCTACTTTTGCTGATGTATTTGACACACAAGCCAATTTCAACACCTCAAATCTTTCAAACAGGTTATGTTAACTTTGTTTAAACCACTTTTATCCCTAAGCATGCATACACACTAAGTGTTCCCAAAATCCTAGGTCAAAACAAGCAGAAACAAGGTCTATATAGCAGATTGATTTATTCAAGTGTTCAAACCCAAAAACTTGCAGCAAAACACTCTCAAACAAAGGTATAGCAGATACAAAGCATAAACAACAACTTCCCTTAACACAAAAACAAATTACAAGCATAAACCAGTAGACCCAAACACCCCTTTAACTTTTTCAAATCAAAATTTTCAAAAGCAAAACAAGATTTCAGGCCAACCAAGCATCAATTAACACTAAAACAAGTCTAATAAACAGATTCAAGCAAGAACAAGCCACAAAATTCACAAGAACAACAGTTTCATACAAATATCACCAAAAATCACAATTTTAGCAGATTTGGAGATTAAGTATGCAAACCTCATGGATGTACATCCACACCCACGAATTTTGAGCTTATGTGCTAGCAAGAACAAGCACAAGCTTCCACAATAAGCCTGCTAAGATTGAACAAGGGTTAAGCACAAAATCATAAAAATCAGAAACTTGGAAAAACTTGATTAATGCAAACTTGTTACCCCACACTTGATTATCCCCAAGTTATAAGCCTCACCACACCTTAACCAACTCAGTTAGGATGCTATGATCAGCCCTATAGCCCAAGAATTCCAAGATTGGAACAACACTTAGCAAAATATCAAGAAAATGAGGAAATATGCAAACGTTTGCACACTCCTCTTTGAAAAACAGGTTTTGAACTTTAAGAACTACAAAGCATATAACAAATGAAAGCAGTAAACAAGATTGGCCAATGACTTTTCTTCAAGATTTCAAACTCAATTTCATTAAACTTGAAAATGGGATTTACAGAAACTTGAACAAGGAAAAATCAAAAGCAAAAAACTAAATGTTGGAACCCTAAGCCTTTATATAGGCATACAATGAGCTAAGTTACTGAAATAAAACGTGAACCCTAGATACTTGATCTTCCAAAAATGCCCTTGAGTAGTTTGAACTTTGAGGATCATGTGACTGATTTCTTGGCTGTTTGTGGAGCTGGCAAGCATGTGAAGTCGATCAAAGGTCTCCAATAAGCTTAACTTTCAAGCTTTGTTGTGGGACGTTGGATGAGGGCCTACTGTTTTGGCATCTTCTCCAAAGTGAAAAAGCAGGGGAAACATGTGACTTGGTTGATGATGTGGCAAGCTATTTGAAAGTTGGGATGTGATTAAGGCCACCTTAATCATAAATCTGCACTTGATCAAGGCCAATTATGACAGGATTAAGAAAACCCAAATCAGCTTAAGAACACCAAGAACATGTTTTTGATCTGTTTTTGTTTTTAAATAAGTGTTAACCGCCTAATTTAAATAATTAATTAGTGGTTAGTTGTAACAGATTGTGAGTGGGAAGTGAGGTGGAGTTTTGGTGGGTTGTGATTGGAGGAGAGGGGTGAGTGGGACACGTGGGTGATGCTGGTTGGTCTAGGTTAGAATCATGTCTGGCCAGCTTTGGTCCTTCACTTCCTTTCTTCTTGTCTTTTCACTTCTAAACCCTATCAACGCCCATTTTCTTCTTTGTCAACTTTTGCATCTTTACACTTTTGGCCCAAAAACTTTTACAAAGTGAAATCAGGGGTATTTCTTGCCATATTTGAATTCTTCAAGGGCTGGTTTGGTATTTTCTTCAATGTTAATGGTCTAGACTTGTATGATTGTCATTTTGGAGGACTGAATTTGCCAAGTCTTGATAATTGAGGGACCATTTTTGCCAAATGTTGAAAGTTGAGGGTCCTTTTTGTAATTTTGAGATTTTCAAAGGACCAAACTTGTCATTTCTTGTACTTTGAAGGAATTCATGATATATTTGACTTTATGGATGATCTTGGTTGACAATTTAGCTTTGTTGAGGGGCTAAACTTGCCAATTCTTCAAAGTTAAGGGCCCTTTTTGTAATTTTGACAAACTTTAGGGACCAAACTTGTAATTATGAGGATACAAGGGTATAAAGTGTCAATTCTTCATAATTGGAGGACCCTTCTTCATAATTCTTCAAATCTTCAAGGGTTGATCTTTTGGAAAGTCTTCATTAGGGCTTGGTTCATTGTGCGGCTTTGTTTCCCGTGTTCGTTTTTGCATGATTCTTGTGATCTTTTGTCATTATCTCAATATCCGTACCTAAAATACACAAGCAACAAACACAAGCATATATTTGGGTATTTTGATGATATTTAATGTATTTTAAGCCCTATTTGGAAGATGAGACTATGTATAAAAGCAGTCTCATCACTCCCCCATACTAAACCATTGCCGTGCCCTCACGCAATGCTAGAATAAAGTATCAAAGCATCTCCAAAATTCATTTTATTCACTTTATTGAAATGATAAACTAGCTACACTACTACTATTACTACTACTACTTGTGTTATAGACATAATGTATGATTTTCATCGCAAAATGGGACGTTTAGGTTCATAAAATAAGAACACGTGAATGCTTCGTTAGAAATAATTTCATCGTCCTCGATTTTCACCCTAATTCCATGCTAAGCGTGCAACGAGATCATTGTCATTATAAGTTAGTAATGCTAACACTACTCATATGCCCTAATCACGTACTTATCCTCCCATTATTCCTAAGTTGTATCTCTTATATTTTATTTTGTCTTGAATGTTTCACGAGGATACATTGTTTGACTTATGCGATAATAGAGATTTAGGTCTAAAAATAGAGTCCTAACGGTGTAACTAAGACCATCAAATCAATAACCCCTCCTAATAGACAACGATGTTAAAAAATTAAGTTGACAAGAAGAATCGATAAACACGGTTTTATAACGGTTTTGAACATGAGACTTATTACCAAGACTTTTATACGCCCCCTAATGGAAGGGCCTTATTATCTTTGGTTTACCTCCATCTTTTATTCAACTTCGCCATGAAGCTTTTATTATGACTTTGGTCTTGCCTTGCCTTTTATTATCCGCCTCATCGGTGGTTTTATTAGCCAAAGACGTATATCCTCACGCTAAGGCGAATTTTGGATCTTTAAAGCTTCGAAGATTAAGGCTTGATTCACTTTCAATTTTTGCATAGATTTTAGGCCTTGTGGGGCTTCAAATTGTTTTCTTGATTTAGGTGAGCACTTGAAATCTTATTATTGGGTGAAGCTTTCGATTATTCGGGTTGCCAATACTTCAAAACCGTGACGCTGGCGATACCTTAATGTCTTCCCAATTTAATTACACGGAAGCTACTAGAAAAGACTAGAAACCCAACAATCCTAACTAAACCGCTAAGTCAATATTTATTAAGCAAAAAATATTTACATGCGAAGGGAGAATAAGCAAACAACGAGAACACATGAGTTTTTTGAAAGAATACGAGTACTCTACGTTTAGCATAGTAACTTATAATTAACTCTATCATTTCTCGTCCTCATTTAAGAGACTTAGCCTAATGTGTAGTTAAGGAATCAAAGCTAAGTGCTCAACACGCACGGTCGAGTCAAAAATTACTCTTATTCTCGCCATCGGAAAATCTACATTCGTGTCTTCAAACACTTATAAAACATGAGAAAAATTTAAAATTTGGCCATTTTTAGCCTTATTTTGCAACAAAAATGATAAACAAAACGATAAACTTTGGAAAGCGTGAAGGTTTGGCAAGGCAAGTATCTATTCACCCCCCATACTAAAGTTAAACATTGTCCTCAATGTTTCGAGTCTAGGGGTGCAAACACCCCCATACTAGAGACGTGGTCGAATGCCTAATCTAGCATGGAAAGGGTGTAACCAATAAATTTAAAGCCGTTTATGAAGTGTGCTATAAACCTAAGGTTAGAACATCAAAGGATATATCATGGATATTGAGAAATGTCTCCAAAGCAAACGATCGAGTGCTCCCATAAAACAAACACGAGAGGCTCCAATCGTGAAGATCATGATCTAAAAACCACATATCACAAACAACCACGGAACAAAGGTTGGAAGGGCACAAATCCCCACACGTAAGCTACATTAGAAAACGATAATATATACATAGGATAAGCATGGGACTCCCCCACGAGGCTCCTCGTTTTTGATTACCGAGTCATGAGCTCGACTCGATCCCCTCAATACTAATTATCATTGGGGAAGGTGACTTGGTCGAGGTAGTTCAAGGATGGAACTTCCCCGCCAAAGTAGTGCTTCAACCTATGTCCATTCACCTTGAAGTTAGGACCATCATCTTGAGCTTGCTCGATGGTCCCATACGGAAACACTTGAGTCACGGTGAATGGACCGGACCAACGGGATTTCAACTTACCGGAAAAGATTTTCAATCTTGAATTAAAAAGCAAAACTTGATCCCCAATGTTAAAAACCCGGTTTTTAATTTTAGAATCATGCAACTTTTTAGTTTTCTCTTTGTAAATCAATGAATTTTCATAAGCAATATCCCTCAATTCATCCAATTCATTTAATTGCATTTTCCGGTGTTTTCCCGTGGTCTCCATATCATCATTACAATGCTTTAGGGCCCAGTAAGCCTTGTGTTCTAACTCGATAGGCAAATGACAATTCTTTCCATACACAAGCTTATAGGGAGTGCACCCAATGGGCGTCTTATGAGCGGTCCTAAAGGCCCATAAAGCATCGTCCAACTTATCCGACCAAGTTTTTCGGTTTTCTCCTACGGATCTCTCCAAGATCCTCTTCAAAGCTCGGTTTGAAACCTCGACTTGCCCACTCGTTTGTGGGTGATAAACCGTAGAAAGACGATGTGTAACCCCATATTTTCTTAAGACTCTTTCGAATTGGTCATTACAAAAATGGGTTCCACGATCGCTTATGATAGCACGAGGGGTTCCAAACCTAGCAAACAAACTTTTCAAGAACTTAACTACCACACGAGCATCATTAGTGGGCAAGGCCTTCGCCTCCACCCACTTAGATAGGTAGTCAACCGCAACGAGAATGTACTTATTACCACGAGATGATGGGAACGGCCCCATAAAGTCTATGCCCCAAACGTCAAAGATCTCACATACTTGAATGATATTTTGTGGCATTTCATCTTTTTGTGAGGCTTTTCCTTGTCGTTGGCATGCATCACAAGACTTCACAAGAATTTGTGCATCTCGGTAAATAGTAGGCCAAAAGAAGCCGACATCAAACACCTTCTTAGCCGTGAGATTAGAACCGTGGTGACCACCCGTGGGTCCCTCATGGCAAGCTCTAAGGATGTTAGAAGCTTCGGTGCCAAACACACAACGTCGGATGATTTGATCCGCACAAGTTCGAAATAAGTAAGGGTCGTTCCAAAAGTAGAACTTGACGTCACGAAAGAATTTTCGTTTTTCTTGAGTCGTCATACCCTTAACGATGAAGTTACCCGCATGGTAATTTGAAAAGTCCGCAAACCATGGGGTAGAAGGATCAAGCTTAGAATTCACTACACCAAGTGTCTCGAGCGGAAATGTTTCGGTGATTTCCTTGGGCTCGTAAACACTTTGGTGAGGATCTTCCAAACGAGAGAGATGATCGGCCGCTAGATTCTCGGATCCTTTTTTGTCAACGATGGTGTGATCAAATTCTTGAAGGAGGAGAATCGAACGAAGTAATCTCGGCTTAGCATCTTGCTTTGCCATGAGATACTTAATAGCCGAATGGTCCGTATACACTATGTATTTCGTCAAGACGAGATAAGGTCGGAATTTCTCAAATGCATACACCACGGCAAGGAACTCCTTTTCCGTTGTAGTGTATTTAAGTTGAGCCTCGGTCATCGTCTTACTAGCATAATGAATAGGCAAGAAGTGCTTATCATGACGTTGCCCCAAAACGGCCCCTATAGCGTAATCACTAGCATCACACATTAGCTCAAAGGGGAGGTTCCAATTTGGAGCAACAAGAATGGGAGCTTCGGTAAGTTTCCTCTTAAGGATCTCAAAGGCTCGTACACAATCTTCGTCAAAGACAAAACGTGCTTCTTTTTCAAGAAGATGTGTAATGGGTCGAGAAATCTTCGAGAAATCCTTGATGAATCGACGATAAAAGCCCGCGTGGCCTAGGAAACTCCTAACTCCCTTGACGGTTTTGGGATGAGGTAATTTGGCGATGACGTCTACCTTAGCTTGATCTACCTCAATCCCCGCTTTCGAGACCTTGTGCCCTAAGACGATTCCACTCTTAACCATAAAATGACACTTTTCCCAATTGAGCACAAGGTTGGTTTCCTCACAACGTTTTAACATTTTCTCTAGGTTCGACAAACACGAAGTAAAGGAATCACCAAACACGGAAAAGTCATCCATGAAGACTTCCATCGTCTTCTCGATCATATCATGAAAAATAGCCATCATGCACCTTTGAAAAGTTCCCGGTGCATTGCAAAGTCCGAATGGCATTCTACGATAGGCAAACGTTCCCTATGGACACGTAAACGTAGTTTTTTCTTGATCACGAGGATTGATGGGAATTTGGAAGTAACCGGAAAAACCATCTAAAAAGCAATAGAAATCGTTTCCCGCAAGACGCTCCAACATTTGGTCCATGAAGGGCAAGGGAAAATGGTCTTTTCGAGTGGCTTCATTCAACTTACGATAGTCAATGCACACTCTCCATCCGGTCACGAGTCTAGTGGGAATCAACTCGTTGGCATCGTTTGGCACAACGGTCATCCCTCCCTTTTTAGGGACACAATGAATAGGACTCACCCAAGGGCTATCGGAAATAGGGTAAATCATTCCCGCGTCAAGGAGTTTAAGGACCTCCTTTTTGATGACGTCGTAAATTTTGGGGTTCACCCTCCTTTGACTTTGGATTGTTGGCTTGAAATCTTCCTCCATTAATATTTTGTGGGTACAAAACTTGGGATCGATTCCCTTAATGTCAGATAACTTCCACGCAATCGCCCCTTTGTGATCCTTAAGAACATCGACAAGTGCGGTTTTTTCATCATTCGAAAGATCCTTCGCAATAATAACCGGCAACTTGTCGTCCTCCTCCAAATAGACATATTCGAGGTGAGGAGGTAAATCTTTCAACTCGAGGATAGGTGGTTCCTCAAGTGAAGATTTGGGCTCGATACTCATAACCTCCTCGGGTGGAGGAAATGGGAAATCGTTAAGAAAATCCTTGATAATCGAGAAGTCCTCATCGTTGTCGAGGTCTTCGTCACAAGTACGAGGAACATTGCATTCTTCCAACGTAAAACCACCACCTTCAAAAGGAGTAAAGGTTGGTGTCGAATTATCAAGAATTGGATCCAACATAGTGGGATTGCCACTAGTTTCTTCATCACCAAAACCTAGAACTTCTTGTGAAAATTCCTCGCAAACCACGTCAATCATATCAACGAGGTTTATGGTTGCAACAGAATAAACATGAGAAATTTGAGAGTTTTGAGTTGCGTTTATAACAAGTTCCTCGTCGTTGAAACGTAAGGTGATCTTTCTAGCATGCACATCAATTAAAGCCATAGACGTATCTAAAAACGAACGGCCTAAAATGAGAGGAACTTGAGGATCCGTGGGGATATCAACAACAATGAAGTCTACGGGATAGTAGAACTTCCCCACTTTCACAAAAACGCCTTCCGCCAAACCACATGCGGGAATTGTGGAATGGTCGGCCAACTCGATAGACATTAGTGAAGGAGTAAGATTAGGAAGATTGAGCGACTTGAAGATTGCAAGTGGCATCAAGTTAATGCTAGCACCAAGATCGGCCAAGGCGAAGCATTCTTCCATGTCTTGGATTGCACAAGGGATCAAAAATTTACCGGGATCACTAACTTTTTGAGGTATGCGATTAAGATAAACCGACGAACAACTAGACAATTGGTGCAATTTCTCCTTGTTGTTCAACATACTCTTAAAGTTAGCGGCAAATCGAGGCATCATGACCAAAGCATCGGCGAAACTCACATTAAGGTGCAAATCACGAAACATTTTCATAAAAAGCTCAAATTGGTAATTGTCGCGCTCTTGACGTTTCTCCTTCCTAAGTCTCGATGGATAGGGCAAAGGTGGTGTGGGTTGAGGCATAGTAGGCATAGCCTTTGGAATCTCGGGTTCCAATGATGGTAATGGGTCAACCGTAGGTGTGGTATGAGCGGTACTTCGTGGGATTGGGACATGCTCCTTTTGGACCACCACCTCGGGTTCTTCCTCGATTGCTTCCTCCGTAGGAGCAATTGGTTGAGGAATCGGCTCCTTAAGTGTCTTACCACTACGTGTGGTAATCACTTTCATCTCACCCTTAGGGTTGGATATGGTGTTACTAGGAAGACCACTTGACGACGGTTTACACATTATTGCCTCAAACATAGACGAGATTTTATCTTCAAAATTAGATTGCCTCAATACGGCTTCGGTTTGCCTTTTCTCGGCTTAAGCATCTCTTGTTTAATCTCATGTTGCCCTTGTTCCATTTTTTGTTGGTTTTGTTGCAACCTAGTGACATTTCCTTCCATCTTGTTGGTGTGGATTTTAAGTTCATTAGCTAACTCATTTTTCAACTCTTTCTTCAAGTCGTTTTTAAACTCGGATCTTAGGCTAATGATTTCTCTTTGAATGTTGTCAAACCTAGCATCATTCACACTAGCATATTCAACAAACTCACTTGGAAGATCTTTCAATGTTTGCAAACTTTTGTTGTTATTTTGAAAATCATTTTTGTTTGAAACTTGATTATTATCCCCTTGATTTCCATAGTTTCCCTTGTTGTAATTGTTCTTAAAACCAACTTGATTGTTGCGATAGTTGTTAGCATTTTGATTTGTTCCAAAACCCGGTGGAGTCATTTGATTGGAGCGGGAAACTTGACCGTTTTGGTTGTAATTTCCCGTGGCCGCGAAGGCACTCGAAGTGTTACCACCGTTGGCAATGCACTCGGAGAAATCATGACCTCCACCACAATACATGCAAGAAACCTCAACCGCTTTAACCGTAGCGGGAGCACTTGGTTCACCAACTTTAAACTCAATCAAAAGTCCTTTCAACTTATCAAAAATCTTGTTTTCCAAATTCGCCTCAATTTGGCAAGCATCGATGGTATTAGACAAAGAAGGTGAAGCCGAAGACGAAGCCTTACGAACACTAGACGTGCTACGAGGACTATACACCTTAGATCTATTTTCAATTATCACCAAAGCTTCCTCAACCGTTTTACACAAAAAATTACCACCCGCGGCGGCATTCAAATAATCCCTTTCATGATCATTAAGTCCATTGTAAAACGTGTCAATTTGATGCAAATCGGAAAAACCGTGATGAGGACATTCATGTAACATTTCCTTAAACCTATTCCAAGCCGTTGAAAAACTTTCATTAAACTCTTGTGAAAACTTTGAAATCTCGTTTTTTAAGTGCGTAGTCTTAGAGGGCGGAAAAAATTGGTTCACAAACTTAGACACGAGATCCTTCCACGTCAATATAGAATTGGGTGGCTCTTTCTCTAACCAAGTTTTTGCGGGCCCCGCTAAGGAATACAGAAAAAGCATCATCTTAATCGAGTCGTTAGAGACATCCTTAAACTTGCAAGTAGCGGTAAGACGATTAAATTGGCGGATATGGTTGTGAGGATTGTCCTTCTCATCACCACGGAATTTGTTGTTTTGGATCATGGACAACAAACCCGTCTTAACCTCAAAATTCTCCGCAAGGATTGCGGGAATCACAATAGCCTCTCCATAACCCTCGGTGGGTGCTTGAAGTAACTCCATCATAGTTCGATTCGCCATGGTTGGTGCTTTTCTTACAATGGGTTCGTCAATAGGAGACTCCTCACTAGAATTGTTGGGAGTGGGAGTTTTGTTCTTTCGTTTACGTGCACGTCTTGCTTGATTTCGAGTTAGCATAAACGTCACGTACAACGAGGGGATGAGCAAAGAAGATTCTTTTTGGTGTTTTGTATTTTTTTCAATTTTTTGTGGTTTTTGATTGTATTAACCTTTTTGGAGATTGGTGAAATGTATTAGGTAGACAAAAATCTACAAATCTCCTCCTTAATCAAATCTCTTGATTAACGAAGCCTCAAGGAATGAAGACGATCACGTGGAGTTAACGCCTTCGATGACTTTAGAACGATGGTGGAACACCAAATCGTTCAAGAGGGTTTAATCAATAGAAACCAAGAAAATATATATGATACTTAGTAATACTTTGGGCGGCAAAACCCTCGATTCACTCTCACAATCAAATACTCACAAGCAAGCGGGGAAACGAGGCGGCACGAAGCACTTAAGAGCCTTTTTCCTTAGGATATATTTTATAATATCTGCCTTATACCCACCTTATAGTTTGTATTTTCAAGATTAAGCTTCACGAAAGTATTTATCTATTTTTGCCTTTTTCTTTGGTTTGAGATTCGAATACAATGATTGGGTAATGACCTCCCAAGTCAAGGTTGTGATTTCTCACGTATTTGGAGTACTTGTATATTTATTGTTCTACGTATACAATATAGTAATAATATTCACACAAAAACCGAAAAACTATAATACGTATTAGTAGAGTGCTACTAATACAAATACTAATTATGGTTAGTATAAAAACAACAATGCCAAATCAAAACACAACACGCCTCCCCCGCAGCGGCGCCAAAATGATGTTGGAGTTTTTGTACACCTTTAGGAAAAGGATGCACAAAGTGGCAAGTATTAAGTGTCGGTTTAGGAAAACCAAGCACTAATGACCAATTAAGTTCAAGTTCGTTCACGAGGAGGCTAGTGTGTTATGTGTGTAATGATATGGATTAATTTGTGATTATATTTGAAAAAGAAGAATGAAAAGGGGATTAGAAGAGAATGACGGTTATGAAGACGGATTAAACTAAGTCTAAAAAGGCGTACACGTAAAGTCGTAAAAACCACCAAAATTAAAATTTTAACCTAAAAATTTCTAAAAATTACCAAAAATCCTAAATAATATTATAAGAGTTTACAAAAAATCAAAACTTGCAAAAACCTTTTAATTAATTAGATAATGACTTTTTAATGCTAATTAAAGCCCTAAAAATCAAAATTAATTATTAAAAGCCCTAAACAAGATTTTCAAGTTTGTAAACCTCAAAAATACTCTAATTAAGCCAAAAACTATTTTTCAAAATTTTAAAACCAATTAAAACTATTTTTAAACAATTAAAAACTCCTAAAATCAATTAAATCTTAAATTAATTATAGAAAATAATTAAAAGACCTAGAAAATAATTGGAAAGTTGCAAAAATCCTAATTAAGTATTTAGAACCTAGGAAAAATATAAAAACCTAGAAAATCAGACTTTTAATTTTTAATAATAAAATAATATTAAAATAATATTAAAAATCCAAAAATTCTAAAAAATTCTAAAAACTTGCAAACTAGCTTAATTTAACCTAAATAACTCAGAAATGAAAGTGAAATTACCTAAATACCCCTATTAGGCCTAGAAAATGGGCCAAACCCAAAACAGTCCCTTATTGGGCTTACTTAAGGCCCAATAAGAAAAAGTGTTCAAATTAAGCTCAAAAAGCACAGGTTGACTCAAAATTTGATTTTAAACAACTTTTTCCAAAGGCCCAAAAGCTGAAAATGTGAATAAGCTAACTTATAATAAGCAGCTTATTCTTAATGGGCTTTTTGGCCCATTAAGCCATAAGCTGATGCCATAAGCTAAAATTTAACACACAACCTTCTTTTGACCTAACAAAGACTTCTGCAAAAAGAAATTTCAAATAAGCCCACTTAATAAGCCAGAAACAAGTCACAAACTTATTCACAAAACGACAAAATAGTCGTTTTTATGATCTAGACCACCTCAGAAGCTGATTCAAGTTGCAAAATGTTTCTTTTGACAAAACTAAGCTTAAAAACCAAAGACCTTTCCAATAAGCACACTCAATAAGCTGGAAAATCAAATAAGCACTTATGTTAAAAGTCAAACAAGTTGGTTTTCTAGTAAAAAGTCAAAGTCAAAGTCTTATAAGCTCCAGTTCACTTAAATGGGTCAAATAATGAAGATCTATTA
This sequence comes from Glebionis coronaria, assembly GCA_025667525.1. NCBI lineage: Eukaryota > Viridiplantae > Streptophyta > Magnoliopsida > Asterales > Asteraceae > Glebionis > Glebionis coronaria. The sequence goes on from CM046878.1 coordinate 249,703,438, forward strand.
CAAAAAATAAGTTGTTGCAAGTCAGAATAAGCTAGAATAGCTTATTGATAAGCTGATGACAAAATTGCACTAGCAGGGGCTAGTTTTGGATGTTGAGCAGTGGAAACTTTTTCCACTGCTTGACTATTTTGACTTTTTGTCTTTAGTGACTTTTTTGGAGATTCAGATTTCACAAAGGCACCCAATTGATCTTTGGATCAAAAGGAGTCAATCACAATCAAAATAACACAATCACTAACACCCAATTGATACAGTTTAATCAATCATTCATCAGACATTGCACAGACATGAACAATAAGCAGTTTAGCATTCAAGAGCAGTTTTAGCACAAATCAGCCAGCCAAATTCAACCAAATGCACACACAAGCTATAATAAACTCCAATAAGCAAGTCTAAACAGGTTTCATGCACTGGTTCAAAGAATTAAGCAAGATTCAAGCAATGAAAGTTACTGATGAACACTAACACATGCAGTTTTCTACTTTTGCTGATGTATTTGACACACAAGCCAATTTCAACACCTAAAATCTTTCAAACAGGTTATGTTAACTTTGTTTAAACCACTTTTATCCCTAAGCATGCATACACACTAAGTGTTCCCAAAATCCTAGGTCAAAACAAGCAGAAACAAGGTCTATATAGCAGATTGATTGATTCAAGTGTTCAAACCCAAAAACTTGCAGCAAAACACTCTCAAACAAAGGTATAGCAGATACAAAGCATAAACAACAACTTCCCTTAACACAAAAACAAATTACAAGCATAAACCAGTAGACCCAAACACCCCTTTAACTTTTTCAAATCAAAATTTTCAAAAGCAAAACAAGATTTCAGGCCAACCAAGCATCAATTAACACTAAAAAAAGTCTAATAAACAGATTCAAGCAAGAACAAGCCACAAAATTCACAAGAACAACAGTTTCATACAAATATCACCAAAAATCACAATTTTAGCAGATTTGGAGATTAAGTATGCAAACCTCATGGATGTACATCCACACCCACGAATTTTGAGCTTATGTGCTAGCAAGAACAAGCACAAGCTTCCATAATAAGCCTGCTAAGATTGAACAAGGGTTAAGCACAAAATCATAAAAATCAGAAACTTGGAAAAACTTGATTAATGCAAACTTGTTACCCCACACTTGATTATCCCCAAGTTATAAGCCTCACCACACCTTAACCAACTCAGTTAGGATGCTATGATTAGCCCTATAGCCCAAGAATTCCAAGATTGGAACAACACTTAGCAAAATATCAAGAAAATGAGGAAATATGCAAACTTTTGCACACTCCTCTTTGAAAAACAGGTTTTGAACTTTAAGAACTACAAAGCATATAACAAATGAAAGCAGTAAACAAGATTGGCCAATGACTTTTCTTCAAGATTTCAAACTCAATTTCATTAAACTTGAAAATAGGATTTACAGAAACTTGAACAAGGAAAAATCAAAAGCAAAAAACTAAATGTTGGAACCCTAAGCCTTTATATAGGCATACAATGAGCTAAGTTACTGAAATAAAACGTGAACCCTAGCTACTTGATCTTCCAAAAATGCCCTTGAGTAGTTTGAACTTTGAGGATCATGTGACTGATTTCTTGGCTGTTTGTGGAGCTGGCAAGCATGTGAAGTTGATCAAAGGTCTCCAATAAGCTTAACTTTCAAGCTTTGTTGTGGGACGTTGGATGAGGGCCTACTGTTTTGGCATCTTCTCCAAAGTGAAAAAGCAGGGGAAACATGTGACTTGGTTGATGATGTGGCAAGCTATTTGAAAGTTGGGATGTGATTAAGGCCACCTTAATCATAAATCTGCACTTGATCAAGGCCTAATTATGACAGGATTAAGAAAACCCAAATCGGCTTAAGAACACCAAGAACATGTTTTTGATCTGTTTTTGTTTTTAAATAAGTGTTAACCGCCTAATTTAAATAATTAATTAGTGGTTAGTTGTAACAGATTGTGAGTGGGAAGTGAGGTGGAGTTTTGGTGGGTTGTGATTGGAGGAGAGGGGTGAGTGGGACACGTGGGAGATGCTGGTTGGTCTAGGTTAGAATCATGTCTGGCCAGCTTTGGTCCTTCACTTCCTTTCTTCTTGTCTTTTCACTTCTAAACCCTATCAACGCCCATTTTCTTCTTTGTCAACTTTTGCATCTTTACACTTTTGGCCCAAAAACTTTTACAAAGTGAAATCAGGGGTATTTCTTGCCATATTTGAATTCTTCAAGGGCTGGTTTGGTATTTTCTTCAATGTTAATGGTCTAGACTTGTATGATTGTCATTTTGGAGGACTGAATTTGCCAAGTCTTGATAATTGAGGGACCATTTTTGCCAAATGTTGAAAGTTGAGGGTCCTTTTTGTAATTTTGAGATTTTCAAAGGACCAAACTTGTCAATTCTTGTACTTTGAAGGACTTCATGATATATTTGACTTTGTGGATGATCTTGGTTGACAATTTAGCTTTGTTGAGGGGCTAAACTTGCCAATTCTTCAAAGTTAAGGGCCCTTTTTGTAATTTTGACAAACTTTAGGGACCAAACTTGTAATTATGAGGATACAAGGGTATAAAGTGTCAATTCTTCATAATTGGAGGACCCTTCTTCATAATTCTTCAAATCTTCAAGGGTTGATCTTTTGGAAAGTCTTCATTATGGCTTGGTTCATTGTGCGGCTTCGTTTCCCGTGTTCGTTTTTGCATGATTCTTGTGATCTTTTGTCATTATCTCAATATCCGTACCTAAAATACAAAAGCAACAAACACAAGCATATATTTGGGTATTTTGATGATATTTAATGCATTTTAAGCCCTATTTGGAAGATGAGACTATGTATAAAAGCAGTCTCATCACTTATAAAACTTATCAAACTACTATTTTTATACAATGTTCATTTATTTATCTTTATACATATTTATATAAATGTATTACATGAGTTAGAGGGTTCTAGTTCACATTTTATACTATTTTTATTTGAGTGCTTATATAATACTATTATACTTTAATTTCAAAAATCTGATTTTTATTCTCATGTTCACCAAAACTGCCATATCTAGAGTTCTATATGGAGATAGAAGCTCAAATTTTTATGACATAAACTACATGATATGTGCTCCATTTAAATCTTCTATAGATACTGTTGAATCATCTTCTAAGTATTTTCTAAAAATCGTCCAAAACAGTGAATTCAGATTTGTACTTTAAACTTGTTTTGATCATATCTCACTCATCCTAATGATTCCATTGCATGGCCAACTCTCACATGTGTACAAGACCCATAGCTTACTGTATATCAATCTATTCAAGTCATTTTACCAGTTTACCATATGATTCTTTACTGTTTTATACAACCATCTAAATTAAGCAAGATTTTAACCTTGTTTCTTATAGTTTTTCATCTTTTTAAGCATGTTTATTAACACCAAATCCCCACACAATATTTTTAATCATCATTCATCATCACATATACATAAGTGAAAGAAATACAAGATTACAAAATCAAAAATAACAAGAGGATGAGGAGGACAATCTTTATACCACCAAGTTGATGTAGGTTGTGATCAAAAGATGGAAATTGATGGAGAAACTTGTGAATAACCAAGACCATCTTCAAGACCACCAATCTTCATGAACACCTTGTGGAAAATCAGCCCCAAGACTCCATGGAAACTCCTCCTTGGATGTTATAATTACCACCAATCAATAGGGTTTCAAAAGGGCTTCAACATGTGCAAGAATAACATAGGATTTCATGGTTGATTTTGATCAGAAGTGGTGTTTATGGGGGAGAAGTGGACGGCACCAAATGGGGAGGGTGAGAGAGTTTGTGTAAGTTTGCATGGTGTAAATGATGGTATGTGTGTAGCTAGTGGATTTAGTTAGATGGTAGCTTACAAAGTAAGCTTTAGCAACAAGTGTTGCTAGTTAGCTTGTATACTTGACACCTCATGTGTTGAGCACATGGTTTGGCCGTCCCATGTTAGTGGGGTGGGGCAAGTGTAAACTTGTCTCATCCCACTAATTTACGGGTATTCTCGATTCTAGTTTCCTCTATTTGCGTGCCCTCGGGTCGTTTTACGAAAAACGTTTTTATAAATTATGAATCAACGGTACAAAACGAATCTAATAAAAATTGTCTCATCAAAAACGGAGTTCGAAAACGTAAATACGTAATCCTAAGGTTTCCGGTTTAGTTGTAAAGGACGGTAAATTAAAATCGTAAGTCCTAATCTCTTCTCGTAAATTTGTGAGTTTATGAACCAACACAAATTTAAAACTTCCAAAATAATATTCACGGATAAATTTATTTTCTGAAATGTCGGACTGTCACCAAAGACGGTGTATGTAAACGTAAGCATGTAACGTTGAATCCTCCGGTTTAGACGTAGTCGACGCTACTTCAAGACGTAAATCCAAATTACTTCCCAAAAATAAGTGAGTTCATATAATAACATTAAAATAATATTTTCAATTAAATATTAAAAATAAAATATCAATCATAAATTGACGGATTGTCACATACATTCATCATTTTTACTGCCAGAAAAATCGTACAAATTATTTCTGCTTTATAAGAGCGTGACTCATTATTCTAAAGCTGCGAAGACTTTCTAGCTATCAGTTATGACCCGATTTCTGAAGTTACTTAAATCCATGATCAGCGAATTATTCCAGTGTTTTCAGATGTAGTTCTAGAAGGGTTTCCAGAAATTCCTCCCTAACCATGAGATGGATTTTAACATCGAGCTTGTCTGAAGGACAAAACCTGTTTCCAAAACACCTTATCACAGGGCTTCAGCTGAGTTAAAAGTGTTGCAGGATTAGCTGTAAGAGTTGATGGATCGAGGCTTTATTCTCCCGAGTGCACCACCATGAGGTGCACCGTTTCTATCTGTCAGGAAGAATGTCGGTAACATGAGTGCAGAAACTAGAAGAGGGGGGGGGGGGGGGGGTGAATAGTTTCTCTTCGGTTTATCTCCTAATTAAAATTCCATTCAATTAGATGAGTGCCAAAACTATCTTTTACTTGAAATCTAGTTGCATAATGATTATGTTTAATTCTAAGCATTAACAATGAGAAGTAGTAAGTGTAATGATAATTGAAGTAAGTAAGGAGTAAGGAAGGAAACAACCTAATAGGAAGACACCAAGATTTATAGTGGTTCGGCAACGAAGATCTATCCTTGTTCCTACTCCACTCCGTGAGTACACCTACTCGAGATTTCCACTATATCCACAAGCTCCCTTCTTGGCGAAGAAAACCTTACAACGTTGCTTACATTATTTTCCGACACTAAGCTAAATGTCGAGACCTTATCTTAGATAGGACCAATCTACACAACGTCGCCAACTTCACCATTTTACGACACAAGGCTAAATGTAGAGTTCTAATCAAAATTTAGAACCAATCTTCACAACGTTGCCTACTTCATCATTTTCAAACACAAGGCTAGATGTCGAGTTCGAATCCAAAGCTAGAACCAATCTTCACGACTCTTCACTTTGAAGCTAAGTGAGAACTTCACACGACACAACTACACATCACTTTATAGTTTAGTGAACTCAAGACAAAACTAAATTACTTTATAGTTTAGTGAGAACTCACACAACTCATTACAACTCAACTAAACATATCCAAGTACACATATGTAACTTGGATGTACACAAGACAAATCCAAGCACACACATATGCAATAGATTTACACAACACTAATCCAAGTATTCACAAATAGATTGGATGAACACAACTAGTCCAAGTATTTATAAATACATTGGATCTATGATGAACATGACTAGATCTTTAGGAGAGAATGATCTTTATCAAGGTTTCATCTTTAATCACATCAAAAGTGTGTGAGTGATCTTCTCTTTTGAAAAGGTAAAGAAAGAGATCAAGAGGATAATCATAAGTAAACATACTTAACACATTAATTTATTATTTACAAATAATTAGGATTAGAAAGGAGAAAGAAGGCTGAAAGAAATGTCCAAAAAGGGTTATGGAAAATGTAGATTTGATCCACTATTTATAGAAGACACAAACCAACGGCTAGCTGCACGCGGTTCTTTATTTCACTAGGCGGTTCCTTATCAATAAAGAACCGCATAGGCACTTAAGGAACCGCGGATGTAGACTCCGCTCCTTTTTGTCTTTTAGTGGGTTAGAAATGTCTGAGGCATTTTGAAACCTTCAAAGGATATTCTTATGGAATTTGGAATATTCCATATTCAAATTTTCATTTTCCATTTTAATAAAACATTTTCTTAAAAAGAATTTTTATTGAAAATCTTTTGTCACATTTGACAAAAGTGAGTTTTAAGGCTAATCACTTTTATGATCACTAATCATGATTAAGATATGTTAGTTTAATAATTATTACCTTGATGATAGTGTTTGATAGATAATTAGTTTTACGATTGTGTTTGACTATAAATGTCTTGTATAGTTTGTTGTGATCAAAATTAAGAAAGATTAGTTAACACTAATAATGTTTTTAGGCATTACTTGCATTAACAATGCGATCACGTATCGACCATCGAAAATTTGACAAGATCACCATTTATAATCGATATTCATTCCACGTATAGAAGGTTTATTTGATTCGTTACGAATTCTTAAGCATTTTTCCAAGAATGATTCACGATCATGCTACCATCAGTGGTGAGAGAAAGAACATGAAGTTTCCAAGACTTCGTTTGCACACGTTATGGTCTCACTAAAATTTTGATTTATACTTCTGAGCTCCCAAATGCTCCTGCTATATTACGAAACTAAGGAATAAAATTTTCCATAAATTCTCAGACAAGATCGTTAGTATATTAATTGGTAACATCCTGATCTGCTAAGTTCTAGAGAAGAACACGAGAAGCATCTCCTCACAGTCATACAGATTCTCCGATAGAAGAAAATTATATACACAACTTTCCAGATGAGTATTCCAGTTGAACAAGGTGGCATTTTTGGGCCACCTTAATCCAGCAGAAAGAAATTTCAGAATTCCTGTGAAGGTGAAGGCCATCACCAGATGGTCAAGACCGACGTCTATGACTGAAGTACGAAGTTTTCTAGAGTTCAGTTGGATACTACCGTAGAAATTTTGACAGTTCTCACGATTAGCTCTTCCACGACTAAGCTTACGCATAAAGGACAGAATCTTCACTAATTATGTAGTCCAGAAGATCCTACGCTAGGAGAGGTCTAATTTAGTAAAAACTCATAGTTCTTCCATGACTATTCATCCAGATTCCACAAGAATGTACCATAATCCCAAGCAAGATTTTGATAGAGGCAGTATAACACGTTGAGGCAGTTATGTTCATATCTAAATGCCTGCCATTCCAGTCGGTTTAAGATAGAACGCAGACATGCTAATGAGTTATTGCAACCATTAGAAATTTCTGAACAGAAATGAGACAAGTTTCCCATATATATGTTATCAGCTTACTATAGACTCAAAAGAAGCATGATGCTAATCTAAGTCGTTGTCAATCAGTTAACTCAGCCTACACATTTTCTTTCATCCGAAAGGATTACGCAGTAGCAGATCTGTAGAAAATTCAGCAATAGATCGTACGATTCGAGGTATTCCATCAACCATCCTATCAGATAGAAATTCATGTTCACGTTTACATTCACCTTCACGTTCACGTCTAACATCCACAGTTATGATTTTGTTCATACGTTGTCCATCTCATGATTTACGCCTACATTCTCATTTATGACATCGCACACGTTTAGGTTTGTGTTCCATCTCACTATATACGTTCCAAGTCTTGTATTGGATTTGGTTACAGAAAGCTTGGGAAACCAGACTCAAGTTTAGCACAACTTTTCTATAGCCAGACACACGTTTCACGTCTCAGGTTGTATCGTTTCGAATTCCTCCCTCAGTCAGCACACGTTCATGATATGTCTTGCTATCACATTCACAGTATGTTTCGCGTACCACGTTCACAGTATGTTTCACGTATCACGTTCACGATATATTCCATGTACAGCGTTCCTCATATGATCGCGAACCACGTTCACAATTGCTCACATAGCACGTTCACAATTGTTCACGTAGTTCGTCCCAATATGTTTTCAGCAGCTTTGCTCAGAGATATAAAGGTCATCGTTTCATGTTATTTGTACGTATCGTTTCATGTATCCTACACGTTATATCTTATTCATTCGATCAGATTCAGAAAATCTATCTCAGTATGGAACCAGAAACTATTCAGCATCGTCAGGACAAGGTCATTAGGACCAAGATTTTCATTGTGTCTAGATCTTTGAAGGAACTGCTTCGAGAGGGAAGCCACTCGGAACGGAGGAGTCCATCCGGACTTCTCATCCTTTTCCTTTAATAATTCAGTTAAGTTCTTTCAGTCATGTTACGCTCCATGTTCTCTTCAGTCATGTCACGTTCATGTCTTTTCAGCTTGCATGTCTTTTCAGTTTACGTGTTCTTTCAGTTCTTATAACCAACAGTTTTAATACCTTCAATTCGAGGACGAAATTTCCTTTTTAGAGGGGAAGATTTATAAAATCGTAGCATTATCGTGTCTCTAATTCGTTGACGAATTATTTCTTTTAAGAGGGTAAGAGTTGTAAAACCCAAAAAAAATTGACTTTTAAGTTATTTCATCATTTTGAATATAACCAAAGTTTAAATAATAATTATTTGATTTAAACTTGAAGAACAAAATTATATTTTAAAATGATAAAATTATAACACCCCAATATTCGGCTCACTTTTTTTCCTAATTCTCGTGATAGGCTAAAAATTTGCGTAGAAATCCCACAATATCCGGCTAACTTTTATGCAATTATATTCATTCTATACTTAGCTTTATTCGTTTTCGATAATCGGTCGGTTAGTCACAATAAGAAAAGGAAACTGTTATAGCCCTATAATGAGTCAACATTATTCTCTAACTAAGCAATGTAAGACACTGCTCCAAAACAAAATCCTATAGGCCAAGTGTTCATCAAAATCTGTCTTTCAGAACAGTTCATCTCGGGTCCGTTATTGTTTTAAAATTGCTAGTATCGGTTCGGTTCGAGTTCACACGGGACCAAGGTTTTGGCTCGCAATCGACTTTGTAGTTGTTCGGGTACGTTCGGCCGTAGGTTCGATCAATCGTGTCTTGCTTATTTTAGTGTTCGTGTTCGGTTTTGGTTCCGACACATCATATTACCCGAAGGTATTTTTCTTAAATCACAAATCACTTAAGTTGTTATAGACAATCACATACTTTGTTACACCAATCTAAACTAAACATATATGATGACATGTATATCTTATCATGGATCATTGTTAATGGAAAATTCGTAGATTGTTGTGTTCAAATGTTGTTTTTTACATAGAACCAATCGGGTAGAATATGATGAGTATTCAACATATTACTACTCCATGAATCATATTTTTTATAGTAACTAACGTTACTACTATGTTGACATATGTTAAGGGATTAAATACATGATATTAAGATGTAACCTTAGAGTGTAGTAGATTTTGCTTTCTAAAACAATGAAATTTATGAAGCATGGGATCTTGGGTGACTATTTGGTGAAGATGACGTGATGAACAACTCGTTTTCATACAATCATATATAAGTTAAAGTCCCAACCTTATTTTACAAAGAATCGACTATTGCTTTGGTTTCACTATGGTTAATATTTTAATAACAGAGTTCTTTTCTAAATCTGATGCATTATAGCATACATACAGTTACTTCCTATTACTATCTAGACATGTATTATTAATAGAACTATTTATATTAATTTTAAATGGCGTTTTGAAGGTATATTAATACTATGGAGACAAAGAATTTGAATAAAAATAAATACCAACTATATATCAACGAATCACCAAGCACTTAGTATTTAATTGAACAAACTGCTAAACAGAAACCGTTTGACATATAAATGTAGATAATTTGTTGGCATGATAATAAATTGGGACATTGTTTAGACGTCGATATTGGCTAAGGTACGAATATTCATATCTCCCTACTATTATTTATCTCTTTTGTTTATTCGACCGATCGTATGGATTTCTCGTCCTTCAGTATGGACTTGTTTTCCTATACATGATTAGGATTTCCCGTTAGCAACCAAATGTTTTCCCCAGTATATGTTATAAACTTTACATGAATTGCCATGATAACTATGTTAAACTGCCTGAGCTTTATATACATGCATGACCAGTTCTAACTAGTTACGGAGGTACCGTAACCATGGCACTTGAGGCACCGGTGTCATGACTCCTCTGTAGAGGAGTGATTTCTCGCAGCGTCCCTTTTATTTCAGCTTGGCCATTTATCAGTATTATCAGTGGGGCGTATGGGTGCATCTTAGTTTATTAGTTTATAGTTTATCAGACGAATGTGGTGTGTGCTCTACATCCTTCACATTGGAGTTGATCCCTCCACCCAGCTTATCAGTTAGAGGTCACCCCTCTACAGTATGACCAGGTCACCCTTCTATGTATTCATGCATACGTTGTTACAACACATGACCTATATAAGCTCTTGGCACTTAAAATACAGTAATTACATGTTTTCATATTAAACAGTTAATAGTTCAGCTTTATCAGTTATAAACCAGTTTTCCCAGAACATACATAGTTTCTGTTGCATTTTACTTATCAGTCTTTCAGTTTCAGTACTTTCTTTTATCTGTTCAGCTTAGATTCCAGATCCTTCTTTTGTATTCCAGATATTCCTATCATGTCATTATATCCGTTCACTGAGCATATTACTTAGCCGTATTTTCTTTCCATGACTCATACGGCATGTACCCAAGGACGGACTGGAGCATTTAGGGGACGTGCATAGGATGGGAGCTACCTTATACTTCTATTCCTTTTGCATTACATTTACTTTATGTCGAGTTTTGAGTTTATGTTTAGGATCCGATGTTTGATTCCGGTTTCCTTTATGGTCATGTATGTTTTATTACATATTTCTTGCATGCTTTGATGACACGCCATAATTATCACGTAACGGTCTACTTATCAAAGTGGGGCGTTACAACTAAGCTCTTTAGGTAGCTCTAGTTTATATGCTACGGGGCCAATTCTTTTGGTTATTTTGAATGGTCCTATATACCTTGGATTCAGATTCTTTTTCTTATGGAATCGAATAAGTCCTTGACGAGGCGAAACTTTCAACATAACACGATCTCCTACTGCAAATTCCAAAGGTTTGCGTCTAGTATTAGCATAACTCCTTTGTCTATCTATAGCAGCTTGTAATCGTTGTCGAATTTGAACAATATTTTCAGTAGTCTCATGTATTATTTCTGGTCCAGTTAGTTGAACATCTCCAACTTCGGCCCAGCAAATAGGCGTTCGGCACTTTCTTCCATAAACTACTTCGAAAGGCACTGCTTTAATACTAGCATGATAACTATTGTTATAAGAGAATCCAACTAAAGGTAGATGTTTCTCCTATCCTTTTCCAAAATCTATTACACAAGATCTAAGCATATCTTCGAGAGTTTGAATATTCCTTTCACTTTGTCCATCTGTTTGTGTATGATATGTCGTACTTATGTCCAACTGAGTACCTAAAGCACTTTGCGTCGATCCCCAAAATACAGATGTAAAACGACTATCACGATCTGAGATAATAGATACAGGCACTCCGTGTTGAGAGATTATTTCCTTAATGTACAATCTCGTAAGATTTTCCATACTATCAGTCTCTTTAATAGGAAGAAATCGCGCAGATTTTATAAGACGATCGATAATAACCCAGATGGTGTCATGTCCATTTGACGTATTAGGTAATTTAGTCACAAAATCCATCATAATTCTTTCCTACTTCCATATTGGAATCTTTGGTTGTATCAATAGACTTGATGGTTTCTAATACTCTGCTTTAACTCTTGCACACGTTAAACACTTACTTACGTATTCTGCTATGATTGTTGTCACACCCCAACATGGCGGAATATGGAGCGTGACGTATGGATATCATCACAACATGGCGTGTCTATAGAGATAACTAAATGAAATAAGAAATGTCATAAAATGGTGACACAAATTTCATGACAATATCTTAACAATGCAGGAGTCTAGGTAAGTAGGTAACAGTCCTACCACTTACCCGAGACAAACAATAACATAAACAAAGCAAACATATAGGTATCAACAGTATCACTTATTAAACAAACAAAAGAAACTAAGAAGGAACGGGGATCTCCTTCTAAATGCATTCCTACGCAATTCCAAATCCTAGCCACTTATGTTCTCACGCTTAACCACAATATCACCTGAAAGAGACACTAAAACACGTCAACATAAAGTTGATGAGGGTCATAGGTTTAGACTCCAACGCCAAAATCAAACCATAAGCTGTGAACAACAACCACTAACAAATGAACATATGGACAATGTGATACAAACATGCATTAACAACTAATATTCAAGATTTAACAAACCAAACCAAATCCAAAGCTCGCAGCCTTACCAAACACCATGGTACCATAGGCGCCCATACACCTATGAACCAATCCCAAGGCCCCGCCTTGTCATTATCCATTGGTCCCATAGATGCTCACACATCTATGTACCTCCCCAAGGTCCCGCCTTGTCAACATCCCCTTGGTATCAAGTCAAAACATAAAACAATCATGAATCAACTAGCAGTTAATCACATAAGTATGCACAAGTCCATCACCAAACACAAAACATTCACAACATAATTTATAAAAACAAGACAGTGTCTCTTCCATCCCATCTGGAAGTCAAAATCATTAAAAGATATGGGACTATGAAACTCACCTGATTGAGCTTCTCCAAAAACCCGTGCACTAGCAAAAAGCTAACAAACAAAAGCACACAATCAAAACATGAACCAAACACTAAAACGGCTCATCAACCTATGATGGACATCTGGCCCTCTCCCATATATATACCTCATTTATATGCTTTAAGCATCTCGTTACACCCCTCTATAAAGCTCTTAACTTAGTTTAATTCATAACATGTCCCGTTAACATTTTACCCAAAACAGTCCCGGTTTTTAGGTGTCCAAACTATAAGCCAAACGCCCACCTAACCATACCCATGACCTCTGTAAAGGAAACCCTATGCCCTTACATATGTTAGCTAAATTCTCTGTTTTGCCAAAAATTTTGATGTGATCGTGATAGTATAGTGATAATTTGATACGTTATAGGGTAAATTAGAAAATTACCTTTAGGAAAAAGTAATAGTCTAAAATTACCAAAGAAGAATTCAATTAAACACGTGATGAACCAAGTTCGTTGTACACGAAGATCTTATGAATTTGAGACGTTTTAGCTTTGATTTGGACAATCGATTTGAATTGGTTTTCGGTTTTTAAACTAGAAATAAATCTACCAATTTTAAAACTATTTAATTTTAACCTAAAGTGCATGAATCGTAAACCCAAAATTATTTAAATCTAAAACAATTAATTACTTAAAAATTAAAACTATTTAAAAATTAAACTATTTAATAATCTATAAAAATTAATCTATTTAATAAAAATAATTTCTAATCTATTTATAGAAAGTTAACTTTTTAAACTAAATAAATTTACTTATACCAAATCTATTTTTTTTAAAACTAATTTTATTTAAACCTAAAATTATAAAAATCTATTTTATTAAAATAAACTAATTAAACTTTTAAATTAATAAAAACATTTTTTTTATTTTATATATTATTATTTTATATTTTTTTATTTTCTATATAAAAACTAAATTAATAGAAATTTAAACAAAGTAACTAAACTTTTAATAAAATAATAAAAACGTTGAAAAGTTACTTTTTAAAAGGAAAGATAACTCTAAGTAAATTGTCTAATACATTAAGCTGACAGCTAACTTTAAAACGCTATAATAATTACTTAGACTGCAATTAAACATAAAAGAGCATGTAGCTCAAGTGGTTAACACGTTGGGTTTCATCTGTGAGGTCACGGGTTCGATCCACAGGAGTGGATATTTTTTTACAATTATTATTATTTGGACGAAAATTAAACCAGTCACAAGAGGTGACTTATGATAGAGTTTTTGAAACCGATAAGGGTATCAGTATGGGCTTTAACAGATCAAATTAATCTGTTAAAACTAATTTACATCAAGATAAATCAAGACAAATTAATTACACTACTAAAATAAAAGCACAGATAAGATTAAACATCTAATTCATCAATTAAACCAAAATTCTAACAAATGATCAACAGATCTAAATAACACATCTAACTACAACTAATATGCAGGCAAATCTATTCAGTCAATCTCAATCCATATACTCAGCATAAATCAAATAAAATCAGTAAAATCCTTATATCAGCAAAATATTAGCTTACTAAGCAAATAAAATCAGCAAATAATACCGAATCATATAGCAACTAAACAAGTTTACTTTATCAGTTAAAGAAAAGAAAACAAGATGCGTAGCATTCTAACATGTTATTGAATCAGCAGATTTATACAAACTGCTCAGCTTTACTACTAAGCACAAGATGACTTAAACCTAACAGTCCACCAGTCTATTATCAAAACCAAATAGCTATAACTCTAGTTTAAAACAGATCTAGCAAAATATCCTATCAGTAATCTTAACGACATAAATCAACAGATTATACAACTAAAACTTAGCATACTAACGCAGATCCTTAACCAGTTACTATAATGTAAGAGAAATAGCTACAAATTCAAACCTAAATGAACATCAGAACACAAACTATAAACTAAACCATTCTAGCATTTAAAATAAGCAGATATATTCAATTATCAGACCAAAAATTAAGACAGAAAATAAAATGGTTAGAACCTATTGAAGAACCCGCTGAGCAGCAGCGCAGCGCTGCGTTGGCTGATTAGATCGTATCACCACCATAAAAATACCTTTCGTACCACCATCAACGGATCATAAAACTAGACTGAATAATAATGCACAGCTCAAACTTGAGCTAGGAACCGGATCAATTGCAACAATCCAAACAGATACTCGAGTTCACGACGCTACTTTTTTAGTTCAACAGTTGTTAAACTTTATCCCAAATCTAACTTATAATTATCCACTTAAACTATTTCAGAAGTTTAAATGAACAAATAATATTCATAGCATCAATTAGATTAATTAGAAAATGCAAATTAAATTTAACAATAACAGTGAATAAAGTGTAAGCAAGAAATTTATTAAACTGAAAATTCAATTTTATTAACTCAAACTTTTCATTAAAGTACTAATAAAGAAAATACATTATTCTAACTCTAATTTGACATTACGACATTAAAAGAAAGAAAAGGGATGATGAATTACAAGAAAATAAAGGGTTTTTATAGCCATCCCAAGGCTGTTGAGGAAGAATATTCGCATCTTATTCAGCATATTCCTCTTTCAATCTTAGCCCTTAGATCATCGATTCTTCTTTCTCTCTCATGTTGGTTTTGATCCTACGGTTGATAAGACACAACTAGCACACGGATTGCCAACGTGGCATCCGTTTGTGCTAGTTGTGCTTCTTGGATACTGATGTGTCCCCTTATGATAGGCTGATTGAGGAGGGTGAGGTGTTCCATCCGGTAGAAAGCTGCCACGTAGCCTAGCCTCTCCATCATTCTCTTCCTTAAAACATGGGGAATTAATTCCAACACGCTTGAATCATATGTGTGCCAAAAAGCCCCAATTATTTTGAGCGATTTAATTTCTTAGGGTTTGGAGGAACAGTGGAAATGGAGTACTGGTTTATTTTTTTGTGGAAGAAAGAAGATGAAGGTGCATAGAAAATATCGACATTTATTTAATTGTGTGTGAAAAAACGTGTGAAGTGGGTGAAAGTTAATCGTTTTATTTATTTTGTTTATGTGAAAGTAACGTGTATGGGTGTAAGGGTTTGACCAAACAAAAGTGAGTTATAAACACATCACAATTCGTTTATTAAGAGTAGCAAAACCCTAGGCCCATTACTTTAATTCATTTCATTTTCAAACATGGGCTTATGACCCATGATCAATCCGTCTCTTTTATCATTGTATTGGGCTTTTAAGCCCAATTGCTCCAATGTGGGACCCACTTGACCAAAATCAACTATTTAAATATTAAATCCTCTAAATCGAAATCGATTTTGGCTTCCTCGATCTTTTTCTTCAAACTCGTGTCGGTTTTTGTCGGTTTTCGCGAACTTGGTACCTACACACATGAAACAACAAAACAACAAATATACAAGGCATTTTCATATGTTTATTGCATTTATTCATCGTTTAAAGCCACAACGGATATGAGTAAAAACACTCATATCAAACTCCCCCATGCTAAGCAATTGTCGTATCTCACGCAATGATAAAATAAAACACTAACTACACCATTATTCAAATTTTTCCACTTTAATTTGCAAAGACATAATGTATTGCTTCCATTATTTGAAAAATAACTTTAAGGATCATAAAACTCAAATAGATTCATCGTCCCCGACTTTTCACTTTTCCATGCCAAGTGAAAAAACAAGATCATTGTCAATCATAAGCCCCAAAATTAAACCAAATCATACAAGTAATTTGTGTTAAACTCAATCTCCTATTATTCCTAGTTGTATCTCTAGATTTTATTTGTCATTCACCCAAAGGCTCATTTGACTATATTTGATATTTATTAATCCAAAAATGAAGGCAAGAACGGTGTAAACTCAACACTCAAAACCTAACCTCGACTTCAAAAACCGTTGTCACTAAAGAAAGCCCACATCAAGGATAACTTAACACGATTTGAGGGATAAATCCCGGACCCGAAATTTCGCTAATATAGCTACTTAAAAGCAAAAGATAAAACCTCCAAAGTCAATTATGACCTTATTAATGGAGTTAGCAACAACTACATCATAACACCTTGTGGCTCTTTAAGATGCAATTGTGCTCCTTATTTAAAATACACACCCTAAGGCTCCTTGGACAAAAATAAGGGAATTGACTTCACCATCCCACCTTACGGATCATGATGATGAAACAATTTTTATTCAACACGTCCCCTCGCCATACACCCTAAGGCTCTAATGACAAGGTTGGTGCTACATGACTCCCACCCGAAGGCTCCTAGAGAACATGTTTTTATTTATTCTTCTTTATTAATATGATATTTATAGTAAGCCAAATTTCTGCAATCCCATGATCAAAAGTCCATGACGCTGACACCCTTAATGTGTTCTCACTTTAATTACAAGGGAAGAAAAAGAAGGAGTTACGAGTTAAGATATCAAGCCTAAACCGCTAAAAACTTCATTTATTAAGCAATTATTATTCAAGTGTGGAAAGTAAATACGAGGAGATTAAATCAAACACAAAAATACTTGCACAATGAAGAATTTAACCTTAGAAACTTATGATTGAACTCTATCATCTCTTGTTCTCCATATTGTAAAATTTCAAAAATGTGAAATCAATGGATACTTAGCCTATTAAATCAAAGTTTTGGGTTTTCAAGTCATCTATAGGATCTTGCATCTTCTTATACTCTTTCAAGTTTTAGAATTTGCGTTTTAAAGTTCCCTTAATAAACGACTTTCTAGGATCAATTATAGGAGCTTGCGAAAAATTCTTGTTCTTAACTCGTATGAATTAAGACTTTCGCGTTTTAAAGCTCCCTATATAAAAGCCTAGCAAAACTTAATTCAAATACGTTAAGGAAAAGCTAAGGTTAAAAACCGATTCGAGTCAAAAACTATCTTTATTTTCACCAACGGAAGGCCTACATTTGTGTCAAAAGCACTTATTTTCTTTATTAAAACTTTAAAAAATAACACTAAAAATTTAAAATTTATTGAAAAATGAGAAAAACAATACGTTTAGACACGACAAAAGAAATAGCAAGCGATTATATCGATTGACTCCCCCATGCTAAAACCAAACATTGCCCTCAATGTTTCTTAGCTCAAGAGTAACACCCCCTTGCTAAAACACGAAGAGTCTAATGCAAAATCCTAGCATGAAAAGAGCACAAAATCTATAAGCCGTTTATTAATTATGCCTCAAGATAAAACGTTAGTCGATAAAAATCAAGGGATAAAGAGTGTGCCCCTTTTTGGCATTCAAAGAATGGAAGATCAAGTGGACCTGCAAAAACCGAACACGAGATTCTTCAAATATTAGGGTCATACCTAAGATTCACAACACAACAAAACACGAGCATGAGCTTGAAAGATCAAGCCTTATTAGTGTTAGAAAATAGAAAGAAGATAGAATGTATGGGACTCCCCCACAAGGCACCTCGTTTTTGTTAACCGAGTCATGAGCTCGACTCGATCCCCGCATTCATTTGTCCTTAGGGAAAGTTTGAAGATCCGGGACAACCTCCGTAGGTATGTCCCCTCCAAAGTAATGTTTCACACGATGACCATTCACCTTAAAGTTAGGCCCGTCTTTTTGAGCTAGCTCAACGGTGCCATAAGGGAAAACTTGTGCAATGGTGAATGGTCCGGACCAACGGGATTTAAGGTTGCCCGAGAAAATCTTAAGTCTAGAGTTGAATAAGAGGACTTGATCACCAACATTGAAAATGCGGTTTTTGATCTTAGAATCATGAATCCTCTTAGTCTTCTCTTTATAGATCAAAGATTTTTCATAAGCTTGATCCCTTAATTCACTTAGTTCATTCAATTGAACCTTACGATGATCACCCGCGGTCCTCAAATCAAAGTTACAATGCTTAAGAGCCCAATACGCCTTATGTTCGAGTTCAATTGGCAAGTGGCATGCTTTTCCGTAGACCAACCTAAATGGTGTACAACCAATTGGCGTCTTGTAAGCCGTATGGAAAGCCCAAAATGCATCGTCCAATTTATCCGACCATGAAGTGCGATTTTCTCCAATAGAACGCTCCAAAATCCTTTTAAGAGCTCGGTTTGAAACCTCCACTTGACCACTCGTTTGAGGGTGATAAGCCGTAGAAAGTCGATGAGTGACACCATATTTCTTTAGAACTTTTTCAAATTGTTCGTTACAAAAATGGGTCCCACGATCACTTATAATAGCCCACAGAGTTCCAAACCTAGCAAAGAGTTGTTTCAAAAAGTTCACCACAACTCGAGCATCATTCGTGGGCAAAGCCTTAGCTTCAACCCATTTAGACAAATAATCCACGGCTACGAGAATGTATTTATTTCCTTTCGAAGATGGAAACGGCCCCATAAAATCGATCCCCCACATGTCAAAGATTTCACAAACTTGGATAATGTTTTGAGGCATTTCATCCCTTTGTGAGTTCTTTACTTGACGTTGACAAGCATCACAAGTCTTGATCAAGTCTTGGGCATCACGATATATGGAAGGCCAAAATAAGCCGGCATCAAAGACTTTCTTCGCGGTGGCGTTAGCACCATGATGTCCCCCGGTGGGTCCCTCATAACAAGATTTAAGGATATCTTGAGCTTCTTTGCCAAACACGCACCTACGAATCACTTGATCCGCGCACACACGAAACAAATAGGGGTCTTCCCAAAAGTAGTAGGATATATCCTTAAAAAACTTTCGTTTTTGTTGGGATGACATACCCTTGATCACAAACTTCCCCGCATGGTAATTTGCGATGTCCGCAAACCATGGGGTACTATCATCGCCACAAAAAGCAATCATACCAAGCGTCTCGAGAGGAAATGTTTCATTGATTTCCTTGTTCTCTCGATCGCTTTGGTGAGGATTCTTAAGTCGAGATAAATGATCAGCCGCGAGATTCTCGGCTCCTTTTTTGTCTAGAATTTTGACATTAAATTCTTGAAGGAGGAGAATCCACCGGAGCAACCTCGGCTTAGCATCTTGTTTATTAAGAAGATATTTGATAGCCGAGTGGTCCGTATACACTATGGTTTGAGACAAGACGAGATATGGTCTAAACTTTTCAAAAGCATACACAATGGCAAGTAACTCCTTTCCCGTTGTAGTGTACTTTGTTTGAGCATCCGTCATAGTCTTACTTGCATAGTGTATAGGCAAGAAATATTTTGATTTACGTTGCCCCAAAACCGCACCTACCGCATAATCACTAGCATCACACATAATTTCAAAAGGTAGGTCCCAATCCAGGGCAACCAAGATTGGAGATTCGGTTAACTTCCTTTTAAGCATCTCAAAGGCTTGAATACACTCATCCGAAAATATGAAAGGAGTCTCTTTTTCCAAAAGATGGGTCATAGGCCGAGCTATCTTAGAGAAGTCTTGTATAAAACGTGGATAGAAGCCGGCATGGCCGAGAAAACTCCTTACTCCCTTAACGGTGGTGGGTGGAGGCAATTTGGCAATCACGTCGATTTTAGCCCTATCAACCTTAATACCGGCCTTAGAGATCTTATGTCCTAACACAATTCCCTCTTTGCACATGAAGTGACATTTTTCATAATTAAGTACAAGATTTGTTTCCTCACATCGTTGCAACATTATTTCAAGGTTAGAGAGACATGAAGTGAAAGATTCCCCAAAAACCGAAAAGTCATCCATGAAGACTTCCATGGTTTTTTCGATCATATCATGGAAAATGGCCATCATGCACCTTTGGAACGTCCCCGGAGCATTTCATAGTCCAAAAGGCATGCGACGATAAGCAAATGTTCCATAAGGACAAGTGAATATGGTCTTTTCTTGATCACGAGGGTCAATGGGGATTTGGAAATAGCCAGAAAATCCATCCAAAAAGCAATAGAATTATTCCCCGCTAGTCTCTCTAACATTTAATCCATAAAAGGTAATGGAAAATGATCCTTCCTAGTGGCATCATTAATTTTCCTATAGTCAATACAAACACGCCAACCGGTCACAAGTCTAGTAGGAATCAATTCATTATCCTCATTAGTAACAACCGTCATTCCTCCTTTCTTTGGAACATAATGCGCGGGGTTAACCCATGGACTATCCGAGATAGGGTAGATCATTCCAGCGTCTAGAAGTTTAGTGACTTCCTTTTTGATCACCTCATGAATCTTTGGATTGACTCTTCTTTGATTTTGGATAGCGGGTTATAATCATCCTCCATTAGAATTTTATGAGTACAAAATTTTGGATCTGTACCCTTAATGTCGAAGATTTTCCATGCAATTGCCCGTTTATGCTTCTTAAGCACTTTGTTAAGTTCATCCGTTTCATTTTCCTTTAATCCCTTAGCAATAATCACCGGTAACTTATCCGTTCCTTCAAGAAAAGCGTACTCCAAATGAGTGGGTAATTCCTTAAGTTCTAATTCGGGTGCTTCCTCAATAGATGTTTTTACTTTAGTGTCATTTTCATTCACAACTTTTAAATCCATAGGTGGTGATTCAAAAGGATCCATATTCAACAATTTTTCAATTAAAGCAATATCTCCATCGGGATCAAAATTCTCACTAGCATCAAACGGTGTGCTAAAGTAATCATCAATTTCCTTTTCGATTTTTGAATAACCATTATTCTCAAGCTCTTCAAGAACGAAGTCACCTCCCTCAAATGGAGTGAGTGGAGGTTTAGCCAAAGAGATAATAGGATTCGACGAAGTGGGATTACCACTTTTAGAAGAAGCCGAGAATCCAAGCACTTCTTGAGAATATTCTTCACAAGTAACATCAATCACATCGATTTGATTAATTGATTCCTCGTAATACTTGGAAGAATATTTAGAGATATGACCAATATCAAACGTGATATTTTCATCATCAACTCTTAAAGTCAATTTCCCTGCTTTCATGTCAACTAAAGAACTAGCCGTCATCAAAAACGGTCTTCCCAAAATTAGTGGTATACGAGAATCTTCGGGATAATCGCAAACCACAAAGTCCGTTGGAAAGACGAGTTTCCCTACCTTGACAAACACGTCCTCGGCTATACCTTTTGGTAAAGCGATCGATCGATCCGCTAGCTCGAGCGTCATCTTAGTAGGTGTAAGCTCGGGAAGTGATAACCTTTTCCACACGGAAAGAGGCATCAACTTAATGCTAGCACCAAGATCGGCTAAAGCTAAGCATTCTTCCATATTAGGGAAATCACATGGTATCACAAACTTGCCCGGGTCTCCAAGCTTTTTGGGAAGCTTTTGTGTAAGAACCGTGGAACAATTAGCATCTAAATATGTAGACACTTCAAACAATTTCCCTTTATCATTCATCAATCTCTTAATAGTCGAAGCAAACTTAGGCATGTAAAGCAATGCATCCGCGAAACTAACATTAATATAAATATTCTTAAACATCTCTAAAAAAGTAGTCATTTGAGCATTGGACTTTTCGCGGAGCTTCTCTTGGTTAAGTCTCGAAGGGTAGGGTAGTGTGGGTTTAGTCTTCGGAAGCTCGGGTTCCGGAATAGGCAATTGGTCTACCTTTGGTGGAATAGGAATTTCCTTTTCTTTAACCACCTCGGGTTCTTGCTCCACTTCCCTCACTGGAGAGGTACTCACATGTGGAAGCAAAGGTCCGTCTAAAGCTTTCCCACTACGTGTTGTTATAGCTTTCATCTCACCCTTCGGTTTTGGAATGGTATAGCTAGGTAAGCCACCCGAAGACGAGGAAGGTTGACTCATAAAAGATTCAAACATCGAAAACAAATTGTTTTGACTTTGTTCCATACTTTGTTGCATACGATTTTGGTTTTGCTCTAGCCTTTGTTGATTAAGCTCAATCTTATTGTTTTGCCCTTTAATCGTATTTTGAAAATCGAGTTTCAAAGTATTAATTTGCCCTTGAATGTTGTTTTGTAAAGATTTCATATTTGCCTCATTTGACTTGATATAGCTTGACAACTCATTTTGATTATTGTGAAAACCTTGATTGTTTTGATTAGCATTAAACCCATTTCCTTGATTATAATTCCCTTGGTTACCACGGTTAAAATTATTCTCATTGTTTCCATTGTTGTACCTATTTTGAACCGGTGGAAAACCCGGTGGAGCAACATGATTTTGACGAAGAACTTGACCGTTGGAGCCATAAGTTCCCGTCGCGGCAAAAACACTAGCTTGATCAAACCCCGTGGTCGAACAAGCATAATTAGGATGTGCTCCACCACATGATACACAAACATTCTCAACCATATTAATGGATCCATGAGGATTCTTCCTAAGCTCATTCAAAATCGTGTCAATCTTAGAGTCCAATCTAGCAATCTCGGGATTTAATGAATTCACATTGGAAACACCCGATGTGTTTCGTGAATATTGTGCTCTAGACTTATCCTCAGTTATTCTCCACGCGTCTCTCGGAGTTTTTCTTAAAAGATTACCACCCGCGGCGGCATTTAAAGAATCTTGTTCAATCATATTAAGCCCATTATAAAAAGTATTTATTTGATGTAATTCCGAGAAACCGTGGTGTGGACATTGTCTTAACAAACCTTTAAATCTTTCCCAAGCAACCCCAAACGATTCATGCACTTTTTGCTTAAATTTAGTGATCTCGTTCTTAAAGTGTGTTGTCTTAGATGGTGGAGAGAAGTAATCCATAAACTTAGACACTAAATCATCCCATGTTAAGATCGAACCCGGTGGTTCTTTCTCATACCAAAGCTTAGCATTACCCTCGAGCGAGTACGGAAAAAGCATGACCTTAATCGCGTCATTCGGCACATCTCTAAACTTGAGAGTCGAGGTAATTCGAAGAAAATTCCGAATGTGAGAATGCGGGCTATCGGTCTCATTGCCATGAAATTGGTCGGCACGAATGAGCGATAAAAGACCCGTCTTGATCTCAAAATGATCCGCCAAAATAGCCGGCACAACGATTGCTTCCCCATACCTTTCGGTGGGTGCACGGAGCAATTCCTCCATTGTTCGGTTATCGGCCATCTCTACAACAATAGGTGGAAGCTCGGGTTCCACTATTCGTTGTTGACGATTTCTATTTCTACGAGGAATATTTTCAAGCCTATTAAAATCAATCACAAGACGAGTAGAACGTAATTGCATACACTACAAAGACGAGAATTTAGAGGATTGAAGAAAAGAAATTAGACAAGAAGAAGATTATTTTTGGTATTTTATTTGGTATTGCTCAATAAAAAATGATCGATAAAAAACAAGGAATAAGGATAACTACTATGGAAGTAAATTACCCTCGGTCGACTTTGAAACGATAGGTGAAAACCTAAACGTCTCGAGGTTCAATAAGTAAACTACAAAAATAAGATTTATTACTACTTGAGTCGGCAAACCAATAATAGGTCGTCCCTCTCAATATACGCACAAGCAAGCGGGGAAACGAGGCGGCACAAAGCACATAAAAACCTTTTTCCTTAGACGGCCTTTTATAGCACGTCGCCTTATACCCACCTTATAGTTTGTATAAATCGAGTTCAAACTTCTTATTAGTATTTATCTATTTTGCCTTTATTTTTGTTTTGGATTCGACTACAATAGCTAGGTGATGAAATCCCAACTAAGGCCTTATTTGAAAAGTATGTAATTTTATTGTTCTACGTAATACAATATATTAATCACAAAAAACGAGAAAAATGATACATACTATATAATAGGAAAATAACAAACTTTCCGAGGACAGAAAGGGTCTTCAAATCAACGATCAACAAATCTCCACAAAGACGAATCGTACACAAGATCCCCGGCAGCGGCGCCAAAATTTTTGATGTGATCGTGATAGTATAGTGATAATTTGATACGTTATAGGGTAAATTAGAAAATTACCTTTAGGAAAAAGTAATAGTCTAAAATTACCAAAGACGAATTCAATTAAACACGTGATGAACCAAGTTCGTTGTACACGAAGATCTTATGAATTTGAGACGTTTTAGCTTTGATTTGGACAATCGATTTGAATTGGTTTTCGGTTTTTAAACTAGAAATAAATCTACCAATTTTAAAACTATTTAATTTTAACCTAAAGTGCATGAATCGTAAAACCAAAATTATTTAAATATAAAACAATTAATTACTTAAAAATTAAAACTATTTAAAAATTAAACTATTTAATAATCTATAAAATTAATCTATTTAATAAAAATAACTTCTAATCTATTTATAGAAAATTAAATTTTTAAACTAAATAAATTTACTTACCAAATCTATTTTTTTTAAAACTAATTTTATTTAAATCTAAAATTATAAAAATCTATTTATTAAAATAAACTAATTAAACTTTTAAATTAATAAAAACATTTTTTTTATTTTATATATTATTATTTTATATTTTTATTTATTTTCTATATAAAAACTAAATTAATAGAAATTTAAACAAAGTAACTAAACTTTTAATAAAATAATAAAAACGTTGAAAAGTTACTTTTTAAAAGGAAAGATAATTCTAAGTAAATTGTCTAATACATTAAGCTGACAACTAACTTTAAAACGCTATAATAATTACTTAGACTGCAATTGAACATAAAAGAGCATGTAGCTCAAGTGGTTAACACGTTGGGTTTCATCCGTGAGGTCACGGGTTCGATCCAAAGGAGTGG
Source organism: Glebionis coronaria (assembly GCA_025667525.1). Taxonomy (NCBI): domain Eukaryota; kingdom Viridiplantae; phylum Streptophyta; class Magnoliopsida; order Asterales; family Asteraceae; genus Glebionis; species Glebionis coronaria. The sequence goes on from CM046878.1 coordinate 249,728,816, forward strand.
ATATTTTTTTACAATTATTATTATTTGGACAAAAATTAAACCAGTCACAAGAGGTGACTTATGATAGAATTTTTGAAACTGATAAGGGTATCAGTATGGGCTTTAACAGATCAAATTAATCTGTTAAAACTAATTTACAGCAAGATAAATCAAGACAAATTAATTACACTACTAAAATAAAAGCACAGATAAGATTAAACATCTAATTCATCAATTAAACCAAAATTCTAACAAATGAATCAGCAGATCTAAATAACACATCTAACTACAACTAATATGAAGGCAAATCTATTCAGTCAATCTCAATCCATATACTCAGCATAAATCAAATAAAATCAGTAAAATCCTTATATCAACAAAATATTAGCTTACTAAGCAAATAAAATCAGCAAATAATACCGAATCATATAGCAACTAAACAAGTTTACTTTATCAGTTAAAGAAAAGAAAACAAGATGCGTAGCATTCTAACATGTTATTGAATCAGCAGATTTATACAAACAGCTCAGCTTTACTACTAAGCACAAGATGACTTAAACCTAACAGTCGACCAGTCTATTATCAAAACCAAATAGCTATAACTCTAATTTAAAACAGATCTAGCAAAATATCCTATCAGTAATCTTAACGACATAAATCAACAGATTATACAACTAAAACTTAGCATACTAACGCAGATCCTTAACCAGTTACTATAATGTAAGAGAAATAGCTAAATTTCAAACCTAAATGAACATCAGAACACAAACTATAAACTAAACCATTCTAGCCATCCCAAGGCTGTTGAGGAAGAATATTCGCATCTTATTCAGCATATTCCTCTTTCAATCTTAGCCCTTAGATCATCGATTCTTCTTTCTCTCTCATGTTGGTTTTGATCCTACGATTGATAAGACACAACTAGCACACGGATTGCCAACGTGGCATCCGTTTGTGCTAGTTGTGCTTCTTGGATACTGATGTGTCCCCTTATGATAGGTTGATTGAGGAGGGTGAGGTGTTCCATCCGGTAGAAAGCTGCCACGTAGCCTAGCCTCTCCATCATTCTCTTCCTTAAAACATGGGGTATTAATTCCCACACGCTTGAATCATATGTGTGCCAAAAAGCCCAAATTATTTCGAGCGATTTAATTTCTTAGGGTTTGGAGGAAAAGTAGAAATGGAGTACTGGTTTTTTTTTTTTGGAAGAAAGAAGATGAAGGTGCATAGAAAATATCGACATCTATTTAATTGTGTGTGAAAAAACGTGTGAAGTGGATGAAAGTTAATCGTTTTATTTATTTTGTTTGTGTGAAAGTAACGTGTATGGGTGTAAGGGTTTGACCAAACAAAAGTGAGTTATAAACACATCATAATTCGTTTATTAAGAGTAGCAAAACCCTAGGCCCATTACTTTAATTCGTTTCATTTTCAAACATGGGCTTATGACCCATGATCAATCCGTCTCTTTTATCATTGTATTGGGCTTTTAAGCCCAATTGCTCCAATGTGGGACCCACTTGACCAAAATCAATTATTTAAATATTAAATCCTCTAAATCGAACTCGATTTTGGCTTCCTCGATCTTTTTCTTCAAACTCGTGTCGGTTTTTGTCGGTTTTCGCGAACTTGGTACCTACACACATGAAACAACAAAACAACAAACATACAAGGCATTTTCATATGTTTATTGCATTTATTCATCGTTTAAAGCCATAATTGAGAGTCGAGTAAAATCACTCATATCATATACGTAAAACCACTAAATAACACCATCATATTTCATACTCACTACTATGTGATCTCATGAACATGAAAACATCACACATCGTTTCACTCACATGGTACCCCGTACCCGAAAACGATGTCCAAACCACACTCTATTCACACCACATAACTCATAAACACATAAAGACATGTAATCCCACGAAATATGGACAAAATAAAACTAAGTGACGAACCTCAAAACCGCGGTTGTCACATCACTCCCTCCTAATAGAAATCTCGTCCCGAGATTTACTCCTTAGGATCAAACATACCATTAGTAAACAACTGAGGATACTTGTTCTAAATGAACTCCTCTCATTTCCACGTGAACTTTAGTTCAAGTCTCAAATTACCACATATACTAACCAACAATATTTAAATTCATTGCCAAACTCTTAACCTCACAGTCAATAAATCTCACAAATGATTCTTTGATAACACAAACCCTTATTAACACAAATCCTGAATAACCGTACATGCAAATATGCATTCCCAAACAACATTTACCAATCTTAATACATGAAATATAACATGTATACTGTAACACTCTCATTTTTCATATCGGTACAGCGGAAGGGTCTTTCAGAGTGTTACGGGATAGCACAATAACTCCAATCATAGACAACACATAAAAATGGTTGTACAAGGTTTAACAAACATTCATTCGATAAAAAGTTTCAAAAGTGTACAACAGGTCCCAAATTATACAGGTCATTAAGTTTACAAAACACAGATCGAATGAACATTTTTAATATTAAGTGTGGGCCATCAGAGTCGATCTCCATCCGGATTACCTTCAAGCACCTGAGATAGAAAACATGCAAAAATCATATCAGCGAATGCCGAGTGAATTCATAGAGTTTAATGAAAACCGTTATATAAAACAATCATTTACATTCATTTAAAATCAGAACACAAGTATAATATCGGAAGTAAGTCCACATATTGCTAGTCAGGCAATATATAAATCAAGCATACATCTGAAACCGTCCATGAGACCGTAGTCTCTATATTACCATGATAGGTAATATATTCATCGTAATAGCGTCGTTATCGTTTATTATTTATGTCTTATATTGTATTAGGATTATTGTTAGCCGCATGACATTGTTACCTTACTGTGAAAACAGCGGGCCGCGAACCCGACAAACAATTTGCCCATCTAAGTTAGCGTGTCGTCACAAAAATCACGCTATGGAATCTTCTCATACATAAATTCGCTTACCAATCAATGTGGTACGACGGGGATCAACCGTCAAGGCGCGAACTGGGGTGATCGTCCCCAAATAGTACTATCAAATGCATAAGCGTCTACCAAATCCCGGTAGTTCACAATTCATGCTAATGGGACTTTAAGTGACATAACCTAACTACTAATAATCCTTTTAGTCTCGAATATAGGGTCATAGCATCATTCGGGTCCATATCATTAAGAATACAATCGGGACTACTTGTGTTCTATTTTTATAAAAATCTAGCATGTTATCTCCCTCGCGGGTTTACAAATCATTTTATAAAACATTTAAAAGAGTGCGAGGCTATGAACTCACGTTGTTAATGAAAGGCGGATTATCGGCTACGGGCGTGCTTCGGTCACGGAAACCTATATAAATAATAATCGGTCTTAGACTCGGTCCAATGACTTTTATCAAAATAACAATATACATATGATGATTTTTGTACATATGATGATGATCAAGTGGGTTTATAAATCCTTGTTTACTCTTTTTAGCGTTTACGTCTTAGTATCGTCTTACTAGTTCACTAGTTTTACCGATTTTACCTATTTTAAGTTCATTAAGTCTTTTATAAGTCCTTTTACTTGTGTTTACCCATTTTATACCTATATGATCAGTATATATATCTTTCATGTTGGGCCCAAATGGGTTAAGCCCAAATAATTCTTTTTACAAGTTTTTATCTTATTAAGTCCAATTATTAGTCCAATACGTTTATTTAGCTCGTAAATGTCCGTAATTCTTATAGTTCGGGTTTTATCGGTTTTTACTTGTATTAGTTACTTATACATCAGTATACAACTTTTATAAACTTTACATTAGACGGGTTTGGTCGTCTAAGTTTTATTTGGCGAAAAACGTTAATTTCACGGCGATAGCCGAAAAAGTCGTAAAAATCAAGTTTATAGTTTTTATTACTTATAAATATTATTTTTACCACCATTTATATAATTTATCCATTTAATTAACCTTTTATACATTTATATAAATAAGTTCTATAAGTTAGTGGGTTTATATTTTACATTTTATAAATTATAATGTGAGTGCTTATATAATAATAATAAACATTATTTCCAAAATCTGATTTTTAACTTCATATTCACCATTTTTATCATATCTAGAGTTCTACAATGACTTAGAAGCTCATTTTTAGATGACAACTTCTTCATAATACGTGCTACATATAACTTAGTTATAGATACTGCCCATTTTGAGTCTAAGTTGCCTTAACAGTCCCTACAAAACTGCTTATTCAGATTACACCACCTAACTTGTTTTGATCATATCTCACTCATTATTTTGATTCCATTGCATGGCCAACTCTCACATGTGTATAACATCATCTACTTACTGTAAATAGATCAAACCATGCAATTTTATCAGTTCATCATTTAGTTATCTACTGTTTTTATACAGCCAACTAATTAGTCATCATTTTAGCTTCATTTCTTATGGTTATCATCATTTTTAAGCATGTTTATCAACACTTGATCCCCACACAATATTTTTATCATCATATATACATCATATACATATACAAAATGAAAGAAAATACATTTGTTATTTACAAATTAATAAGAGAAAAATGTAGAGGATGATCTTCTTTACCAATCCAAGTGGATTTCTTGTTTTAGGAAGGCAAGAACTTGATGAACACAACAAGTATCTCCAAGACCATCAAATATCAAGAACATATGTTGGAAAATCAGCCCTAGGACACAAGCAAATCACCTCCAAAGTTGTTTATATGGCCACCAAATGATCAAGGCTTCAAGGAAACACCTTAATAGGACTAGTAAACATGTGGTTTGTAGCTAGAAAAGATCAATGATGGGGTTTGTTGCTTTATTTGGGACGGCACAAAGGGGTAAGTTGAGAGAGTTTTAGAGTGGATTGCATGGAAGGAAATGGTAGAAGTGAAACCATTTGCTAGTTTTGTTGTAAGTGGGAAATGGTTAGCTTAACAAGTAAGCACAAGCTTACACTTGTGTAACTAGCTAAGACTTGATGCCACCTATGTGTGGTGGTGTCATCTTGCCGTCCCATATAAGCTAGTGGGGTGGGGCAAAGTGTTTTGTCCCATCTCACTAGTTTACGGGTATTTCTCGATTCTAGTTTTCTCGATTTGCGTGCCCTCGGGTCGTTTTACGAAAAAACGTTTTTATAAATTATGAATCACCGTCACAAAACGAATCCAATAAAAATTGTCTCATCAAAAACGGAGTTCAAAAACGTAAATACGTAATCCTAAGGTTTCCGGTTTAGTCGTAAAAGACGCCAAATTATGCACGTAAGCCCAAATTTAAATCCGTAAATTGTGAGTTCGTCAACCAACACAAAAATAAGTTTCAAAATATTATACGAGAAAATATTTCACTACCTGAAAATGTTAGATTTGTCACAGCTTTTCCTCCTAAAAGGGATCAACGTCCTCGTGATCCATTTCATTTGGATGTCCGTTTCTTATTGAAATCGAAGAGGTGCGGATATTTCTTCCATATTTCATCCTCTCGTTCCCAAGTATACTCCGGTCCATGCTTCGAATTCCATCGGATCTTGACAATAGGTATCCGACTTTGTTTCAGTTGCTTTACCTCACGGTCCATAACTTCTACGGGCTCTTCGATAAAATGCAACTTCCCATCTATTCGAACCTTACCTAATGGAATTTTCTCATCACTCACTGCTAGACATTTCTTCAGATTAGATACATGGAATGTGTTGTGAACACCATGAAGTTCTGGGGGTAACTCTAGTTTGTAAGCCACCGGACCTACTCTAGATAAAATCTTAAAGGGTCCAATATAACGGGGATTCAATTTTCCTCGCTTTCCAAATCTGATAACGCCTTTCCATGGCGATACTTTCAACATTACTCGGTCACCCACTTCAAACTCCATTGGCTTCCGCCGCACATCCGCGTAACTTTTCTGTCTACTACGGGCAGTCAACAACCTCTTCTTAATCTGAACTATCATCTCCGTAGTCTCCCGGATCAATTCCGGTCCCGTGAGCTGGGTATCCCCAACTTCACTCCAAATACAGGAGATCTACACTTCCTACCATACAAAGCTTCAAACGGTGCAGCCTTAATACTAGAATGGTAACTATTGTTATATGAAAACTCTGCTAACGACAAATGTTTATCCCAATTCTTACCAAAGTCTAACACACAAGCTCTCAACATATCTTCCAGTGTTTGTATCGTTCTTTCACTCTGCCAATCAGTCTGGGGGTGATAAGCAGTGCTCATATCGAGATTCGTTCCCAAAGATCTTTGGAGAGATTTCCAAAAATTCGATGCGAATCTAGGATCTCGATCTGAAATGATCGATACAGGCACTCCATGCTTGCATACAACATTATCAAGGTATATTCGAGTCAGCTTCTTCAGTGAGAACTGCTCCTTAACCGGAATGAAGTGTGCTGATTTGGTCAGTCTATCGACAATAACCCAAATCGAATTGTTTCCAGATGATGTTCTAGGAAGCTTGGTGATAAAGTACATCGTAATTCGCTCCCACTTCCATTCAGGAATCTTTGGTTGTTGAAGTAGTCATGATGGCTTTTGATGTTCCGCTTTAACCCTAGCACAAGTCAAGCATTGGAGAACATACATAGCTATGTCAGCTTTCATATTCGGCCACCAGTACAACTTCTTCAAATCATGGTACATCTTATCAGATCCCGGATGAATGGAATACTTAGATTTATGGGATTCTAACATAATCAAGTCTCTTAAGCCTCCAAACTTAGGTATCCACATACGACCTCTTAAGCATTTCACTCCATCAGCTCTAACCTCTAAAGGATCTCCTTCTCCTCGGAACCCTTCATTAACAAAATTCTCCTTCTTACAAGCTTCTATTTGTGCATTTCTAATTTGCTCAGGCAAATTATTGTGCACGGTCAAGACTAGAGAACGCACCCTGATAGGCTCTCTATCTTTCCTACTCAACGCATCAGCAACAACATTGGCTTTTCCTGGGTGATATTTTATATCACAATCATAATCACTTAACAACTCTATCCATCTTCGTTGCCTCATGTTCAATTCCTTCTGGTCGAGAATATACTGTAGACTTTTGTGATCGGTGAATACCGTACACTTGGTGCCATACAGATAATGTCTCCATAACCTAAGAGCAAAGACCACCGCTCCTAGCTCAAGATCATGAGTAGCATAATTCTCCTCATTCTTCCTTAATTGCCTAGAAGCATAAGCTATCACTTTCTCTCTCTGCATCAAAACAGCTCCATAACCTCTAATAGATGCATCACAATACACTACAAAATCTTCACTCCCGTCGGGTAATGATAAGATTGGCGCACTACATAATTTTTGCTTCAATATCTGAAATGCTCCATCTTCATCACTTCCCCAAACGAAAGGTTTATTCTTCTGAGTAAGCTTAGTCAAGGGTTTAGCTATCAAATAAAATTCTTTAATGAATCGCCTATAATAGCCAGCCAATCCTAAGAACTGTCGCACTTCCGTTGGCGTTGTCGGTGCAGACCAATTCTTAATAGCTTCAACCTTTGCAGGATCAACATGAATTCCATCTCTGTTAATCACATGACCAAGAAATTGCACAGAATCTAACCAGAAATCACACTTCGAAAACTTAGCATACAACTTTTCATCCTTCAACAACTTCAAAACAATCCTCAAATGTTCTCTATGCTCATCTTCATTCTTAGAATAGATTAGAATATCGTCAATAAACACAATCACAAATTTATCCAAGTAGGGCTTGCACACTCGATTCATTAAATCCACGAAAACCGCAGGTGCGTTAGTTAACCCAAATGGCATTACTTGAAATTCATAGTGTCCATAACGAGTTCTAAATGCAGTTATAGGAATATGTTCTTCACGGACGCGAAGTTGGTGATATCCTGACCGCAAATCTATCTTAGAATACACACTAGATCCTTGCAGTTGATCAAACAAATCATCAATCCTAGGTAAAGGATATCGATTCTTAATTGTCAACTTATTCAGTTCCCTATAATCAATGCACATACGAAAAGATCCATCCTTCTTCTTAACGAACAAGACTAGAGCTCCCCAAGGCGACGAGCTCGGTCGAATAAAACCTTTATCAGACAACTCCTTAAGTTGCTCAGATAACTCCTTTAATTCAGAAGGGGCTAATCGGTAAGGCGCACGTGCCACCGGTGCAGCACCAGGAATTAAATCGATTCGAAACTCTACTTGCCTTATCGGTGGAAGTCCCGGTAAATCTTTAGGAAATACCTCAGGAAATTCACAAATAATAGGTACATCTTCCAATCGTTTCTCCCTAGACTCATTCCCGGTCACTTGAGCTAAGAATAACTCACAACCGTTCCTGATGTACTTTTGGACTTTAATACATGAAACGATTTTTAAACGGGATTCACCTCGACTACCATCAATTACTAACGTTCTATTCCTAAGAGGAATCTTAACCTTCTTCTCTCCACATAAAATAGTAGCATTATTCAACGACAACCAATCCATACCAATAATAATATCAAAACTTCCTAATTCTATCAACATCAAATCAATCGGAAAGGAATGGTTCAAGAGATTTAGAGAGCATCCTTCTAATAGCTTATTAGTTTTCACTAATTTACCATCAGCCAATTCCACCTCGTAACTGGTACTTATCTCAACAGATTCAATATCAATAAGGGCACTAAATTTGGTGGATACAAAGCTCCTATCGGCACCCGAATCGAATAAAGCAACAGCATAGTGATTGTTGAGTAAAAACGTACCGGTAACGACATTCGGATCCTCTTTCTTCACCTCAATTGTTCCAAGTTGGTAGATACCACCCTGGGGGTTTCTTCCAGGTACAATCGCTTTCAACTTGGGGCATTCCGATTTCCTATGACCTTCTTCATCACAGTTGAAGCAAATCGTTCCCTTCTTACACCTTTCAACCTTGTGTCCAAGCTTTCCGCAATTTCGGCACTTCCAGCAGTCGCCAGGATGCCTCTTGTTGCCACACTTAGGACATCTATCATCGTTGCGCGGTGCATTGTTGGTAAGAGCATTTGCATTCCCCTTTCTCTTGTTCTGACGGCGATTGAAATTCTTCCTATAATCACCTCTATCTACACGATCACCGTCTCCCTTCCTTTTCTCACCAACACGGGCTTCATCTTCCTTATCCTGAATTATCTGTCCAATGAGTTGGTAAGCCATTCGAACAGCATCATCAATGGTCAGTGGTTTCGATGATGTCACGTCCCCCCGGATATTCCTGGTCAACCCTTTCACATATTGCTCAATTCGGATCTCTTCGGGTTCAACCAATCGAGGACATAGCAAGGCCAACTCATGGAATCGATTCGTGTAACTATCAATGTCCACACCTTTCATTCTCAAATGAATCAACTCTTGCTCTAACCTAATAATCACACTACGAGGACAAAACTCCAAAGTCATCCACTTCTTGATTTCAGCCCAAGGAGTAGCATTAGCAGCATCAAGACCCATGAAAGCAATTCTCCCGTTCCACCAAGTCAACGCACGACCTTTAAGAGTAGCCATAGCAAAAGTCACCTTATCTTCCTCCTTACACTTACTAATCCTAAACACCGATTCAATCTTCTCGATCCACTGGCTTAGTCCTACAGCACCTTCAGTTCCATTAAAAGGTAGAGGTTCACACTTCATGAACGTCACATAAGTACAGCCACCAACTTCAGGTGCATTAGTTCCAAGTCCTCCTACATTTCCTCCAGCATTAGCATTCACATTATTAGCATTCACATTCACATTAGTACCGCCAATTCCACTACCTCCAGCTCCACTACCGCCAGCTCCACTACCGCCAGCTCCACTACCGCCAGCTCCACTACCGCCAGCTCCACTACCGCCAGCTTCATTACCGCCAGCTCCACTACCGCCAGATTCATTTCTAGCATTTGCCATAAATTCAGTCATAGATGCGGTAACTTGCTCCGTAATAATCCTACGTACATCATCCTCAGTCACAGCCTTCTTGGGCGGCATAGTTCTATAATTCCACAATTTCAAAGTATTAAGCATTCATCCAACAAAGGATTCATATAATACGGATTGAATTCATAATCAAGATACAAATAAGGCACAATATGGAATTTAAGACAAGATACATATTTCATTCGATCTGAAACAAAAGTATTGTCTTAGTACATCCATATCAAAGTTCTAACACTATATACACTCAAAATTCGTGCCAAATCTACTACTAGCAAGTCGGTTCAGTCAAAGCTACAAAAGCACAAAAGATATAAAGGTCACTACTAAATACAGACTGGTCTACTGAGAACCGCCAGATGGTCCATCATCCATCGTCTTCTGGATCTTCGCCGGACGATCACTAGACACATCTTCAGCTGGGCGCTTATGGATTACTCCTCTTTCAACCATGTCGGCATAAAATCTACTGTTCTAACCCACAGATATATTCAACTCCTTTTCAGCTTTCTCACGCATCGCACGAGCCACACTCAACTGAATCTCCATAGAATTCACCCTTCTCTTCATGGCAGCATACTCACCACTTTCCAACACCGATAACCTCCTAAAAGCCTCATTCAAACCACGTTCTACATCACTCAAATCCAAACTAAGCAATTCTCGCTCTTTCTCGCCAACCTTTGTCTTCGACTCCAAATAAGCAACCTGAGTCTGAACAACACCTAATCCAACCTCTGTCACACAACTCTTAACACGGGAAGCATCTAGATCACGTCTCAAGGCCCATGGTGCAAGACCATCAATATGAGTGCCTCTCGAGTACTAGACGACTCTCCTATCTCACGTCTACGAGTATCAATACCATCAGTACCGTCAGGTGCATCGTCATCCTCATCCTCCTCTGATTCAGAATCAGATTCAGACGATTCAGACATTTCATCCCTAGGTAACTCCTCCTCAGAATCAGACAAACAAACTGGTGGGGGCAAAGGCTCGCCCTCTGGAACATCATACGGATAAATAAGCTCAGCTTCCTCATCGTCATCAACCTCAACATCTATACCTACATCCTCCTCGACATCCTCGTCGTCAATCTCGTCATCTAACTCATCTAACCCAATCTCATCCTCATTCTCAATATCAGCATTCTCAATCTCCACATTCTCATTACCCACATTCTCAATATCCACATTCTCATTACCCACATTCTCAATATCCACATTCTCATTACCCACATTCTCAATATCCACATTCTCTACTAAGTCAACCTGAGGGGCAATCTGATCTCCTAGTCCTAACTCGGGCTCGGGATCCTCAATGGTTCCTCCTCGTCATCAATATCAAAATCTACTAAGTCTAAATAAGGATCATCTTCTATATTAGGTTCGGGAATAGCATGGTTTTCTACAGGAATATTAGGGTCAGCCATGACAATCTGCATTTATATATATTTATCTCGTATTAGGATAACATACTAGTTAAACAATTACATAATGAAATCACGATATATACATATATATAAATTAAATTATATATATCAAAATATATATCTTCTCAATAGGGCTTGTTGGTAACGTCGGAGATCTCTGGCACCGTTATAGTCAAAAGATTTTTCAAATATTTTCTTAAATGTTCATTGTCAAAAGATTTTGAAAAGTTTTGTTCAAAACCTTGGTTTTTAAAATCTTTTGTTCTCTACAACGAGAGCTCTGGTACCAAACTGTAACACTCTCATTTTTCATATCAGTACAGCGGAAGGGTCTTTCAGAGTGTTACGGGATAGCACAATAACTCCAATCATAGACAACACATAAAAATGGTTGTACAAGGTTTAACAAACATTCATTCGATAAAAAGTTTCAAAAGTGTACAACAGGTCCCAAATTATACAGGTCATTAAGTTTACAAAACACAGATCGAATGAACATTTTTTATATTAAGTGTGGGCCATCAGAGTCGATCTCCATCCGGATTACCTTCAAGCACCTGAGATAGAAAACATGCAAAAATCATATCAGCGAATGTCGAGTGAATTCATAGAGTTTAATGAAAACCGTTATATAAAACAATCATTTACATTCATTTAAAATCAGAACACAAGTATAATATCGGAAGTAAGTCCACATATTGCTAGTCAGTCAATATATAAATCAAGCATACATCTGAAACCGTCCATGAGACCGTAGTCTCTATATTACCATGATAGGTAATATATTCATCGTAATAGCGTCGTTATCGTTTATTATTTATGTCTTATATTGTATTAGGATTATTATTAGCCGCATGACATTGTTACCTTACTGTGAAAACAGCGGGCCGCGAACCCGACAAACAATTTGCCCATCTAAGTTAGCGTGTCGTCACAAAAATCACGCTATGGAATCTTCTCATACATAAATTCGCTTACCAATCAATGTGGTACGACGGGGATCAACCGTCAAGGCGCGAACTGGGGTGATCGTCCCCAAATAGTACTATCAAATGCATAAGCGTCTACCAAATCCCGGTAGTTCACAATTCATGCTAATGGGACTTTAAGTGACATAACCTAACTACTAATAATCCTTTTAGTCTCGAATATAGGGTCATAGCATCATTCGGGTCCATATCATTAAGCATACAATCGGGACTACTTGTGTTCTGTTTTTATAAAAATCTAGCATGTTATCTCCCTCGCGGGTTTACAAATCGTTTTATAAAACATTTAAAAGAGTGCGAGGCTATGAACTCACGTTGTTAATGAAAGGCGGATTATCGGCTACGGGCGTGCTTCGGTCACGGAAACCTATATAAATAATAATCGGTCTTAGACTCGGTCCAATGACTTTTATCAAAATAACAATATACATATGATGATTTTTGTACATATGATGATGATCAAGTGGGTTTATAAATCCTTGTTTACTCTTTTTAGCGTTTACGTCTTAGTATCGTCTTACTAGTTCACTAGTTTTACCGATTTTACCTATTTTAAGTTCATTAAGTCTTTTATAAGTCCTTTTACTTGTGTTTACCCATTTTATACCTATATGATCAGTATATATATCTTTCATGTTGGGCCCAAATGGGTTAAGCCCAAATAATTCTTTTTACAAGTTTTTATCTTATTAAGTCCAATTATTAGTCCAATACGTTTATTTAGCTCGTAAATGTCCGTAATTCTTATAGTTCGGGTTTTATCGGTTTTTACTTGTATTAGTTACTTATACATCAGTATACAACTTTTATAAACTTTACATTAGACGGGTTTGGTCGTCTAAGTTTTATTTGGCGAAAAACGTTAATTTCACGGCGATAGCCGAAAAAGTCGTAAAAATCAAGTTTATAGTTTTTATTACTTATAAATATTATTTTTACCACCATTTATATAATTTATCCATTTAATTAACCTTTTATACATTTATATAAATAAGTTCTATAAGTTAGTGGGTTTATATTTTACATTTTATAAATTATAATGTGAGTGCTTATATAATAATAATAAACATTATTTCCAAAATCTGATTTTTAACTTCATATTCACCATTTTTATCATATCTAGAGTTCTACAATGACTTAGAAGCTCATTTTTAGATGACAACTTCTTCATAATACGTGCTACATATAACTTAGTTATAGATACTGCCCATTTTGAGTCTAAGTTGCCTTAACAGTCCCTACAAAACTGCTTATTCAGATTACACCACCTAACTTGTTTTGATCATATCTCACTCATTATTTTGATTCCATTGCATGGCCAACTCTCACATGTGTATAACATCATCTACTTACTGTAAATAGATCAAACCATGCAATTTTATCAGTTCATCATTTAGTTATCTACTGTTTTTATACAGCCAACTAATTAGTCATGATTTTAGCTTCATTTCTTATGGTTATCATCATTTTTAAGCATGTTTATCAACACTTGATCCCCACACAATATTTTTATCATCATATATACATCATATACATATACAAAATGAAAGAAAATACATTTGTTATTTACAAATTAATAAGAGAAAAATGTAGAGGATGATCTTCTTTACCAATCCAAGTGGATTTCTTGTTTTAGGAAGGCAAGAACTTGATGAACACAACAAGTATCTCCAAGACCATCAAATATCAAGAACATATGTTGGAAAATCAGCCCTAGGACACAAGCAAATCACCTCCAAAGTTGTTTATATGGCCACCAAATGATCAAGGCTTCAAGGAAACACCTTAATAGGACTAGTAAACATGTGGTTTGTAGCTAGAAAAGATCAATGATGGGGTTTGTTGCTTTATTTGGGACGGCACAAAGGGGTAAGTTGAGAGAGTTTTAGAGTGGATTGCATGGAAGGAAATGGTAGAAGTGAAACCATTTGCTAGTTTTGTTGTAAGTGGGAAATGGTTAGCTTAACAAGTAAGCACAAGCTTACACTTGTGTAACTAGCTAAGACTTGATGCCACCTATGTGTGGTGGTGTCATCTTGCCGTCCCATATAGGCTAGTGGGGTGGGGCAAAGTGTTTTGTCCCATCTCACTAGTTTACGGGTATTTCTCGATTCTAGTTTTCTCGATTTGCGTGCCCTCGGGTCGTTTTACGAAAAACGTTTTTATAAATTATGAATCACCGTCACAAAACGAATCCAATAAAAATTGTCTCATCAAAAACGGAGTTCAAAAACGTAAATACGTAATCCTAAGGTTTCCGGTTTAGTCGTAAAAGACGCCAAATTATGCACGTAAGCCCAAATTTAAATCCGTAAATTGTGAGTTCGTCAACCAAAACAAAAATAAGTTTCAAAATATTATACGAGAAAATATTTCACTACCTGAAAATGTTAGATTTGTCACATATACCACTCATTTCCCCCCAGGTAATTCTATGCTCATAAGCTACTGGTCCGATCTTTCCAAAGATCATAAATGGACCTACAAACTCTACATCAACTCTTCCAATTTACCAAAACATACCACCCGTTACTATGGGTGAAACTTCCTACATAACTTTGTGTTTAGGTGCTACTAATGAGATATCCAAATTTAATGGAAGTAGTTGTAGCATGAGTTTGGATGGCAGTTGATAGACTAACTGAGATAACCGTCCTTTTGATGATGTGTATATATCATAAGTTGATTTGGATTAGAAGAACTAATGGTTATGTGAAAGACCGTCATAGGTCACTTTGTAAGGAAATTGGAATTTTTAAGTAGTTTGGGGTACGGACTAAAGGGAGTTGATGGACATGATTGGATATGAGTATATCCAGCTAACTGGAAAAGGATGGGCAACTCTAGTGGTTTCCTCCTTTTCAACATAGCATCCCGTGTTGCTCTCATCCTTTCCACAAACACCATTACCACATTAGTTGCCTCTTTTACCAATTCTAGTCCACAATGGGGACAACTCACCATATCCTTTCATATAGTGCCTCAAATGGCATTTATCGACTTCTAGTATGATAACTATCATTATATGAAAACTCAGCCATCACTAAAGAGTTTCCTAACTCCCTCTAAATCAATCAATCATGCCCTCAGTGTAACTCCTAAGGTTGTATAAATATCTCACTTTCTTTCTCACTTTTGTTCATGATTTTTTTTATACCCAACACTTCCTTTATACCTACACAATGTCCTACCTTTAAGGTCATATTGCTCCTCATCTTGTCTTAGTTAGACCAAGCCCTTCGTCCCTATGGTACATCACACCTATAACTCCTCATCCATTCGATTATCGATACTAAGCCTCTCAAACAATCAGTATAGGTCAGTGTCATTTCCTTTTCCACACTATGATAGTATTCGCCTGCGTTGTGCTTTATTCTACTCATTAAGCTCTACCAAAGTTTTACCTTCGGTTCCTATCTCGACCTATTTCATTCATGCTTCGCTTCTATACACACTTCCTTCTTCTTCCTCAACTCCTACCATACATCACGATGTGATGCTTCCCATCGTTTCTTCCCTTGTCATAATCCTTCATAAGGCATTCCATACATATTAGGCTAAATTTTACGCAAAACCCTCTATTCCATCACATCCGTACGCAATCTTTCCAACTTCTCAACTACGTGACTTCTCATTCCTCTTGAAATATGAGATGAATTAGTTAGTCTATTGACTATCATCCAACTATCGTCGTACTTATTCCTCCACCCCATTATGTATCCCTTTCACCAATTTTTTCCCTACATCTCCCTTTCTAAGCTACTCCTATCTATGTAGGAAGTATAGTCTACGTCCCTTTTCTCCATATGATTGTCCAAGCTACGCAACATACATGTTGACGCGTTCTCTGCTTTAGACAACTCAACTCGCGCGACCTACATCCTTCATCCAAACCACCCTAATACGTCATCCATATAGTTCAAGTTCGTCTCAGCTTCACTTCATTCTTCTTATTCCATATCTCATCAACCATGCTTGCCTTTCCCAGATGGTACTTGGCCTTGCAATTTTCTTTCATCACTTAACTCCACCCATCAGCTTTTCTAAATGTTCAATCAAGATGATTAAATATGTGTTGGAGACGTTCGTGATCTGTATAGATCATTCTCTACGTCTCGTACCCCAAATGCCTCTAGCATTCTAGGGAGATATAACAATCCAGCTCCACTAACTAAGTCTATCTAGTCATCTATACGCCAAAATTTTCCAAGTAGCTTCACTTGTTTTTTTTTCTCACAACCAGTTCTCCTACTCCCTCCTAATAGGGACAGACTAAAGTTGCATGTGATTCCATGCGGATCACACTCTCATCTTATACCCACATTAGTTTCCATTTGTCTACTAAGCCATATTTTGAATTCTTATTCAAATCTCATACTTCTACTTTGATTTTGCACCCAACATGAGGTATTTTCAATCATCATCTTCTAGGAATACTTGGTTCTCTCCTTCCATGGTTCTCCCTTATTCCTACACTATCCCGTCCAACAAAAATTTCATACTTCATTCATCAAATCTATGGAAATCACTAGTGCATTGGATAATGCATAGCTGTCTCTTCCAAAGATCTTTCATAACACCTTCATTCAGCCGACTCTTTTACCACTTCTCCACGAAACTTATTAAGCTTAGCTTCACTTCTCATCCCTCGATATTGATTTCCATAAAAATTCTATCCGCGTAGTCACTCGACTCCCCTTGTTACTTCCACGAGTTCTTAATCTACCATGTCATGTATTCATTTCATCATGATCCACCGGTTCAGCTCTTTGTAGCTCCACTCTGATACTCGATCTGCCCTTCTTCGTCACGAACCATACGTAAATTTCCCATCATAGTGCTTGTCACCTTTCCAGTCCTCGCAACTTTTGTGACTCCTTCGAAATCTCTTGCATCCTTCTTGCAGCCGACATGTAGTCCTTTCAGCTCCTTGCTTCGCGATGTAGCTCTTTACGCACTCCTTCTCGTCTCAATGATGTTACCTAGGAACTTCACACTACCAGTAGCTTCTAACTTCAACTCATATACCACAATATTTCTAAAAGTAATTCAACCCCTCAATGGCTCACTCTTCCTTACTTGTTGTACTTCACCGTTAATCAACCTCCTACCAATCATTCTTTCACATTCCTGTTTTCCTTCACGTGTCTACTACTACCTTGCCTCCATAACTATACCAATCCCTTGTGTGTTATTTACCCAACCTTTCCATTAGTATAAACTTCTACTCTACCCTCACATCCGCTAGTACTTTCATCAATCTCCTATTGGTACTTCAACCAACTTCTCATAGCATGACCTCTCGTTCCCACTACCAGTCAACTAACTTTACTTACTCTCTTATTCCCGTAACCAATCTAAGTTTCCAAACTCCACAAATCTTAATCATTCCTTCAACACAACCTTTAAACCAAAACACATTTCTCCATTCTAATATCTAACCATAAGTAATACTACCCAACTCTATCCTCTCATCCTAACGTTTCCACAACCGCATAACTAAATCAGCCATGACGTGTAACAAAAGAATTCCAAACAATCGTGTCCCAATAAAATATAGGGTAAAACGAACCCTAGCCAAAACAACTGAAAACAAAACAATGTAATCCGAAAGATCAATGGAGTGTGCCAACAACAAAAAAATTTAGACTCTTCACGATTAGTATTACTAAATCTCGATACCTTAGAAAAATTTTAAACTTTCTTTCCAATTAGTTACTTCTCATAAGAACCAAACTCCAATACTACTAAAATCAATCGTACTCATTTTTAACCAATAACTCATCCTTTATCTTCATCATTCTATCAAGATATCAACTAGTTAGTATACTACAATCTTATTCTAACCATTATCTTGTTTACCCATATTAAACTTATTTCACTTGTTATTATGAAACCAATACATGTTTATAAAATACACTGTTTTTTTTTCATTTAGGTTGGTTATATCTAAACTACTACCCGTTTACAAGGTGTGGTGTTATTATTATCATTACTATAATAAAATCTCTTTCTGTCTTAGTTAAATTATTCTAAAATTTTAACTCCACTTAAGAAAATTATTGTAAAATTTCTTTACCCCTTTAAAATATATTATCACATGTTACATAGAAGACTAATCCAATTATTTTCAAGACAACTTTTTTTTAACTTACTACTACAACTAAAAAAATGTAAGTTACGATATCATACCATACACTTACATATTATTTTCAAAACCGTTTCCTATAATTAGCCAGACTTATTTGCAAGAAAATTTAGTAGTTCGAGTTAATAAAAATACATACCCGAATGAAGACACACATCCAAAAGACTCAAAACGTCGTTGGAACTCCATCAAACTCCAGCACCATAAAACACGAATAAACACAAGGTACGTTCAAGTTATAATAACTAGTGAACGACCATATACCATACTTAACACATAGTAGTATATATACATCCGCATATATATACCTATTAAATCACCCAAAACATACTCGTTACCATACATGTCATATCAACCAATCGCGTCATACACTCGTTTTTTTACGAGTAACCACCATCTTACCACAAGGCATAAAACCCATCACTAAAACCAGTCCATATCGTGTCACCCTATAATCACCCAACATGACTATAACCCAAAACAATAACACACTAAAAAATATCCATATCGTGGGCAACCGTTACATAAACCCATATACTATACATATACCAATAATCCACATCTCATCATATACAAGCATGTACTAAACCTCTTTCATGCAATAATACTTAGGAACCCATTGAAGTTGTGGTACTTGTATATCTATGTTGGCCACCATACTTATACAATTACCCTTTCCCTAATGCACTCCCTCCTATGATGACACTTATAAGAATCAATACAACACATAACACATAAATCCATCAACTCACCTAAGCACATAACCACATAAACAATAAGGTCAAAAAATCCAACTAATAAAATTACATAGTCAAACTCGTGGAATACAGAAATCCATAGTCTAGCTAAAACAGCATAGACAAAATCCAAAACGAAAAAATAATCAATTATAAGTCATGTCGCCCATCAGAACAAAAACACCTTAAAATCCTTCCTACCCATGTACTCCTAGTAACTCGAACCACCACACGATTCTTAGGGAACATGACTTAAACATCAAAAGAAAAATAACGTACCTCAGGTACATAAAATAACTCAACAAAAGATAGAAACTACCTTGTACCAAATTATGTACTATAGTGTACAATTTAAGTAAAATACAACAATGACTAGCGTGGACGATTATGGTTCAACCCGCACTAGTCACAACCCGAAAAGAAAATAACATGTGGCTAAGTATGAACCATAGTAGTTCATAACTTAACAAACATCACAAAATAACATCCAAACACATCAATTATTATAAAATGCACACATACTCCTATGACGCCTATATGCAGGGACCCTTAAGCTATAGACTAGGCTACACGACTAGGCAACCTAATTCTCTATAACCATTGTCTCTGATACCATTTTATCACACCCCAACATGGCGGAATATGGAGCGTGATGTATGGATATTGTAGAAACTAGATGGGGGGATTGAATAGTTTCTTATATTTACTTGTTAAAAGGTGGTTTTCAAAAATCCTTTTTCAAAAACTTAGGCTTGAGGAAATATGTGAAATCTTCTTATGCACAATATGAACAATGATAGTGTAACTAAACTAATACTAACAAAAATATATGCACAAAGAATAAAGAATGTAAAGAGTTAAGGGTAAAGAAAGATCAAACCAAACACCAAGGATTTATAGTGGTTCGGCAACGAAGCTCACTCCTCGTTCCTACTCCACTCCTCGAGTACTCCTTACTCGAGAGTTCACTACACAACAAGCTCCTTATGGTGGAGAAAACCGTACACGTCGCTTAACCAATTTCCGACTCTAAGCTAAAAGTCGAGCCCTAATCATAGCTAGGACCAATCTACACAACTATACTTAGTACATACACAACTTCCAAATAGACACAACTACTTGGATCTTTACAACTATGACACAACAACAAATGTATAAAATTAGATCTTCAATGGATCTTTGGTGGTGGACTCAACACTTCACAAGGATAGTGTTCTTCCCTTTGCACTTGGAGAGGAAGGGATGGAAGAACAAGATTCACCTCTTAAACAAGTAGTAATCAAACTAATGATCAAAGATTTGAGTGATTAAAGAAGAGTGTTTGAATGTGGAAATAGATGTGCAAAAGAGGTGAGTTGAAAAACTGAGAATGGTCCACTATTTATAGGACAAAGGGCCAACGGCTATATCTGCCCGCGGTTCCTTATCTTAGCCCGCGGTACCTTATCGATAAGGAACCACCTAGGAGCTAAGGAACCGCTGGACTAGACTCCGCTCCCTTTTTGTCCTTTAGTGGTGGAGGTCATATCTGGTTTAAAAAATATCCTGATAGAATATTCCTAACCAAATAAGAATATGCCATTTTCAAATTTTCAAATAATTAATTTAATAAAAGATTTTCTTAAAAAGAAAGTTTAATAAAAACTTGTCACACTTAATAAAAAGTGAGTTTTAAGAAAAGATTAAATCACTTGATCACTTGATTAAGGTTAGTACTTGTTTATCCATATCTTAAGTGAAAATGGGTAAAATGAAAAATACTTAAACTCAAGAATTCGTTTTTCGTTGTTTTCGTAAATGCTTGTTTTTACATATTGTCGTAATCAAAACTAAGAGAGACCGAAAAATGCAAGTAACGTTTTTAGGCATCATTGCATTAACAATCTCCTCCTTTTTGATTCCGACAATACATAAACTCAATCACACAAAAAAAACAAGATTTTCGAAGACGAGTTTATTCATTTCTCCCCCTTTGTCGAAGCAAAAAGGTTGCACAAGTCGGTGTTGTAGAGACAGACTTTGCAAAGACTCCCCCTTGGTGCTTACTCCCCTAGCTTGGGGCACCGAGGAATCGAGATATGGTGACAAGCTACATAGAAGGGTTAGTTGAACAAAAGAAACAACCAACAAGATATAGCAATAGGTCACAAAATAAAAGAGAAGAAAACAAAAAGACAAAGATCCAAGATAGGTTACTAAAAACATCATACAAAGATGTATGGAAAAAGAAACAAGCCAAAAGCATAAATCTAATCCTAGTTATTCTAGAATTCTAAGATTTGATTGAATTTGATGTCTTGTGGATAAGCAATCAATGCTTATATGAAAGACAAGGTAATGGCGGAGGGTGGTGGTGGTGGCTTGTTGGAGATCTCATAATCATAGTGAAGAGGAGGCTTGATTAAGAGACTCTTGATGTAGCTCAACTCCTCATAGATGTGTGCCATAGCAAGATGTTGATATTGACAACATTGACAATATGTTCCATGGTGCATGACATTATCATGAGAAGGAGGAAGAACACTAAAGGGTGGTGGTGGAAGAAAAGATGTTCCACAATCAACATTCTTGGTAGGAGAGATGTGATTAAGAGTGTTCTTGGGTGAGTTTGGATTGTTATGGTTTTTAGGTGAGTTGGGATTGAAAGCAATTGGAGAAAATGGAGGAGATTCAAGGCTTTCATTTGGAGAAAAAGACATTTTGAGATGTGAAGTATGGCAAAATGATTATGGTTTAAATAGGGAAGGCTTAGGGTATTTTTTTGGTGGTCAAAGGGTTTGAAACAAAGATTCTCAAAAATGTTGGAGCAAATATGGAGTTTCACACAAAAACCCGAAAAAGGAAGGCACTGTCGGCGGTTCCTGATCAGGACTGGCGGTACCTTATCAATAAGGCACCGCGGTTCACAAATGGAACCGCCTGCAGAGGCTGTGTTTGGTGTTTGGAGGAAGATTTTTCAGCAAATCTTATTTTTCTAGTCTAACTTATCATAGGGATATGCTTAAAAGCAAAGATAGACAAAGAAAACATATGCAAACTGACCAAATAGAGATTTTCAAAATACATGGATTAAAAAATCGATGTAGGAGGTGTGTAAGACAAGACCTTAAGTCATTACACAATGATCCCCCATGATTCTATCTTATTCTTGCTATGTTTGAGAGAATCATACATATGAATTATGTAAGCTCTAGATTAATAGCGAGAATCTATGAAAATCGTTTTTAGATTGAATTAAAAATGTCAAATGCATTTCTCAACCATTTTCGAAAGAGACTTTGAGAATTTTGAAAACGAGAAGAGAGGGTTTTTCAAAAAGAGTTTGGAAGACTCAATGACTCAAAGTGGTAAAAGAAAACACACAAAAGGAAAAGAAGGTAATTAAGGAAGATGTTCCATTAATCCTAGACCTAGACGCAAGAAACTAAAAGGTTCCCTCTTAAGTGGCTTAGTGAAGATGTCGGCTAAGTTGTCATCAGAGGATACCTTCTCAATTGAAATGTTCCCCTTTAGAACATTATCCCTAAGGAAATGGTGTCGAATTTCTATGTGTTTGGTTCGCGAGTGTTGCACGGGATTCTTGCTAAGGTCTATAGCACCTTTATTATCGCACATGATGGGAACATCATCAAGAGAAATCCCGTAATCAACAAGCACTTGCTTCATCCATAGATCTTGTTGGCATGCTTTTCCGGCACTCACATACTCGACTTCCGTGGTGGATATTGCAAGAGCGGTTTGTTTCTTGGAGAACCAAGAAGTTAAACAACAACCCATTAAGGTACAAACTCCACTAGTGCTTTTCCGGTCCACATAGTCTCCCTCATGATCCGAGTCCGTGTAGACAATGGTTTCTACGCCGGTCCCTTTAGGATACCATAATCCTAAATGTATAGTGCCTTTAATGTATCGGAAGATACGCTTAACCGCTTCGAGTTGAGAGGTTTTTGGAGCCTCTTAGAAGCGAGCACAAAGGCAAACACTAAACATGATATCCGGTCGACTTGCCGTTACGTACAACAAACTACCAATCATACCTCTATATTTGGTGTTTTCTACCGACTCACAAACATCATCTACCGTGAGTTTAGTATCCGAGGCCATTGGGGTCTTCATTGGTCTAGATTCTTCTAATCCAAATTTCTTTAGCATTTCTTTAGCATACTTAGATTGACTAAAGAAAATACCATCGCCCATTTGTTTAATTTGGAGTCTTAAAAAGAAGTTAAGTTCTCCCATCATTCTCCTTTCGAACTCATCATGCATGATTTTGGCAAAGTCATCACACAATTCTTGACAAGTTGAGCCAAATATAATGTCATCGACATATATTTGTACGATTATGAGGTGAGAACCTTTCTTCTTTGTAAAGAGCGTATTGTCTACCATCCCCATGGTATATTCATGTTTAACAAGAAACCCTTTAAGTCTATCATACCAAGCTTTGGGTGCTTGTTTGAGACCATAAAGTGCCTTCTTAAGCTTATAAACATGATCCGGTTTCTCAAAATCAATGAAGCCGAGAGGTTGAGCCACATATACCTCCTCATTGATCAAACCGTTAAGAAACACACTCTTTACATCCATTTGTTGAAGCTTAAAGTCTAAGGCACAAGCGTAGGCTAAAAGGATTCTAATGGATTCTAATATTGCTACTGGTGCATATGTATCGTCATAATCAATCCCTTCTTGTTGATTATAGCCTTGAGCTACAAGTCTAGCCTTGTTACGAGACACAACACCATTTTCATCTAACTTATTCTTAAAGACCCATTTGGTTCCTATAATGGTAGAACTTCTAGGTGGAGGAACAAGTTCCCAAACATCATTGGCAACGAATTGATTCAATTCTTCTTGCATCGCAATGACCCAACTCTCATCCGTCAAAGCTTCTTTAACATTATTTGGTTCAATCAAGGAGACGGAAAAAAAGAAGTTGCTTTGGTTTTGAATTTGAGATCTTAGGGTCCTTTTATTTAAGTCACCAATGATATTATTGAGAGTATTATCCCTAGATTCCTTAATGTTTACTTCCTTTTCAACATTAAGGTCTTCAACTCCTATTTTTCTAACCGCTTTGGCTTTAACTACTTCTAATTCATCCAAGTCATCATCAACCAATGGTGGTGTCTTGGGTGAAGGAGGGGTTTCATCAAAGGTTACGTTGAGTGATTCTTCAATAACCCCGGAGGTTCTATTTAGGACAATGTAGGCTTTGCTAGTTTGGGAATAACCTAAAAGGATACCTTCGTAAGACTTTGGGTCAAACTTGGTAAGGTAGTCTTTGGTGTTGAGGATAAAGCACTTGCTTCCAAACACCCTAAAGTATTCCAATGAGGGTTTCTTACCTTTAAGAATCTCATAGGGGGTCTTTCCTAGGAAAGGGGAATAAGAATTCGGTTGAGAATATAAGTCGATGTGTCCACGGCATTGCACCAAAACTTTTGAGGCAAGATTGCTCATTTAACATCGTCCTACTCATCTCTTGGAGAGTCCTATTCTTCCTTTCAACTACCCCATTTGATTGTGGAGTGCGAGGAGCCGAGAAGTTATGGGTAATGCCATGAGCTTCACAAAAGGCACCAAATTGCACTTCATTATCAAATTCCCTACCATGATCCGTCCTAATAGAGACAATTGGACATCCTAGTTGATTTTGAATTCTTCGACTAAAGATTTCGAAATGATGGAAAGCTTAATTCTTAGATGCCAAAAATCTAGTCCAAGTGAATCTAGAATAGTCATCAACTATAACTAGGGTATAAAGGTTACCTCCATAACTCCGTATGGCGGAAGGTCCAAAGAGATCCATATGTAGGAGCTCTAAGCACCGAGAGGTCGAAACCAAATTCTTGGCTTTGTGACTTGAGTGAACTTGCTTCCCAACTTTGCAAGCATCACAAAAGTGACTATCAAACTTCATCTTGGGGAGGTGTCTTAACAACTCCTTAGAGACTAAAGATTGAATTAAACGCATATTAGCGTGACCTAATCTCCTATGCCAAAGAATAGAACTATCATCTATAGTCGCAAGACATATGTTGTCTTTTGACTTCTATTGACCTTCATGACATAAAGCCCATGCTTTCTAACACCTTTTCCAATGACTTTTCCATCTTTTACGATTTCACTGTCATGTTCTGAAAAGATGACCTTACACTTATTGTCACATGACCTATACTTAAAAGGTTAAATCCTAAGTTATCTACGTGCTCAACATTTTCAATGGTCATAGAGTCAAGAGAAACCATACCTTTGCCAATGATATTACCACGTATACTACATGCAAATGTGACGTTACCTCCATATATGCTTTGTAGTGCGAGAACAAACTTCGATTACCCGTCATGTGTTTAGAACATCCACTATCCTTAATCCACTCGTCGGGCTCCAAATCAATTCCCAAGCATATCTAGTTAACAACACACAAGATCAAACATTTGGTCCCTAATATCTCATGGGTCCAAAATTGTTAGTTCCAAACATTCCTTGCATTTGGTTCGGATGCATGAATGAAGGAGGGGTTCCCCATGGAGAACAAAATGGAGGAGGATAGTAATTCATATAACCATTTTGTTGTTCGTTATTTTTCCTAGGTGTATTTGATCTAGGTTTAGAGTTATGATCATTTCTTCTAGGTGTTGGGGTTTTACTTCTAGATCGTGAATTGTTTTGATTATCTCTTCTAGGCGTTGTCGTTCTACTTCTAGGCTTAGACTCATTCCGTACTCTAGGTGGAGTAGAAGATGGTCTTGATAAACTTCTATTTCCCATGAGAGGTTTACTTAATGGCTTGTAGAACTTATCAACAGCATTGTCGTCAAGTATGGGTAATTTTACCTTATTAATAATTCACCTGACTTTGACTTTTCAGAAAGTTCATGATTTTCACAAAACTCCTGTTCTGGTCGTGGTTCCTTATCTATGGCGGCGGTTCCATAGTGATAAGGAACCGCCCCATACAATCTGGGACCGCGTACAGTGGGTGATTTTTGTGAAAATCTGACTTGTTTAGGTTCACTAGTTGAGGCTTCATTTGAGTTAAAACCTACACCAAGTCTTTCCTTTGAATGAACTTGTTTGTTTAACATATCATCAAGAGCACTAGTACCTTTCATGAACTTTTCCAATTTAATGGAGGTGCTCTTGAGATTTTCATTCTCTAATCTAAGTTTCTCACAACTTAAGCAACCTAAATCAACTTCTTTACTTTTCTCAAGTATTGCCAATTTCTCTCTAAGTTCATTAACCTCATTTTCAAGCTTAGTTTTGGTTGATTTTAAGGTTTTATTCTTTTCTATGAATTTAAGACTAAGTTTGTGTAAACTATCATATTTGCCTTCAAATTCAATATCATCAAAGGTGGAGCTATCATTGCTATAATATTCGGTTTCGGAATGTACCTCTTTAGAAGTGTGAGCCATAAGAAATTTCTCCTCTTTAGGGTTGTCATCATCATATTCACCGCTATCGCTCCAAGAGCCACTAACAAACGCCGTGTGATTCTTATCGCGAGAGGGCTTTGGACAATCACCAATGAAGTGATTTGGATCACCACATCTAAAGCAATTCCTATCACCTTTTTTGTTCTTGACAAACCAATTCTTTGAGAATGGTTTCTTGTCATTGTTGGGTTGCCTAACGTGTTGACCTCGTCTCTTGAAGAACTTCTTGAAATCTCTCACCGCCAATGCATACTCCTCGTCATCGCTATCCGAGGAACTATCATGGTCACTTTGTGCCTTATTGGCTTTAAGTGCAAGAGATTTTCTTTCACTCTTGGTTTTCACTAATTCTGAGTCCTTCAAAATTATCATCTCATGAACCTTCAAGTTGCCTACGAGTTCATCGAGTGATAATGTTGAGAGATCTTTCGATTCTTCAATCGCCGTGACTTTTGCTCTCCACTTTGGATGTAAAGCCCTTAGAAACTTCCTAACATTGTTCTTGCTAGAAAAACCTTTATCAAGTGCTTTTAGACTAGTAATAATGGTGTTAAACCTAGAAAATGCACTATCAATAGTTTCATCTTCTAAGATGACAAATTATTCATATTGTTGGACAAGAAGATCGATTTTCCTTTCTTTGACTTGGCTATTACCTTGGGTTACTAAAAGAGTGTTCCAAATATCTTTAGCGGTTTCACACATAAAAATCCTTTCATACTCTTTCTTAGGTAAAGCATTATAAATCACCATTTTAGCCTCATTATTTTTTGAAAGTTTCTTTTTAGTATCGTCATTAGATTTTTCAAAAGTGACCAATTATTTTGTTTTAGAAACTTCATTAAATTAATAGGGTAAAAAATCACCATTGGTAATAACATGCCAAAGATCTAAATCTTTTGATTTCACATAAGTTTCAAATCTACTTTTACAATAAATAAAACAATCGGTTTCAAAAAGTGGTGGTCTTTGCATAGATTGCCCTTCTAGGTATTTGTTGGAATCCATAGATCGATTCAAGTTTTAAAATACAGTATACTTTAAAAAATATTGAGCAACCCTCTCTGATACCAATTGCAGAAACTAGAAGGGGGGGTTGAATAGTTTCTTATATTTACTTGTTAAAAGGTGGTTTTCAAAAATCCTTTTTCAAAAACTTAGGCTTGAGGAAATATGTGAAATCTTCTTATGCACAATATGAACAATGATAGTGTAACTAAACTAATACTAACAAAAATATATGCACAAAGAATAAATAATGTTATTAGTTAAGGGTAAAGAAAGATCAAACCGAACACCAAGGATTTATAGTGGTTCGGCAACGAACCTCACTCCTCGTTCCTACTCCACTCCTCGAGTACTCCTTACTCTAGAGTTCACTACACAACAAGCTCCTTATGGTGGAGAAAACCGTACACGTCGCTTAACCAATTTCCGACTCTAAACTAAAGTCGAGCCCTAATCGTAGCTAGGACCAATCTACACAACTATACTTAGTACATACACAACTTCTAAATAGACACAACTACTTGGATCTTCACAACTATGACACAAAAACAAATGTATAAAATTAGATCTTCAATGGATCTTTGGTGGTGGACTCAACACTTCACAAGGATAGTGTTCTTCTCTTTGCACTTGGAGAGGAAGGGATGGAAGAACAAGATTCATTTCTTAAACAAGTAGTAATCAAACAAATGATCAAAGATTTGAGTGATTAAAGAAGAGTGTTTGAATCTGGAAATAGATGTGCAAAAGAGGTGAGTTGAAAAGACGAGAATGGTCCACTATTTATAGGACAAAGGGCCAACGACTATATCTGCCCGCGGTTCTTTATCTTAGCTCGCGGTACCTTATCGATAAGGAAACGCCTAGGAGCTAAGGAACTGCTGGACTAGACTCCGCTCCCTTTTTGTCCTTTAGTGGTGGAGGTCATATCTGGTTTAAAAAATATCCTGATAGAATATTCCTAACCAAATAAGAATATGCCATTTTCAAATTTTCAATTAATTAATTTAATAAAACATTTTCTTAGAAAGAAAGTTTAATAAAAACTTGTCACACTTAATAAAAAGTGAGTTTTAAGAAAAGATTAAATCACTTGATCACTTGATTAAGGTTAGTACTTGTTTATCCATACCTTAAGTGAAAATGGGTAAAATGAAAAATACTTGAACTCAAGAATTCTTTTTTCGTTGTTTTTGTAAATGCTTGTTTTTACATATTGTCGTAATCAAAACTAAGAGAGACCGAAAAATGCAAGTAACGTTTTTAGGCATCATTGCATTAACAGATATCATCACAACATGGCGTGTCTATAGAGATAACTAAATGAAATAAGAAATGTCATAAAATGGTGACAAAAATGTCATGACAATATCTTAACAATGTAGGAGTCTAGGTAAGTAGGTAACAGTCCTACCACTTACCCGAGACAAACAATAACATAAACAAAGCAAACATATAGGTGTCAACAGTATCACTTATTAAACAAACAAAAGAAACTAAGAAGGAACGGGGATCTCCTTCTAAATGCATTCCTACGCAACTCCAAATCTTGGCCACTTATGTTCTCACGCTTAACCATAATATCACCTGAAAGAGACACTAAAACACGTCAACATAAAGTTGGTGAGGCTCATAGGTTTAGACTCCAACGCCAAAATCAAACCATAAGCTGTGAACAACAACCACTAACAAATGAACATATGGACAGTGTGATACAAACATGCATTAACAACTAATATTTAAGATTTAACAAACCAAACCAAATCCAAGGCTCCCAGCCTTACCAAACACCATGGTACCATAGGCGCCCATACACATATGTACCAATCCCAAGGCACCGCCTTGTCATTATCCATTGGTCCAATAGATGCTCACACATCTATGTACCTCCCGAAGGCCCCGCCTTGTCAACATCCCCTTGGTACCAAGTCAAAACATAAAACAATCATTAATCAACTAGCAGTTAATCATATAAGTATGCACAAGTCTATCACCAAACACAAAGCATTCACAGCATAATTTATAAAAACAAGACAGTGTATCTTCCATCCCATCTGGAATTCAAAATCATTAAAAGATATGGGACTATGAAACTCACCTGATTGAGCTTCTCCAAAAACCCGCGCACAAACAAAAAGCTAACAAACAAAAGCACACAATCAAAACATGAACCAAACACTAAAACGGCTCATCAACCTATGATGGACATCTAGCCCTCTCCCATATATATACCTCATTCATATGCTCTAAGCATCTCATTATACCCCTTTATAAAGCCCTTAACATAGTTTACTTCATAACCCGTCCCGTTAACATTTTACCCAAAACAGTCCCGGTATTTAGGTCTCCAAACTATAAGCCAAACGCCCACCTAACCATACCCATGACCTATTTAAAGGAAACACTATTCCCTTAGATATGTTAGCTAAATCCTCCTTTATGCCCCAATCTTAAAGCTATTGTTAAGGCCTGGATATATATATATATATATACTTTCGTCTATCCAGATTTTACTGATTTTGAACATACAAAACGTTTGTTATGATTAGGGGGTCTTACCCTAACCCATATTCTTAGCCCCAATTCAGATACTTCCTATAATATATAAACCAACTCCCATGTTCGTTTGAAAGTCCCAATACAACCCTAAGTACCCCAAACAACCCAAAACATAAAAAGAAAACAGGCTGATTTCAAAACTGTTTTGACCTCCAACTGTTGTAACCTGTTTTTGACCCTCTTCCCGACCACCAATTTAGTTCTAGTTTCTTGTATTTGAAAGACACTTCAATTACCTTTCTAGGGATACTTGAATCGCAAAATAAGAGTTTGTAGAACTCCCTATATGATCAAAACAATGAGACAAAAATTATGCCCAGTTTTAATGACGAATTTAATTAAACTAACCTAATTAATTACCCATAATTTATTTAATTACAAGCCCTAATTATTCTAATCATTAATATATCATTAGAATAAAGATTTTATAATTAAACCTAACCTAAATCCATCATATATTTATTCTAAAAACATTAAAAATAATTAAATTGAAAAGGGATTTTAAAGATTTACCTTTGATTTTTTTGAAAACCAAGATTTTTACTGAAGAACCCTAATTCCTTGTGAAACCCACGACTTATCTTTGTCTCCATAAGAAAAATAATGAATTTTTGGTTTAGTATAAACTTTATATAGAGTGTGGGTGAGCCCTAGTCCAACTCAAGCCCAACTCCCTTTTTCCTTTTTCCCTTTTTCTCTTTTGGTTCGTCCCAAACCGACTCCCCTTTAATATATTTTTATTTTTATTTTATTTTTATTACTTATTAATATATTATTAGTAATACCTTAATTTACCTTAATTTATTTCAGCTCCTAAAGCCTCCGAAACCTCAAAACCGCAAAACTATTCAAATTTACGCGTATACCGTAAAAGACGTAAAAATATATAGTTTTATAAAAACTCTTAGAATATAAAATAAACAAATTAACTAAGTCCTAAATGACTTAAAACCATCCTGAAAAATACTCCCGTGACTAAATACCGCTTCCGAGACCCCTAAATGCACAACCTTAAATCGTAAAAATACGATTTTCTATAATACATATACGTATACGTAAAACCACTAAATAACACCATCATATTTCATAGTCACTACTATGTGATCTCATGAATATAAAAACATCACACATCGTTTCACTCACATGGTACCCCGTACCCGAAAACGATGTCCAAACCACACTCTATTCACACCACATAACTCATAAACACATAAAGACACGTAATTCCACGAAATATGGACAAAATAAAACTAAGTGACGAACCTCAAAACCGCGGTTGTCACAATTGCCTTCATGTTATGCCACCAATAGAGTTTCTTCAGATCTTGATACATCTTGTCGGAACCAGGATGTATAGAATACTTTGATTTATTAGACTCGGGCATAAATAAATCTCGTAAATTACCATGGGCGGGTAACCAACTACGACTTTTAATACAACAAATATCATCTTGACGAATTTCAAATTCTTTATCCATTCCTCTTAATTTCTCGGCTCCTACATTCTCTACCTTAATTACTTCTTCTTGCGCTTCGAGAATTTAGGTAGGTAACTTCGGCAAAAGAGTTATCATTAATGATCTAAATCGTAACGGCTTAATACGCTCTTTTCGACTTAATGCATCAACTACTACATTGGCTTTACCTGGGTGATAACGAATTTCATAATCGTAATCAGCAAGTAATTCTAAACAACGTCGTTGTCTCAGATTCAATTCTTTCTGATGAAGAATATATTGAAGACTTTTATGATCAGTAAATACTACACACCTCGTACCATAGAGGTAATGTCTCTAGATTTTAAGAGCATATATTAACGCTCCTAATTCTAGATCATGGGAAGTATAATTCTTCTCATTATGTTTAAGTTGCCTTGATGCATAAGCAATAACTTTATTCCTTTGCATAAGCACTGCTCCCATTCCTTGAATAGATGTATCACAGTCAACGATAAAGTCGTCGTTACCTTTTGGTAATGCTAGGATAGGTGCTGCACATAACGTTTGCTTCAATAATTGAAAATCTATCTCTTGACTATCTCCTAGTCAAACGGTTTGTTCTTCTAAGTCAATTCAGTCAAAGCTTTAGCAATTTTTGAAAAACCTTCGATAAATCTTCGATAATACCCAGCAAGTCCTAAATAAATTCTTATTTTCGTAGGCGTACTAGGCTTACTCCAATTCTTTACTGCTTCAATCTTAGCAAGATCCACACGAATACCTTGGCTATCAATGACATGTTCTAGGAATTGAACAACATCGATCCAAAATTCGCACTTCGAGAACTTAGCATACAGCTCTTCCATCTTAAGTAATTCGATACCAAGATGTTTGGCATGTTCTTCTCTATTACAAGAGTAGATAAGAATATCATCGATAAACACGATTACAAATTTATCCATGTAAGGCTTACACACTCTGTTCATGAGGTCCATGAAAACAACTAATGCATCGGTTAAACCAAAAGGCTTCACTTGAAATTCATAATGTCCATATCGCGTCCTGAAAGCACTTTTAGGAATATCGTCTTCCTTAACTCTAAGTTGATGATAACCTGATTGTAAATCAATTTTCGAATACACACTCGATCCTTGGAGTTGATCAAATAATCATCGATTCTGGGTAATGGGTAAAGATTCTTTATAGTAAGTTTGTTTAACTCACGATAATAGATACACATCTTAAAAGATCCATATTTCTTTTTCAAAAATAAGACTGGAGCTCCCCACGGCGATATACTTGGTCTAATAAATCCTCGATCAGTTAGTTCTTGGATTGACTTAACAATTCTTGCATTTCTGAAGGTGCTAATCGATAAGGCACTTTAACAACTGGTATTGGTTCTGGTATCAAATCGATTTGGAATTCAACTTGACGCTTAGGCGGCAAACCTGGGAATTCTTCGAGAAATACTTCGGGAAATTCTCTAACTATCGGACTATCTTCTAATCGCTTCTCTTCTTTCTCCTTTTCTACTACTTGAACTAAGAAAACATGACCACCTCAGGATACGTACTTATTTCTCTTAAGGAACGATATGAGATTTAGTCTAGTCTTACTTCGCTCACCATGGACAATCAAAACTTCACCGTTAATAGGAATATGAACGGCTTTCTCGTCACATAGAATTTTAGCATGGTATTTAGATAACCAGTCCATTCCAATGACTACGTCAACACTACTGAGCTTAATGGGTATAAGGTCGATTTCAAAGGATTGACGTAATAAAGTAATGATACATCCTCGAGTAACGGTATTAGTGTTAACTACTTTTTCGTCGGCCATTTCTATATCATACTTAGTATTCAAAGAAACTATCGGAATATCTAACTTAGCAGCAACTTTAACAGATATCAAACTTCTATCAGCTCCTGAGTCAAATATTACTTTAACCAGACGTTGATTTAGATGAAACATACCCGTAACTGTATTCTGATCTTGTTGAGTATCGTTCAGCAAATAAGCTTTTCCTCTGCTATTGCTCTCTTTATGACACTCATTCATAATATGCCCTTTTTCTCTGCAGTTTTGGAAAATTTTAGTTACACGAATTTGATTACTTCCAGTAGCTAATCCTTTACTTCTGCAGAATTTTGTCTGATGTCCTATTTTTCCACAGTTCTGACACTTGATAGTGCAAAATCCTGTGTAATGTAGAGAACACCTCTGACAAAGGGGTAGTCTTCCACTATAACCATTGCTCGAATTTACAGCATAAAATTTAGAAACATCATTTCTTTTGTTCTATTGCTGATGATTATTGCCTTGATTATAGTTGCGAAAATTATTCTTCTGGAAATTACGATTAACAGGAAAGTTATTCCTATCATCAAACTTCCTCTTATTATTAACTGCCACTTGTATAGGATTATACCATATCACTTGATCTATTAATCTTTGAGTAATGGTGATAACGTCCTCTAAAGTTTGGGGTTTAGAGGCGGTAACATTCCCCTCTATACTTCTAGGCAGTCCTCCAATAAAAGCTTCTATCAATTTTCAGTATTAGGCACCATATTAGGACATAATAATGCCAATTCCTGAAATCTTTGGATGTAAACTTTGAGATTATTTTCCTTTACTACTAGATTATATAATTCTTCCTCCATTTTCCTAATCTTACTGCGAGGACAATACTTCTTAACTAGCAGATTCTTAAATTCATTCTAGGGAGTCGGATAAGCTTGTTCTATCCCAATGGGTTGTGTATAAGCATTCCACCAAGACAAAGCTTCTTCTATCAGCGTACCCATAGCAAATTTCACTTTACAATCTTCAAAACAGTCACTACGAACAAATATTGATTCAGTTCTCTCGAACCAGTGGATAATTCCAACAGCTCATTCAGATCCTTTATAGTTAAAAGGCTGACAGTTCATGAAATCCTTGTAAGTACATCTTTTCTCTATCGGAACTTCTCTCCTAGCATCATTTCCATTACTTGTACTAGCTACATTGGCGGCTTGTGCTTGCAAAGCTGCAGTCGCACTCTCAGCAACAAATTGCCTTATTTCTTCAGGTGTCATATTTACTGTCGCAGATGTCGATGCTTTCGTATGAGCCATCCTACCAACATAATAATACTCGATAAGAATGATTTTTATTTTAAGTTTTCATACGTGGAGTATGGAATTTATTTATTATATCATAGAGTATTCTTAATTATGTCGACCATTTCATATGTGAGGATTCATAATATGAATAACGATAAAATTTTCACATTCTTTCATATATGAGGATTTATAACATGAATAACGATAAAGGATTAAATAAGATAACAAGAATTTTTTAGAACAGGCGCACACTTCTTTTATTTATGAACAACTTATCATTTATATTTACACGATAAGCATCTCTGTTACATAAAGAAAAACTTTACATATCTTACAAACTAAAACTAGATTTCTAAGCTTAATTTCCCATTTTGATCTCCTCAATTCTGTCCAAAATATATCCGGAGTCAGATTGTTGAGTTGTTTTAAGATCATCGATGAGTAATTCTAAATTAAGCCTAGTCCTCGTAAGTCCTTCTTTCAGTTCAGTATTCTCCTTCTCAAGTCTTGTCATATTCATTTCATGAGCATGCATCCTCCTACTCAGTCTAATATTATGGCGTCGAGTAACGTCCACTTTATATTCCAACTGACTAATATGCTCTTCAATCTCCTTTCTTCCTCTTATCAAGTTCCAAATATTCTTCTTCACTATTCTAAAAGCTTCAAGGGATTGTTCATCAAGATGACTAACAATTACGGACAATTTCTTGTCGTGCTTTTCCACAATCCGCGCTCTAGAGTCTTCCTTAGTTTCATAAGGCTCTTCACGACTTTGATTGGGAGACGAATAAAGATCCTCAGGTAACAGGAAACTAGACGTAGGTGAAGGTGCACTATTCATCACTTCAGTTTGATGTGAGAAATATTCTTGTACTTCAGGAATATTGTAAAAATACAAACTCGGAACACGCACATATGTGGGAGATGGAGTGAACATCGAGATTTCACTTTCATCATCGTCGGAAATGAGAATACAGGTGGAAGTAGACATCCTTTTAGTTTATATAATATAATAACATAAGATATTTTTATAAAAGGGATAAAAAATCTTACATTGCGCTGATGATGGCTGATGGTCTTAAATTTAAAACTTTTTAGTTATAGTTTAAGAAAAATCTTATTCTCTATAACCATGAGCTCTGGATACCAATCTGTAACACCACCATTTTACCTTATAGTAGGGGAAGCTAATTTTTGGGGTATTACTAACAAAGTACCATAGTCGTAATAATTGAAAATGCTCAAAAACTTTTTTATAAATATTTACACCATCATTCATTTATTCAGAGTTAACTAAAAACAACTATACAATAATTTACATCATAGGTTTTCCCGAAAGATCTAGTTTTAATTTGCTAGAATGATAACTTTATTCAAGACACCACCATCTGCAGCCCGCCAGTCCTCATTCACCTAAAATATATGCCTTAAAGTCAACAAAATGGTTGAGTGAATCCATAGGTTTTAAACAATATTTGAATAAAAGTACGACTCTAGGGTTACATTATTATACACCCAACTTTTTAAAATTCATCAGTTCTTATTGCACTAGCTCATGACCCCACAACTAGACATTATCAGGAAAACCCAACAAATTTTCCCTTAAGTAGGAAGTTTGTCGGACTATCCTAAATAGCAAAATAAAGCATATCTGTTTAGCCTAGGTAGGAACCATTAGCTGCTAGCAAGTGCGACTTGCCCAGATAGGATATGTCAGTCTCCAATAGTACTATTTACAATATTGGCGCTCATTAAATGATTAGTGGTCTATGATTAAAAAGGGACTTAACGGCAACAAGTAAATGTAGTGTCATTATTCATATATGCAGCATACAAAAACACTTGTATTCTAGTTTTAGCATATATCCTCCTCACGGGTTTTCATATCATTTATAAAGCATTTAATAGTGAGGCTATGAACTCACCTTAGCCTAAAGAGTCTTGATTAAATCAGCTATACCCAATCACAACCTTCTCATAATATCTGAGTTAACACACAATATATAGATAAATCAAGTCAAACTCTCTGAGATCAATATTTTATTATTTCATGTATTTATTCTTTGATTCTTATATTTTGTTATTATAGTATCATTGTTTGGGTCATATACTTAGAAGCCATTCTATAAACGTTTGAGGAGCGAGGGCACTTTAAATCATAAATCCAACCACTCAGTAAGAACATAATATCGAGATGGAACATCTTTGTACAAAGCTCCCTACTAATATGATATATTTTATTGTATTACATTTTATGTTCTTATTTTCAGTATTGGCAAAAATAGTGCTTATAGTTATATTTTAGCATATTTACACTTTTAACCCTTTAAGTATATAGTTTCATTATATTGCAATTTAATCCTTCAATATTTAACCTTAGGGTCTCAAACTTTCCAAAATTTTTTATTATAGCTTTAGCTTTCTTAAAATGACACTTTTCGCCCAAAATGTTAAATAGTTTCAAAAATGACAGTTTTCGTCCCTATACTTGTAAAAATCATATAACTTCTTTAAAAATGTACCAAATGATCTAGGATTTAAAAACAAAGTTTCATAA
Source organism: Glebionis coronaria (assembly GCA_025667525.1). Classification (NCBI taxonomy): domain Eukaryota; kingdom Viridiplantae; phylum Streptophyta; class Magnoliopsida; order Asterales; family Asteraceae; genus Glebionis; species Glebionis coronaria. Next base: position 249,766,188 of record CM046878.1, read on the forward strand.
CATATTTATAATCATAATAACAACATTTTATCAGAATTATATCTCTTGAAATGGATTTTAAGTCATTATTTCATGTAAAATACAAAATTAGGGTTTTAAGACATCTTTAGCTTATAACTTTCATTTAAATTGATAAAATGACTTAGTTAACTTTGGATTGTCTTTCTAACATAATTATGGCATTATAAAAAGTCTTAGAATACAGTATAACAAGAACAAAGCTTGTTTAACATAGAAATTACCTAGGTAGCTCCAAAATGGCTCCTTATGGCTTCATATGAACACTACTTGCTATCAAAGCTTCAATGGCTTCCTTCTAGACCTGGTTTTTTGTCTTATGGGATGTACTAGGACGTTTATAGAAGTGAATATGAAGAATGGGTATGAGGTTTAAGGAAAACGGGGTGTAAGTATACATGTTGTGTATTCGGCCCTATTTATAGCAATGGCAACACTTAGGCTCCAAGTTTGGCATCTAAACGTGTAACATAGATAGAGTATTGACTAATGATATCTAGTGAATCTCTACACAAGTTCTTAGACCCTATCTTCAATCCAATCCTTACTTGTGGCTCAAAATGGGTCACGACAACATTAGGATGAGAATGGTGATGTGTAGCACCCTAGTAGGTGATGCACCTACTTGTCGCCACTCCTAAAATATCTTAGAACATGTAAATATCTTATTTCAAACCTTATAATTGGAGGGAAAGTGTTTGAAATAGGTTTTGGAGGCAAAATACTAAACCGGGTCTAATTTCTAGGGCTTGTAACTTATGGTTTGTGTTATTAGTGATTAGGGACTTAGGAAAGTGATTAGTGAATGATTAAGTCTTAATTAGGGTTTATACCTTCCATTTAAGAGATTTAGGTCCTTGGTTTTAAGTTTAACAAAGGTTTAATGTGAAAATGAGAAGTATACTTCTGTAGATTAGGGTTTTCTAATGATCTAGGTTTTAATACTAGTAAATGTGATCCTCCTTTTAGATCTTAATGTAAACTTAATTTAGGTCCTATACATTGTGTCTTAAGTGTCCAGAGAGTTCTCACACTTGTTTTAATGGTTTAGTTTAGGTAAACATGTCTAAAGAGTGAAAATACCTATTTTGACATAATTTACAAGTCATGCATAAAAATCTTGTAACTTGTGCATTAGAGTACTTGTACATTGTCTTAGCATAATCTTATAACCTTAATGAAGTCCTATGAGTAATTGTAGACTTGTCCTAAAATACTAGGTAATGATTTCATGTAGATTTCTTAATATAAGGGTTTCTATATCATTAAGCCTAATGACTTTCTATTTTGGGTAATTGGGGATTTATCTTAATGTAAGCTTATTCTAAGTCTTATATACTCCCTTCGTTCCATTTTTATTGGCCTCATTTTACTTTTTAAAGTCAATCTTTTACAACTTTCATCTTTAATATATTAGTATGTGTTACATGATATGTAAAGAAAGTTATACCAAATGAAAATACATTTAAAAATCTTTTCATTCGTATATTTTATATCAAGTAATATATAGCACACAAAAAAATATTTAAAACTAAAGTTGAAAAATTTTGACCTTAAAAAGTCAAAAAAGGACAATAAAAATGGGACGGAGGTAGTAGTATGTTTATGACTTCTATAGGTTCTACATTCTTAGTTTAAGGGTTTATATATGTTGATCATATTCTAGGGTTATTTAAGTAAGCTTAAGGTCCTATGCTTTGAAAACTTGTACTTTATGCTTTAATAATTTGTAACTTGGTTTAAAACAAATGTGTTAACTTATTATGATACTTAGTTGAGTTTTATAATTTGTTGCAAAATATTATAGTCTAATTCATTTTAGATTTGATTTTATATGCTAATCTTGGTTTTAGGTCATTTTCTTGTAATTAGTTTGTGATTAGTGAATATTAGTGTTTTGTGATTATTTAACTTTTCTTTATATGGTAGATTAGAATTAGTATAATGTGTTTAATAATAGTACATAGTATTTATGTAATTATATTAATTGGAATATAGGTATATAAGAGATTTCTAGGGTTTCTATGGCTTTTTAAGGTATCTTGTTGTATTTGAGTTGTTCTTATTCATTATTTGTACATATATTTATCTTTAGAACTCAGACTTGATATATACATAATGATGTAACATATAGGCATATGTGGAAATGATAATTGAGATAGTGAGTATCTATATATTCAACAATTTAGTGACATATCATAATAAAAAGCAAAAATTTATTAGTAAAATCACCTCTTTATTTATAAACATGGATATTACATTAGTCAAAACTACTAGATGTTGTAGTTTCTCTTTACCATAGTGACGTATTTTGGTCTTGATCTTTTTGTGCGAAGGTGAAGGTCTTAGTCACGTAATAGTACTCGTCACCAATGTCGTATCGAAACCTTCTGTACCAAATTGTATTGTCAATTCGCTTATAGCAACAACCGATTTACTCTTCAATAAAATGTATATACTCCCATTTTCTACCAGTATACACATCCACAGTATTTAAATGGCTCTAACACGACTATTTTTACTATAAATCAAGGATGCGTAATTACAAACTTACAACAACATGACTGCAACATAAATTATCTTAAAGTCCCTAATCCTAGCTTGAAATGACTAAGAAAGATAAATAACACAAGTAAATACTTTTCAAACATAAGACTTTATTAGTGTATAACAAGTATTACAAGTGTTATGGATCACACAGTTTGATGACAATGTGTTGTGTACACTTTGGACAAATAAAGCTAACTTAAGAACACAGGCACAGCTGATTGTTCAATAGGTTCTAAAGAGTTCATGTGTGAAATATAACAAAGTGAACAACATTAACTCTAGGCTACATATCCTATTTATAGTGGTACGAGGTTGACTTTGATAGTTGGTTGATGGTGACTACACTAAACAGACAATGTCAGACATCTGTCACAAGATGCTCTTCTATTATTGGTAGTCTGCCACAACGCTTTAGGGAAACAGAGTTGCCACAGTTTCCCTTTTCTTCATACTTCGTACTTTAGGCTGCATTACTTCCCGCCTAAACACTTAGGTATGTCCAAAGTGTACTAAGTATTAACAGGGTATTGCCACCCCTGTAAACACTCAACCACTCAGAGTCCCAGATACATCTTGGCTGTTATCCATCACAGCCAATGAGTATGTCTTCAAGTAATCTTCAACTTCCTTGACAATGTCTCTGACATGGACTCCTCTGTGGTTGCTCACAGCGACTGAGATCGCTGTGAGTCTTATGGGACTTGCCTGTTACCTTGACACATGCAAGTTAATATCAAACAGCTTAATTTACGTTTAAATCTATGACTAAGTGACATCTAACAAACTTAGATTCCCAACAATCTCCCCCTATTTAAACATAAATATAGCTAGATCTAAATTAGTTTTAGTAAGTGTGATAACATATTTTTCTTACACATAACAGATCAAACAACAAACTTCATAATTCATTCATACTTAGAAAATATTACAAGTATAAAACATGAGTAAAACAAAAATATGAGTGAAAATTCAGTTGTGAAAACTTCAATAATCATCATTCTTTATTCTTTCTTCAGCTTCAACGATGTCTATCCTGGTATCCCATTCAGCTTGCAAAGCTTGAGCAAAGACTTTGGAATACTCAGAGTTGATTTTAAGCACATTCTTGAAAACTAACAGCTGAATAGTTGAAGCTAGCCCCAGCTCACTTTCCCTTTGGAAGACATATTGGCATCCCCTGTTCATGAATGCCATTCCTTTTTCAGGCTCAGTGTAGGTCTGTCCATCAACAGGTCCTACAATCCCATTTGGTAAGATAAGATCCCTGTGCATTCCATCCACTTGAACGCCGGCTGTCACAAAGGTTTCCTTAATGAATTGATTCATCCTTTTTCTTTTATTTTCAGCCTTTGGGGCTCTTGCTCAAATAGTTATGGAGGGGGTCAACTTTGAGCTTGGCTGCTGTTTCTTTTACCCAATTAAACTTAGCCTTCAGAGTCTTTAGAAGTAGGAAATTAGCCTGTCCAGACTTCTTCTCAGCTAAAGCTTCCAATTCAAACCATTCAGAGAGACCAAGTGTCTTCAATTTGAAATCATCAAAGATATTCATGTTGGCCTGTTGGTTATCTCTCCATATAACCATTTGTGGTGTGTGGGTAGATTTTTGAATTGTGGATTTAAACTTAGTGATTTTTCATGGTTCATATCTAGAGTTAACGCAGGCATCACAGTCAGCCTTTACTTTCTTGAGAGCCTCTTTGCGTTTTAACTCCATTTCCCTCAAGAGTTTTCTTTGTTCCTCTCTCTGTTGGGGAGACATTCTTCTTAGCTTTGCTTCATTCAGCTCTTTGGCCTTCTTAATTTCATTCAGCCTATTGAATTCAAGTGCCTGTTTTTCAATTTCTTCAGCTGATAGAGGTTTCTCATTTGCAACTTTGAAAGTTGAGAATTGTGAGATTTCAGTTGTGGATCCTCCTGTCTCTAGCATCGCAGCTATTTTCTTTAGTTTGGCGTTTGAGTCTACCATAACTATTTCTTTCCCTTTCTTCGAGACAGAGGATGATTCATTTGCTTTCTTCAGCTCTTCAGCATTTTTTAGGAATGCCATCTGAGCTTGGGTTTGTACAGCCTTTGGGAGGGAACCAACATCGAACTTGAGTTTCTTAGCAGTTGGTTCATTTTTGTCCACAGTCTCCTTGGTGTTAACCAGAGACAGGGATTTAGATGTATCAGCTCCTTCATTTTGCTGTTGCTCCCCCTTAGTTGCATCATCATCATCAGATATAACAACAAGTGTGATGACTTGGAGAGGAATGGGTGTTGAGATGGTGTTATCATCTAAACTCGTGCTGGCATTGATGGGTTCAAGTTTTAGTAAATTATCCTTCTCCCCCTCACGTTTAGCCTATCGCTCCAGACGTTTGGTTGAACGTAATTGAATATACTTAGCAACTTGCTCAACAGATGCAGCCATTTTTGGTTGCTTGTTTCTTGAACCTCTGGCAATTCAGAGGAGGTTGTTGCAGTTCCTGTTGATAGACCTATCAATATGTCCAGCCAAGAAGTTTGTGTGATGTTTTTGCCGTAAGTACACAGCTTCAAACTCCTTGTGCATGACCAGTTCATGGGATGATAGCATATCAGCGACCTCTGTAATAACATCTTTTATTCGAGTGGATAGATGGCTAAGTCCCTGAGAAACTCCCTTACGTGTGCCATCTTTGATAGACTCTGTGATAGTATCCTTGACAGCCTATGTGATGATCTTTTGGAAATTAGCTGTGAATGAATGCATATCAGACCCATGTGATCTAACTTACGCGACAAACGTTCAATATCAGAGGGGTGATGAAAGGGCTGCATGTTATGAATGTTCAGGCTTTGTTGTTCATAGTCATCTTCCCTTGGTATGATATCAAAGTTAAGTTGATGTGGATGATCAAACAATAAGAACTCAGCAGTGGGGTCATACTCATCCTTTGGAAGCTATGTAGTGACAGATATAGCAGAGGTGGGTGTTACAACAGCTTCTTTGGTAGGTGGAGTGGTTTCATCAGCTGGTGTTGACTCAGCTGTGCTTTTAGGAGGTGACAGAGGAGGCTGTTCATCGTCCTCATCATCCTCTTCTTCAATCATCCCATCAGGGAGAATTTCATCATCAAGCATTGATTCAGGCTCAAAAAAGCTTTCAATGAGGGCAAGAACATCATCTTCAACATCAAGCATAAGCTCATCTTCTTTAGGCTGTTCTTGAATCACATTATCAGCTCCTTCTACTGTAGTATGAGAATCTACAGTTTGATGTTCAACATTAGCCTGCAATTTGTGTGAGTTAGTAATAGGGAAATAGATAAGGGGAATGGTCACCAGTACGCTGTCTCAAAGAGGATGAGGATGATTATTCAGCCACTCCAAAGGATAAATCCTTGGGATTCTTTTAAGTGTGAAAATAATGAGGTTAATGGTCGCCATTCGCTGCCCCTAGGAAAGCTGAGTGTGATTATTCAGCCCCCCAAAAGGATAAATCCTTTGGGACTCTTTTATCTGTGAAACATATGTGGGTTAAGATAGCCTGTTACGCTGCCCCTAGGAAAGCTGAGGGTGATGATTCAGCTCTCCTGAAAGGATAAATCATTTGGGATTCTTTTATTAGTGAAAAAGATGTAGTTTAAGATCGTCATTTTACGCTGTCCCTAGGAAGGCTGAGGATGATTATTCAGCTCCCCCTAAAAGTTAAACTTTTGGGATTCTTTTTCTGAAGGAACCTAGAGGCTGTATGAAGTACAGCTACTCTAGGTCGAGACATATATGCATATAGGTTGTTGTTTGCCTATATATTGTCTAGAGGGTGTAGGGTCATCGGGGTGCTTTATAAACACAAATGAATCACTCATGGTGCAATGACAGGGTGTACAGAAGTCTTAAAAGATTTCTAAGGGCAGACATAGACTCCTATGGGTCGAGGATAACCCTAACTTCACCACTCTCTCCAACAGACATTTGAGAGTGGTTGCTTGTGTATCTCTAAAAATGATAAACTGATTACCTGTGAGATATTAGCGAAGTTAGGCTGGTTTCCTGTTGTCTCTGCTGAATTAGAGACACTAGAATCTTATTGTCTTTTAGCTGAAGGCTTTGTGTCCATAGAAGTCTCTAGAAAAGAGGAAGTTGGATGGTCACAAGCTTCTTTACCCTGGCCTTAATGACAGTTTAGGTTTTGGAAGAAGAAGGGTTTGGCTTCTTCTTAGATTGTAGGCCAGTTGTTGCCTTAGACAGCGTAGTGTATTTCCTAGAGGTCAAAGACACTGACTTACCAGACACAGTATCTGTAATCACCTTCTCAGAGGAAGGGATCAAGGACTGAACAACAGATGGTTGTTTTGCAGCAACATTCTTCATGTGGGCTGTAGCAGGCACATCATTTGGTCCAATAACTTTGTAGATATCCCCAGTGATATGGTATGGTTTCATAGCTGTGAGTGCGGGGTTGTTGTAGCGATCACCAAGAAGAATTTCAAAGATAAGAGAAAGAAAGCGAACATAGCAGATATTCTTCTCCCTTGACTGATTGGTTCCCTTCAGCTTTTCCACAAGGTTGGAGAAAAGAATACTTCTTACATCTACATCTGTACCCTATATCAACCCATATGAAATGGTCTGATGATTAAAAGACATCTGGTCTTGAGAGCCCTACATTCCTCCCAAGGACTTGACAATATGAGTGAATATCACCTTCCACATAGGAGGAAAAAACTTGATCTTCAATGGAGACTTAAGGACAACTTCAGCTGGTGTAAGGGCTGGGTGAGTGTCAGAGACAAGGTAAAGTGTAGAAAGGGCATCCTTAACATCCTTTTTATCAACAGTCTTCAAGCATTCGTTACCATGTCGAAGCCCAGCCAAAGTAGAGAAATCATCAACAGAGAAGGCAAAAGGGTGTTTATTACAAGAAAGATTGAAGGAAATGGTTTTCTCATCAAGAACTTCAGTAGAACACCAGTATTCCCTAAGGTATTCTTGGTAGAAGACGGATGGAGATCTGGTGAATGCTTCGCCAACATCGCAGTTCTTCATAAAGTTCACCAGATCTAGGTAAGAATCGTTAGGAGATTTGAGCCATCCTATGGAGTTGTTCGAAGCCAAGATGCTTTCATTGATCTCAAATGATACGTTTGATGCCTTTGGAACTGGAAACGCCATTGATGCAAGGATTGAGAAGACGAAGATGTTGAGAGGGTTTTAGAGAGAGGTTTAGAGAGAGAGAGATATAACTTATGAATAATGATGAAAGTGTTATGTGAAAAACCTTGAGATAATATATATATTCAAAACTTGAAACAGTTATTCAATAGCATTAAATGCATAGTGAGAAAAGGACTACACACAAGTGGGTCCCTTGACCTTTCAAAACTGTTTGTCTCCTCGTTTATCGAAAAAGGTACGAATTAAATATTGAGAATGTTTTTAGCAGTTACTTGGAAAGTAACTACCTAGTTTCATTTGAAAAACATTTAATATCTACTCAGACTTTAATGACTCACATTAAATATCAACCATAGGCTTTGAGATATTAAGCATACCCAGCTCAACAACTAGTCTGTTGAACGAAGGTTCAGTCAAAGGCTTGGTAAAAATATCAGCTAGTTGTAGCTCAGTGGGAACAAATGCAGCTCAATATCTCCCTTTATTATATGATCCCTGATAAAGTGATACCTGATATCTATGTGTTTAGTTCGAGAGTGAAGCACATGGTTGTTTAAGATAGCAATGTCACTGGTATTGTCACAGAAAATTGGTACTTTGTCATATAGAATTTCATAGTTAGCTAATTGACTCTTCATCCAAAGTACTTGTGCACAGCAACTGGCATCTGCAGCATATTCAGCTTCAGTTGATAACATTGCCATAGAGTTTTGCTTCTTTGCACTCCATCCTACCAACTTTCCTCCTAGGATTTGACAGCTCCCTGAGGTACTTTTCCTGTCAATGCAGCATCTAGCGTAATCTGAATCTGAGTAGGCCTTGATATCAAAGCCTGATTCTCTGGGATACCACAAACCTAGAGAGGTTGTTCCTTTGAGGTACCTGAAAATTTTCTTAACAACCACTAGATGAGATTCCTTTGGGTTAGCTTGGTACCTTACATAGAGACATGTGGATAACTGGATATCAGGGCGACTGGCTGTGAGATACATGAGTGATCCAATCATGCCTCTATACATAGTCTCATTAACAGAGACTCCTGACTCATCAGGACCCAAATTATTGGGTGGAAGCATGGGGCATTTCACTGATACACAATCAGCCAAGTCATATTTTTAAGTAAATCTTTAACATACTTTTCTTGACAAATAGAAATTCCTTTAGGACATTGTTTAATTTGAAAACCCAAAAAGTAAGTTAATTCACCCATCATACTCATCTCATATTTCTTGGTCATTAATTTAGCAAAACGTTTACTAAGATTAACATTTGTTGACCCAAATATGATATCATCCACATAAATCTGTACAATGATGAAATCACTTTTATCCTGAAAGGTAAAAAGTGTTTTATCAATGGAACCCCTGACAAATTTATTATCTGTTAAAAAGTAGACAACGTTTCATACCATGCCCTTGGATCTTGTTTCAACCCATACATGGCTTTGCATAGCCTGTACACATGATTGGGAAACTAGTTGTTCTCGAATCCTTTAGGTTGTTGAACATACACTTCCTCAGCCAAATCTCCATTGAGGAAGGCACTTTTAACATCCATTTGATACACAATGAAGTGCATATATGCAGCGTAAGCAAGGAAGATTCTGATAGCTTCAAGTCTTGCTACTAGTGCAAAAGTTTCATCAAATTCAATCCCTTCAGTCTGTGTATACCCCTGAGCAACTAACCTTGCCTTGTTCCTTATGATGTTTCCAATCTTATCCATCTTGTTTCTATAAATCCATCTAGTGCCTGTGATGTTCTTACCAGGTGGAGCTGGCACTAGAGTTCATACTTTGTTTCTTTTAAACTGATTGATCTCTTCCCGCATTGCAGCTACCCAGCCTTCTTCAACAAGGGCTTCAGCTACACGTTTTGGTTCAATCTGTGATAGAAATTCAGCAAACAGACATTCATTGGCTGAGGCTGATTCTGAGTCATGAATTCTCTATCTAGTTGTGACCCTAACATTTATTTCACCAATAATGTTGACAAGAAGAATGTGTTGATCTCTTGACCATTTGCTTTGAGGAGTTGGGGAATTTTAGACAGGAACAGGTATGGAGGATGAGTGTACAACTTGAGTTTCATCTTACTGAGTATGAGGATTCTCTTCAAAAACAACCTTTGTGTCTGTGTCAACATCAGCTATTTCAATAGGTGATGATTCATAGGCAATAGGAGAATCTTCTTGATTATGAGTTATAGGTGAGTCGTCTTCAGCTGAGGTGGAACAAGGGCTTGTGGAAGGCTGACGTTCTTCTTCAATTAGCACTTGAGTAGAAGGAACATCAATGTTGTGAGTTGATAGCGGATCGTATGCAGGAACATATGGAATAAGAGTATCTGTGTGTGGATGATGATGAAAGACAGGTCTTGGTTCAGAGAACTCATCTATTGGGAAAGACCTATTTTCGTTGAAATCAATTTCATCACATTCTGTTCCTATTCTTTGTAGCACGTCATTAACTTCATTGAATGTGACATGAAAGGTTACTTCTAGTTCCTGTCTTCTTGTGTTGAATACTCTAAATGCTTTGGCTGTTGGAGAGTATCCTAAGAAGAAACCATCATCAGCTTTTTCGTCAAACTTTCCAAGTTGATCCCTGTAGTTATAAATGAACACAGGACAACCAAAAACATGGAAGTAGCTGACATCTGGTGATATTTTTCTAAAAACTTCATAAGAGGTTTTTCCATGTCTTTTAACAATGATTGGTCTATTTTGAGTATAGCAGGCAGTGTAGACAGCTTCTCCCTATAATTGCTTTGGTAAAGCTGCACCATTTAGCATGGTTCTTGCTGCTTCAATCAGTGTTCTGTTTCTTCTTTCAGCTACTCAATTTTGTTCAGGAGTACCAGCTATAGAAAAATTTTGTGATATTCCCTTTTCATCACAAAAAGCTTCAAGTTGTTGATTCTTGAATTTAGTCCCATTATCACTTCTTCGAGCTTTTACTCTAACTTCATTCATGTTTTCAACATGCCCGATGAAGGACATGATGGCATCAGTTGCATCACTTTTCCTTTTTAGGAAGAAAACCCATGTATACCTTGAGTATTCATCAACAATGACCAAGGTATATGTGTTGTGATTGATGATCTTTGGCTTAACAGGTCCAAACAAATCCATGTGAATGAGATGTAAGCACTTGTTAATGGAGAAAGATTGCCTGGTCTTAAAGGATGACCTGTGGTGCTTTCCCTTAACACAATCTGAACATGTCTTGTCTTTTGTGAAAGTCACAGGTGGTAGACCAGCAACCAAGTTTTGAGTGGCTAGCTTGTTGATGTTCTTAAAGTTGAGATTAGAGAGTCTTTTGTGCCACAGCCAATTGACACTTTTAGAGGCTTTAGCAAGAAAACAATTTGAGCTGTCTTTTGAGCAAGAGGCCATATTGATGACATACACATCTCTTCTTCTTGGTGCAATTAAAACCATGTCATAGTTTTTGTTGAATATGGTTCCTTGAGTCTTAGTAAACAAAACCTTGTAGTCAGCATCACACAATCGGTTGATGCTGATGAGATTGTGCTTGAGACCATTCACATATGCAACCCTTGTGAAGGTTATTCCATTGCAGTTAACTGAGCCATATCCCTCTGTGTCGCCGAAAGAGTTATCCCCAAACACTACTTTAGGACCTGGCTCTTTTGAATATCTGTGCAGGTATTGTTGAACTCTTGTCATATGTCTAGAACAGCCACTATCTAGATACCAGACCGATTCCTTGAGATGTTTCTGCATAGAATATAGAAACAAATTAGTTCCTATGGTGAACCCACTTTCCAGTGGGTTCCCTGAATTGCTGATTAACAACTCTTGAGTTCCAGTAGAACTTGTGATGGTGTGAAGGACAGTTGGTTGTGTCATGGGTGTACCTTCTACAAATGTCACATCCTGGAAAGTAATGGCACTCATTTGAGTGATGGTCTGTAAATCCACAATATTTACAGGGAGAGTAAGGTCTGTAAGTACCTGATGGTCTCCTAATAGCATGTGGTCTGCCCCTAAAAGGTGCCTGAGATTTCTTTACAACCATTTGTTCATCATGATCTATGGTCATGTGATGAGAATTTTCTTACACACATTACAGTAGGGTTTGACTAACTTTTCAACGTGGGTACTCCTAGAATTGACTTAGGTTCAGAGGAAGTAGAGCATTCAGCGGAAGGCTTAATATGTTCTTTTAAGAGTTCTACTTCTTTTTTTGAAGACAACAGGCGTTCTTCAGTTGAGGATTCAACTTTTTTCACATTGCTTGTTGATAGTAGTAAAATATACTTCTTTTAGGAAAAAGATGTATAATTGGCAAGTATTAATCGATACGGTTTAGGAAAACCGTAAAGACGAAAAGTCCAAGTTTGCTCTCGAAGGAGGTGTATGTGTTATATGCTAATTATATAAAATTAAGTTTGGATTAGTGTCGTTTTTGGTTTACAGAGAGAAAACTAAAAGACGAGTTACACTACCATTACACTACGACGTAAAACGTAAAAACGTAAACGTAAATACGTAAAACGTGACGAAATTAAAAAATAATTCTAAAAACAAAGTAAAAATTAAAACTAAGTTTAAAATAATATAAATAAGAATAAAAATTCAATAAATAAATTTTAAAACCTTTTATCAATTAAATATTTAATTTTTAATGCTAATTAAAGCCCTAAAATTAAATATAATTAACAAAAAGCCCAAAATATTATTTTATCAAAAAAATATCTTACTTATATTATTTAAACACTAAAGAGTTTTTTTCTAAATTTTTAAAACTATTTTTCTAAATTTTAAATGCTAAAAAAACTTTTTAAACTAAAATAATCATAAAAATAATAAAATAATAAGAAAAATAAATTTTTTTTTGAAAAATCCTAAATTACTTATCTAACTATGATAAAATGAAAAATTTGGAAAAAAGTGAATTTTTCCCTAATAAGACAAAAACAGTTTGATTAAAAACTAATTAAAACTTAAAATAATTCTAAAAAATGATTAAATACTGGGAAAAAGGAAATTCATTTTCTTAAAATCTTAAATTTGTTACTTAAACTAGGAAAATTGAAAAAACTTGAAAACAGTATTTTTACCACTAAAAGACAAAAACAAAATTAAATAAAACCAATTAAAATTTAAAATAATGCTAAAAATAACAAATTAATCAGAAAAATAAAATTAACTTTTCTAAAAATATTAAAATAAATAAACTAACAAAGGAAAATTGAAAAAAAACAAGTTAAAGCTAAATTTAACTCACTAAAGACAAAAAAATGGAAATCTGATAGTGACTGGCTGTGGGGTTTTGTCTTTTACCTTAGTAGTGGGAAACTTAGGCTTGTCAGTGGGATTTTTTTCCCACTTATGGACCTCAGAAACCAAAGATGGACGATTTTAGAGCTGATTTGTTGGTGTTATTGGACAAACAAGGCACCCCCACACTCAATGGAGTGTGGGGAGTCAATATATAGCAAAAAACTCTCAGGCACAAGAAACCAATTAGCCACAATCAAAGCATACAGTCTCTGGTATAACAGAAAAGTGGTCTGGTAGTACTTTGCTGATATAGTTGGTCTATGAGTGAACTTTGAGCCAATGAAACCAACACCCTAGCATACCATAAGCAAAACTGAAAGCACACAACCCTATTCTAACCTTAACCTTACTAGTGATCAAATTTTATAACCTAAAAATACATAAACACCCTTGTTTTGCAGATTTTTAGAAAAACCAGTGAAAGTGGAAGAAACTTGTAACACCTCATTTTGATAAATGGAATGTCACGCGTGATTATGGCGTGTCATCAAAGTATACAAGGATAATGTATTAAACATCACATGACCATAATGTAAATAGCGGAAACAAACATCGGTATCCCAAAAGAGAACTCATCACACACAAACATAAGTACTGTAAATGAAAAGGACTAAACAATGTCTATGGAAATAAGTATCAAAGTATAAAGAAACGCATAAAGTAAAGAACGCTAGAAATCTTCCAATCCATATGCACGTATGCTTAAAGTCTACAAGCGTCCCTGAGTACCTGCCGTTTTGGGAACATGAAAGGAAAACGGCTGAGCATAACGCTCAGTGCACGGATATACAAATAAAGCATGAATAATATAAGCATATAAGCATGAAGCAGCAGAAAAGATAAGTCCTGAATAACCTGGCATGTCTTATTAAAACTGGTTTTATAGTTTGAAAAGCCTTATGTTTATATTATAAAAACTGTTTAACATGTTTACCATTAGCCAATATAGGTCATGAATTATCAACGTGCATGAATACTTGGAGGGGTGACCTCGTCATGCAAATTAGAGGGGCTGCCTCTAATTTAATATACTGGTTTGGGTAGGAGGGATCAGCTCCTTGTGAAGGATGCAAGGCACACACCACATTCACCTGAATAATCTGCTAAAAACATATAAACTAGGATGCACCCATACGCCCCACCTGATATTAATAATGTGGCCAAAAGCTGAAGGGACGCCACGAGCTATCACTCCGTCGTGGTGGAGTCATAACACGGGTGCCTCCAGTGTTATGGTTATGGTACCTCCATAACTAGGTGAAACTGGTCATGCATGTATATGGCTTTAGGTATCTAATTAAACATAAGCAATTCAAAAACATATAAAACATATACTGGGGAAAACAGTTGGCTGCATACGGAGAATCCTAATAAGGAAGAATGTCCATACTGAAAGGACGGAGAATCCGTACCTTGTGTCCAGTGAACGAAGAAGATGAACGGAAGAGAGTCGTACTTCGGTATCACTAATGCTACATAAATACATACGTGTATAATTATCTAATTACTGAGTACGTAACTGGTTTTATATCATGTATTAGCTTGTTATATATGTTCATGTCATGTTTTACTGATTTAAGCTTTATACTACGTTTATCATGTATTCTGTCTATTATGTTTAAGTATTTCTTGTATTTCTTGTATTACTTGTATTATTATACTTGTTATGTAATAATAAGTAACTTTCTAAAAATAGCGGGTTTCCTAAAATAGAAAGTTTCCAAAAATAGAAAGTTTCCAAAAATAGAAAGTTTCCAAAAATAGAAAGTTTCCAAAAATAGATTTACTGCTTAAAATAGATAAGTTTCTAAAAATAGAAAGTTTCCATAAATATATTAGCTGCCCTAATTAAATAAGTTTCTAAAATAGAAAGTTTCGATAAATAGAAATAAGCTGGATTATTAAGCTAATAATATAAGCTTAAGTGTTTACTGATTTATATTCCAAGTCATGTAATTAAATAGTATAGTTTATTAATTATTTCATGTAAATTAAATAAAATATAGGTTAAGGTATTTAATTAAATATAACATGATTTAATTAAATCAAAGGTAATAATACTTAGGTTAAAGCATGTATTATTATCTATTAATAATATAACCTAAGTCATGTAAATTAATTAATTATAAGTCATGATTTTAATAAATAATTAATTATATAGTCTAAATAAAATGGTCATTACTTAGGTTAAAATTCATGTATTAATAATAATATTAATAACCTAAGTCATGCATAAATTAAATTAATCATGTACATGTTTTAATTAATTTAATTTAACCTTGTTAAAATAATTAACCTTGTACAATAATTAACTTGCAAAAATAACCCATGAACCGAACCCGTGTTTTAACCTAAACATGTCGTGAACCGGACCGGTTTAACCCATGAACCGGCCAACCAAACGCACCCTTAACAGTGGCAAACCGGCTTGGCCGGTTGCCACTACTTGCGTATAAGGTGACACCGGCTGAGCCGGTGGTTCCCTTGGTCTTGGCTAGCCGCTGCCATGCGGCGGTTTCCCCCTGCTTTCCTTAATTAGCCACCGGCTTAAGCCGCTGGTGGTCCTTGTTTCTGCCATGACCCAAGCGAACACCAAACATACCCACAACAAGGTCGGGGGTTCCCTTGCTCTTGCGGCCGAGACACACAACACACACCGAGACCTTGAGGTCTCGGTTGGTGTGAAACAAAAGCAAGCCGAGACCCCCCCCCTGGTCTCGGTTCCATGCGTCAGCCAAAACAAACACCCCTTAAACCCTAATTAATTTACCCCCATGATTTATTAACATGAATTTTACTTGTTTTAATATCACTCATGATTTCATGTGTTCTTGATTAAATAAATCATAAAGAAAAAGAGGTTAAGGATTTATCGATTACGTGAAACAAAGGAGAACGATAACACTAACACACTTGCAAGAAATCAACCACCAAAAATCAACCAACACACCCTTGTGTGTTCTATACCCGCCGGTCAAAAGAGAGAGAGCAAAAAGAGATTAGGGTTTTGTTTATTTTTTAATTTCTGTAACTATGAAAATAAGTTTTCCCTTTATTTCTTGTTTAGTAAAAATTGCATGGGCTTGGCCCTTTGTCTTGTGTCTAGCCACGGGTAGGATGGGGCCCACAAGGGTAACCCATAGTCTTCTCGTGTCTAATATTAAATGTGTTCTCGTGTTCGTGTTTACATGATTTAAATAGTTTTCGTTCGTGTCTTATTATATTTGTTCATGATCGTAATAAATATACATAAATACATAATACTAAGCTCGTGAATATTTACGTCCATGATTTCATGTTCGTATGTTCGTGATTATAATTATTATTGAAATAATTATCGTGTCTGAATACGTATTAAATACTTATCGTGTTATCACACGTACGTAATACTTGTAAATCTTGTTCGTGAAACGTAAACATGCTATAAAAGGAAAATTCTAATCATGTACATACGATCGTAAGGGTACTATTAATGGTAAAAGCATGCGGGTTTTACAACTCTTCCCCCCCTAAAAAGAATAATTCGTCCCCGAATTATAGATAAAGTAAACTGGAAAAGAAGAACATACCCGAATTCAAAATATGAAATGAGGGTAAGAAGCCCGGATAGACTCCTCTGTTTCCCAAGTGGCTTCCCGCTCGGTATGATCCCTCCAAAGGATTTTGACGAATGGAATCGTCTTCCTTCTCATGACTCGTTCTTTTCTGTCAAGAACTCGTTCGGGTTCTTCTATGAAAGTGAGATCTTGACGAATCTGTTCCAGTGGATACTGAACCATGTGAAGGGGATGATACTTGTACCCTCTGAGTAAGGACACATGGAAAACATCGTGAACATGAGAAAGCTGCGGAGGTAACGCTAAATGGTAAGATACTTCACCGACTCGTTCAATGACATCAAACGTCTAACACCACGTGCCGGGGAAACCTTAAGGAAAACGTGATCTCCTATGTTAAAATGTAAGTCCCTACGATGCTTGTCTACGTAACTCTTCTGACGTGACCGTGCTTCTTGCAGTTTCTGCTTAGCTACTGCGACCTTCTCGTTGGTCAACTCAATCATTTCTGCTCCTTCAAGTGTTCGCTCACCAACCTGATCCTAGCATATTGGGGCGCGACACTTTCTGCCATACAACATCTCGAATGGAGCACACTTGATACTTGCGTGCCAACTATTGTTGTATGCAAACTCAACCAAACATATGTAATCGTCCCAATCACCCGTCCATTCCAACTCACATGACCTCAACATGTCTTCCAATGTCTGAATCGTTCGCTCCGACTGCCCGTCTGTTTGAGGATGAAAAGTCGTGCTAAGCTTAAGTTTTGTCCCCCAAGCTTTCTGCAGACTTTGCCAAAATCGTGAAGTGAACCGAGGATCTCTGTCTGAGACGATGCTGGATGGAGCACCATGAAGTCTCATGATCTCCCTCCTATAAGTATCGGCGAGTTTATTGACCGAATCTTCCTTGCGGATCGGTAAGAAATGAGCTGATTTGGTAAGTCGATCAACGATAACCCAAATCGCGTCGTGCTTCCTCTTTGTCTGCGGAAGACCGGTAACAAAATCCATGGTGATCTTGTCCCATTTCCACTCTGGAATATATAACGGTTGAAGAAGACCGCCAAATGTTCGATTTTAACCTGCTGGCAGGTAAGACATTTGGAGACATAAGTTGCAACATCCTGTTCATACCACTCCACCAAAAGTACTGCTTGATGTCATGGTACATCTTGGTCGAACCAGGATGGATAGAGAATGGGGAGCTATGAGCCTCAGCTAACAATGTTGCCCGGAGTTCTTGATCATCAGGAACACAAAGTCCCGTGCCCTTCCATAAGATACCGTCTACGTCTACTCGAAAATTTGTCTGTTTCTCCAAATTCTGAATTATCGCTCAGATTTATCCATCATCTTTCTGAGCTTCCTTGATCTTAGAGAGTAACTCGGGTTCCACTCTAAGATTAGCCCAGTAACCGTGCTGTCCACGTACCATGCTCTCTATGTCTAGTCGCTCCAAGTCTCTTATAATTCCTCCTCAATTTTAATGTCGTTTATCATTCCAGACTTTCTGCTAAGTGCATCTGCCACTACATTCGCCTTGCCAGGATGATATTGCAGATTAATGTCATAATCCTTCAACAGCTCTAACCATCTCCTCTGTCTCATGTTCAATTCACGTTGAGTGAAGATATACTTCAAGCTCTTGTGGTCCGTGAAAATATCACATGATTCTCCATACAAGTAGTGCCTCCATATCTTCAATGCAAACACGAATGCTGCAAGTTCCAAGTCATGCGTGGGGTAATTTTCCTCATAAGGCTTAAGCTGCCGTGAAGCATACGCGATCACTTTCCCATGTTGCATAAGAACACAGCCAAGTCCCTTCCCCGATTCATCACTGTAGATCTGAAATCCACCTGTACCAGATAGGAGAGTAAGAATTGGTGCAGATACTAACTTCTGCTTTAGGTCTTCAAAGCTCTTCTCTCTTTCTTCAGTTCAAACGAATTTCTCCCCTTTCCGCATCAGTTTGGTCAATGGTAGTGCTAAACGGGAAAGGTTCTCCACAAATATACGGTAATAACCAGCTAAGCCTAGGAAACTGCGGACTTCAGTCGCTGATGTCGGCCTTGGCCACTTGGTAATAGCCTCAACCTTTGCTGGATCCATCGTGATTCCTTCTGCTGATACAATGTGACCTAAGAATGCCACCTTGTCTAACCAGAACTCACACTTGGAGAATTTAGCATATAGCTGCTTCTGGCGAAGAATCTGTAGTACTGTACGAAGATGGTCCTCGTGTTCCTCCTTGGACTTAGAGAATATCAGGATGTCGTCAACAAAGACAATGACGAACTTGTCCAGAAATTCATGGAAGATTCTGTTCATCAAATCCATGAACACTGCTGGAGCATTGGTAAGGCCAAATGGCATGACTACAAATTCGTAGTAGCCATAGCGTGTACAGAAAGCAGTCTTGGCGATGTCTTGCTCCTTAACCCGTAGTTGATGATAGCCCGACCTTAGATCAATCTTGGAGAAATGTTTGGCCCCTTGGAGTTGGTCAAACAGATCGTCTATACGTGGTAGTGGATACCTATTCCTGATGGTAATCTTGTTGAGCTCGCGATAATCTATGCAAAGACGCAT
Source organism: Glebionis coronaria (assembly GCA_025667525.1). Taxonomy (NCBI): domain Eukaryota; kingdom Viridiplantae; phylum Streptophyta; class Magnoliopsida; order Asterales; family Asteraceae; genus Glebionis; species Glebionis coronaria. The sequence continues at coordinate 249,785,362 of CM046878.1, forward strand.
ACTGCCGTCCTTCTTCTTAACGAATAAGACCGGTGCGCCCCATGGAGATTCGCTCAGTCGAATAAAGCCTCGTTCTAGAAGTTCTTGTAATTGATCCTTCAGCTCCTTCAACTCTATGGGAGCCATGCGATAAGGAGCCTTGGAAATCAGCCCAGCTCCTGGGATGAGCTCGATATTAAATTCTACTTCACGTGCAGGTGGTATGCCCGGAAGCTCTTCTAGAAATACATCTGGAAATTCTAACACTATCGGCTGATTCTGAATTGATGGGGATTCAGCATCCATGTCATGAACAGTAGCTAGATAGCCGTCGCAACCATGGGAAAGTAATGCACGTGATTGCAGGGTTGATATGATTTGTACAGACCTTCCGGGTACGAACCCGTTGTGAATGTACTCTAGTGCATTAACATCACCGAAGATGACTCGATATGAATGGCAGTCTATGGTAGCATGATGCTTGGATAGCCAATCCATGCCCAAAATCATGTCAAAATCATTCATGTCCAGCGGAAGTGCGTCAACAGGACGAATCTTGTCGTCAAACTCTAGGGGAAGGCTCTTGTACACATGGGTTATGCGTACAGAGTCTCTCGAAGGCGTGGAAATACTCAGTATATTCTCTAGTGGCATGGGGAGTATCCTAACATTCTTTGTAAAACCCGCATGCTTTTACCATAAATAGTACCCTTACGATAGTACGTACATGATTAGAACTTTCCTTTTATAGCACATTTACGTTTCATGAACAAGAATTACAAGTATTACGTACGCGTTATAACACGATAAGTAATTATTACGTATTAACTCATGATAATTATTTCAATAATAATTATAATCACGAACATGAAATCATGAACGTAAATTAATCACGAGCTTAATAATACGTATGTATGTATATTTATTACGAGCACGAATAAATATATTAAGTCACGAACGATAATTAATTAAATTACGTAAAATACGAACACGAGAACACACTTATAATCTAGACACGGAAAATGTTTGGGTTACCCTTATGTGGGCCCCTACCCGCGGCTACAACAAGAAAACATGGGCCAAGCCCATGCAAATTTACTAAACAAGGGGAAAAGCGAAAAAAACATGTTTCATAATCACAAAATTTAGAAAACAAGAAAAACCCTAGTTCTTCCTTTGGTTCTCTTTAGCCGCCGGGTTTAACATCACCAAAGGGGTGTTTCGGTTGATTTTTAGTGTTCGATTTATTGCAAGGATCATTGTGTGTTCATCATTCATTGATTCACGTGATCGGTATAAACCCTAACCTCTTTTATTTTATGTTTTGATTTATTAATCACATAAAATCATGAATGTTTTTAATTAACTAATTAAAAACAAGTGTAAACATGTTCTTTAATCATGGGGTAAAATCAATTAAGTGTTAAGGGGTGTTTGTTTGTTGGCTGACGCCTAACCGAGCCCCAAGGGGGTCTCGACTTGGCTTACTTCGCACCACCGAGACCTTAAGGTCTTTGTTTTGTGGTGGTGATGTCACGGCAGCAGCAAGGAAGGGAAAACACCGACCTAGGTCGGGGTATGGTGGTGTATTTAGGTCCGGTTCATGGGTTAAAATACTGGTCCGGTTCATACATGTTTAGATTTAAAGCACGATCCGGTTCATGAGTTATATTTACAAGGTTAAATATTTTTTTACAAGTTATATTTTTTTACAAGACTTAAATTAAATTAATTAAAAACATAAACATGGTTAATTTAATTTACATGACTTAGGTTATTAATTTTATTATTAATGCATGAATTTTAACATAAGTATATTTCCCATTTAATTAGACTATATAATTAATTAATTATTAAAATCATGACCTATAATTAATTAATTTACATGACTTAGGTTATATTATTAATAGATAATAATACATGTTTTAACCTAAGTATTTTCACTTTTATTTAATTAAACCATGTTATATTTAATTAAATACTTTAACCTATAGTTTATTTAATTTACATGAAATAGTTAATAAACTATACTATATAATCACATGACTTAGAATAATAATCAGTAAACACTTAAGCTTATATAATTAGCTTAATTATCCAGCTTATATCTAATTATGAAAACTTTCTATTTTTAGAAACTTATCTATTTTAAGCAGTAAATCTATTTTTGGAAACTTTCTATTTTTGGAAACTTTCTATTTTTTGGTAACTTTCTATTTTTGGAAACTTTCTATTTTAGAAAACCTGCTATTTTTTTAGAAAGTTACTTATTATTACACAACAAGTATAATAATACATGAAATACAAGTAATACTTAATCAGAATAGACAGAATGTATGACAAACACAGTATAAAGCTTTAATCAGTAAAACATGACATGAACATATAAAATAAGCTAAGACATGATATAAAACCAGTTACGTACTCAGTAATCAGATACTTATACACGTATGTATTTATGTAGCATTAGTGATACCGAAGTAGGACTCTCTTCCGTTCGTCTTCTTCGTTCACTGGACACAAGGTACGGATTCTCCGTCTTTTCAGTATGGACATTCTTCCTTATTAGGATTTCCCGTATGCAGCCAACTATTTTCCCCAGTATATGTTTTATATGTTTTTGAATTGCTTATGTTTATTTAGAATACCTAAAGCCATATACATGCATGACCAGTTTCACCTAGTTATGGAGGTACCATAACCATAACACTAGAGGCACCAGTGTTATGACTTCACCACGGCGGAGTGATAGCTCGTGCCGTCCCTTTCAGCTTTTGGCCATTTATTATATTATCAGGTGGGGCGTATGGGTGCATCCTAGTTTACATGTTTTCAGCAGATTATTCAGGTGAATGTGGTGTGTGCCTTGCATCCTTCACAAGGAGTTGATCCCTCCTACCCACAAACAGTATATTAAATTAGAGGCAGCCCCTCTAATTTGCATGACGAGGTCACCCCTCCAAGTATTCATGCACGTTGATATTTCATGACCTATATTGGCTAATGGTTAACATATTAAACAGTTTTAATAAGATAAACATAAGGCTTTTCAAACTATAAAACAAGTTTTATGAACATGTTCCAGGTTTTCCAGGACTTATACATTTCCGCTGCTATTAAGTCTTTATTATGTTTCAGTCATGTATACTATGTCTATATCCGGTGCACTGAGCGTTTTGCTCAGCCGTTACTTTCATTTCCATGTCCCAAAACGGCAGGTACCTAAGGACAGACTCGAGCATTTGGAGGACGTACATAGGATGGAAGCTGCCATAGACTTCTTTTCCTTTTGCCTTCATAGATTTATGCTTGTGTAGTCTTTGTTCATTTCATTTACTTTATTTATGTTTTGGGCTTATGTTTAGGAACCGATGTTTGATTCCGGTTTTCCCTATGGTCATGTATGTTTTACTACATATTACCTTGCATGCTTTGATGACACGCCATAATTACGCGTAACGGTCCACTTATCAAAGTGGGGTGTTACAATTAAGGTATCAGAGACAAGGCTTCGACCTGTAGGCTCTAAAACTTGACTTGTGACTAGTGGGTAGTCACCAGGAGCTTCCTAAGCCAACGCTTGTTGTTCCACGAATTGATGTTTTTAGCACATTGTTGTTTTAACCATGATGTTTTCAGCACCTTGATGTTTTAACCTTGATGTTTTCATCGATATTGTTTTACTAATATGGAAGGACAACTGTCATTCATATTTAGTTATGTGTCATTGTTTCATGCATGATGTTCCTCGTGAACTGTGGCTATGTGGACTGAACCCCAGTAGTTCTTGGCATAAGCAGTAGAAATGACCGAGTGAGTAGCACCCGTATCAAACAGAACACATGCAGCTTGACCATACATATACAAGATTCTAGTGATGGTACCTATAGACTTGTTGGCCTGATCGCGAGATGTCGTGTAAACGCGTCCACTAGTAGGAGGCGGCTTGGTATCAGCATGTCCCGATGTACCCTCCATCTCGCCCTTGCGGTAATCTATTGTCCCAAATAATATGATGATAGATTAAAAATGAGATGGAAAAGATATGAAATTTAGAGAGAGAAAGTAGTGAGAGAAAGTAGAAAGAGAGATGATTAACTTGGTGAATATTAGATTAGAATAATTAGAACTACAAATGATCACCCACCCTTCCTAACATGCTAGGAAGGGCCTTATATAGCCGGGCTTACATGTAACCATAATGGGCTATATTGTTTGGACCAGGCTTGTCTTTTTGGCTTTAAGTAGCTTAAATCCAAGCCCGTGAACCACGACTATTTAACTATCTATTACAATGTTCTGATAAATATTACAATAGAAACCTATGACCGAACATTCTTGTTTGACTCAATATTTTGAGGCTAACAATCTCCCCCAATGTGAGGTCATTCCTCTTCGATATTTGGAGTCCAATGGAGATTTATGAATTTCGTCATAAATGAGTCTTGAACGTGTAACAGTAGTCTTGTTCCTTCATGCTGTGATCTTTGAGCCTTTGTCATTGTCTTTCGACTTAGTCTTTTATCTTGAGGTCTTCAAATCATTCTTGACTTGTCTTTGCCATCTTGCGATCTTGTGTCTTTATCCACATGCTCACACTATTAATTGTTGAGTAAGTCTTTAGGCATGAATATGTGGTTCTGAATCTTTGACTTTACTGAGTACACCGTGACGCCACCTTCTTGAGACAAAACATAGACACGGACTAAATGGCTTTGACATTCGTCCTAAATCGGTAGCGTTTTACCTCCGGTCGGTGAAGACCGTTATACGATATTAAATACCGTACCTGTGATTAGGTAGATTCAATTAAGAATCTCCTTGACAGGGTTTTGCGGCTGTACTAGCCGTTCTCTTTACTCGACCGTCTCAGAGCAAGACTGCGAACATAAAGAGTGAATCAATTGGATAAATATCCGCTTGATTAAAGTCGTCAATTCAAATTCCTGGAACAAGTTTGATTCATTAAGAATCTTACCATTGTTTCTTTCCAGTTGACACAAGCTTGATTCATAAGAATCTCACAAGTCACCTACCGTAGCGCTGTTTGATGTTGACGCTAGAAGGATCCATTCGTCACTATGAATACTAATGAATATCACTTTGAATGTTCTGGAAAGACCATAAAGATATTGCGTAGAAACCTGAAACGAGTTTGAATCAATTCAGAATCAAACTACTGTTGCTTTTTAGTTTTACATATGTTCAATTCATAAAGAATCTTACACATGACCTACCGCAGTGCTGTTTGATGTTGACACTGGAAGGATTTCCACTCATCATTGTGAATACTAGATAGTATCACTCTGAGTGTTCTAGCAAAATCACAAGGATATAGCGTAGGAATCTCTTGATCTTCATCTGTGTGTCCTAACGAGATTTGATTGATCTCTTGGCTCTAGACTCCATTTGTGCACTTTTAGTGGTCGGAGGCTGGAGCAGATGCCACCTATTCAATATCAACTAACTCGAAGTGAGAAAGTCAATAGAAGTCGTGTTGATCTCCGTGACAATAAAACAAACTTCTTTTGAGAGAAGCCTGAGTTAGCTGGGAAAGGGTTGTGCATTACATCACTGGGTCCATGATGTGTTGTCTTCATGATGTGTTGACCCGGTTTCTGCCTAAGTTGTATGGAGGGCTTCTTTCTTTAGACCCTTTATCCTTACATTTCTTTTTCATTCTTCAACCCCTTCAATGCTTACCAAGACATCATTACTAGCACCTTGTTGTGATTGTTCCAGTGCTAGCATCAGTACTTAGTCGGCATTCAGCTTCGTTCACATTCTACTCCATCTTTCCTAAGGACTTCTAATAATCTATTGGATTGTCCCTAGGAAGATCCCTCCGGTTCTGGTTGGATCATAGGACTTAAACCTAACCACCCTTTTGACACCAATAACGTCGTGAATTAGAGATGTTGTGGGTATTTGATCGTAACCATGAGTGCTTGAGTCTTTAGATCACATTTTAATCACATTTTCTCCCCTATCTCTAATATATAAAATCGTTTGATATTAGAGATACCAAATTTGATTAAAATATATTTTTGAAAAATAGTCTTAAAACATTTTGGGAGAAGAATGTGTCAAACTTAGCATGAATTTGGAACGCTCCCCCTCAAAAATTGATCCAATTGAATTGTCTTTTTGAGGATATGATCCACATTAAACTTTTGAGGATAGGAGTTGTTGAACACATAATTTTTGAAAGATTTTGAATATCATTGAGAAATTCTTGAAAAAACTGTGTTAATCAATTCTTTTTAGCGAAAAGGTTTTTCTAAAGCATAAACTTGAGTTCATAGACTTTCAATGTCTTGATGAATCCACTCAAGTGTAAGAAGGTTTAACTTCTTTTGCTGAGGGTAAGCGCAAGAAATCGTACACTCCCCCGTGAAATCGATCCGGGTTGCAATCTGAAAATGATTACAAGCCATTGTGTTGAGCTCAAAATGTTGAATGTTTTGTGACAAGCTCAACCCAAGATAGATTGCTCTACCCGTTGTTAGAAATATTGTCCAAAAGAGACAATTTCCTTTATAAAAAATAGAAATGACATGTTTTGAAAAATATTTACAACTTTCATTCGAGCTTTATGTACACACCCGTGTCGTTATTGAGTGACATTTCTAGGTACGTCCATATTATCGATACTGAAAGACATGTCGAGAAGAATATTTTTGGATTTTCAAAGATTTTTTAATTTTGTATTTTGCTTTTTCATTAATATTTACATGTAGATGTTTGATAGATGAATCAAGCAGGCTTCTTTGCCAGAACCTCTAGTTCTGTTGGAGTCAAACATCTCATACCAATTTGCCTAACTAGATACGCAAACCTCTCTTTCGAAAGAGCTTTTGTAAACAAGTCAGCCAATTGGTAATCAGTTCCAACAAAGTATAATTCAACAATACCATTTTCAACTTGTTCCTTAATGAAGTGATATCTGACATCAATGTGCTTTGTGCGGGAATGTTGTACCGAATTGCAGGAGATGGCTATGGCGGACTTTGAGTCACAGTACATAGGTACTTTATCAAAGTGGAAGCCATAATCCGTGAGTTGTGTTCTCATCCAAAGAACTTGAGCACAACACACAGATAAAGACACATACTCCGCTTCGGCTGATGACAATGATGTGCAATCCTTCTTCTTAGAAGACCATCCCACAAGCTTATCTTGACCTAGAAATTGTGCACCACCAGAAGTACTTTTACGTGTATCAAAACACCCTACATGATCAGAATCTGAATAGGCCGTTAGAAAGAAACCGGTTTACCTCGGATACCAGAGTCCCATGTGAATGGTATTCTTAAGGTACCGAAAGATCCGTTTAACCTCCTTGAGGTGCTTTTCAGTGGTTCGTGCTTGATATCATGCACAATAACACGTAGCATGAGATACATCTGGTCGGCTTGCTGTTAAGTACATGAGGGAGCCGATCATGGAACGATATCTCGTTTGATCTATGGCATCTCCCTCCAAATCAGCATCTAGGGATGTGGTTGATAATGGTGTCCCGACGGGGTCACATGATGTCATACCATGCTTTTTGATTATCTCTTGACAATACTTAGCTTGGTTAATAAAGATACCACTTGGGGATTGGTGAACTTGAATTCCTAGAAAGAATTTTAGTTCGCCCATCATAGACATTTCAAATTTGTTGTGCATTACTTTTTCAAACCATTTTGAAAGTACTGGGTTCGTAGAACCGAAAATAATATCATCAACATAAATCTGCACAAGCAAAATGTCATCCCCATATTTATAAGTGAACAAAGTAAGATCAATGGAACCTTTTGAGAAACCTTTGGAGACCAGAAATTTCGAGAGCTCGTCGACCACACCCTTGGAGCTTGCTTGAGTCCATAAAGTGCTTTGTGGAGACGATACACCTTGTCAGGATAATGAGGATTGACGAATCCTTCCGGCTGTGCGACATAGACTTCTTCCTTCAAAGGATCGTTAAGAAATGTCGTCTTTACGTCCATTTGATAGACAATGAATCCCTTATGTGCAGCATAAGCAAGAAAAATCCTGACCGCTTCCATTCGAGCTACTGGTGCAAATGATTCTTCAAAATCAATACCCTCTTTATGTCCATACCCTTTAGCCACTAGCCTAGATTTATTCTTGATGATCGTGTTCTCTTCATCCATCTTGTTTTTCCAGATCCATCGAAGATTTAATGGTATTACATCGAATGGTCTGTCAACAAGTTCCCAGAATTTAAGTCTTTCAAATTGTTGAAGTTCATCCGTCATCGATTCAATCCAAGCATGATCAGCCATGGCTTCTTTGATGTTTTTCGGTACATCTGAACTCACGGCGAGTGCGAACATACAAACATCGCCATCGGTGTTAAGCTGTCGTCTTGTGCGAACAGGCTGTAAAGGGTTTCTAATTACTTGAACCAAAGGATGATCTCGGGTCCAATGATGTGTTGAAGGATGTCGTTGATAAAAGGTATGCATATTTGATGGGTCGACATGGCGAGTAGAAGACTCTCCAGTTTCGTGTATCGGTGTACCGAATGGGTTGATAAATTCGTCTTTGTCAGATAATGCATTGTCTGATTGATTTGTGTTCTCTGGAGCAATGACAGTAGTTGTTGATGTTTTAGGAGCGGTTGTTGATGTGATTTTCTGAGGAGGTAAATCTATAGCAACCCGTGTTGAAGTAGATGAAGTTGTATCCTTTTGTAGACGATGATCGGTATCATCATTCTTATCATGAGTGACAGCAGAAGACTTCGATACAACTTGTTTCTCCCCTGTGAAATATTCATCATACATTGGTCCATATAACATTTCCAACCCTTCAATTGTCGTGTTGACTGTCATATCAGCTCTAGGAACATTTTCTGGAACCAGCGTTGAACTTGACGATTCATTGTTGTGGTCTTGTGTTTCGAGTTTCGTGCGGTTGTGAACGGAAGTCGTTTGTCGTTGTGGATCGGGACTTAAACTGTTTTGTTCAAGTGCCATTTCTTGTAATTCATCAAATCGAATGTGAATGGTCTCGACTATCAATTTTGTTCTCTTGTTGTATACTCTATATCCCTTAGACTGAGTTGCATATCCCACAAGAATACATGCATAACCTTTCTCTTTCATCTTATCCAAATTTTCACCATCTCGTATTATGTAACAAGTACATCCAAAAACATGAAGGTGTTTTAGTGAAGGTTTTCGATCATGAGTTATCTGATATGGTGTCTTTTCGTGTCTAGGAATAATTAAGGATCGGTTTTGTGTGTAGCATGCGGTTGACACGGCTTCGGTCCAAAAGTATAGTGGAAGTTTTGAAGCAGATAATAATGTTCGAGCAGCCTCAACTAAAGTACGGTTTCGTCTTTCAACAACGCCGTTTTGTTCGGGTGTTCGAGCAATAGATGTTTCATGTTCAATTCCTTCGGCTTCAAAATAATTTCGCAGATTTGAATTCAAAAATTATGTACCTCTGTCAGTACGAACCACTTTAACTTGAGCTTGAAGACCACGTTGTATCAGTTTAAGGAATCTGATGAGAACTTCGGGTGTTTCATCCTTGGATCTCAAGAAGTGAGTCCATGTGTACCTTGAGTAATCATCGACAATTACCAGAATATATTTCTTTCCATTGATACTATGAACACGCATGGGACCACACAAATCCATATGAAGAAGATCTAACCGTCCTTTTGATCTTGGTGTAGTTTTTGTCTTGAAACTACTTCGTTTAGCTTTAGAAAGCTCACAAGAAGAACAAAGATGACCTTTGATGAATTTCAAGCTTGAAAGGCCTCTCACAATATCTTTCTTGGAAAGCAAGTTGATGGTATCAAAAATTAAGATGAGATAAACGTTGATGCCATAACCATGCCTGAGTCGATGAAGCTTTAGCCATGAAGCAAATTGGAGTTGATGAAGTTGTGTCTTGTAGTGAAATTATGTAAAGATCTGTACCCCGTGTACCGGTAAGTAAGTCATTCCCATCATAATCACGAACAAAACATGTCTTCTTTCTGAAAGCAACCTCCAAATCTGCATCACAGAATTGACCAACCGAGAAAAGATTGTGATTGAGCCCTTCGACATAGTATACCCTTTTGATCATTATATTCCCTTGAACCAAATCTCCATATCCTAGGATCGGTGCAAATTGATCATTTCCGAATCGGACCGTACCCATGAACTTCTCCACGAAGTTAATTAGAAGCTTGAGATTCCCCGTCATGTGCTTCGTGCATCCGGAGTCCGGTATGAAGAGAATTATTTGTATTACCTGCAGAAGAGTTAGAACACGATGGAGCATTTGCTAAATTGGATACCACAATAGTTGTGATTGTAGAATCATTAGTGTCCTTAGCAACATTTAAAGGCATACTAACACTCGTTGTCACATTTTCTTTCCTAGCTTTAGGCATCCATTTATATCCTGGAGGACATTGATTAGCAAACCACCATTTCCAAGACTTGCTAGCAAACTCATATAATTCCTTAATTCTGCTTCTAGGGTTCTTAGTGGTGGAGTCTGATGCATGACTTTTCTTAGTGGAAGTTGCACCAGAATGGTTCACTTTGTGTTTGGGTTTACTAGCACTAATAGGCATCGTAACTTTCTTCTTAGTTCTAGTTTCTACCCTTTTGACATTATTCATAGCACACATAGAATGATTAGCATTAGCACACTATCCACATTTGACACAAACAAATTTCACATTCATAGCATTCAAATCATTCAAAACATTCAAATCGTCATTACACGTAATTATAGACTTTTTATTCTTAAAAACATTCAAATTCCTAGGGTGTTCTTCTACTTCCTTCATCTTCTCTTGACTCTTGTATTTCCAGACCTTATCATTCACTTGAGTGCGCTTAAGCTGAGGCCGGCTAACACTAGCAGTGGAGACTACTCCTGTAATAGAAGACATACGAATATTAGTGTTTCTAGAAGTCTGAGGCGAGTGACTAACTTTGTTTGTGGGCTTAGTGGTCATTCTATACATCCCTGGTTTAATCACATTATTGTGCTTAACGCTTGGTGCTATGACATTCCTTATGGGTTGATTCTGTGGTAACCTTTACTTTCCATCCATCTTGGGGGAAAATACAGGTTTTGCAAACAAGGAATTTGATAAAGCAGATGGTTTTCCCAAGATAGAGGATCTATTCTCTTTAGAGGCATTGGGTTGTCTAACAACATGTTTCTTAATGTTAGGTTCCACAACTTTCCCACCCATCTTAGCAACGAGTTTCTGCAACTCTGCTACCGCTCTTTCCCTGTCTTGTAACTGAGCTTTCAACCCTTTAATTTCCAAATTCTGTTCATTCATTTCACGAAATGTTTTGGAAAGTTTTTCTTCCAAGTTATTATCATGTGGAAAACTACCAACGTCTTTTTGCAAAGCAAGTTCAAGAGAATGACAATGTTTTTTAAGGAAATCAGTTTTGTGTTGAAGTAACTCAAAAGCCTTTTTATCAACATTTTCTTTACGTTTCGAAAGATCAGTTTCAAGACGTTCGCATTCTTTGATCTTATCAAGATATTTGCATGCAACATCAAAATATACATCAATATCAGCACAAGATGTAAAATAAGCACACATAACATCTTTAGAAACGTATTCTTGCAAGAGTAAATCATATTCATCTAAAAAATCAGACTTCTCCATTTGAAGATCATCAATGTTTTTCTCAATAGACTCAACATATTTTAAATCATCAAACATTTTAGTCCGAATGAACTCCTCAAATTGAAGAATAATAAGTGTGAAAACACTTATCTTTTTACCACTTAATTATAATAATAACCAAGCCAAAACGTGTATTTTATGTCGTAAATGTCGGAATTATGCGTGGTTTGTGTTTTTGTTGTGATTTAGGATCAAAATGTGAAAAGGGAAGAAAACACGGGCTTTCACGGGCTTTTATCGAAGAAAAAGACAAAAGACGAAGTCAAAAGATCAAGAGTGCAAAAAGAACGGAAGTCCAAGGCCTATTCTGAAGATTTACCGAAGAAAAAGTCTAAAGACGTAAGTTTAATGAAGTCGAAGAACTCAAGTCTAATAAATGAAGAAATTATAAGACGAGTTCAAATAATCCCGAGACAAAGTCGAAAAAGTCGAAGAATTTAGAAGACGAAAAGACGAGAAAAGAAAGAAAGGAGCAACACATGCTAACCTCCCTAATCACCTATAAGTACCCTCCTAATGACACATTAGGAGGTGTTGGCTATTTGACACATAGTTCTTCCACCTTTAATTACTTGCACTTTCATATTGTCATTTACTTAGTTGTCATTTAATTTCCTTGTCTTGCACCTTTAATTTCTTGCCTTTAATCTCAAGTAAGTCTTTTAATTTTGTTGTTGAATCTTATTTTTAATCAAGTTTTTATTTTCAATCTCTCATTCTACCCTTCTTGTTTTGCATAATCTTTATGTTTATGTGCTTATTGTTATGCTTATTTGATTAATTGTTATGTTTTAATGTTTTTGATTGTGTTGGATTATTGATTTTATAGCTTATTTGTGTTTTCCTTAAATTTAATTAAGTTCTTTTAAAAGTTATTTTATAAAAAGTTGATTTTAAATATTTTTATTATTTAGTGTTTTTAAGATTTTTTAAATTTTGGCTTATTAGCTTTTTCTTATACGTGTTTTAGTTAAGTTTTTAGTCAAGTGCTTATTTGGTTTATAGCTTATTTTTATTTTTGCTTATTTACGAACCTCCAACCATCGGAAAAGGGTTTCTGTTATTCCGACGCATTATTCCGATTGGTCCATCGGAAAAGGGTTTAGGTTTCCGACCAATATTCCGATCGGGATTCCGACGGAAGGTTTTCTCTTCATTATTCCGATAGGTTTGGTGATCCTTCATTCCGACAGGTGTATTCCGACACTATTCCGATACTGCCTGCTTCAATTATTCCGACAGAATTGTTTTTTTTTTGTTGTTATTCCGATAAGTGTTGTAAGTATTCATTCCGATAGGCTTTTCCGATCGGTATTCCGACAGGATTCCAATGGTGGTATTCCGACAGGTTGAGTTTTCCGTTTTGTTTTAAGTTAATTTACTTTTCGTCAAGTTTTAATTTCTCGTCATTTACTTTATTTACTTTTAAAGTCTTAATTTCTTGCCATTTACTTTTAATCAGTTTTAAAGTTTTTAATTGACCATTACGTTTTAATTAGTTTTAGTTTTATTTACCCGTCATTTACTTTAAAGTCTTGCAATTTAATTTTACTACAACGACCAATCTATTATTTTGTCCACCAAAAGACAAATGAGTCGCACTTAAACCAGTAATCAATTCGATTAGACACACAAGAACAATTTTAATCTAGTAAAATCTGTGTATTAAAATGGCGCCGCTGCCGGCTCTTTTCGAGAAGATTAACGGTTTTCTGTGAGAGACGCGTTGAATTTTGGGATCCGTTCACTCGTGAACGTTAATTTTCTTGCTTAAAAATTTTCAAAAATCCATAAAAATTAAAAAATTTCACAAATACAAAAACATTAAAAAAACGATAAAAAGCATTTCTTTTTCAAAGTTTTGCACCAAAAAGATTTTTATTTTTATTTTTACAAGTACATATATATTCTCTATTTCTTTGGTATCTTTTTCTTTTTCTTTTGCAGGTGTATGCGTACTAGATCTTCATCTTATTCAGAGCCCGAGACTCGTGAAGATTTAGATATGGCTGGTGTGCACAACAACAATAATACACCCCACCCCAACATGATTAACAACAACAATGTTCCCCCACCCGACCTTCGAACGATGGAGGAGCTGTGCCAAACCACAATGAATGGACGCGGAGGACCGATTGCGCCGATGCAAACCACGGATCCAGAGTTCTCGTTGAAGCATCACATGATCCAACAAGTGCAAAACACTTGTCCATTTCGCGGATTACCAGATGATGATGCCAACAAGCACCTCGACAAGTTCATTACCGTTACTCAAAGCATGAAGTTGCCCGGTGTCACTATGGATTTTCTTCGCCTTCACCTAATTCCACACACCTTATCCCACCATGCCGAAAAATGGTTTGATCGTCTTCCGAAGAATTCAATTCATACTTGGGACGAGATGACTCTACGATTTTTGTCTTGCTACTTTCCACCATCCATGGTCACGAGCCTTCGGAATCAAATCAGTGGATTTACACAAGAACCCAATGAATAACTTTTTGATGCTTGGGAACGATATAATGTTTTGATCGATCGATGTCCAAACCACAACATGCTCCCCGTCACCTTAATTGATACTTTCTACAACGGTTTAACTTTTCGTGATCGTGATACGATTAATGCAGCCGCGGTGGCACATTTATGAGAAGAAGACCTGAGGAGTGTAGAGAGCTTATCGAGAACATGACTACTCATCACAAAAATTGGGATTCATCCGCATCTTCAGGGAATAACCCGAGATTCAATGTTTCTTCTACTTCTTCAAACCCTGATATGACCAAATTGACCCGCGCAATGATCGAAATGAGCAAAAATATGCAACTCTTGGCTACAAATCAACAACAACAAGTTAAAGCTGTTGCAACTTCTTGTGAGATTTGCGGGGGTCCTCATTCATACACTGATTGTCCTTCTACTCATGACAATCCGGAAAACGTGTATGCGGCTCATGGTAACTATTGAACGGAAAACTACCAAGCCCGACCTCAAGGTGATCGTAACTTGCTAAGTTACCGTTCTAACAACTTTCTTTCACCCGGTTTTTCTCCTCAAAACCACAACCCCAACAACTACAATAGAAGAAATCCAAACCCACCTCGAGCTTCTAATCCTTATCACCCACCCGCTCAACAAGCACCACCCATTAATCACGATGTTGAAGCTTTCATGAGGACCCAATGAGAGCTAGTTAAGAATCTGCAAAGCCAAATCATCAACTTGAAACGAGATATCACTAAGAAAGGTAATGATATTAGATCCGAGCTTCGACATGATATACAAACCTCTTTTAGCAATCAAACAAATGATTTGAAGAATATGCTGGCTAGTTTCTTACCAACTACTCAACCCTCTACTTCGGGGCTCTCTTCCTTCAAATATCGTCACCAACCCAAGAGCGAATGTGAGTGATATTACTACACGCAGTGGAGCAACCTTAGTAGGACCATCTATCCCTCCCCCAGTTACTCCATCTACACCTCTTCCACCACCATTTATCCCTCCTACTCCCACGCCTAGTATTAGTTCTCCATTACCGTCTCCACCTCTTACTGACGTAGTACTCAAGAAACACCCTTCACCAACCCCGCCTTCCACCTTTAAACCTTCAACATCTCAACCTTTACCTGCTACACCTACACCACCTAAACCCAACATCCCTTATCCTTCTCGGTTAGACATGAGCAAATTTCTCACCAAGGATGACATTCAAGTGTCAAACTTTTTAAAGAAGATTTCGGGAGTGACCATCACCATTAGCCTTGTTGAAGCTCTTGCCCAAATGCCAAAATTCGTTAAGATGTTTAAGGAATTGCTTAATAAGAAGGAAAAGATGGCCGAGTTTGTTAATACTTGATTGAATGAAAACTGTTCTGCAATCCTTCTTAAAGAACTTCCAGAAAAACTTGGAGATCCCGGTCATTTTGTGTTGCCTTGTACTTTTAACCAAACCGAAGAATTTACTGCCTTAGCCGATCTCGGAGTAAGTATAAATTTGATGCCTTTAAGTGTTTGGAAAAGTTATCATTACCCGACCTAACACCAACAAAGATGACTCTTGAGATAACAAATCGCACTCTCGCTTACCCTGTTGGTATTGCCGAAGATGTGTTTGTTAAAGTTGGTACCTTTACTTTTCCGGTCGACTTTGTTGTTGTTGATTATGAAATGGACCCTATTCATGGTAAAATCCTAACACATAAACGTAATCGTACTATAAAAGGAAAGTTTTAATCTAGTACGTACGATCTTAAGGGTACTATTCATGGTAAAAGCATGCGGGTTTTACAACTCTTCCCCCCTAAAAAGAATAATTCGTCCCTGAATTATAGATAACGTAACTGAAAGAGAAACATACCCGAATCAAACTGAGAGGGTATGGAAGATTAATGAACGTACAGGTGACATGGTAGAAGGAACGTGGAACGTGACATGTCTTGAAAGGAAATGGAACGTGACGTGACTGAAAGGACATATCTAATTGATGAGAGAAAACGGATAAAAGTCCGGATGAACTTGTCCGTTTCCAAGTGGCCTCCCTCTGGGAACGGTTCCTTCAGAAGATCTTGACACTAATGGTAAATATTGGTCCTCCTTACCTTGACTTGGAATACCAAGAAATTCTTGGTTATCAACGGAAGGTAGATCCCCTAAATTCGATCGAGGAAAATAAGAATTAACATGCTAGGGTAACTGAAACGTTACGATGCAAGACAATCTGACTTAACTGATAATTAGAAACGATGTGTGAGACATAGAGAAACGTAGTACGTGAAAAATTTTGAACGTGATACGTGAAAAATTTTGAACGTGCTACGTGGAGATATGGCGAGTGTAGTATGAGTAAACATATCGTGATCCATGATACGTGTAACATATCTTGATCATGATATGAGGAACGTGGAATGAACATGACATGTGAAACATATCGTGATCATAGAATATAATGGCGGTAACGCCAAAAGCTACAAGGTGAGACGTGGAATATGACGTGAAACGTCTATCTGATGATGGAGAGTTAGACTAAACTTGGGTCTGGTCTCTCAAGTTCTTGCAAAACTTCCCAGAATTAAATGAACGTAAAATCATAAGCCCAGATACGATCATGAACGTAAATAGTGTCATGAACGCGAGCGCGAAAGGAAGTCGTGGAATCAGAATGAAGACGTGAAGTAATTTAGGAGTACAATTGCGAATCTTTGTCTGACCCGATAGCTGAGGGACTACTAAGTGGTCGGATGAGCCTTGGCTGGAACATGTCTGATTAATCTGTTGGTTCTGCAATCCTTGCGGATGTAAGGATTCTGCAGACTTGATCAAACTGTTTGCAATAACCCAGATAGCATCATGCTTCTTCTGAGTTTGCGTTAATCTGGTAACCAAACCCCATGGAGATCTTGTCCCTTTTCGATTCACAATTTCAGATGATGAAAACATCCCAGTCTGTTGGTGTCCTATCTTAACCTGTTTGTATGACAGGCATGAAGATATGAACGTAACTGTATCTTGCTTCATCGAACTTGATACATAGGAGTTTGCGAAACTCTGAGTCCATGAATCTAAACTTCTCTTAGCGTAGGATCTTCTATAACACCTAATGTAATGTAGGGTTATCTCCTTTACGCATAAGCTGAGTCATGGTAAGATTAACCATGCAAACCTATGTGATCCAGCATGTCACTGTGATCAACCAGAACTGATATAGGAATTTTTCAGGGTGGAATTTCTTTTGTCATAGAATTTTCAACATAGTGCAGATATGGTCTTCCTGTTCTTCTTCTAGGCTTAAAGGAAATCAGGTTATCATCAATGAAAACACTGATGAATTTGCTATGAGTTCATGGAAACTCATTCTTATAATGCCGTTGGAGCATTGATGAGACTAATTCAAAATCATAAATCTAGCATGACCGAGTCGTGTACGAATAGCAGTCATGGACATGTCCTGCTCTTTCCCTCGTTACTGTTGGCAGCATGATCATGAGTTCAATCTTGGAAAAGTGATTAACACTATAAGGTCCATTGGACATGTTGTCAATACGTGGAGGAGAATAACGGTCATGAATGGTGATTTGTTTAAAACAAATCGACGGTAGTCGACACATAATCTTATGTTACCGTCCTTCTCCTTGAAGGTTCTTCTGGAGTGTAAGGGACAATTATGGAATAATCCGTTGGTTATGCGTAAAAGGACTTCAGTAGTCGTGTCTTACTGACAGCTAGAAAGTTTTAGCAATCATGGCTAACAAAGCACGTGCTTGGAAAGCATAGATAATTTGTACAGATTTTCCTGATGGAATATCAAGCTGAATGTATTCAGGAGCCTGAACATTTCTATACATAATTAGGAATCGTAGCATGGTGTGCTGTTCATAGTCCATAATTAGGATAAAATTCATCTCGTGTCTGTCCGAGGAAATGCGTTAGCAGCTTGGATCTCATCAATAAGCTGAAGGAAAACATTCGTATACGTGGGAATATGAAAGGCGTCCTTCATGGTCATGAATATATGAAATCTGGTGAAAGAAATGAAAGTGACATCGACAACATGACAGTTCTCACTGATGTGCCGGTAATGGTATTGAAATTCTTGTGTCCTGATTAATACCTGGCACAACAAAATGGATATACCCTTGGGGGTACCCTGAATTTCTTAGAAAGGTTCCATAATTAGACGTGAGCCATGTTTCTTGACTCGTGTCTTGAGAAATGTAAGTGTGACATATGTCTTGACTGGTATCTTGACATGTGTCTTCAGAAAGTATACGTGAGACATGTGTCTTGACTGATGTCTTGACATGTGTCTCGAGATGTGAAACAAATAGAACTACAAATATTAGGTTATTATGCCAGAATTAGTGGATCGGTTGGACTACTGATCATTTGTATGTCTGATCACGTCCGCGGCTGGAGCCTCGGTTGCGATTTCTAGGGTAGTTATTGTCATAGTAGTGGTTACTATCATCCTGTCGGTCGGTTTCATGATGGTCATTATCATGACCGTGATTCATGTAACTATTCAGCTGAGTGGCCGGCTGGTACCGGTTTGCACTCATATGACTGAAACGACAACTGAATGACGTGTGACATGTAACTAAGAATTTGGGACGATGATTGATAAAATCGTCTGATGGTGAAGTATCTTCTCGTCCAATAGATTTGCTCTGACGCCTTTGTCTTCGTCTCGTAGGATCTTCAGGTTGTGAACAACATCCGCATCTCGTAGCGTCTCCGACGTCAGCAGCATCAAACTTTAGTAACATCTCCAAGTTATGAGCGGCATCAGCAATCTTGTAGAATATCAGCAATTGAAGATACGCCTGAGTTGATTCAGAATCGACTAGCGAATACTCGCGAAGTATTGCAATTGGAATACACATGGACTAAGGTATGTGTAATACACATGAAATACGGTACGTGGAGTACACGTGGAATGCACATGAAATGATCGGTATGGGGTCGATCATTTATCATGATTTAAGGAAAGTATATCGGTTAAACGGTTAGGAAAACCATCATGATAACCTGGCAATGCCAGTATATACCTCATTCTGGTTGCATAGAGAACGTTAAAGTGTGGTTACACAAAATTCAAGATGATTTGCCTGAAAGCATGATCAATGAAAACTAACCATGACTATCATGAAAACATAATTTACATGAATTTCAACAGTGTCTTGCATGGAAGCAAAGACAACAAAAGAGACGTAAGACATAATCACGTGAAGATCAAGTCATTATGAAGAAATATGGAACAACTCAATGTGGAGGAGTGTATAACATAATCAGCATGAAACCGAAGTTAACCATGACAGTATGACAGCATACTTGACATAAAAACATAATAACTTATGAGGGGACATGAAAAAGAATTTATGCCAATAAATCATGAGAAAAATTTTATGCATGAAAAACAGTGCATGAATGTATAATGTAGTTTATAAAAACCTTTATATGTGCGAGGGGACGCCTATGGGTCGGTCCCAAAACAAAAGACATGGCGAGGAGACGCCTATGGGTCGGTCCCAAAGTTAAAAGTTTCGATAAAATCACATGCGACTAAATAGGGCCAGTCTTGTACCAACCATTACTTAGTCATAATCCCTACAACAATGATACATGAAACATAAATAAATGAAACTCATCTGCCAAAACTTATTAGAAAAAAAAATTTATGTGACTAATTATGAACTATTGGGGTTTAGCCCACATAGCCACAGTTCACGAAGAACATTATACATGAAACAATGACACATAACTACATATGAATGACGGTTGTCCATCCATATTAGTAAAACAATATCGATGAAAACATGAAGGTTAAAACCTCAAGGTGTTGAACATCATGGTTAAAACAACAATGCACTGAAAACATCAATACGTAGAATAACAAACGTTGGCTTTGGATTCTCCTGGTGACTACCCACTAGTCACAGGTCGAGTTTTAGAGCCTACAGGTCGAAGCCTTGGCTCTGATACCATAATTGTAACACCCCATTTTGATAATGGAATGTCACGCGTAATTATGGCGTGTCATCAAAGCATACAAGGATAAATGTCTAAAACATTACATGACCATAGGGATAACTGGAATCAAACATCGGTTCCCAAACATAATCCCAAAACATAATAAAGCAAAAGAAATGAATGAAAGACTACACAAGCATAAGTATATGAAGGCAAAAAGGAAAAGAAGTCTCTAGCAGCTTCCATCCTATGCACGTCCTCCAAATGCTCGAGTCTTTCCTAGGGTAACTGCCGTTTTGGAACATGGAAAGGAAAGTAACGGCTGAGAAAAAAGCTCAGTGCACGGATATAGACATAGTATGAATGACTAAGCATAATAAAGACTTAATAGCAGCGGAAATGTATAAGTCCTGGAAGACCTGGAACATGTTCATAAAACTGGTTTTATAGTTTGAAAAGCCTTATGTTTATCTTATAAAAACTGTTTAACATATTTTACCATTAGCCAATATAGGTCATGAAAATCCACCGTGCATGAATACTTGGAGGGGTGACCTCATCATGCAAATTAGAGGGGCTGCCTCTAATTTAATATACTGGTTCTGGGTAGGAGGGATCAGCTCCTTGTGAAGGATGCAAGGCACACACCACATTCACCATGAAATCCTGACTGAAAACATGTAACTAGGATGCACCCATACACACCACATGATAAATATAATAATATGGCCAAAAGCTGAAGGGACGCCACGAGCAATCACTCCGCCGTGGTGAAGTCATAACATCAGTGTCTCTAATGTTATGGTTATGGTACCTCCATAACTAGGTGAAACTGGTCATGCATGTATATGGCTATAGGTATTCTAAATTAAACATAAGCAATTCAAACACATACTTATACTACGGGAAAACATTTGGCAGCATACGGGAAATCCTAATAAGGAAAGAATGTCCATACTGAAAGGACGGGAATCTGTACCTTATGTCCAGTGAACGAAGAAGATGAACTGAGAGAAATCCTACTTCCGTATCACTAATGCTAAATAAATACATACATGAATAAGTAGTTGCTTACTAATACGTAACTACTTTTACGTCATGTCTTAGCTTATTTATATGTCCTTACCATGTTTCACTGTTTTAAGCCTTAAACTATGTTTACTTATATTCTGTTTACTCTGATTAAGTATTTCTGGTATTTCATGTATTATTATACTTACTGTGTAATAATAAGTAACTTTCCAAAAATAGCATGTTTCCTAAAATAGAAAGTTACCAAAAGTAGAAAGTTTCCAAAAATAGAAAGTTTCCAAAAATAGAAAGTTTCCAAAAATAGAATTACTACTTAAAATAGATAAGTTTCTGAAAATGAAAAGTTTCCATACATAGATTAGTTGCCTTATTTAAATAAGTTTCCTTAAATAGATAAGCTGCCTAAAATAAATAAGTTTTTAATAATAGAACGTTTCCATAAATAGATTAGATGCCTTATTTAAATAAGTTTCTAAAAATAGAAGTTTCCATAATTAGAAATAAGCTGGTTAAATAAGCTAAGTATATAAGCCTAAGTGTTTTCATGATTATTTTCTAGGTCATATGATATAATATATAGTTTATTAATTATTTCATGTAATTAAAATAAACTATAGGTTAAAATATTTAATTAAAGTATATCATGTTTTTAATTAAATAAGTTAAATACTTAGGTTAAAACATGTATTATTATTTATTAATAATATAAGCTAAGTCATGTTAATTAATTAATTATAACCATGATTTTTAAATAATTAATTAATTTATAAGTCTAAAAATATAAAATACTTAGGTTAATAACTTCATGGTTTTAATAATTAAAATAACCTAAGTCATGTTATTAAATTAATCATGTCATGTTATTAATTTAGTTTTAACATAAGATCATAAAAATAAAAATCTTAACATACACCGTGAACCGAATCTTGACTAAGAACCATGAACCGGACATGAAATCGACACCATACCCCGAACCAATTCGGGGTTACCCTTGTCTTGTTGCTGCCGTGGGACCCACACCAACCAACCGGGACCATATGGTCTCGGTGGTGGTCAAATAGCCAAACAGAGACCCTCTCGGGTTCGGTTTAGGCGGCGGCCAAGAAAAAACACCCCTAAAACATCCCTTTTGATTTATTACAAAACCAATTTCATGTTAGATCTATGATTTAATTAGGTTTTTTTAAAAAAACATATCATGTTCTTAATTATTTAGAAGATTAAATCAAAAGAAAAGGGTTAAAAGAATTACCAAATGCGTGGATCTAAATAACGATGAACAAACACGAACACTAGCAATAAATCCAAGATCAAAGATCAATTAAACACCCCTTTGGTGTGTTTGAGGGTGGCGGCCAAAAGAAGGAAAAAGGAGAAAGGAAGAACTTTTAGGTTTTTGTGAAAATCCTCTGTAAAGTGAAAAATGAGTAGTGACTTTTCCTAATTCCTTGTTTTAGTAAAAATTGATGGGCTAAGCCCATCTTCCCTCCCTAATTTCGTGGTATGGGGCCCACATGGGGTAACCCATACATTTCCTGAGTCTAAATATTATAGTGTGTTCTCGTGTGTTCTCGTGTTCGTAATTTACGTGTTTTAATTAGTTATCGATCGTGACTTAATATATTTATTCGTGTTCGTAATAAATATATACGTAAATAATATTAGCTCATGATATAATTACGTTCATGATTTCATGATCGCATGTTCGTGATTAATTATTGTCTAAATAATTATTGCGTGTTCGTGCGTAATAAATACTTATCGTGTTCTAACACGTACGTAATACGTAAAATCCTAACACGTAAACGTAATCGTACTATAAAAGGAAAGTTTTAATCTAGTACGTACGATCTTAAGGGTACTATTCATGATAAAAGCATGTGGGTTTTACAACTCTTCCCCCCTAAAAAGAATAATTCGTCCCCGAATTATAGATAACGTAACTGAAAGAGAAACATACCTGAATCAAACTGAGAGGGTACGGAAGATTAATGAACGTACAGGTGACATGGTAGAAGGAACGTGGAACGTGACATGTCTTGAAAGGAAATGGAACGTGACGTGACTGAAAGGACATATCTAATTGATGAGAGAAAACGGATAAAAGTCTGGATGAACTTGTCCGTTTCCAAGTGGCCTCCCTCTTGGAACGGTTCCTTCAGAAGATCTTGACACTAATGGTAAATCTTGGTCCTCCTTACCTTGACTTGAATACCAAGAAATTCTTGGTTATCAACGGAAGGTAGATCCCCTAAATTCGATCGAGGAAAATAAGAATTAACGTGCTAGGGTAACTGAAACGTTACGATGCAAGACAATCTGACTTAACTGATAATTAGAAACGATGCGCGAGACATAGAGAAACGTAGTACGTGAAAATTTTTGAACGTGATACGTGAAAAATTGTGAACGTGCTACGTGGAGATATGGCGAGTGTAGTATGAGTAAACATATCGTGATCCATGATACGTGTAACATATCTTGATCATGATATGAGGAACGTGGAATGAACATGACATGTGAAACATATCGTGATCATAGAATATAATGGCGGTAACGCCAAACGCTACAAGGTGAGACGTGGAATATGACGTGAAACGTCTATCTGATGATGGAGAGTTATACTAAACTTGGGTCTGGTCTCTCAAGTTCTTGCAAAACTTCCCAGAACAAAATGAACGTAAAATCGTAAGCCCAGATACGATCATGAACGTAAATAGTGTCATGAACGCGAGCGCGAAAGCAGGTCGTGGAATTAGAATGAAGACGTGAAGTAATTTAGGAGTACAATTGCGAATCTTTGTCTGACCCGATAGCTGAGGGATTACCAAGTGGTCGGATGAGCCTTGGCTGGAACATGTCTGATTAATCTGTTGGTTCTGCAATCCTTGCGGATGTAAGGATTCTGCAGACTTGATCAAAATGTTTGCAATAACCCAGATAGCATCATGCTTCTTCTGAGTTTGCGTTAATCTGGTAACCAAACCCCATGGAGATCTTGTCCCTTTTCGATTCACATTTTCAGATGATGAAAACATCCCAGTCTGTTGGTGTCCTATCTTAACCTGTTTGTATGACAGGCATGAAGATATGAACGTAACTGTATCTTGCTTCATCGAACTTGATACATAGGAGTTTGCGAAACTATGAGTCCATGAATCTAAACTTCTCTTAGTGTAGGATCTTCTATAACACCTAATGTAATGTAGGGTTATCTCCTTTACGCATAAGCTGAGTCATGGTAAGATTAACCATGCAAACCTATGTGATCCAGCATGTCACTGTGATCAACCAGAACTGATATAGGAATTTTTCAGGGTGGAATTTCTTTTGTCATGGAATTTTCAACATAGTGCAGATATGGTCTTCCTGTTCTTCTTCTAGGCTTAAAGGAAATCAGGTTATCCTCAATGAAAACACTGATGAATTTGCTATGAGTTCATGTAAACTCATTCTTATAATGTCATTGGAGCATTGATGAGACTAATTTAAAATCCTAAATCTAGCATGACCGAGTCGTGTACGAATAGCAGTCATGGGCATGTCCTGCTCTTTCCCTCGTCACTGTTGGCAGCATGATCATGAGTTCAATCTTGGAAAAGTGATTAACACTATAAGGTCGATTGGACATGTTGTCAATACGTGGAGGAGAATAACGGTCATGAATGGTGATTGTTTAAAACAAATCGACGGTAGTCGACACATAATCTTATGTTACCGTCCTTCTCCTTGAAGGTTCTTCTGGAGTGTAAGGGACAATTATGGAATAATCCGTTGGTTATGCATAAAAGGACTTCAGTAGTCGTGTCTTACTGACAGCTAGAAAGTTTTAGCAATCATGGCTAACAAAGCACGTGCTTGGAAAGCATAGATAATTTGTACAGATTTTCCTGATGGAATATCAAGCTGAATGTATTCAGGAGCCTGAACATTTCTATACATAATTAGGAATCATAGCATGGTGTGCTGTTCATAGTCCATAATTAGGATAAAATTCATCTCGTGTCTGTCCGAGGAAATGCGTTAGCAGCTTGGATCTCATCAATAAGCTGAAGGAAAACATTCGTATACGTGGGAATATGAAAGGCGTCCTTCATGGTCATGAATATATGAAATCTGGTGAAAGAAATGAAAGTGACATCGGCAACGTGACAGTTCTCACTGATGTGCCAGTAATGGTATTGAAATTCTTGTGTCCTGATTAATACATGGCACAACAAAATGGATATACCCTTGGGGGGTACCCTGAATTTCTTAGAAAGGTTCCATAATTAGACGTGAGCCATGTGTCTTGACTCGTGTCTTGAGAAATGTAAGTGTGACATATGTCTTGACTGGTATCTTGACATGTGTCTTCAGAAAGTATACATGAGACATGTGTCTTGACTGATGTTTTGACATGTGTCTCGAGATGTGAAACAAATAGAACTACAAATATTAGGTTATTATGCCAGAATTGGCGGATCGGTTGGACTACTGATCATTTGTATGTCTGATCACGTCCACGGCCGGAGCCTTGGTTGCGATTTCTAGGATAGTTGTTGTCATAGTAGTGGTTACTATCATCCTGTCGGTCGGTTTCATGATGGTCATTATCATGACCGTGATTCATGTAACTATTCAGCTGAGTGGCCGGCTGGTACCGGTTTGCACTCATATGACTGAAACGACAACTGAATGACGTGTGACATGAACTAAGAATTTGGGACGATGATTGATAAAATCGTCTGATGGTGAAGTATCTTCTCGTCCAATAGCTTTGCTCTGACGCCTTTGTCTTCGTCTCGTAGGATCTTCAGGTTGTGAACAACATCCGCATCTCGTAGCGTCTCCGAACGTCAGCAGCATCAAACTTTAGTAACATCTCCAAGTTATGAGCGGCATCAGCAATCTTGTAGAATATCAGCAATTGAAGATACGCTTGAGTTGATTCAGAATCGACTAGCGAATACTCGCGAAGTATTGCAATTGGAATACACATGGACTAAGGTATGTGTAATACACATGAAATATGGTACGTGGAGTACACGTAGAATGCACATGAAATGATCGGTATGGGGTCGATCATTTATCATGATTTAAGGAAAGTATATCGGTTAAACGGTTAGGAAAACCATCATGATAACCTGGCAATGCCAGTATATACCTCATTCTGGTTGCATAGAGAACGTTAAATTGTGGTTACACAAAATTCAAGATGATTTGCCTGAAAGCATGATCAATGAAAACCAACCATGACTATCATGAAAACATAATTTACATGAATTTCAACAGTGTCTTGCATGGAAGCAAAGATAACAAAAGAGACGTAAGACATAATCACGTGAAGACCAAGTCATTATGAAGAAACATGGAACAACTCAATGTGAAGGAGTGTATAACATAATCAGCATGAAACCGAAGTTAACCATGACAGTATGACAGCATACTTGACACAAAAACATAATAACTTATGAGGGGACATGAAAAAAAAAATTATGCCAATAAATCATGAGAAAAAATTTATGCATGAAAAACAGTGCATGAATGTATAATGTAGTTTATAAAAACCTTTATATGTGCGAGGGGACGCCTATGGGTCGGTCCCAAAACAAAAGACATGGCGAGGGGACGCCTATGGGTCGGTCCCAAAGTTAAAAGTTTCGATAAAAGCACATGCGACTAAATAGGGCCAGTCCTGTACCAACCATTACTTAGTCATAATCCATGCAACAATGATACATGAAACATAAATAAATGAAACTCATCTGCCAAAACTTATCAGAAAAAAAAAATTTATGTGACTAATTATGAACTATTGGGGTTTAGTCCACATAGCCACAGTTCACGAGGAACATTATACATGAAACAATGACACATAACTACATATGAATGACGGTTGTCCATCCATATTAGTAAAACAATATCGATGAAAACATGAAGGTTAAAACCTCAAGGTGTTGAAAACATCATGGTTAAAACAACAATGCGCTGAAAACATCAATACATAGAATAACAAACGTTCGCTTAGGATTCTCCTGGTGACTACCCACTAGTCACAGGTCGAGTTTTAGAGCCTAAGGTCGAAGCCTTGGCTCTGATACCATAATTGTAACACCCCATTTTGATAATGGAATGTCACGCGTAGTTATGGCGTGTCATCAAAGCATACAAGGATAAATGTCTAAAACATTACATGACCATAAGGATAACCGGAATCAAACATCGGTTCCCAAACATAAGCCCAAAACATAATAAAGCAAAAGAAATGAATGAAAGACTACATAAGCATAAGTATATGAAGGCAAAAAGGAAAAGAAGTCTCTAGCAGCTTCCATCCTATGCACGTCCTCCAAATGCTCGAGTCTTTCCTAGGGTACATGCCGTTTTGGAACATGGAAAGGAAAGTAACGGCTGAGAAAAACGCTCAGTGCACGGATATAGACATAGTATGAATGACTAAGCATAATAAAGACTTAATAGCAGCGGAAATGTATAAGTCCTGGAAGACCTGGAACATGTTCATAAAACTAGTTTTATAGTTTGAAAAGCCTTATGTTTATCTTATGAAAACTGTTTAACATATTTTACCATTAGCCAATATAGGTCATGAAAATCCACCCTGCATGAATACTTGGAGGGGTGACCTCATCATGCAAATTAGAGGGGCTGCCTCTAATTTAATATACTGGTTCTGGGTAGGAGGGATCAGCTCCTTGTGAAGGATGCAAGGCACACACCACATTCACCATGAAATCCTGACTGAAAACATGTAACTAGGATGTACCCATACGCCCCACATGATAAATATAATAATATGGCCAAAAGCTGAAGGGACGCCACGAGCAATCACTCCGTCGTGGTGAAGTCATAACATCAGTGCCTCTAATGTTATGGTTATGGTACCTCCATAACTAGGTGAAACTGGTCATGCATGTATATGGCTATAGGTATTCTAAATTAAACATAAGCAATTCAAACACATACTTATACTACGGGAAAACATTTGGCTGCATACGGGAAATCCTAATAAGGAAAGAATGTCCATACTGAAAGGACGGGAATCCGTACCTTATGTCCAGTGAATGAAGAAGATGAACTGAGAGAAATCCTACTTCCGTATCACTAATGCTACATAAATATATACATGAATAAGTATTTGCTTACTAATACGTAACTGCTTTTACGTCATGTCTTAGCTTATTTATATGTCCTTACCATGTTTCACTGTTTTAAGCCTTAAACTATGTTTACCTTATATTCTGTTTACTCTGATTAAGTATTTCTGGTATTTCATGTATTATTATACTTACTGTGTAATAATAAGTAACTTTCCAAAAATAGCATGTTTCCTAAAATAGAAAGTTACCAAAAATAGAAAGTTTCCAAAAATAGAAAGTTTCCAAAAATAGAAAGTTTCCAAAAATAGAATTACTGCTTAAAATAGATAAGTTTCTGAAAATAGAAAGTTTCCATAATAGATTAGCTGCCTTATTTAAATAAGTTTCCATAATTAGATTAGCTGCCTGAAATAAATAAGTTTCTAAAAATAGAACGTTTCCATAAATAGATTAGCTGCCTTATTTAAATAAGTTTCTAAAAATAGAAGTTTCCATAATTAGAAATAAGCTGGTTAAATAAGCTAAGTATATAAGCCTAAGTGTTTTCATGATTATTTTCTAGGTCATATGATATAATATATAGTTATTAATTATTTCATGTAATTAAAATAAACTATAGGTTAAAATATTTAATTAAAGTATATCATGTTTTTAATTAAATAAGTTAAATACTTAGGTTAAAACATGTATTATTATTAATTAATAATATAACCTAAGTCATGTTAATTAATTAATTATAACCATGATTTTTAAATAATTAATTAATTTATAAGTCTAAAAATATAAAATACTTAGGTTAATAATTTCATGGTTTTAATAATTAAAATAACCTAAGTCATGTTATTAAATTAATCATGTCATGTTATTAATTTAGTTTTAACATAAGATCATAAAAATAAAAATCTTAACATACACCGTGAACCGGATCTTGACTAAGAACCATGAATCGGACATGAAATCGACACCATACCCCGAACCAATTCGGGGTTACCCTTGTCTTGTTGCTGCCGTGGGACCCACACCAACCAACCGGGACCATATGGTCTCGGTGGTGGTCAGATAGCCAAACCGAGACCCTTTCGGGTTCGGTTTAGGCGGCGGCCAAGAAAAAACACCCCTAAAACATCCCTTTTGATTTATTCCAAAAACAATTTCATGTTAGATCTATGATTTAATTAGGTTTTTTAAAAAAAACATATCATGTTCTTAATTATTTAGAAGATTAAATCAAAAGAAAAGGGTTAAAAGAATTACCGAATGCGTGGATCTAAATAACGATGAACAAACACGAACACTAGCAATAAATCCAAGATCAAAGATCAATTAAACACCCCTTTGGTGTGTTTGAGGGTGGCAGCCAAAAGAAGGAAAAAGGAGAAAGGAAGAACTTTTAGGTTTTTGTGAAAATCCTCTGTAAAGTGAAAAATGAGTAGTGACTTTTCCTAATTCCTTGTTTTAGTAAAAATTGATGGGCTAAGCCCATCTTCCCTCCCTAATTTCATGGTATGGGGCCCACATAGGGTAACCCATACATTTCCTGAGTCTAAATATTATAGTGTGTTCTCGTGTTCGTAATTTACGTGTTTTAATTAGTTATCGATCGTGACTTAATATATTTATTCGTGTTCGTAATAAATATATATACGTAATTAATATTAGCTCGTGATTTAATTACGTTCATGATTTCATGATCGCATGTTCGTGATTAATTATTGTTTAAATAATTATTGCGTGTTCGTGCGTAATAAATACTTATCGTGTTCTAACACGTACGTAATACGTAAAATCCTAACACGTAAATGTAATCGTACTATAAAAGGAAAGTTTTAATCTAGTACGTACGATCTTAAGGGTACTATTCATGGTAAAAGCATGCGGGTTTTACAAGTTTTCTGAGTTTGTTTGTTGAAAAGACCATAAAGACTATTCTCATAAGCATAATTAAATGGTTTCACAAAATCCTTATTGACAAGTGGTCGACTATCATCATCCCAAAGGGCAGTCTCTTCACTATCGGCACTAACAGGCATGCAATCAAGATCGATCCTTTTAGACTCATCAAGATAAAGACGCGGGTTCGCAGCTTGAGCTTTGGCAATGTACTCAGGACTTGCAAAGCTAGCTTGACCCTTAAACATCGACGGAGGTGCTATCATTCTTATAGTTTGAATAGAATCATGCGTGTTATAAACAACTTTCTTCAAAAATTCGACTTGTTCTTCTAGTTTCGTTACTTTTTCGGTTTCTTTATCATATCTACTTTTGAAGTCTTGTTTTAACGAATCTACCTCTTGTTTCTTAACCTTAAGAATTTTAGCAGAATCGGTAGTGGTCATAGAGAGCTTTTGTTCAAGTTCATTAACTTTGGTATTGGCAAGGTACATTTTTTGACGTTCATCGATTAAGAAAACATTATATTGACGCTTCTCTTTGGCTAATAACTCAAGAGTTGTATTATATTTTTTTTCAAAATCGTCCTTTTGACTTTTTAACGCACTACCCTTGTACCCCTCAAGCTCTTTTGTTTCTGAAGGAGCTAATCCTATAGCTTTCAGTTATCTCACTCGATTTGATAAGAGCGGCTTTGCATTCTTCAAAATTTTGAGTAAACGTAGCGTTTGCCTTCTTTAATTGCTTTTGAATCTTTTTATTTTTAGTGACATCTTTTTGTAAAGTGGCAATTAAATTAGCAAGCGCAATACGTTCCTCTTCATCATACTCATTTGCATGTTGATCATCCTCAGACTCATTATTGCACATGTCTGATGAATTAAGTGTGGTATTACTATCAACCGTTTCCATCATACATGTGTCATTAATGGCATTGGGTAGATCACTATGCTCATGAATATCACCAAACACATTATATTCATCAGTAGTGTGTACCTTATCGATTGGCTCAGTGTCAAAGATAGGACCGTTGTCATCTTCAGTGACTTTGAGAACTTCTTCAACCTTTCCCATGTACGAGTAATGTGCATCGAGTTCTTGATCGGAGTCTTCATCATCAATTTCATCAAGCATTGCTCCTTCCTCAGCTGACAAATCTTCCATCTTCTTGCATAGCAGCATCTTCTCCTTGTGATAACCAGAGTCTCTAACCCTTTTTGGCTTCCTGCATTCCTTTTCCATATGCCCATAACCTTGGCAGTTAAAACATTGAATCCCACTTTGTTGAACCACTTGACTTCCAACAGTTTCCCTATTCCTAGTAGCAGCAGCAATCCTCTGAGTATCATACTTGGCAGTTTGTCGATCATACCTTGCAGAACCCTCAACATGCGTTGGATTATGTCGATCATACCTAGAAGGACGTTCACCACGTCGACGTGTGTCATACCTTGGAGGACTCTCAACATATTGGTTCTTTGTTTTAGATGATGTTCGAAGATTTTTGTTGGTGGGTTTGTAGATTTTCTTGTAAGTCTTCATTATGAAAACAATTTGTTGTTTCATCTCTCGATTCTTTTGAGCTTGGTCTTCATCACTGTCTTCTTCAGATGATGACTCAGATGGTGGTGATGGTGCTCTTGGCACTTTTCCTCGTGATCTTGTGGATGATGAAGACTTAGATGATGTGGAATATCGTGGTGAGGGTGATGTAGTGGAGTATGGCATAGGAGCACGTGAGCGATGATCTTGAACATGTTGAGTTGTAGTCACTAAAGCAAGTGGGTTAGCCGTCTTGGCAACACGTTCAGCTCGAATCTCATTTGCTTCATTCTGAAATTGCTTCAAGATATCAAAGAGTCGATGATATGAGACCTCATCTAACTTTTCTTGTTGTTTCACCAAAATGACGAATCGTGTCCACTCGGGTTGAAGTTGTTGAAGAAATTGAACATTGACTTACATGGTGGAGATTTTCAGATTATTTCTTGTCATGTCATTCATCATTTTATAAAACCTGGAGTAGTATGAGTCAATTGATTCTCCATCCCTTGAAGTAAACTTGCTAAAATTCCAAAACAAGTTTGTTTTGACATCTTGTTTGTTGAGTGATTCTCCTTGTTGCAAGCGTTCAATAGCAGTCCACATTTCATGTGATGTAGGGCATGCATCAATTGTGGAGTAAATATCATCTCCAATCCCACTTAAAACCATATAGATGGCTTCCTTCTCCGCATCATGCCAAGCATAATTTTCAGGTGTAAGATCAGCTCTTGTTTCATCACGTTCACTTGCGGGTATTAGATCAGTAGTATCTGTGGCTGGTCTTGGAGGAATTGAGATCTTCTTGAATACATATGGTCCATGAGTAATACATTTCCTCAAGGCATCACCATTGGGTCTTGTATCAAGGTATCAGATGAAATGTGATTGCCATTGAGCATACCGACCAGGCACAAGCATTGGTGGTCTCTCTTTGTTACCCGCCACCATTATGTTGTTATTAGTAACACGATATTCAGCAGTAGAATCCATCTCAAAAAAGAAGTGAAGTGAATAGGATCTTAAGTAGATGTTGTTGTGAATAGATTGTGGTTGAAATTCCAAAAATTCCGATTTTTCTTCAGTCCGACAATAAATTCTCCAGTCCGACAAAACGGTAGACCAAAAAATTTTGTAATCGCCAAATTTTGAAATCGAGCTAGAAATATCCTAAGACTAGTATGGAAAATTTTGAATTTACTTGACGGAAAAATTTTAACTCTTTTTTTTTAATCTTCGTGTAAACGATATTCCAAAACTAGTCTAGATGGTGGCTAAGTCTAAAAAATACTCGATGATGAGATGGCTTTTATACATGATCTCATCGTTCTTTTCGGGCTTTAAATACATAAAAATGTCATAAAATACCATATATATGCTTGTATTTGTTTACTTGTGTGTTTTAGGTATGGATATCGTGAAAAAGACAAAAGATCACAAGAAACAAGGAAAAACGGACACGAGAAACGAAGTCGTACAAAGAACCGGGCCCTAGTTCATTATTTATCCCAGAAAAACCCTTGAAGACTTGAAGATGTACAAGATTGATCCTCAAAATATGAAGAAATGACACTTAAAACCCTTGTATATTCATAATTACAAGTTTGGTCCCTTAAGTTTGTCAAAATTACAAAATGGTCCTTCAACTTTGAAGAATTGGCAAATTTAGTCCCACAACAATTCTAAATTGCCAATAATGGTCCCTCATGAAGTCAAAGAACCAATGAAAACCTTTGAAGATCAAGAATGTCCAAGATCAGTCCCTCAAATATGCAAAAGTGGCAAAAACTACCCTTGAAATACTTTTGCCAAAGTTTTGGGGCAAAAGTATGAACTTTGAAAGTTTAATAACAAAGGAAAACGGGTTTTGTGGCTGAAAAACTTGTTTTACCCATTTCACCAAAACACAAGGACCAAAAGTGTGCAAGTTAAACATTCAAATCAGTTTTTGCGCCAAACAACTCCTATTCCTACAAAAACGGATCAAACATGTTACTGTTACCCTTCTTCACCCCCAGAATTTACTTCCACTTAACAAAGGGTAAATTGCAATTACCTTAACACACGCTTGATTCACACAAGCAGAAACCTATCCCACACACAAAACCCTCAATCCCACTACTCAATGGTCCCCACCATTCAAACCGTGCACCAATGAAAACACTACTTACTCTCCAAGGAATGCCACGTGGCAAGATCAACGCTTGACACTCATTACTTGTCCCCAAAGCCAAAAGGAACGTCTAGGATCAAATGGGACAGCTCATTTCACCTCAAGCATCTAGAAGACTCAAAGGGCAATTCTGAGATTTTGTAGCTAGGGTTTCAAGTATTTCTCATTGTAAACTCAGCCGGTGTAGCCTATATAAGGACTCCTCAACTTGTGAGAGAGCCTGGTTCCAGTTTTACCTTTTAAACATTGTAATTCCTTTTTAAATTTTATAAAAGTTGGTATTTTGAGAAAATTTTAATTCCTTTTTATGTTTTTGAAAGTTGGTATTGTTTAAGGGTAATTCTGAGTTCCATTTGATGTTATAAGTTTGCTTGAATCTTGTGGTTTAAGGACGTCTATGTTTGGTAAGGTTTTCAAGTTTGAAAATAACTTGAAATCAGTCATTTGATTTTTCTATTTTTATTGTACTTATCCTTGACCAAAAGCTATAAGCTCTTACAAGCTTGTTGACACCAAGCTTGTGAAAGGATTGGAGCCTTTGTTTGGGCTGTTTGTTGCTTGTGTTGAAGAAATCAAGTCCTTGAGTTTCTACTTTGAAACATCAACCAAGGCAGTCATCATCTCCTTTGTTGAAGTACCTTGGTCTTGTTCTAGTTGTTGAACAAGGTCCAAGGAGCATTGCTGATCCTCCTAGGATGTTGTGGAGGATAGGTATAACCTCTTGTTAAGATTCCTCTAAAAAATCACATGTTATGGTCTGATTTATATTTTGCTAAGTGATTTGTTGATTTTGTGTTTGTGCTTTGTGTTTTATGGTTGGTATCTGTTAGTTGTCACCTAGTTGAGCTATTTGATCATTAAAACCAGTAGGTTGTTTGTAGAATTAAGAAGTTGCTTTGAAAAAGGGCTTATAAAAGGCTGTTTGGGTTTGCTGGTTCATAAGCCCTTGTGCCCTTGGTTCTTAGGGTTTGGGAGGTCTAAACAAGTCATATTAAACAAGTTTTGGTCATTGGTTAAGTTTCTGAGTTTGGAAAAGGGATTTGAAGTTTTGTAAAAATCTGATAAAAAGTGTTTTGAAATTGGTCAAACACATCAGATCCAGTAACTTCTTTGTTTGTTGGATCTAAGGTCTGAAATCAGGTTTGGGAAGAGTTTAGGTGATAAGCTATCTGTACATTATCTGTTTGTTGAATTTGGTAGCTTATTGAAGGTGCTAGAGCTTATCAAAGTTGGCTGAAGTGGTCATTTGCATCAGCAAAGTGACCACCTCATTTGGTGCTTGCATTTAGATTCTAGTGTATGCCTTGTTTTTTTATTGCTTGGAACTTGTTATTGTGCTGCTTGTGAGGAGAATTGGCTATTTGGTTTGCTTTGTTGCTGGCTTATAAGCTCACTGGCTTATTAGCTTACTTGTGCCAAAACTAATCAAGTCTACCCAACTGGTAGACCTTGATTCACAAGGTTTGTACTCAAGCCTTGACCAGCAGGTTGATAACAAAGATTAAACACTTCATTAAGTCTGTCAACGCCCAACATTGTACTTGTCAGCGCCAAAATTACTCTTGTCAGCGTTTGACTTTGGGTCAAACTTGGTCAACAAGCTTATTGAATATGTTTTGCTTATTGGTACATGCAACAACTTTATTTTTGTAATAGAACTCATTTTTCTCAGCTTAATAACAAATCTGGAAGGTTACAAGTCTTTTGGTTAAGCTTTTGCTAGAGAACTAGCTTATTTGGCTTTTTCAGCCAGCTTATTGGTTCACACAGCTTATTCTACTAGGCTTTTTGTGATTTTCTTGATTTATTATTCTTATTTAAGATATTTGTGAGCTTTTGCAACAAACCAGAGCTTCTGAAACAGCCTAGAACTCTATCCCGACTATTTTGTCGTTTTGTGGAATTGTTCTTTGCTTATTTCTGGCTTATTGAGTGTGCTTTTTCAAAATTTCTTTTCACAGATCTCTTAGGCATCTCAAAAGAAGGTTGTGTGTTTAAGCAGAGCTTATGGCATTGGCTTATTGCTTAATGGGCTTATTGGCCCAATAAGAATAAGCTGTTGACTATTTAAGCTGTGATAAGCTCAGAATCAGCTTTTGAGCATTCAGACTTTTGTGTTTAGAATTAAATTTTGAGTCAGATAGGGCTTTTTCAGGTCATTTGGGCCTAGTTGACTTTTTGGGCCCAAAAGCCCATTAAGGTTGACTGTTTTTTGTTTTAGCCCATTTGGGGGCCCATTAGGGGTAATTTGGTAATTCCACTTTCATTTTCTGATTATTTAGGTTAAAATAAACTAGTTTGCAAGTTTTTAGAATTTTTTATAATTTTTGGATTTTTAATATTATTTTAATATTATTTTATTAATATTTTTCAAATTTCACATTTTTACACTTTTTTATATGTTTCTTAGGTTAAAAACATTAAATTAGGATTTTTGCAACTCTTAGATTAATTTTATCATCATTAGATTAATTTTTATAATTATTTTAAGTTTTAATAGTTTTTAAATCATTTTAAATAGTTTTAATTAGTTTAAAAATTTATAAAAATAAGTTTTCAATCTTTTTAGGTCATTTTAGAGGTTTACCAATTGAAAAATCTTTATTTGAGCTTTTTGGTAATTAATTTGATTTTTAGGGCTTTAATTAGCATTTAAAAATTAATATTTAATTAATTAAAATGTTTGGAAAAGTTTTGATCATAGGTAAACTCTTAGTTTATTTAATTTGATTTTTGGTAAATTTTTGGGAATTTTTAGAATTAATTTTTATTTTAGCTATTTTTACGGTTTTACGTTTAGTCGTCGTAGTAATTAATTCCACGTCTTCGTCATTCTATTTTCTCATCCCCTTCTTTCAAATATTAATCTCAAATCAATTACAAATTATTCACACACATATACCTCCTTGGGAAACGAACTTCATTGGGTCATTAGTGTTTGATTTTCCTAGATCATCACTTAATACTTACCGCTTTTACGCCTTTTTCCTAAAAGGTCGTATTTTACCACAATCACTCGAACAAAATTTTGGCGAAACAAGGACCTAGTTCGGAATCCGTGATCCACACCTAGTTCGGAATCCAAAAATCTTGACCTGATTCGGAATGAGTTAAACCTTAACCTAGTTCAGAATCAAGAAAGTTCTGACGTAATTCAGAATCGGTAGAATTTTGATCTAATTCGGAATGGTGAAATTTTGATGTAATTCGGAATGATTGATTCTGAACTAATTCGGAATGGTTGAATCCTGATCTAGTTCGAAATAACTTCTTTCCACCTAGTTCGGAATACCCCCTTTGTCACTTAATTCGGAGTCGATATCTCACCTAGTTCGGAATACCCCTTATTCCCACCTAATTCGGAATGGAGATCACTAACCTTGTTCGAAATAACACCTTCTCACCTAATTCGGAATATGTGACTTTCCCACCTAGTTCGGAATGTCTAACTTTCTCACCTAGTTCGGAATAAACCTAAACCCTAGCTTCCGGAGTTATAAAACTTCAAATTCCGAACTATGTAGCCAAAAACTCCAAAATGACGAATTTTTACCCAAAAATCAAGCCAAAAGTTCCAATTTTTTCGTGGAAATCACCAAAATGAGGAACACAAATTCCTACCACAACTTTGTAGGCAATTTGTATGAAGATTTTGAGCACAAAAACACAAAAATTTCTGATACGAAATGATTTTAATATGAAAATCACACGAAATCAAATATGATAACCACAAACTAAACACAAATCTACCCCATGGCGATGATACCAATTGTTTTCCCAAATAATATGATGATAGATTAAAGAAATGAGATGGAAAAGATATGAATTTTAGAGAGAGAAAGTAGTGAGAGAAAGTAGAGAGAGAGATGATTAACTTGGTGAATATTAGATTAGAAGAATCAGAACTACAAATGATCACCCACCCTTCCTAACATCCTAGGAACGGCCTTATATAGCCGGGCTTACATGTAACCATAATGGGCTATATTGTTTGGGCCGGGCTTGTCTTTTGGGCTTTAAGTAGCTTAAATCCAAGCCCGTGAACCACGACTATTTAACTATCTATTACAACATTCTAATAAATATTACAATAGAAACCTATGACCGAACATTCTTGTTTGACTCAATATTTTGAGGCTAACACAATCCTTCATGCGATGGCCAGGAAGACCACACTTGTAGCATGCGTCGCTGTCTCAGCGACATGGTCCTGGGTGCCTACGGTGGCAGGTAGAGCAAAGAGGATGAGTATATCCTCCAGCAAGTGTCCTGACTGACTGAGAGCCTGATAAGAACAATATACATGAGACATGGTAAAATGTACAAGGACAATGCGGATAAATCGTAAGATGGAATACCAGTGATAGCTGGACGGTTAGGCTGTGAACCTCTGTTTCTGGTCCCTCCCGTTACCATGATTCCTGGTAGAAGATTCTCTGATGTGTCAGAATTTAGAATTATAACATGTAATTATAAGAAAGTGAGTAAGTATAAGGACCTGCTGATGTTGGAGTGTCCAGTGTTGTTACAGTAATTATCATTACCGCCACGCCTATCCGTAGCAGAACGGTCGTGAGTCTGACCGTTTCCCTTGGGTTGAGTAGGCTGTTGTTGAGTAGCCGACTGAGACCGGTCCCCAGTCTTCTGCCTGGAAGATACAGTTTAAAGAGATGAAATTTTGACATATACTAAAAGAATACGGATTGGTCACCGTTGAATACGAATGTTTACCTCTTATCGGGTCTCTCTGCTTCCCCGAACTCATCTCTTTCCTGCAGCATCTCCAGATTACGTGTTGCATCGGCCACTTGTGCTACTGTGTTGAACGTAGCACACACCAAGTTGTTTGCGACCGATGTACGAAGAGCCCACCTGAAGTGGTGTGCCTGCTCTTCAGGAGTACCTGCTGCTGCACCAGAAAAACCAACCAAGCGAAGAAAGTGTTGCATGAAATCGTTGCTATTCTCCCCAGCTCTCTGTCGGATTCCATGGTACTCTCTCTTCAGCTTGTCTTGCTCAGCCTTGGGAAAGAACTGTCCCATCACCAAATCCCTGAACTGAGCCCAAGTCAAACCAGCCACCCAATTGTCACCTCCCTCAGACTGCTTCAGTGCCATCCACCATGATAGCACATCACCTTCGAACCGGTAGCAGGCCAACCTCGACTTGAAGACAGGGTCACAACCCATAGCATCGAGGATCTTCTCAATGTGAGCCAACCAGCTTTCAGCTTCACTGGGGCTATCTGTTCTCTCGAAATCTCGAGGGCGGATCTTATTGAATCTCTCCAGCCATGTGACCAATGTTGCTGGAGGAGGAGGAGGAGGTACTGGGTGTTGCTGCTGGTTGTTGGCAGCCTGAACCTCAGCCCTGATTTCGTTCCTCAGCTGAGGAAGCATAGCTTGCATTGCAGCTTGGATTGATGCATTGAGTTGTTCTTGCTCGCGTGTGAGAACCATTTGACAGTATAACATAAAATACATGATTAAACTGATCAAAACATAAACTATATACATGAAGAAAAAAAATTATACCCTTAAATCATGAGAAAAAATTTATGCAAGAAAATTTATACATGAATGCATGATGCAGTTTTATGAAAACTTTTGTATGCGCGAGAGTGAACGCCTATGGTCAGTTCACTCAAAAGAAAAGACACGGCGAGGGGACGCCAATGGGTCGGTCCCAAATTTAAAAGTTTCGATAAAACACATGCGACTAAATAGGGCCAGTCCTGTACCAACCATTACTAGGTCATAAACCTGCGACAATGACATATATATGTATGCATGAAAATGATGAATGCATGAAAACCGATTGTCAGTTCTAGGAAGACCATAGTGACTACCCACTAATCACAGGTCGTGTTTTGAGAGCCTACAGGTCGAAGCCTTGGCTCTGATACCATAATTGTAACACCCCATTTTGATAAATGGAATGTCACGCGTGATTATGGCGTGTCATCAAAGCATACAAGGATAATGTATTAAACATCACATGACCATAAAGGAAATACCAGAAACAAACATCGGTATCCCAAAAGTAGAACTCATCACACACAAACATAAGTACTGTAAATGAAAAGGACTAAACAATGTCCATGGAAATGAGTATCAAATTATAAAGAAACGCATAAAGTAAAGAAGGCTAGGAAGCTTCCAATCCAAATGCACGTACGCTTAAAGTCTACGAGCGTCCCTGAGTACCTGTCGTTTTGGGAACATGAAAGGAAAATGGCTGAGCATAACGCTCAGTGCACGGATATACAAATAAAGCATGAATAATATAAGCATATAAGCATGAATCAGCGGAAAAGAATAAGTCCTGAATAACCTGGCATGTCTTATTAAAACTGGTTTTATAGTTTGAAAAGCCTTATGTTTATATTATAAAAACTGTTTAACATGTTTACCATTAGCCAATATA
Source organism: Glebionis coronaria (assembly GCA_025667525.1). NCBI lineage: Eukaryota > Viridiplantae > Streptophyta > Magnoliopsida > Asterales > Asteraceae > Glebionis > Glebionis coronaria. The sequence goes on from CM046878.1 coordinate 249,825,653, forward strand.
GGTCATGAATTATCAACGTGCATGAGCCTCGTCATGTAAATTAGAGAGGCTGCCTCTAATTTAATATACTGGTTTGGGTAGGAGGGATCAGCTCCTTGTGAAAGATGCAAGGCACACACCACATTCACCTGAATAATCTGCTGAAAACATGTAAACTAGGATGCACCCATACGCCCCACCTGATATTAATAATGTGGCCAAAAGCTGAAGGGGCGCCACGAGCTATTACTCCGTCGTGGTAGAGTCATAACACTGGTGCCTCCAGTGTTATGGTTATGGTACCTCCATAACTAGGTGAAACTGGTCATGCATGTATATGGCATTAGGTATCTAATTAAACATAAGCAATTCAAAAACATATAAAACATATACTGGGGAAAACAGTTGGCTGCATACGGGGAATCCTAATAAGGAAGAATGTCCATACTGAAAGGACGGAGAATCCGTACCTTGTGTCCAGTGAACAAAGAAGACGAACAGAAGAGAGTCCTACTTCGGTATCACTAATGCTACATAAATACATATGTAACACCTGGAAATTTTTCCTACTTTGTAAAATGACTATTTTACCCTTTGACTTTTTATTTAGTCAACTATGTGATTTAACTGTGTTGAAACCAGAAGGTTATCCCGCGTCTTCTGAAAAACTGTTTGCTGACGAGTAATGGCCTGACACTGTGCTCAGTCATTAATCTGAACATTTTCTATGAACCTGGCCAAAGTGCTGAGACGGTCAATGAATTGACGATAATCCATGAGATTATTCGTTATCTGTGAATTATGTGCTTAACTGTTTAGTTTTTAACAGCGTGATCGTATTTTCTTGAGCAGCGTATTTAAATATTTCTGTATATGTTTATATATGCATGTATTTCAGTATTTTTGCTATTTATAGTAATAAATCGTATTTACTGTGAATATTTAATTAACGTATCGCGTTTTCGTATTTTACGTCGTTTTTACGTTTAACCGTCGTTAACATGCATAAAATACTTTACCAATCGTAAAATGTCAGTTTTCGTCGAAAAATCGTAAATTTAATATATTTCGTCAAATTTTTAAGTTTTACGTATTTTTAAACATAACTGCATACTTTTCACTAATTACCTAAAACTAATTAACCTTTTTACCTTAAACCTTTTAACTAATTACCTTTGTAAAATTTTTGAAATATTTACCCCCCTTGGGACCCCTATATCCGGCCAAACCCCACATCACATGCAAACTTAACCCATTTTTTCCACACTTTGCTATTCTTGTGCATAATAAGCACACACACTCCTAAAAACCCTAAACCATCACATTCACCTCAATTATTCACTTCTCACAACACAAAATTCAAACACAATTCACTCTCTCTTTCTCTACAAACACACGGCACAAAACACACACATACAATCCTCCATTGTTGATTTTTGCAAGCTCCATTTCAAGAACATCTAGCCCAAAACAAATACACCCAAAGGTTTATAAACACATATAGAAGAACGGTTTTGATTGGTTTGTTGATTTGAGTAGTTTTCGGGTTGAAGTCGTAGATTGGGTTTTGTTGATTATTTGTTGATTAGAGCGTAGATCGTGTTACCGTGGTTACGTAGAATCGTTACACAAGGTTATTTCTTAAACCTTTTTCATCTTTTTATTTTTATGCATAATCTTTGAAGATTCATGCATATATGTTACTCATCATCTATTTTCTTGAAATAAAAATGGTAAAAACTATTTTAGTCATGATATATTTTTAGATCTATAAGTATTTTGAAGAAATCTTTTAAATCCATGTATGAAAAGGTTTTAATTAAAGGATTTATGAAATATATACATATATACTTTTGTGATTTATGAACTTGAAAATAAATCTTTGATTTTTATTGTGTTTATGAGTATTTGGAAGGAATTAGTGGTGTTATTACTAGTGGGTACGCTTAAAAATGGTCGAAAACGAGTTTTTGCGAAAAGTGTATAATCTGTCCGACTTTTGTAAGTGGCGTAGAGAGTCGTAAAAATTGTTTTGACACTACTTTACTACGAGATTATGAAAATATAAGTGAATACTTTCGTTTCGATATATTATGGGCAAAAAACGGAACTAAAATGAGTAAGTTGTGGTTGTTTAAACTACGTTGACGGAAAACTTTATTTTTGGAGAACAACACTATAAGTGGTTGCTGTCCAGATTTTTAAAGTGGTCGAAACGACATTTTCAAGATAAACGGAGTTGTTTTTAGTGTCGAAATGGTTACTAAATGGTATGTATGGATGTTGGACTTGTTTTGTAAAAGCGTGTTAGCTCGAAGAGCGAATAATTGTATTACTATTGAAAGTTTGAACGTTGGGAGTTGAAATGGTTGCGATTGTGAAAAATGAATGGTTGAATTGTTGGCGATTGATAAATTGTTGAAAATAGGGGTTTTAGGACGAGATTTGAGTATTTACTAAAAATGGCAAATTTTTATGTGACGCCGAAAGGCTGCCGAATTTTCGTTAGAATTTACGTAGAAAAATTTGTTAAGATAAATTTTGGTAAATTAAATTTTACGCCGAAAGGCTGACGAAATTTCGTCGAGTCAAAAATAAATATTTTTGCCTAAGTATATATATATTATAATGTTTATAACGATGTAACATTTACAAGTCACGATTTTGACAAAAAAATATATACTTGATCGATGAGTAACGTACGTGATGAACTATTGTGACTTATTTGCTAGCGCCTAAACTATAGTATTATATTTAGGTTGTTGCTAGAGTTGCTCGCTACTATTTGATCTTACTTGTGCGGTTTGAATCGTTGCTTGAGGTGAGTTTATAGATCCCTATTAAACTATTTTTGTATGTTTAATATTTTGGGATGTGATAAATGCTTTGATGACTTGCTTCTGGACGCAAGTAAAACTTGATTTCTGTGAACGTTTTGTGAACACTATTTATGAGATAGCTTAAGTTGCTTTAGCCATAGTCCCCACTATCGTGAATCGTTAGTTACTCTGCTGGAGTAAGCTCTTATGTTACGTATAGATCTATTGAGGGTTGACAACCTCCACTCGGGCATTCTGACGCCGGACGAGTGTGTACCATTTGTATGAACGGAGTCATCTTGGCTAGGTACTCCATTGGGGCAAAATTTATGTATACAATCTATTGTATGCACTGGATCACTAGTTTCGATGTCACGAGCTTAGCGCTATCATAAATATTGTGAACACCCAATTTATCCTACACTTGGCACTATATCTCCTATAGTTGCATGTGTACATGAAATGAAATATGAAATTGAATGACTATGAATTTTTTTACTTGAAACCTATATTCTCACCAACTTTATGTTGACCCAATTTAGCATTTATCTCAGGTAATTGATGATGTGTTGCATCTGCTGTATGAAGTACTTGGAGTCCGCATGCATTTCATGGCTATCTTCGGACATTTATTTACTTATGCTTTTGAACAATTATCTCGTTTGTGTTTAAAACTTTTACTTTCCGCTGCACTATCTTTTGAAACTGAGACCTTTTGTACTGTGATGCTTTTTATTTAAATTCAACGAGGTATTTTTATAAAACGTCTCATTTAGAGTCGTTCACTTGTACCTCGAACTATGATACAATGACGTAACAGCCCCCGAGCTTCACCGCTTCCGCATATCACATTTTGGGGTGTTACAGAATTGGTAATCAGAGCCTTGGTTATAGAGAACTAGGTTTGCATCTTAGGCCTAGACTATAACCGATGTGGCTACTTGTTACTCTGTATATATATGTGTACTACGTAATGTACTACGTAGGATAACACTATAAGTAATATGTAATATATATTATGTAATACGTGATATGTATTATATACATATGCATCTCGTTGATTTGCATACTTTAATTTCTATACATGATTATTTCATGCATACTCTACAACTGCTTAATACGCATTTTGGTTGTTGCAGGTTATGTCGTCATCTACTGTTTCTTACCAGCCCGACTCTGCCGAAGAAGAGTGGGAAGACGAGGTTGAGATGGTACCAGATCATGTTGAGCCGGAGAATGACCAAGAGGAGGCTGATCCTGAGGAGGAAGGTGCGGAGTATGACCATGACGAGGACCCGGAGGAGGATGATGAGGGTGAGCCTGATGTGTTGTCTGATACTTCTGATGTTGTTGATGGGATGCCACCTGTTGTGCATCGTACTTTGATCGAGCGGGTTAGTGGTAGTGAGGACGATGAGGATGATGAGGATGACGTGGATGGTATTGAGGTAGATCACGAGGGTGATGAGGATATGGATGGACATGAGGTAGGTCATGAGGATGATATGGATGGTGTTGAGGTAGATCATGAGGGTGATGATGATATGGATGGATATGAGGTAGATCGTGAGGATGATGAGGACATGGATGATGAGATTGAGAGTGATACTGACGTTAGGATGGTTGTGGTTAGTAGTGATAGCGAGGGTGCTGAGGCTGATGATGATATTAGGGTTGATTCTTTGACTGCTGTACCTGAGAGAGTTGAGCCTAGTAGGAGGAGTGAGATTAGGAAGACGTCCAACTTGAGGAAGAAGCCTACTGTTCCCTGTCAGCGATTTAGAGAGGAGAGGGAAGCTTTATGGGGTACGCCGCCAGCTGAGGTTTACACTGATTCCGATGATACTGTACCACCTGCTGATGGAGCTGGACCATCCGGTGTTAGATCTCGAGCTTTGTCCGATTCTGATTCACCATGCCCACGGAAGAGGATCCGTATGTCTGATTCACACACTACACCTGAGGCATCGCCTACTCATGAGATTCGAGCTGCTGCTGCTGTTTCTACACCACCTACTCATCATGTTGGAGAGCCCTCTAGACCTAGGTCATGTGTTGTTATGATAGGATGTGATAGGGATTCAGATGCTGTTCGTTTTCATCTACTTGAGGATGCGGTTTTTGGATTGTTAGAGGATAATGAGGATACCCGTGACTTGTTGGATACCACACTTGAGGAGGTTGCTAGGTTGAGGCGTGAGTTAGAGACAGTTCGTGGAGGAGACCGAGCTGCAGATGGAGACCCGAGGAGTGATTCACCGAGATGTGCTGAGTGTGATCGTCGTCGTCGCACTTAGAGATTCATCGTTATTGTGCTAAATTCTAGAGTAGATTGACATCTTTATCTTTTGGGTATTGTATCCACTAAACTAGAGTAGTACTCGGTTAGTTGGAGTAGACTAGATGTAATCGTACTCTTGTTTTATGACTATGTACTTGATATTTTGATTATGAATGAGAATTTAACTTTATGACCTTGACCAGTGATTATCCTTTTTATGTTCGTTGTACTGTTAAATTCTGCATTTTATTTTAGCATATGAAATATATAACGTGTATATTCATGCTTGAACCTTATTTTGCATTGTTGTCTTAACGCAGAGAAACAATGGTGAACACACGTAACGGAATGACTGACGCTCAATTGGAAGCACTGATTACGCAACGAGTGACTGCTGCACTGGCAAACGTTCAAGCTAACAACAACGTGAACGAAGCACCGCCGAACAATGTTGACAATCGACCGCCTAAGCCATGTACTTACAAGGACTTTAGGAGCTGTGACCCTTTGACTTTTAATGGTACTGAAGGAGCTGTCGGATTAGCTCGTTGGGTTGAAAAGATGGAAGTTGTGTTCCGTGTTAGTGGATGTGATGTTGAGAACCAAGTGACTTATTCTACTTGTACTTTAGCTGCTGGAGCGTTGACCTGGTGGAACACACATGTGCAGACGGCTGGAGCCGAGGAGGCGTATGGAATGAGTTGGGAGGAACTTAAGAAGTAGTTGACTAAGGAGTACTGTCCTCGTAATGAGATTCAGAAAATGGAAATCGAATTGTGGAACTTGACTGTGAAGAACAATGATATTGGGACGTACACTAGGAGGTTTCAAGAATTGTGTTTGCTATGTCCTGGAATGGTTCCGGATGAAGAAAAGAAGGTTGAGCGCTATATTTGGGGTTTACCTGGTAGAGTTCAAGGGAATGTGACATCGTCTGGACCGATAAAAGTTAGTGATGCTATAAGGATGGCTCACAGTCTGATGGACCAAGTTGTTCGAGCAAATGCTGGGTATGCCGCGGACAACAAGAGAAAGTGGGGTAATAACCAAAGGAAAAACCATGGGAACAATCCGAATAAGAGGCAAGACACTGTGAAAGCGTACACTGCTGGTACTGGGGAAAAGGGAGTGTACAATGGGACGTTACCTCTGTGCAATCGATGCAAGCGTCACCATAATGGACAATGCAATGTACAGTGTCACAACTGCAAGAAAACTGGACACATTGCTAGGGATTGTAAGTCACCACCCAACACGAAAGCCAACGTCACTTGCTTTGAATGTCAGCAGAAGGGACACTACAGCAATGAGTGCCCAAAGAAAAAGAACAATGACAAGGACCAAGGAAAGAATGCTAAAGCTGGGGAAGCTCGTGGAAGGGTCTATGTGATAGGAGGAGGAGAAGCGCAACAAAACCCCGACGTTGTGACGGGTACGTTTCTTCTCAATGGTCGTTATGCTTCTATATTATTTGATACTGGAGCCGATAGGAGTTTTGTGTCGACTGCTTTTAGTGTTTTACTTGATGTGACCCCTTCGCCCTTAGACACTAAGTACACTATTGAGTTAGCTAATGGGAAGTTGATAGAAGCCGAAACTATACTTCGTGGATGCACTTTAAATCTTCTAGGTCATCCTTTCGTAATAGACCTTATGCCTGTTGAGTTAGGGAGTTTTGACGTGATTGTCGGAATGGATTGGTTGTCGAGATATCGTGCTACGATTGTATGTGACGAGAAGATCGTTCGTTTACCATTTGGTGATGAAGTTTTGGAGGTACAAGGGGATACGAGTGACGGAAAAGGGAAGTCATGACTGAACATTATCTCGCGTGTCAAGGCTCAGAAGTTGTTATCAGAAGGTTGCCACGTATTTTTAGCCTGTGTTACTGAAAAGCAGACGGAAGAAAAACGGTTGGAAGATGTACCTATCGTACGGGATTTTCCGGAAGTCTTTCCTGAAGATTTGCCTGGATTACCGCCGGCTAGACAAGTTGAATTCCAGATCGATTTAATACCGGGAGCTGCACTTGTTGCTCGAGCGCCTTACCGTTTAGCACCGTCGGAATTGCAAGAACTAGCGACGCAACTACAAGAGTTGACTGATAAAGGATTCATAAGACCGAGTTCTTCACCCTGGGGAGCTCCAGTCTTATTTGTGAAAAAGAAGGATGGAAGTTTTCGGATGTGTATCGACTATCGTGAGTTGAACAAACTTACCATCAAGAACCGTTACCCGTTACCTAGGATCGATGATCTGTTTGATCAGTTGCAAGGATCGAGCGTTTACTCGAAGATTGACCTTAGGTCTGGTTATCACCAATTGAGAGTCCGTGAGGAAGATGTTGCAAAGACTGCTTTTAGGACTAGGTATGGACACTATGAGTTCCAAGTGATGCCGTTCGATTTGACAAACGCACCTGCTGTGTTTATGGACCTCATGAACCGGGTGTGTAAACCGTATTTGGACAAGTTTGTCATTGTGTTCATCGATGACATACTGATTTACTCAAGGAATGAGAAAGAACATGAGGAACATCTTAAGATAATATTAGAATTGCTTAAGAAGGAGGAATTGTACGCTAAGTTCTCGAAGTGTGATTTTTGGTTGCCAAGAGTACAACTTCTAGGACACGTTATAGATAGCAAGGGGATTCATGTTGATCCTGCTAAGATTGAATCAATTAGGGAGTGGACTGCTCCTACGACACCGACTGAAATTTGCCAATTCTTAGGACTCGCCGGATATTACCGAAGATTCATCGAGGGATTCTCGAAAATCGCGAAACCATTGACGAAGTTGACTCAAAAGAAGGTGAAATACGAATGGGGAGATAAGGAGGAATTAGCATTCCAAAAGTTGAAACAAATGTTGTGTAGTGCGCCTATTCTATCGTTACCAGAAGGATCGGAAGACTTTGTGGTCTACTGTGATGCATCAGCAAAAGAATTGGGAGCTGTGTTGATGCAGAGGAAGAAAGTTATCGCCTACGCGTCACGACAATTGAAAACGTATGAGAAAAACTATACTACGCACGAATTGGAGCTAGGAGCTGTGGTATTTGCCTTGAAATTGTGGAGACATTACTTGTATGGAACCAAGTGTGTCGTCTATACCGATCACAAGAGTTTACAACACATTCTTGATCAGAAGGAACTGAACATGAGACAACGTCGATGGATCGAGTTGCTCAGCGATTATGACTGTAAAATCCGTTACCACCCTGGGAAGGCCAATGTAGTGGCGGATGCGCTAAGTAGAAAGGAACAACTGGTGGCACGTAGAGTTAGATCGTTAGCTATGGTTATCAATCCGAACTTACCTGTGCAAATTCGTGAAGCACAAACTGAAGCTCTTAAGCCCGAACATGTTGAAGATGAGAAACTAGGAGGAATGGTCACAAAGAAATTGGAGACTAGCACTAATGGAACGCTATGTCTGAATGGTAGAAGTTGGTTACCACGGTTTGGAGGACTAAGAGACGTGATTATGCACGAGTCGCATAAATCTAAGTATTCGATTCACCCAGGATCTGACAAAATGTATCAGGATATGAAGAAGCTGTATTGGTGGCCAAATATGAAAGCTGAAATCGCTACTTACGTAGGGAAGTGCCTGACTTGCGCTAGAGTGAAAACAGAACACCAAAAACCATCTGGATTGTTGGTTCAACCTGTAATTCCTATGTGGAAATGGGAAAATATAACCATGGACTTCATAACTAAGCTGCCTAAAACGACAAACAGATACGACACAATTTGGGTAATTGTGGATCGACTTACGAAATCTGCACACTTTTTGGCTATGAAGGAAGATGATTCGATGGATAAGCTTACGAGACTTTATCTGAGGGAAATAGTCACAAAACATGGAATACCGATCTCGATAATTTCTGATAGAGATGGTAGATTTACTTCTGAATTCTGGAAATCACTTCAGAAAGCATTGGGTACGCAATTAGACATGAGTACTGCTTATCACCCGCAGATTGACGGACAGAGTGAGAGAACCATTCAAACGCTGGAGGACATGTTGCGTGCTTGTGTGCTTCACTTTGGAAAGCAATGGGACAGACATTTGCCTCTAGTAGAATTCTCTTACAACAATAGTTATCATACCAGTATTAAGGCTGCACCGTTTGAAGCGTTGTATGGTCGTAAATGTCGCTCGCCTGTATGTTGGAGTGAGGTTGGGGATAGTCAACTCACTGGCCCTGAACTCATCCGTGAAACGACTGAGAAGATTGTTCAAATCAAGAGCCGAATTCAAGCAGCCCGTGATCGTCAGAAGAGTTACGCTGACATTCGACGTAAGCCTCTCGAATTTCAAGTGGGAGACAAAGTGATGCTAAAAGTATCGCCTTGGAAAGGTGTGGTACGTTTTGGCAAGCGAGGAAAGCTGAACCCCCGTTATATTGGACCTTTCAAAATTCTAGCAAAGGTTGGAACTATAGCCTATCGTCTCGAATTACCGCAAGCGTTGAGCCGCGTGCACAGCACTTTTCATGTGTCGAACTTGAAGAAGTGCCTTTCTGATGAAACACTCGTTATACCATTGGAGGAACTCCGAATCGACGACAAGATGCAATTTGTCGAGGAACCTGTTGAAATCATGGACCGTGAGGTCAAACGATTGAAACAGAGTCGTATTCCTATCATCAAGGTGAGGTGGAATTCTAAACGTGGACCTGAATTCACTTGGGAGCGTGAGGATCAATTTCGCAAGAAATATCCGCAACTCTTTGACAATTCTAGAAACCGTGACACTCCTAAGCTTTGAGGACAAAGCTTCTCTATCAAGGGGATGATGTAACACCTGGAAATTTTCCCTACTTTGTAAAATGACTATTTTACCCTTTGACTTTTTATTTAGTCAACTATGTGATTTAACTGTGTGGAAACCTGGAGGTAATCCCGCGTCTTTTGAAAAACTGTTTGCTGACGAGTAATGGCCTGACACTGTGCTCAGTCATTAATCTGAACATTTTCTGTGAACCTGGCCAAAGTGCTGAGACGGTCAATGAATTGACGATAATCCATGAGATTATTCGTTATCTGTGAATTATGTACTTGACTGTTTAGTTTTTAACAGCGTGATCGTATTTTCTTGAGCAGCGTATTTAAATATTTCTGTATATGTTTATATATGCATGTATTTCAGTATTTTTGCTATTTATAGTAATAAATCGTATTTACTGTGAATATTTAATTAACGTATCGCGTTTTCGTATTTTATGTCGTTTTTACGTTTAACCGTCGTTAACATGCATAAAATACTTTACCAATCGTAAAATGTCAGTTTTCGTCGAAAAATCAAAAATTTAATATATTTCGTCAAATTTTTAAGTTTTACGTATTTTTAAACATAACTGCCTACTTTTCACTAATTACCTAAAACTAATTAACCTTTTTACCTTAAACCTTTTAACTAATTACCTTAGTAAAAATTTTGAAATATTTACCCCCTTTGGGACCCCTATATCCGACCAAACCCCACATCACATGCAAACTTAACCCATTTTTCCACACTTTGCTATTCTTGTGCATAATAAGCACACACACTCCTAAAAACCCTAAACCATCACATTCACCTCAATTATTCACTTCTCACAACATAAAATTCAAACACAATTCACTCTCTCTCTCTCTACAAACACACGGTACAAAACACACACATACAATCCTCCATTGTTGATTTTTGCAAGCTCCATTTCAAGAACATCTAGCCCAAAACAAATACACCCAAAGGTTTATAAACACATATAGAAGAATGGTTTTGATTGGTTTATTGATTTGGGTAGTTTTCGGGTTGAAGTCGTAGATTGGGTTTTGTTGATTATTTGTTGATTAGAGCGTAGATCGTGTTACCGTGGTTACGTAGAATCGTTACACAAGGTTATTTCTTAAACCTTTTTCATCTTTTCATTTTTATGCATAATCTTTGAAGATTCATGCATATATGTTACTCATCATCTATTTTCTTGAAATAAAAATGGTAAAAACTATTTTAGTCATGATATATTTTTAGATCTATAAGTATTTTGAAGAAATCTTTTAAATCCATGTATGAAAAGGTTTTAATTAAAGGATTTATGAAATATATACATATATACTTTTGTGATTTATGAACTTGAAAATATATCTTTGATTTTTATTGTGTTTATGAGTATTTGGAAGGAATTAGTAGTGTTATTACTAGTGGGTACGCTTAAAAATGGTCAAAAACGAGTTTTTGCGAAAAGTGTATAATCTGTCCGACTTTTGTAAATGGCATAGAGAGTCGTAAAAATTGTTTTGACACTAGTTTACTACGAGATTATGAAAATATAAGTGAATACCTTCGTTTCGATATATTATGGGCTAAAGACGGAACTAAAATGAGTAAGTTGTGGTTGTTTAAACTACGTTGACGGAAAACTTTATTTTTGGAGAACAACACTATAAGTGGTTGCTGTCCAGATTTTTAAAGTGGTCGAAACGACATTTTCAAGATAAACGGAGTTGTTTTTAGTGTCGAAATGGTTACTAAATGGTATGTATGGATGTTGGACTTGTTTTGTAAAAGCGTGTTAGCTCGAAGAGCGAATAATTGTATTACTATTGAAAGTTTGAACGTTGGGAGTTGAAATGGTTGCGATTGTGAAAAATGAATGGTTGAATTGTTGGCGATTGATAAATTGTTGAAAATAGGGGTTTTAAGACGAGATTTGAGTATTTACTAAAAATGGCAAATTTTTATGTGACGCCGAAAGGCTGCCGAATTTTCCTTAGAATTTACGTAGGAAAATTTGTTAAGATAAATTTTGGTAAATTAAAATTTACGCCGAAAGGCTGACGAAATTTCGTCGAGTCAAAAATAAATATTTTTGCCTAAGTATATATATATTATAATGTTTATAACGATGTAACATTTACAAGTCACGATTTTGACAACAAAATATATACTTGATCGATGAGTAACGTACGTGATGAACTATTGTGACTTATTTGCTAGCGCCTAAACTATAGTATTATATTTAGGTTGTTGCTAGAGTTGCTCGCTACTATTTGATCTTACTTGTGCGGTTTGAATCGTTGCTTGAGGTGAGTTTATAGATCCCTATTAAACTATTTTTGTATGTTTAATGTTTTGGGATGTGATAAATGCTTTGATGACTTGCTTCTGGACGCAAGTAAAACTTGATTTCTGTGAACGTTTTGTGAACACTATTTATGAGATAGCTTAAGTTGCTTTAGCCATAGTCCCCACTATCGTGAATCGTTAGTTACTCTGCTGGAGTAAGCTCTTATGTTACGGATAGATCTATTGAGGGTTGACAACCTCCACTCGGGCATTCTGACGCCGGACGAGTGTGTACCATTTGTATGAACGGAGTCATCTTGGCTAGGTACTCCATTGGGGCAAAATTTATGTATACAATCTATTGTATGCACTGGATCACTAGTTTCGATGTCACGAGCTTAGCGCTATCATAAATATTGTGAACACCCAATTTATCCTACACTTGGCACTATATCTCCTATAGTTGCATGTGTACATGAAATGAAATATGAAATTGAATGAATATGAATTTTTTTACTTGAAACCTATATTCTCACCAACTTTATGTTGACCCAATTTAGCATTTATCTCACGTAATTGATGATGTGTTGCATCTGCTGTATGAAGTACTTGGAGTCCGCATGCATTTCATGGCTATCTTCGGACATTTATTTACTTATGCTTTTGAACAATTATCTCGTTGGTGTTTAAAACTTTTACTTTCCGCTGCACTATCTTTTGAAACTGGGACCTTTTGTACTGTGATGCTTTTTTATTTAAATTCAACGAGGTATTTTTATAAAACGTCTCATTTAGAGTCGTTCTCTTGTACCTCGAACTATGATACAATGACGTAACAGCCCCCGAGCTTCACCGCTTCCGCATATCACATTTTGGGGTGTTACAACATACGTGTATAAGTATCTGATTACTGAGTACGTAACTAGTTTTATATCATGTCTTAGCTTGTTTTATATGTTCATGTCATGTTTTACTGATTTAAGCTTTATAATGCGTTTATCATGTATTCTGTCTATTCTGTTTAAGTATTTCTTGTATTATTATACTTGTTGTGTAATAATAAGTAACTTTCTAAAAATAGCAGGTTTCCTAAAATAGAAAGTTTCCAAAAATAGAAAGTTTCCAAAAATAGATTTACTGCTTAAAATAGATAAGTTTCTAAAAATAGAAAGTTTCCATAAATAGATTAGCTGCCTTAATTAAATAAGTTTCTAAAAATAGAAAGCTTCCATAAATAGAAATAAGCTGGATTATTAAGCTAATAATATAAGCTTAAGTGTTTACTGATTAATATTCTAAGTCATGTAATTAAATAGTATAGTTTATTAATTATTTCATGTAAATTAAATAAACTATAGGTTAAGGTATTTAATTAAATATAACATGATTTAATTAAATCAAAGGTAATAATACTTAGGTTAAAGCATGTATTATTATCTATTAATAATATAACCTAAGTCATGTAAATTAATTAATTATAAGTCATGATTTTAATAATTAATTAATTATATAGTCTAAATAAAATGGTAATTACTTAGGTTAAAATTCATGTATTAATAATAATATTAATAACCTAAGTCATGCATAAATTAAATTAATCATGTACATGTTTTAATTAATTTAATTTAATCTTGTTAAAATAATTAACCTTGTAAAATAATTAACATGCAAAAATAACCCATGAACCGAACCCGTGTTTTAACCTAAACATGTCGTGAACCGGACCGGTTTAACCCATGAGCCGGCCAACCAAACGCACCCTTAACAGTGGCAAACCGGCTTGGCCGGTTTCCACTTCTTGCGTATAAGGTGCCACCGGCTGAGCCGGTGGTTCCCTTGGTCTTGGCTAGCCGCTGCCATGCGGCGGTTTCCCCCTGCTTTCCTTAATTAGCCACCGGCCTAAGCCGGTGGTGGTCCTTGTTTCTGTCGTGACCCAACCGAACACCAAACATACCCACGACAAGGTCGGAGGTTCCCTTGCTCTTGCGGCCGAGACACACAACACACACCGAGACCTTGAGGTCTCGATTGGTGTGAAACAAAAGCAAGCCGAGACCTCTCTTTGGTCTCGGTTCCATGCGTCGGCCAAAACAAACACCCCTTAAACCCTAATTAATTTACCCCCATGATTTATTAACATGTATTTTACTTGTTTTAATATCACTCATGATTTCATGTGTTCTTGATTAAATAAATCATAAAGAAAAAGAGGTTAAGGATTTACCGATTACGTGAAACAAAGGAGAACGATAACACTAACACACTTGCAAGAAATCAACCACCAAAAATCAACCAACACACCCTTGTGTGTTCTATACCCGGCGGCCAAGAGAGAGAGAAAAAAGAGATTAGGGTTTTGTTTATTTTCTAATTTCTGTAATTATGAAAATAAGTTTTCCCTTTATTTCTTGTTTAGTAAAAATTGCATGGGCTTGGCCCTTTGTCTTGTGTCTAGCCGCGGGTAGGATGGGGCCCACATGGGTAACCCATAGGTTTCTCGTCTAATATTAAATGTGTTCTCGTGTTCGTGTTTACATGATTTAAATCGTTATCGTTCGTGTCTTATTATATATATTCATGATCGTAATAAATATACATAAATACGTAATACTAAGCTCGTGATTATTTACGTTCATGATTTCATGTTCGTATGTTCGTGATTATAATTATTATTGAAATAATTATCGTGTCTTAATACGTATTAAATCCTTATCGTGTTATCACACGTACGTAATACTTGTAAATCTTGTTCGTGAAACGTAAACATGCTATAAAAGGAAAATTCTAATCATGTACGTACGATCGTAAGGGTACTATTCATGGTAAAAGCATGCGGGTTTTACAAAACTAAAATCTGAATAAACCAATCCTAAAGACTATCAACTATCAGTAAAAGGAGTGTGCTCAGCAATTATCAAACCTTTTGTTGTTACCCACAAGTTTATAAATCACTTAACCAAACACCCTTTAAAAACCTGATGACAAAAATTAACAAAGACTTTCTACTTAAAACACATCCAAAGTGATTCTATATTACACTAACATGCATCTACCATCTAATTAAGCATAATCAAATCATTAACTAACATCTAAACAGATTTCTCAAAAAGCACAAAGTCAAAAATCTCATGAACCATGTTTTGCAAGTAAATTAGACTAAGGGAGTTCAAGCATACATGTTGATGCCCCAGCTTAAGTCTATGCTTGAGAAGCTTATGTTGAGACTCTTGTTGGCTGGTCTACAACAGACCAAAGAGAAACTATGTCTTCAACAAAGAAATGAAAGGAGTGTGGTTTAATAGTCTACAACAGACAAAACCAACACCACCTATTGATACCTGAAACAATGTAACAACAGCAATACAAGTATCACAGGCTTAACCACAAGCTTATTTGTTAGATAAGCTTGTGAAGAGATTATGCTACAGTAAGTCTACAAGTAAACAATAAACAGATTTTTGAAAAATCTTTGATAACACCAAACTTTGAAAAATGTCTAACTCTTGAAAACTTTAAAATGGTATCAAAAACAAAATTAACAAACCTTACACACCACTCCTTATACCTTGATTGTCAGTCAAGAGTATAACGCTACTGTATAAATTTTGGGTCCCAGAAACATGAACAAAATACTTGAACAATATTTTTGGTAAGATAAGAAAACTTTGATGAAATTTGAAACACAATACAAGAAACTTAAAATGCAGAAATGTAAATATGGAACTCAGAGATTGCAAGGACAAAATTCTTTACTTTAACTATTAAAAAACTTGGGTTTACAAAAAACTGGAACAAAGGAAAACCATCCACATGTCGGATTGGTTTTATACTAGAGCTAAGAGGATTCTAGAAATACAAGATAGTGAAACCCTAATCATACAATTTGTCTAAAAAGCTCTTGAGTGAAAATTCAAATTTTTGGTCAAAGGATGGAGTCTTGTGATGCTTTGTGGTTGCCAACTGGTAGTTTGTGATCATAGCCGTTTGTGAATACTTTGGGACCAAGAAACAAAGTTGGTCCATTGATTCTCTGAATTTTTTGGGGTTTGAGGAAAGGGACGGGGCAGGGGACCCCTTGGGAGGTCACATGGGTGTAGGTGAGGACAAAATGAGAGTGAGGTTGGGTTTAAGATTATGGTAATTAGGGATCTAGAAATAATTAGGGGAAAACCCTTTGTTTTTGAGTTGATTCGACCTGGGGAGTATTAGGGTTTATAGGATGGTTTTAATGCCGATTTGGGGGTGTAGATTGTGTTTGGCGCCAGTTATTATTATTATTATTAACTGATTTAAATCTTTGTTAAATAATAATAATAATGGTTTAGTGGAGGCTGAGTTGGAGGGGTGAGGTGGCTGGAGGTGTGACTTGGTGATGTGGGAGTGGTGGATGGAGTTAGTGGGGTGATGTGTCAATCTGTGAGTGGTGGTGGGAAGTTTTGTTGTCTGCCCCTTTTAGTCCCCAATGTTCCAACTTTTTATCAAATCAAGTTTTCAACAGTTTTCCACCCTTTCCTTTGCAAATAAGTATTGTCTAATTACAATATCAGTCCCTGTGTTTAGATATAACTTGAAAAAGGACTTATATTGCACATTGTGAATTCTTCAAGGGCCATTCTTGTAATGTCTTAATATTTGGGGACCCCAATGTAAATAATGATACATGAGGGGTATAAAGTGACAATTCTTCAAACTTGGAGGACCAATCTTGTCAAATCTTCAAACTTCAAGGACTTCAATGGAAAATCATGATTCGGGTCCGGTTCCTTGTGTGGCTTCGTTTCCCATGTTCGTTTTTTCTTGAATCTTGTAATCTTTTGTTGATTTCACGATATTCGTACCAAAATACACAATGAACAAACACAAGCATATTTTGGGGTATCTTATGATATTTTTAAGCGTTTAAGCCCGATTTGGACGATGAGGCTATGTATAATTGCAGTCTCATCACTCCCCCACACTAAACCATTGTCGTGTCCTCACGTAATGCTAGAACTAAGTATCGTAGCACTTCCAAAATTCATTTTTAGGTGACATTTATTGAAAACGTAAACTTTAAATAAACTACTACACGTGTTTTAGACATAATGTATTGTTTTCATCGCAAAATGGGGCGTTTAGGATCATAAAATAAGAACACGTGAATGCTTCGTTAGAAATAATTTTGTTGTCCTTGATTTTCACCCAATTCCATGCTAAGCGTGAAACAAGATCATTTTCATTATAAGTTAATAATGCTAACACTACTCATATGCTCTAGTCACGTACTTAGACTCCCTTATTCCTAAGGTGTATCTCTTATATTTTATTTTTGTCTTAATGATCACGAGGATACATCATTGACTTATGCGTGAATAGAGATTAAGTCCAAAAATAGAGTCTCAACATGTAACCAAAATCGTTGAATTAATAATTCACCCTGATAGACAACGATTTCAAAAATTAAGTCAACAAGAAGGATCGATAAACACGATTTTATAACGGTTTTGAACATGAGACTTATTACCAATTTGGAATTGGTTTACCGCCACCTTTTATTTAACCTCGCCATGAGGTGTTTATTATGGCTTTGGTCTTGCCCTTGTCTTTTATTTAACCTTGCCATGAGGTGTTTATTATGACTTGACGTATATCCTCACGCTAAAGTGAATTTTGGATCTTTAAGGCTTCAAGATTTAAGACATTCACTTTCAATTTTCGCATAGATTTTTCGGCCTTATGAGCTTCGAATTTTTGCTTGATTTAGGTGAAGAGGAACTTAAATTATTATTGGGGGAAGCCTTTGATTATTCGGGTTGCCAATACTTCAAAACCGTGACGCTGGCGATACCTTAATGTTTTCCCAATTTAATTACATGGAAGCTACTAAAACAAATTAGAAACCAACAATAGAGACTAAACCGCTAAATCAATATTTATTAACAATTTATTATTAAAAGCGTCGGGAGAATAAGCAAATAATTAGGACACATGAGTTTTTGAAAGAATACGAGTACTCTACGTTTAGCATAGTAACTTATAATTAACTCTATCATTTCTCGTCCTCAATTAAGAGACTTAGCTAATATAGTTAAGGAATTGAAGCTAAGTGCTCAACACACACGGTCGAGTCAAAAATTACTCTTATTCTCACCATCGGAAAACCTACATTCGTGTCTTAAACACTTATGAAAAACAAGAAATTTTTTAAAATTTGGCCATTTTTAGCCTTATTTTGCATAAAACGATAACAAAAAGATGAAAGTTGGATTGCGTGATGATGTAAGCAAGGTGAAGTATCTACTCACCCCCCCCCCCCCTCCCCCAATACTAAAACTAAACATTGTCCTCAATGTTTCGAGTCTAGGGGTGAAACACCCCCATACTAGAGACGAAAGTTGAATGCTTAATCTCGAGCATGGAAAGGGTAAAACGAATAACCTATAAGCCGTTTATGAATTATGCTAATAAGATAAACATCAGAACATAAAAGGATATCATCGGATATCTGAATCTCCAAAGGCAATGATCGAAGCTCGAGTGATACGTAAAACGAACACGAGAGGCTTCAATGATGATGATGAACCTAATAAATCACAATCACAAACAACCAAGGAACAAAGGTTGGAAGGGCACAAGTCCCCTCGTTACACTATTAGAAAGCAATAATATTTACAAGGATAAGCATGAGAATCCCCCATGAGGCACCTTGTTTTTATAACCGAGTCAAAAGCTCGACTTGAATCCACATAAATGTGATCATTTAGGGATTATCATGGTTTGGTCATTTTTGGTGGGGCTTACATGATAAACAATGCCCAAAAGCAACCGGTACTAAATACTAAGTCCTTTGATGAAGCAAAATACCGGGATCGAAGATGGCGTCCTCATTGTCATGGGATAAATGATACAACGCCACTTCAACATGTGCTAAAACCCCAAAGGGGTAGAAGAAAGGAGGTGAGAAATAGAAGGGTGGGACAATGGGTGGGGCAATACAATGAGCTAATCGAGGTAGGCTCACACCAAGCAAATAGATAAGATTTCCATTTATTGCATGATGGAAGACCGAGATTTCCCTTCACAAGCAATTATGGGATCGAATATCTCGTCCTCGGTGGAGAAATGTGAGGATACATAAGGGGCTTCCTCACACTAAATCCACACACACCGTCGTCAAAAGGAATAGACGAGGTTGTAGTACTCATAAAACGCGGTGATGACGGAGTTAGACTTGTAGAAAAATCTTTTAAATCAATTTTAAAATCTTTTCCTTTTTCATCGTTCAAAAACTCTTTATGAAAACCCGATTGAATTATGTCGAAAATATTTTGCGTTTCTAAGACGATGTTAGGCTCACTAAAAATTCTCACATTTAAGTCGCGGGTGGGGGTGGTGGATTGTATAAGTTCTCAAAACGTTTATCAACAAAGAACACCGCCACCTCAGGGTCAACATATTCGTCATCCTCATGAACGTCGATCTCTTCGATTTCTTCATCATAGATGGGCTTTTCAAACCAAGGTTTGTCATTCCCCTCATTGCGGATTTTAGAAACTCTCTCGAAGAGATCACGATCAAGCACAAAAGCATCATTCTTTTGTGGGGATCGTTGATAAGTTAGATCCTCATGAATGTGGTAAACGTCATTCTCATTTGAGGAGTGTTGATTAGGTAACTCCTCGAGAATGGGATTTTGGGTCACGTGAGTTGGTTCGTCATCAAAAATAAGACGTTCGAACTCATCAAGTTCATCCTCGATTTTGGAAAAATCAACCTCACTTGTAGGTGGAAGTGGAGGCAAAAGAGCTAGCTCTCGTTCGATAATTTCCTCAATCTCGGGATCAGACTCATAATCATCATACTTCCCATGTAAAGAGGTCTTTTTAGGAGAATCCTCAAAAATATCTTTCGGATTTTGAAGCATGTGATCAATCTCAGCAAAATCGCCATCGTCATCATCAAAGAAAGAGTCGATGTGAGCACTCACATCCATGGTCTTACAAGACCTAGGGCTATGCTTAGGTGACTTTTCAATAACGAGAGGATCGATGTCGATAAAACCTTTAGCCTCAATGGGTATTGGGCTAGGTAATGGAGGCACTTCAATGGATTTAAAAGTCGATGCCTCAAAGACGTGGTCCTTCGAAGGTGGTGAAGACGAGTCCATTTTGGTCATTGTCGTGATGGCACTAACGTCGCCCTTCGGAATTGGTTGTTCACTTGTTTCGCCGAATATATCCCAAAATAATTTTTCATCCATAAATCTATGAATACCCTTTTGAATTAAGTAAACGTATTCTTTATCGTTAAAATCGTCATCTTTAAGATCGTTCATTTTCATTCTTTCGAAACATGCATCAAGCCTCATATTTTCCGCTAGAATTAACATTTTGAAATCATTAGAATTTGAAACCTTGGTTTTATCGTGATCATTTGAAACTTGGGATCTATTCGCGACAAAATTCCATTTTCTCCTCCCCATATTTCAAAGTGAGTTTCCCACCGTGAAAGTCGATTACAGCTCGAGCCGTCGCTAAAAAGGGTCGACCTAAAATAATGAGACATTTAGGATCACACTCATAATCGTATATGACGAAGTCCGCGGGAAAAACAAACTTTCCAATTCTAACATAAACATCCTCGGCTATTCCAATTGGTTCTAAAGGTGTACAATTTGCTAGCTCGATTGTCATGTTCGTGGGGGTAAGTATAGGCAATCTCATCAATTTACAAAGAGAATGAGGCATGAGATTGATGCTAGCACCTAAATCGGCAAGGGTTAAACATCCCTCAATCTCGGAAAAATCACAAGGTAAAAGAAATTGGCCCAGATCCTCTTCCTTTCTCGACATATGCCTTTTGGGTTTTTTAAGAAGGATCGAACACAAGTTTCTTCAAGGGTCACATTGGTAAGGTCGATAAAGCTCTATTTTTTAACCGTGGTTGGAATTTGAGGTACACGAGGGTGTGCACTCTTTTTCTTGGTCGCCACGTTCACCCCATCGACTTTAGAACATGAAGGCGTCTTAGAAATCGAGGGTTGAGAAGAAGGAACAACTCTAAATCCATCAAGGTTTGGGGTAATCACACGACTTTTTCCATGAGACGAGGCGGCTTTGACGTGTTCCTTCGGATTTGGTACGGTGTCACTTGGTAACGAACTTGATGACGCACCCGAAGACTTGTTTATTATGGCCGAAAACATCTTTTTAATGTCAATTTGTCCTTGCTCAATCTTAGTGTTTTGATTTTTCAAAGTATTGGAAAAGTCGTTTTTCAAAGTACCAATTTGTCCCTCTAATCGCCTCATATTAGCCTCATTCGTTTTCATATATTCTTGAAAATTGTTTGATGAACTATTTTGATTAGAATTAATGATCCCTTGGTTTTGATTGTTTCTTTGAAAATTCCCTTGATTACCATTCGAAAAATTGTTTCCTTGATTAACGTTGTTTGAAAAATTCGAGTTTTCGTTATTATCTCGATTTTGCCAACTCAAATTACGACCTTGATTATAAACTCCTTGATTCGAAAAATTTCCTTGTTGATTATTTCCTTGAAAATTGTTACGGTTTCGAAAATTATTGCCTTGATTAAAATTTCCTTGTGATGGACCCGCGTTGTTTTGATTTTGAAAATTGTTGTTTAACGCGTTAACACTCTACGTTTGGCCATCCATAGCCGCACACTCGTAATAATTATGAGGTCTACCACACAACGTACACGATGCCTCAACCGTTTTCACCGTAGCGGGAGCGCCTTTCTTTTACATCTCAATGAGAAAAGACGTAAACACATTTGTCAACTTGTCGACTTTCGCATCAACCCTCTCAATATCGCGATTAGAATTACTAACATTGGCGACATTGGCAACACTCGGTGTGTTGCGGAGTTGGTAAACCTTGGATCGATTTTCGATAATCATTAAAGCGTCTTTCGGAGTTTTACACAAAAAGTTTCCATCGGCGGCGGAATTTAACGAATCTTGTTCTTGAAAACTAAGACCGTTATAAAACGTGTAGATTTGGTGCAACTCGGAAAATACATGGTGAGGACATTGCCTAAGAAATTCCTTAAAATGATCCCATGCGTCTCTAAACGATTCATTTGGTTTTTGTTCAAATCTTGTAATCTCGTTTTTGAAAAACGTTGTCTTAGACGGTGGGAAAAAATGATTAACGAACTTGGAAACGAGATCCTTCCACGTAATTATGGAATTAGGTGGCTCTTTCTCGTACCAATCCTTGGCGGCACCATCGAGCGAGTACGGAAAAAACATAAGCTTGACGACATCGGTGTCGACGTTCTTAAACTTGCTCGTGGCTAAAAGACGATCAAAATTCTGAATGTGATCGTGAGGATTATCCGCCTCACGACCTCGAAACTTCGTAGCTTGAATCAACGATAGCATTCCGCTCTTAATCTCAAAATTCTCCGCTTCGATAGCGGGAATTATGATCGCGTCTCCATAACCCTCGGTGGGCGCTTGGAGCAATTCCATCATCGAACGATTGTCGGCCGTCTCGTCGTTAGTTTCGATAACGATATTAGGAACGTCGTTTTCTAAATCACGTCTTCGTTGTTGATTCCTTCGATTTCGATTGCGTCGATTCGAAACGTCGCTAGAACTAGAATAATCCTTCGCTCGAGTACGCATGCACTAACGTAGAGAATGGGGGTAGCAAAGAAGATTCTTTTTAGGGTTTTTTGTTTTTTTCAATTTTTTTTGGTTTTTGCTTGTTTTTTTAATTTTTTTGGATTTTTTTGTGTATTACGTAGACTCAAATCTAAAAATCTCTCCTCGAATCAATTTCTCGATTAAAGGAGCCTCAAGGAATGAAAATGATCACGTGGTGTGAACGCCTTCGATGACTTTAGAACGTTGGTGGAACACCAAAACGTTTAAGAGGGTTTAATCTTGAAAAACAAGCAAATATAATATACGTAGATAATACTTTGGTTGGCAAACCCTCGATTAGCCCTTTTTTCTCAAAACACGCACAATCAAGCGGGAGAAACGAGGCGGCGCTAAGCACTTAAGAGTCTTTTTCCCTTAGGTCGTGAAATACAACCGCCTTATACCCACCTTATAGTTTGTGTTAATCAAAATTAAGCTTTTCGAAAGTATTTATATATTTTGCCTTTTTCTTTTTACTTTAGATTCGAATACAATAACGGAGTGATGAAATCCCAATTAAGGTTGCGTTTTCACGCTTTTGGAGATATTGTAAATTTATTGTGATACGTAAATACAATATATTAATAATATTCACAAGAAAAACGAAAACGAATAATAGGATATCTATAATACCTAATAAAATGAAATAATTTACAAATGCTTTAAGCATGCACAATTAAATTAGTTACCTAAAATAACCCATTTGTACATACACATTAAGCATGCACATTAAAATCGTCATCAAAACCTTTCCTTACTTAACCTCCTATTTTGCCAAACCCGGATGGGCTAAAGCCCAACAGTGAATTTGAAGATAAATATTATGCCATACCCGGATTTGATTTTTGTAAACTTCAAAAAACATTAATAGTTTCAAACGTATTTTTGTAAACTTTTTATAAACAAAATTGCGTTTCGTGAATTGCTTACATTATCTACACATTTATAAATTCCAAAAGTTCATAAACATTTTAAATAGAATATTTTTGTTATAAATTTTAAAAGTTCATAATGGATGGTAAGTACTGATTAAAAAAAAATTAAACCAAAATTTTTTTATTCTTTTACAAAAGCATAATAATTATTATAATGTGTTTCATATAAAATAGATTAAAAAAACGATGTTTTATAATTTTAAATGTTTAAATGTTATATATTTAGATGAATGAAAATTATCGTAAAAATCAAAAATAGTTTTAACTAAATTGAATATAATATTAAATATATATTTTTGAATAAAATATAAACTTAAAATTTGTAATTATAGGAAGTCATAATAATTTTTTAAATTAAATTTATAGTTTTGATTTAAATAAAAATAAAAACTATATACTTATAGAAAGTAATAATACTAATAAATATAATAATATATAATTATGGCAAGTAATAACAATTAATTAATCTTTTAATAAAAGATACTAATTTTGGAAAATCATAATTGAGAATGAAAACATTAAAAGGTACGTTTAATTTCAATTCATATCACAATACGCTCTAAAAATAACTCTCTTTTTCAATCTTCTTCTATTCGCTCCAATTAAAATCTATAAAAATATCAGTTTCAATTCTCCAATCGGTTGGTAATTTTATATGTTGTTTTTTAAGGTTTCGATTTAAAATATTTTATTTTAATTTGATTAATTTCAATTCAAAAAAGTGAATTTGTTTTTGTGATTTTGCATGTTAAAAGCAATCATCATCTAAACATTTGTAAGATTCTTCTCTATAATTTATTGATTCTATTGTGTGCATACTATATCCTCAACAAGAGTTAAAAGATAAAAGGAATTCATATGTTGGTCAATTGTGTGATATTTTGTAGGTACAATATGTTTGACGGAGATTAATCAGGTTATTCCATTAACAGTATCCTAACAAATCAAGATCCTGCCAATTCTTTCGATGTGCTCTCCGTATATTTGGTTCATGCGTTAACATCATCTTTAACATTTCTAACGACACTGGTGGTTTGACAAACTTCAAAATTGGTAATTACCGAGATTGTGACTATACTATTATGGGTTTCTATCTGAAACCCATACGGAGATTTTGACTATACTATTATGATGCTATGTAACGAAATTTCATGTTGATATGTAGGTTGCAATGTAACGAAACTATTTAAGGATATGTGGTTCCCAGATGTGTGTACTAAATGTGGAGGAAAATTGAGGGTACATATTTGTGAAATATGCAGGTTAGTGATTTTTATGAGTTTTCAAATTGATTATGATTTTCTATTTAAAATAGATTGTGAAAAATTGCCTACTAAAATGATATGTGATGCAGTAACATGGTACTAAATGATATGTGATGTTTATATATGAGATCATAGCATAATGATGATTCAGATATTTACTGTTGTGTGTTTTAATATTAGAAACTATACGTTCTTATGCAATTTGCTATGTCTATATTTTAGTTTTGGTGTCTTCTTTTAGCAACGAAGCAACTAAGAAACGAGGAACCTTAATGTCCATGATCATTTTTTTTCATTTAGAACAAATGTACAAAGATATAACTCATGATCCGGTTGCGTAGAGATTGTGACACGAATAAAGCACGTTGTTGAAGGTACTCTTATCTCATTTTGTTTTGTTGGATAAAGAACTGTTTCACAAGATTGAATTAAAAGTGTAGGCAACAAGGATTTTTTAATGTTTACCCGCGGCCTGCTGCAGGGTGTGGGACTTCCGCGTCCATATGCAACACCGGTCTTTATAGTGCATCTAGTGGGTCTCTTAATCTAAGCCTATCAGCGCTTGATTTACTTATGGACATTGATAAGGGAAGCTAAATTTCATTAGCAGCAGAAAAATGTGTTGCTATCTCAACCTGAGGTTTTGGATGTAACTGAATTTGGTAAATAAGGTGGTAGCATTGTCCCGGTTTGTTTGTCAGATGATGATTAGGTGGTAATTTGTACTATTGTGACTCATAATTGTATGTGAACCATGACCTTAACAAACTTCTCCTTAGAGAAAAGCTTACGTTGGCTAATTAACTACTAATGAAAAATCTTACATTAGTTAAGATGGTTTATAGCTCACATTGAATTTTTAGACTTATACCGAACTTTTTTTGAAACATTAAATGTCAGTTAAGATTCTTTATGAAATGATGGTTGGTTAGTAATTAATTAATTATAAGTACTTTCTAAAAAAGTAACCATAGGTAATCCACCTTCACTCTTCCTTTTACATGACATTTCTTTTCCTATATTGTATTACTTTGGATTAAGTATATTTATACTTCAATTTTGATGACTACAAATAATGTCATCTAAGTCATGTCTAATCTTGCAAACTTCTATAAACCATGAAGATAAAAGTTACTTATTTCATCCTTAGTAATGAGTCATAGAATTTTTGGATTTAAATGGATCGTAATTATTTATTGACTTTATATATTTTGTTTTAGTAATATTTGATTACACCATGGTGGTTAAGTGGAATTATGTTAATGCATCTATACCTACAATTTTATTCTTAATAAACAAAAACGACATTCAATTTCAATCTAAAATATGGTATGTGCAATTTTAAAATCCGAAGTTGCAGAAATTGGTTATTTACCACTTAGATGATGACTTCACGAATGGCATAACTAACACGGTTCCAAAGAAGTGTTACAAAAATATGTGATCACATGTAGGGGTGTTAATCAGATTGGGGTCGGATCAAACGGGTCGGGTCCAATTCGGGTAGAGGCTAAACAAAATATACCCGAACCTGACCCTACTTCAACTCAGGTTAGTCGGGTTCGTGTCAAAGGGGTCGGGTTCAAGTTGGGTTCGAGATTGTCTCATTTGTGAAACTAAGAAAACTCTATTTGAAAGTTGAAACTATATGGAAGATGCAACCTGCTGCAATTAGCTTCTCATATGATTATTTTTGAAACCATAACAAAAGTAAGAAAGTAGCACTGGAACTACTGATAGAACTTGCATAGTTGCAACATACATTGATCCATCATCCATATCAGTAGCCAACTAAAACCATTCATAATGCATATACCAAAATAACAAGGTAGTCAACAACCAACGAGTTATCTAGTATTAGCAAAATTACATTAGTAGCCTACTAAGACTTGCACAATATGTCTTCCTCACAAAATTACATGAGTATTGAACTACTGAGACTTGGTATTGTACTTTTAGTATATGATATTACTAAACCTAAGTCTGACAACACTACACCATAAATTGGAAATGGGGTGAATCCTAATCGTTTAACGTGGGCCTTTTTAAGTAAAAATACAAATTAACCAAACTAAATAAAATAGAAAATGGTCGGGTATAGTCGGGTTGACTCGAGCCAAATGGATCAAACATTTTAAACCTCATACCCGACCTTATTTCATATTCGGGTTAATTGGTTTGACCCGAGTTATAATTTGAACCCGAGTAATTTGACTCTATTATACTCGAGTCCGGGTCGGACCCGAAACGGATCAGGAATATTAACAACCCTACACAGGTGTGAGGTAATAAATACACATCCTGAATTATTTGATGGTGCTCCGTCTATTTTCAAAGTTACACACCAAATTGTATTATACTTTTTATTTCCCTCAAAGTAATATTGGAACCCGTTTACTTTTGAGGTTGTTTGTTATTTTATTTATACAGGTAACTAATTTCATAATGAAGAATTCCTAAAAGGTCCACATGATCAACTTCTAAAGGAAATAACACAATTTGCTTTTATTTATTTTTTCATTCAATTATTAATGTTCACGAAATGAGCAATGGCTCTTAACTTTAATCGCTCTTGCATACGACAATGTTGAAGACCAGAATGCATGAAATTCTATTATGCGATTGTTATAAATTTAAACGCTTATCAAATAATTCACGATCTTTTTAAATATTCTTTCATCTATTACCCGAACCCGTTTATATCGTTTTAGTATTATAATATGTTTGCTACATCTTACAAAAATCACTCAAAAGTGGGTTTGTACCTCCCACGTTCTGTTTTCAATCACGGTTAACTATATGTAGCGGTTTCAAGAGTGAAAAGTAAGAAAGGATCGAAGGTTGTTGTTTGTGATCCGGATAAGAACATATCTAAAACGACTACAAATGTGGATTACAAAGAAGTGCACACGGTCTATGAACAAGCTTATAATGGTATGTAGTATATTTTTTTAAAATATTTTTCCAAATATTTTGTAATCAAATTTAAATTATTGTTCACACTTTCTTTTTTAATACTTTTATGTCCAGTTTTTAAGTGTTTACGGGATGGGCATTGGCTACTCACTTTATTTGCTTTACACATACGTCATGGTTGATGACCACAATGCATAGAAGGCTATTTTTTTATGATTGTTACAAAGTTAAACACTTATCGAATACTTCATGTTTCTTATATTATTATTTTCATCTTTTACTCGAACTCATTTATTTTTATTTTATATTAACATCGGTTTGATATTTCTTACTAAAATCACTCAATAAGCTATACCCGACGTTAGACGGGTCTTTAAGCTAGTCTATAATATAGTAAAATGATTGTTGTATGTTTAATTAAGTATAACTAAACACAATTTATTTGGATATTCTATAATATATTAGAAAAATAACAAAAATGAGTATGTACGATATTTACGCTTTCCAAAAATAAAAAGCAAAAATGCACTACTCACACAAATATGATATGTATAATGGCACTAAAAACACCTCCCTGGAAGCGGCGCCAAAATGATAGTAGTAAAATATACTTCTTTTAGGATAAAGACGTATAATGGGCAAGTATTAATCGATACGGTTTAGGAAAACCGTAAAGGCGAAAAGTACAAGTTCATTCTCGAAGGAGGTGTATGTGTTATGTGCCAATTACATAAAAATCAAGTTTAGATTAGTGTCTTTTTTGGGTTTAGAGAGAGAAAATTAAAAGACGAGTTACACTACGACGTAAAACGTAAAAATGTAAACGTAAATACGTAAAACGTGACGAAATTAAAAATTAATGCTCAAAACAAATTAAAAATTAAAAATAAGGTTAAAATAATATAAATAAGAATAAAAATTCAATAAATAAATTTTAAAACCTTTTATTAATTAAATATTCAATTTTTAATGCTAATTAAAGCCCTAAAACTAAATATAAATAACAAAAAGCCCAAAATATTATTTTATCAAACAAATATCTTACTTATATTATTTAAACACTAAAAAGTAATTTTCCTAAATTTTGAAAACTATTTTTCTAATTTTTAAATGCTAAAAACACTTTTTAAACTAAAATAATCATAAAAAATAGTAAAATAATGAGAAGAATAAATTTTTGTTTTTGAAAAATCCTAAATTACTTATCTAAAGATGAGAAAAATGAAAAAGTTGGAAAAAATTGAATTTTCCCTAATAAGACAAAAACAGTTTGATTAAAAACTAATTAAAACTTTAAATAATTCTAAAAAATGATTAAATACTGGAACAAATGAAATTCTTTTTCTAAAAATCTTAAATATGTTACTTAAACTAGGAAGATTGAAAAAACTTGAAAACAGTACTTTTTACCACTAAACGACAAAAACAGAATTAAATAAAACCAATTAAAATTTAAAATAATGCTAAAAATAACAAACTAATCAGAAAAATAAAATTAACTTTTCTAAAAATATTAAAATAAATAAACTAACAAAAAAATTGAAAAAACAAGCAAAAGCTAAATTTAACTCACTAAAGACAAAAAATGGAAATCTGATAGTGACAAGCTGTGGGGTTTTGTCTTTTACCCCAGCAGTGGGAAACTTAGGCTTGTCAGTGGGAACTTTTTCCCACTGATGGACCTCAGAAACCAAAGATGGACGATTTTAGAGCTGATTTGTTGGTGTTATTGGACAAACAAGGGACCCTCACACTCAGTGGAGTGTGGGGAGTCAATATATAGCAAAAAACTCGCAAGTACAAGCAACCAATTAGCCACAATCATAGCATACAGTCTTTGGTATAACAGAAAAGTGGTCTGGTAGTACTTTGTTGACATAGTTGGTCTCTGAGTGAACTTTGAGCCAATGAAACCAACACCCTAGCATACCATAAGCAAAACTGAAAGCACATAACCCTAGTCTAACCTTAACCTAACTGGTGATTAAATTTTATAACCTAAAAATACTAAAACACCCTTGTTTTGCAGATTTTTAGAAAAACTAGTGAAAGTGAAAGAAACTAAAATCTGAATAAACCAATCCTAAAGACTATCAACTATCAGTAAAAGGAGTATGCTCAGCATATCTCAAACCTTATGTTGTCACCCACAAGTTTATAAATCACTTAACCAAACACCCTTTAAAAACCTGATGACAAAAATTAACAAAGACTTTCTACTTAAAACACATCCAAAGTGATTCTATATTACACTAACATGCATCTACCATCTAAATAAGCATAATCAAATCATTAACTAGCATCTAAACAGATTTCTCAAAAAGCACAAAGTAAAAAATCTCATGAACCATGTTTTTCAAGAAAATTAGACTAAGGGAGTTCAAGCATACCTGCTGATGCCCCAGCTTAAGTCTATGCTTGAAAAGCTTATGTTGAGACTCTTGTTGGCTGGTCTACAACAGACGAAAGAGAAACTATGTCTTCAACAAAGAAATGAAAGGAGTGTGGTTTGGCAGTCTACAACAGACGAAACCAACACCACCTATTGATACCTGAAACAATGTAACAATAACAATACAAGTATCACACGTTAACCACAAGCTTATTTGTTAGATAAGCTTGTGGAGAGCTTATGCTATAGTAAGTCTACAAGTAAACAATAAACAAATTTTTGAAAAATCTTTGATAACACAAAACTTTCAAAAACGTCTAACTCTTGAAAACTTTAAAATGGTATCAAACACAAAATTAACAAACCTTATACACCACTCCTTATACCTTGATTGTCAGTCAAGAGTATAAGGCTGCTGTATAAAGTTTGGGTCCCAGAAACTTGAACAAAATACTTGAATAATATTTTTGGTAAGATAAGAAAAGTTTGATGAAATTTGAAACACAATACAAGAAACTTAAAATGCAGAAATGTAAATATGGAACTCAGAGATTGCAAGGCCAAAAATCTATACTTGAACTATTCAAAAACTTGGGTTTACAAAAATCTTGAACAAAGGAAAACCATCCACATGTCGGATTGGTTTTATACTAGAGCTAAGAGGATTCTAGAAATACAAGATAGTGAAACCCTAATCATACAATTTGTCTAAAAAGCCCTTGAGTGAAAATTCAAAACTTTGGTCAAAGGATGGAGTCTTGTGATGCTTTGTTGTTGCCAGTTGGTACTTTGTGATCATAGCCGTTTGTGAATACTTTGGGGCCAAGAAACAAAGTTGGTCCATTGATTCTCTGAATGTTTTGGGGTTTGTGGAAAGGGACGGGGCAGGGGACCCCTTGGGAGGTCACATGGGTGTAGGTGAGGAAAAAATGAGAGTGAGGTTGGGTTTAAGATTATGGTAATTAGGGATCTTAAAATAATTAGGGGAAAACAGTTTGTTTTTTAGTTGATTCGACCTGGGGAGTATTAGGGTTTATAGGATGGTTTTAATGCAGATTTGGGGGTGTATATTGTGTTTGGCGCCAGTTATTATTATTATTAACTGATTTAAATCTTTGTTAAATAATAATAATAATGGTTTAGTGAAGGCTAAGTTGGAGGGGTGAGGTGGCTGGAGGTGTGACGTGGTGATGTGGGAGTGGTGGATGGAGTTAGTCGGGTGATGTGTCAATCTGTGAGTGGTGGTGGGAAGTTTCGTTGTGTGCCCCTTTTAGTCCCCAATGTTCCAACTTTTTATCAAATCAAGTTTTCAACAGCTTTCCACCCTTTCCTTTGCAAATAAGTATTGTCTAATTACGATATCAGTCCTTGTGTTTAGATATAACTTGCAAAAGGACTTATATTGCACATTGTGAATATTTCAAGGGACATTCTTGTAATGTCTTGATACTCTAGGGACCCTAATGTAAATAATGATACATGAGGGGTATAAAGTGACAATTATTCAAACTTGGATGACCAATCTTGTCAAATCTTCAAACTTCAAGGACTTCAATGGAAAATCATGATTCGGGTCCGGTTCTTTGTGTGGCTTCGTTTCCCGTGTTCGTTTTTGCTTGAATCTTGTAATCTTTTGTTGATTTCACGATATCCGTACCTAAAATACACAATGAACAAACACAAGCATATTTTGGGGTATTTTATGATATTTTAAGCGTTTTAAGCTCGATTTGTACGACGAGACTATGTATAATTGCAGTCTCATCACTTGTTGAGACAGGCTTATAAACATTTTGCTTAAAAGGTTGTTTTGCAGGCACAAGAAAAATCTTAGCTGGTGGTGTCTCAACATTTGGTTTGGGTTCAGCCTTAGCTCCTCTAGAAGAGCTGCTGGGTTCGACTCCAGAGAGTTTAGGCAAAGATGGTAAAGGTATAGTGCTTTCAATTACATCTTCAGAGATAGGGACATTTGATAAGAGTGGGTCAGACATATGTATAGTCTCTGTAGATTTGAAAACAATCTCTTTGGGTTTTTTAAGGGCTTTGATTTTGTTTCTCTTAGCAGTTACAGCCCTAGTTATGTCAGCTGGAAGTTCATCATCAAGTAATTCATTAATAGTGAACCTACTACACAACCATTTTTCTATAACTTTGTGTAGTTCAACTACTTGATCATTTAAGGCACTGTTTCTTAAGGGTAGTTTATTAACCTCATTTTGAAGAGTTATCTTTTCAGAATTAACCTGTTTTAACGTTTCACATTCAGCCTTAGCAGTTAACAATTCATGTTTAACAAAGTGAAATTTATCAAGTAGGTTCTTTCTTTGTTCCTCAACAAAGTGTAAATCAACTATGGTATAATCAAGGACATGTTGACGTTCATCACTTTCAGACATATAGATAAGCCTGTGTAACCTTTTCATTGTGATGTCAACCCATTGTCTTGATCTAGCATCTCCTTTTCCAACAGCTGGTTCATCCTCAGCGATCGCCATAAATGCCCTGACCCTGGTAGTGTCCTCTTCATCAGATGTCAGCGGCTCATCATTCCAATCATAAGCTTCAACTACCAACCCTTTCTCTGTCTTTTTATCACCCCCTTTCTTCTTAGACAGAGCTTCTAGCTTCAAATTCATATGTTCCAACTCGGCCTTTAGTGCCTTATATTTGTTTTTGTAATCCTTTTTCTCATTATCAGAGGAATTGGATTGGTGAGATGAGTTGTTTTGTTGTGATTTGAACTTGTAAGGTGTTTTCCACAGGCAAAGCAAGTCTCTTTTGATTTGTCAGATTGTTTACTAGCTGATCCTACTCTCCATGACCTTTTGTAGAATCTTCTTTGATTAGCTAGTAAAGCTCTTTCATGAAACTCAACATTAAGGTCTGTCATGAATTCTTGGCTGCTACGAGTGTCTTCTACAACATCAGTGTCGTTGTCATGAGAATGTGAGGTAGAAATGTTTCTCCCTGAACTATAAATCTTTCATACTCAGATTTGTATATGGTGTCAATTAGCCCTTCTTCATAATTGTATTTTCCATATAGCTGAGCCAACGTGTCATTCTTGATAGAGTTGTTTGCTCTCTGAGTCTGATTCATACTCAGCCATTTTCTGGGAAGGCTGTTGACAAAAGTGGCGTTTACTTTAGCTTGTGCAATGGTGACTTCATTCATAGAAAGGTCGTTGAGAAGAATCTTTAGCCTTGTATAAGTCTGTTGTACCTTTTCACCTTCAAGTGCCTTGAAAGCATTAAACTGAAGCCTAAGTGCCTGAATCTTGGTTTCTCTGGTCTCAGAGGGTCCTTCGTGACCAAGGATAAGGACTGTCCACATTTGTTTGGTTGTTGGACATTGAATCACAGATTTCATGATGTGTTTTGGAAGACAGGATATAATAATGATTTTGAGACGTTTATCTTGGTTTGCCAATTTCCTATCAGTTGGCGTCCACTTCTTGAGGGGTTTAGGAAGAGGATTCTCATCAGTGGATGTAAGCGCCATGGAACATATGGTCCATATTCTAGAATTTCTAGAAGAAATGGCTCGAGTCCATCGAGATAGACAATGAATTGACTTTTCCAACTTGCAAAGTCATATTCATCAAATACTGGCACGTTTGTGACATGAGATCCTCCTCTTGAATCGAGAAGTTGAGGAAGATCATCTTCACTTTGAGTGGGGGTTATTCTTGGTGAAGTTGGAGGTGGTGGCGTGTTGTTCCCAGAAAGCGATGGTGGTGGTGGTGGTGTGGTGCTCGTTTCAGGCATGGTGGATCTTGATTATAAAACTTAGAACGATGTTTATGAAGGTTTTAATATCAAACACCGCTCTGATACCAATTGAAAGTCCCTAATCCTAGCTTGAAACAATTAAGAAAGATAAATAACACAAGTAAATACTTCTCAAACGTAAGACTTTATTATTGTATAACAAGTATTACAAGTGTTATGGATCACACAGTTTGATGACAAAGTGTTGTGTACACTTTGAACAAATAAAGCAAACTTAAGAACACAGGCACAGTTGATTGTTCAATAAGTTCTAAAGAGTTAATGTGTGAAATTTAACAAAGTGAACAACATTAACTCTAGGCTACATATCCCATTTATAGTGGTATGAGGTTGACTTTGATTGCTGGTTGATGGTGACTACACTAAATAGACAATGTCAGACATCTGTCACAAGATGCTCTTCTATTCTTGGTAGTCTGCCACAACGCTTTAGGAAAACAGAGCTGACACAGTTTCCCTTTTCTTCATACTTCGTACTTTAGGCTGCATTACTTCCCGCCTAAACACTTAGGTATGTCCAAAGTGTACTGAGTGTTAACAGGGTATTGCCACCCCTGTTAACACTCAACCACTCAGAGTCCCTGATACATCTTGGTTGTTATCCATCACAGCCAATGAGTATGTCTTCAAGTAATCTTAGACTTCCTTGTCAATGTCTCTGACATGGACTCCTCTGTGGTTGCTCACAGCGACTAAGATCGTTGTGAGTCTTATGAGACTTGCATGTTACCTTGACACAGGCAAGTTAATATCAAACAACTTAATTTACGTTTAAATATATGACTAAGGGAAATCTAACAAACTTAGATTCCCAACATTATCGGTTACCACTTCACTATATATTGTTGTTGTCCGAGTTTATCCATTTTCGTTTGGTTTTATTCGTTTTTCATCCTTTTAACTGTTTCTGCCCGTTTTTATCCGCCATCGTTTGTTTTTATTCATTTTCGCTCGTTTTTATACGTTTTCTATTGATGGTATCCGTTTTCGTCCGCTTTTATTCGTTTTCGTCCCTATTTTCCTGTTTTATCCGATCTCGGCCATTTTTATTATTTTTCGTCCGTTTTATCTGTTTCGTCAGTCTTACTCGTTTGAGCTAGTCTTATCCGTTTTTATACATTTAGTCTGTTTTCAATTTCATCCATCTTCGTTGTTTTAACCGCTTTCATTTGTTACATACGTTTTTATACTTTTTTATCCAATTTATCCGTTTTTAGACGTGATCGTATGTATTCATACAGTTTTGTATGTTTCTAACGTTTGGCATGAAAACGTATAATAACATGCAAAAATATGCAAAAACATGTAAAAACGTACGAAAGGTTTGAAAATAGAGGGTAAAAAATAGTACAAAGAGAAATTATTTTTAAAATGATTTGGATAATTTCACATGCCAAGTCAAATTGTGGATAAGATTTTGTAAATACTTTGTGGATATATAGGATTTCTCGATAGTAAAAGATGAGGCCTATAAAAAGAAAAAAATCAATAGATCTATTAGACACATTATCTTTTATTTTCACATAATAATCAAGTCTTTCCATTTTGTCTCTCTCAATATCTACCATGAACAACCCCATTACTACTTCCAAACTTACATAAACCTCGTTAATATCAAATACTATATACCAACCAAATCAATAAACCTAAAAAATCAAATATCCACGTAACGATGGTGAATCCGTGTAAGTGTGGTGGTTTTTGTTGGTTTTCCGACGACATAGGCACGTGACAAAAAAGATCTAGTTCCCACAACAGATCCGACGTGCTATGCGCGTTTTCCAACAACATATCTTTTTTTGTTAAAGTTTTTTGTTTCATTTTGACATCTTGTGTGATCTTTTTTGCTAGTTGATTGCTTTTGTGTTGGATAAATAGTAGTTATGTTATCAATTTGGTAGCTCAAACGCATTAAGTAGTTTCGTTTTTAGTTTGTTGACATCATTATTTGTATTCATCTTCCTTATTTTTCTTCTCTCCAAAACCGATTCACAATGTTAACTCGAAGCTAACTTAATCAACAACTAACATATTATTTTATAAATATAGCTAGCTTTCCATTATTATTGTCATGTAGATACAATGCCTTAAAATAATTTTGCACTCAAAACTATACTATATCTACACGCTCCTTATTTTCGATATTTTCTCACAACTCAGAAAACAAAATGACATATGCAAAACATATGGAAAAGAACCAGCGGTTATAGCTACTAAAGACAAACGTGATTAACTTGATCCTGTTATCACAAGGGCCAGTTGGTTCAATTATCGAGTGCATGTGCCTAGACCAGATGTAGATGGCAGGCGAAAGATTGTCAATTATCTTTTGAAAGACTATGAGGGATGAAGACAAAGAAGAGTGCGACATGGTAGTCATTAAAACTAGAGGCTTAGTATGGAAAAACATACATCACCAGTTTAGTTTCGAGATATGCTACCAAGAGAGAGGTGAGTTTGTATATTTAAGAAATTCACCAAACATATACACTAAAATACTGTGAAATTTTATGTCAACCATCTTCTAACAATATAACAAATTGGGGTAAAAAGTTTTTTTAAATGCTATTAATCTCACCATGTTTATTATAATCTCAACATTACAAGGAATAATTTTACTGAGACATTTAAATTGAGTATAATATTAAGTGTTTTATAGGCATTTTCACATATTTAGTTCTAACTTGAAGATCAATTGGTTGTTTGGATAAGTAGATAAATTCAAATCTTAAATTTGTGCTTTTATGTCAAAATACATATATAATACCGGAATCGTTAATTGGTTAAAAAGAATGGTTAATTGATTAAAATAATTGTTAATTGAATCTAAATAAATTGCTGAGTGAATCCAAATAACATAGAGTATGCATTGGACTTGAAACAATGTTGACATTTTTGTTTTTACATATTGTTCTAAGAAATACTTATGCGACTAAGGATAAATTACCAAATTATAAAACGCTGCAAAACATCTTAGAGGATTGTGGGTACTTGATTTGTTTTTAATTGAGATTTCTTATTTACATATAAGTGAGTCTCTTTATGATACTAAACCTACATACATATCAGTATATGTTAAACTCTGATATGGCAACTATGAAAAAATAACTTATGAAAACTAGAATTTCAAGCCTTAATTATATCTTAGCATTCCAACACTTGTTGGTTGCTAGAGTTAGGAATGACAAAATTGCATATTGCTATTCGAAAACTTAGGCTTTGTTCTGTGATTCAAACTCCATTGCTTCAAATTTAAAGTTTTGCATACTCGCCATAGACATCTCTCACCAAATCTTGAAATGCTCGTTGAACGTCTTCCTTAGTCACATAAATATTCCCTAGAACAATATATAAAAACAAAAATGATAACATTGTTTTAAGTCCAATGCATCCAATGTATGTTAGATTTACTGCCATTTGTTTCAGTCACTTAACCATTATTATATATGTATTTGAAAAATAAGCACAAATTTTATATTTGAATTTGTCTACTTATCTAAAAAACAAATTAATATACATATTAAAATTGTAATAATGTCTATAAAACATATTCAATACTATACTCAGTTTAAACATGTTAGTAAAATTATTCCTTGTAATGTTGAAATTATAATAAACATGATGAGATTAATAGTGTTGAACAAAATAAATATTACGTCAATTTGTTATTTTCTAAGAAGATGGTTGATATAAAATTTTATAGTATATTAATGTATATGTTGATGATGAATTTCTTCAATATACAATCTGACCTTTTTTGATAGCATATATGGAAACTAAAATGCATATATGCTCTATGTTTCCCCACACTAAGCCTTTAGTTTTAACGACTATCAGGTTGCACGGTTCTTTGTCTTCATCCTCATAAAGTCTTTTAAAAGGTGATTGACAATCTTTGGCCTGCCATCTCCATCTAGTCTCTGCACATGCATTTGATACTTGAACCAACCAACCATTATCATAACATGTGCAAGTTTATTACGTTTGTTTGCAATAGCTATAACCGCCACTTCTTTTCCATCTTTTTGCAATGTCCGTTTGTTTTTGGAGTTGTGGCATCAAAAAATATAAAAAATAAAGAACATGTGGATATAGTGTAATCTTGAGTGCAAAAATGTTTTAAGGCATTGTTTCTACAAGACAATAACAAAGGGAAGCTAAACTATATTTATAAATTAATACTTTAGTTGTTGGTTAAGTTAGTTTCGAGTTAACATTGTGATATCGAATTTGGAGAAAAGACTAAGAAGGAAGATGAATAATGAAGTCACGAAACTAAATATGAAACTTCTTAATGCCTTTGAGCTACCAAATTGATAACATGATTACTAGTTATCCGACACAAAAGCAATCAACTAGCAAAAAAATCACTCAAGATGTCAAAATGAAACAAAAAGCTTTAATAAAGTATTAATGAAAACATGGACAGTAACCCTCTAATAACTCCGACACAACACGAAAATCATCAGTGACGGAGAGTTGTAAACATGCTGGTTGGTCTAACCCATTTATTACATATGTCCGTGTTCGAATTGGGTTGCTAACCCACTTAGCCCAATCACAACCTGAATATGACCCATTTGACCGATATACAATACACGGGTTATGTGAGTTATAAACTGCTTACACATGTTTGGGTTAAGGGTTATGTTTTTCGTCAAGATTAGTCTAAACTAAATGGCTCGGGTTCAGGTTGGTTATCAAATCAACATATTTTTTTAGTTTACTTTGTAATCTAAATATCGATTTAACTATGTTCTCTTCATTTGAGATTTAAAGAACAAGCAAGCTTTTTCATAATTAGGAAAAACTTAATAGCTACATTACATTTGACAATCTACTTGTATAAATTTTTTGATAAGTATCACTTTCATGA
Source organism: Glebionis coronaria (assembly GCA_025667525.1). Taxonomy (NCBI): domain Eukaryota; kingdom Viridiplantae; phylum Streptophyta; class Magnoliopsida; order Asterales; family Asteraceae; genus Glebionis; species Glebionis coronaria. The sequence continues at coordinate 249,864,626 of CM046878.1, forward strand.
TTATACATAACAAGTTTCACATTATCAATTCAAATGTTTTCTATATGGACCTAAATGATCAATTCTTGCAATATTTACATCTTTGAGCTTGTAATTTTAGCAGATTGGACATGTGAGATTATTTGCATATGTTAGCTTATGCTTATGGCTTTTATGCATTTTCAGATAAGCATTTGTTAGTGTGCTTAATTTTATAGGCCAGTAAGACAATGAACATTTGGCAATCCAAACACTCTAGAAATACTTATTTTTATATAAAAAAACAATTGAAAACGTTAAAAAAAACATTACTTTATTTAAAAGTTTAAAAACAGAAAAAAGAGAGAAGTGCAAAAATCATCCCTGTGGTATGTCGATAAATCGAATTACATCCTTCGTTAACTTTTTGGACAACAGCCATCCCTCCGTTAGTGCGTTGGGCACAATACATCCCTCATGGACTAACGATGCAAATGTTTTCTCGTTAAAAATTAACAAAGTTTAAAAGAGAGGGTATTCTTGTCTTTTTCCTTTCCCATGGATGTATTGTGAACCTTATCATAAATAGTTTAAAAAAAAAATTATTTTCAGAAAAAATAAGTTTTATTTTCTCGAAAAAAAAATTATTTTCGAAAAAAAAAGTTTTATTTTCTAAAAATTAAGTTTTATTTTGGAAAAAAAGTTTTATTTTCGAAAAAATATGTTTTATTTTCGGAAACAAAGTTTTATTTTCCAAAATAAACTTTTTTTCGAAAATAAACTTTTTTCGAAAATAAACTTTTTTTTCAAAAATTAACCATTTTTTCGAAAATAAAACTTTTTTCCGAAAATAAAACATATTTTTTCGAAAATAAAACTTTTTTTTCGAAAATAAAACTTATTTTTTAGAAAATAAAACTTTTTTTTCCGAATTTTTTTTTTCGAAAATAATTTCTTTTTCGAGAAAATAAAACTTATTTTTTCTGAAAATAATTTTTTTTTTTCAAAAATAAATTTTTTTTTTGAAACTATTTATGATAAGGTTCACGATACATCCCTGAGAAAGGAAAAAGACAAAAATACATCTCTTTTAGATTTTGTTAATTTTTAACGAGAAAACATTTGCAACGTTAGTCCATGAGGGATGTATTGTGCCCCGCGTACTAACGGTAGGATGACTATTGTCTAAAAAATTAACGAAAGATGTAATTCGATTTTTCGACATACCAGGGATGATTGATGATTTTTGCACCAGAAAAAATTGAAGTTGACCATGTTAAGTTACCCAAAACATAGTTGCTGGAAAATAACATTACTGTAAATAGTAAATTATGAAAAAAATTTAAACCTTAGCCGGAGAATTTCCAAGTCCATCGTTACTATCAACAACAGACAGACCAATTCCCAGTCATCTCCGATCACCAAGTAAGCACCTTTCTGAATTTTAATTAAATCATTTAATCACAATTCAATTTAAACCCTAACTAACTTATTAATTCTTGTTAGAGTGTATTATAAGCTATAAGATGACCAAAAACATAATAACCACACCTCCTCCAATGGAACTCGATCTCGACTCATTCCTTCAATCCCACTCTTCCGACGAAGAAGACGAAGACGATGTCGAAAACGATCACATTCATCGCACCGCTCTCGACGAGCTTCTCCTCTCCAACTCCGACAACGATTCCTCCCCTTCCTCCTCTCCCCGATCATCTTCCTTCGCTGTAACTAGTCCCATAACTACTAGTACTAACTCAGCTGATACCAATTCTGTTAGACACAAGTTTAGTGGAGTAAGTTTAGGTGACAGTTTTAGACAATTGCCTCCTTTGTTTGGGTCCGTTAGGGCTAGTGCTAAGCCTGGGGCGGCCTTGGCTGCTGCTGCTGCCGCGTCTAGGTCTGTTCCTACTCCACATGCTGCGGCTATTAAGTTGAGGAGGGAGAAATCTAGTGCGGGAGGTTTGGAAACGAAAGTTAGTGTTGGTAGCGAGTTAAGTTGTGAGAGTGGGACGGGTTCGGAAATTAGTCATTCGGATAAGAAATTGGTTGAGGAAGTTGTTAAAGTCAATGATTTGGCAAGTGCGGATGTCGTTAAAGTGCCTCAAGTGGACGGATTTGAGGAAGAGGGTCCTAGTTCTGTTGCCGAGGCCGAGCTAGATATTGGTTCTTCTTTATGTGATGAGATTGTTAATAAGGATGGTAGCATGTTGGTTTTGGATGACGGTACTGATGAGGACGGTTATACGTTGCAATCTGTTGAGGAAGTGGTTGCTGTTTCCGATGAGCGGGTGGGTGGTGTAAAGGATGACGGGGAGGCGGTAAATGTATCATCGGAAAAAGATGCTTCTGAGAGTTTAGAACAAAATGAAAAAGATGCGGAATTTGGTAATGAAGTAGAAGGTAATGATGACGAGACGGTACCTCAAACTGATGTCTCTGTCGATACGAGTGAAAAAAAAGCTGAAAGGATACCAGAGAGACCGTCATTGAAGCCCCTTGAATTGGCGGAGGAGTTAGAAAAGAAGCATGCGTTTACGGGTTTGCATTGGGAAGAGGGTGCAGCTGCTCAACCAATGAAACTCGAAGGTGTTCACGGAGGGTCAACTGTGTTGGGTTACTTTAGTGTTAGTAGCGATAACGCCATCACGAAGTGTATTAATAATCCAAATGTTAAGCGAGACCATGGAACACCACAAGTCCTAGCAGTTCATCTTAATTACATTGCATTTGGAATGTCGAGAGGATTAATCGTTGTTTTTCACAGCAAATACTCCCCGCATTATCCTGATAACATGGATGCTCAGGTTCAATTTCCGCAACTTTTTTAAATAGAATTCTTCATATCCTTGACACTAATATATACTATATTTCAGCCGCTAATGCTCGGGTTGGTAACTGACAAGTCTTATGCCCCTGTCACATCCATGTCATTCAATCAGCAAGGCGACCTCCTATTTGCAGGATATGCTGACGGGCATTATAAAATTTGGGATGTGCAGAAGTCCTCTGCGGCAAAAGTTGTTACTGAACATAAAGCTCCAGTAGTGCACATGTTATATCTGGGGACGGAGTCTCAAGATACTCGTCATTTTAATGTAATTAGCGGTGATGGTATGGGAGTGGTGAAGTTGATTCGTTTTTCTACAAATCCTTCATTTTGGATGAGAGGGTACTCAACTTCCAAAACCTCGGTAATGCTCTAACTTCGCATAATTGTTTGAGGTGAATGAAAATATGTTAGTAACTGTTCAAGTGTGTACACCTGACCTTAATTAATGAAACACAGGTTCTTTCTAATGAAGCGAATAGAACTGTTATATGCGCCTCACCCCTACTGTCGGAGGAAAGATTTGGAAGCACCAACATTGGCACGGGTGTTGCAGGAGTCTTGATTTCGGCTGAAGAAGGTGTGGTCATATTTCTCACTCATCAATCTGCTCTAGTGGTATGGGATCGTTAGAGACTACATTTATACTATATATTATTGTAGTATTAGTACGATAAACGTCATTTTTCCAATATTATAGGCAAAAGTTAATGCTGAGAGCCCAGTCGTCTACGCTCAACTTCCTAGACCCGATGGAGTCCGGGAAGGTTCCATGCCATACACTGCTTGGAAATATATAGCTTACTCACGGGGTTCTGCTGCTGGTATGTTACATTTGGTTTTTTCTTTTTCTTTTTAGTAAACGAGGCATCCTCACGAAAGATTATTGAAAAGTTTAACGATTATATAACAGTTAGAGATCCAATGTTGGGAAAACCAAAACTTAAAGACCAAGAACGCACAACGTTAAACAAACATGGAAGAAACCATACCTTTTGACTTGACATTCATAGAATCTGACTACCTACGTTTGGGCAGTAGTGTTTAAACATTTAATTGTCGTGTTATACACCGATGATCTTGCTGATGACCATTCTCGCATGATTGACTCTGTAGCAGCAGTATATACCTTAAAAACTGTTAAAACAGTAACAGCCCTAGATACCATCCAAACCATATATGTGCAGACTCGATATCTAATCACGAGCCACATTGGAAACTGAATAGAAACTATATCATACCAGTAAAATCCTCTATTCTCATATAAGGTTGCTTGAAATAATGGTAACCATCTCCAACATAATAGCTAACATCTAATTGAAAATGGGAGTGCCATAGATTCCATAAAAAACAGAGTCTACTCTATAACAGCAAACATACACATACAGGTTCATAGCAGAACTTGAAATGAAGCAGTAACAGCAGACGTGTTTATCATAAAACATACACCTCTCTACAGATCTAAACTGAAGTGGACTGTGACAATTCACCTATCTTTGCAGGCCCATTGATGTGAACCAAAAAACCTGTGTTTCAGAAATTAAGTAATCACAGCAATATTACGAAGGGCACATAGAACACTCTATAGATGTGCTTCAGCTGATTAAAGGAAAATAATCAGATAAATAAGTGTTGGGAAACTTCTGATGATTCTAGTACTCCGTAATTATTAGATTATGTGACCAAGAATTAAAATTTTCAGACCAATTTTAATGATGTGAGTTAAGATTTACAATTAGTTTAGGAAAAAGTGGTAGTAAATAGGTAAGTTGTATTCTACTGCTATGTTAGAGCTAGTTTGAAAATGATTATTGCGAAGACCAGTTGTGCAAAGCACAATCCCAAACACTACCCATATCCCTTGCACCCGGGTATCACTTATAAATGCGGTTGAATAAAGTTACAAATCTTTTGTGTTAATATGAGTATTTCTTTCTCAGATAATGCACAGATAAAAGATTCTGAATCTGTGCCACTGCTTGCAATTGCATGGGATTGCACAGTACAGGTTGCGAAATTGGTTAAGTCAGAACTGCAAATATCTGCAAAATGGACCATCGACAATTCAGCAATAGGGGTTGCTTGGCTGGATGATCAGGTGATGGTCTTTGCTTGTTGCCTTTGCTTCTTTGGTAATTATTATGTGCCTTCTCTTGTCTTGAGAATATATAATATGTAACAGAAATCTTATGCTTGTTCAGATGTTAGTGGTGCTTACATCAGCTGGGAAGCTCTGTCTGTATGCAAATGACGGGAGTTTGATTCATGACACAAGTTTTGCTATAAATGGTGGCAGAGGAGATGATTTCATTGGATATCATAACCATTTCAATAATATATATGGGAACCCAGAAAAAGCCCATCACAATTGTATAGCTGTTAGGGGTGCTTCTCTGTATCTACTGGGACCCACACATCTTGTTGTGTCCCGCCTTCTGCCATGGAAGGAACGCATTGAAGTTTTGCGGAAAGGGGGTGACTGGATGGGTGCTTTCAACATGGCAATGATGCTTTATGATGGTCAAGCCCACAGTGTTTTTGACCTTCCTAGAGCATTGGTTGATGTGCATAAGACAATTATGCCTTACCTAGTGGAGTTGTTATTAGCGTATGTAGATGATGTCTTCTCTTATATATCAGTGGCATTAGGAAGTCAACTTGAAAGGGTGGATAACTTGAATGATTCAAGTGATAGTTATTCTGTGACTCCTCAGATTAAAGAGCAGTACACCCGTGTTGGTGGTGTTGCAGTTGAATTCAGCGTCCACATTAAAAGAACTGACATTCTCTTTGACGAAATTTTAGTCCGGTTTATGTCTGTTCAACAAAAAGGTAGTTCTTCATTGAATCGCTAAAACAATGTCTTTGTCCTAAAATTTGTAATTCTCATTATTTTGATTTGTTTTAGAGACGTTTTTGGAGCTTTTGGAGCCATATATATTGAAGGACATGCTTGGCTCATTACCACCTGAGGTAATTATTCTATATCTTTTGCATGCTGTTAAGTTTAGGAAATACATGAATGTTATTCCGGAAGACAACTTGAAGTCTTATACAACAATTTTTGCCTTTTATCTAAGATAATGCAAGCACTGGTCGAGCACTATAGCACTAAAGGTTGGCTGCAGCGTGTTGAACAATGTGTTCTCCACATGGATATTTCTTCCTTGGACTTCAATCAGGTATGTTTGTGAACACAGGTGAGTGGTCTGGGAGTCAGGGTCTTTTTGTGCCCCAACTGTAGTATCCTTTACCCCACTGAAATTTTACGAATAGTCAACCTTTATGAATTTCTATCATCACAGATTTTATGGTTAGAGTTAACTCTTACACTCAAATTTAGCAAAATCAGCTCTTTGTAGACCAGCAAAGGTAATATAATCACAACTGGTAGACCAAAAGATTCAGATTTCAGACATCTGATTTAGTCCGCAGAAACCCGGTAAATGCAGACATACAACACTTTCACCCCATGTGCACTTTAATCAGAACTATGAAGCACATATACATATCTTTTGTAATGAAGTGTGGAAGAAAAGGGAATACATGTATCTAACCACAGCTATAAATGTCATAATTACCTGTTAATTGCTTTTTTAATGATTATCAATTTCATGCTTGTATGGCAGGTGGTCAGGTTATGCCAGGAACATAATCTATACGGGGCCCTGATATATTTGTTCAATAGAGGTCTTGATGATTTCAGGACACCTTTAGAGGAGTTGCTGCGGGTTTTTAGAAACAACGATAGTGAGAGTGCTCCATCACTTGGGTATGCACTTTGATGCTGTATTGCTATATTTATTCTTGTAGTTTGATTTCCTTTTCAAATTAACATTGAGCAACAAATTTCATATCTTTGCTGTCGCGGGCTTTCTTTTCCATCTTATGATATTTTATCCCAGTGTTTCTTTTAACAGATACAGGATGCTTGTTTACTTGAAGTACTGCTTTTCAGGTCTTTCTTTTCCTCCAGGTATATCTTCTATTTTAACCAGTTATTATCCCCAAATAATTTTCAATAAGGCTTTAGATGATGTTGAAAATCTGGAAAACTTATTTATATGATGTTGTATTTTTTGTTTTAGAATAGTGGTGATTTAGGAAAGTGAGGAAAAATATGGAAAAGTACAAATTCCACTTTCCTATATTTTTTAAAATCATGTTTTAACTTAGAAAAGCAGATTTTCTATTTTCTGAAAAACATTTCTAGAAAAATTTGGATTTAAAGTTTGGAACATGTTTTCTATCTGTCCAGTGTTCTTAGAAAACTTTTCGGGAAAAAAGGAGCATTTTTCCGCACCTAAACAAGGTCTTACATTTGCTCGATTATCTTTTTTCTGAATACTTGTAATATATTTTCAGGCCATGGAGCTATTTCTCCTGCACGTTTACCATCTCTTAGAATGGAGCTTATAAGCTTCTTACTAGAGGATTCCAGTGCTCCTAGTTCGTGGGGGTTGAGAAACTTATCATCCACAGAAGCATATAGGAATTTATATCATCTTCTGGAGTTGGACACTGAAGCAACATTAGATGTTTTGAGATGTGCATTTATAGATGAAGTTCCAAAATCAGACCATTCTTTGCACGAATCCGCAGATGAAAGGGATTCTTCATCTCCAAGTAAAGATCTGGTCCAAAAGACTGTAGACGTTCTTGCTCTGATACCCGTAACTATTAGCATTCGGGCTATTGAACTTGACACAAGTTGGCCTTCACATGATGATATATGTCACATACTCGATTTTATATCTCATTTTGTTTCCTGGAAAGAGCTCAAAGTCTCGACGGAATTGTTAGGCCAGATATTTGAGTATTTAATTGTTGAGAGCAAAACTATGGAATCTTCTAAAAGAAGAGAGAAGGAGGTCCTTGCACTATTGGAAGTTGTCCCAGAGACAGATTGGGATGACAGATACTTGTTAGACGTGTGTGAGAAAGCTCACTTTTACCAGGTTTTAACCATTTTCTCTCATTCTATCTCTTCCTCTATGCATACTCACAATTTGTGATTGATTTATGTGTTTATGTATTCATTAGGTCTGTGGCTTCATTTATGACGGCAAACGTCAATACATAGATGCTCTTGATAGCTTCATGAAAGATGTTGATGAGCCTGTTTATGCTTTTGCCTATATCGATAATTTGTTAAGACGGCAGAGCGACAAGCCGGATTCTTTGGACGCTGCAGTCACTTCACGAATCCCAGATTTAGTTCACTTAAGCAGAGAAGGCACATTTTTTCTAGTTGTTGAACATTTTTTTCAAGAATTCGAACAGATCCTATCAGAGTTGAAGTCTAACCCGAAGAGTCTTTTTCTCTATCTCAAGACGTTAATTGAAGCTCATTCAAAGGGTAACGTAAACTTCAATACATTAAAGAAAGAAGCTCTTTGTTTTCGTGGTAGAAGGGTGAAAAATCAGACTGACAGAGTACATGATTTGTTAGAAAGAATTTCTGAGTTCCCTAAGTTTTTGCGCGAGAATCCCGTTCATGTGACTGACGAAATGACTGAGCTTTATCTTGAGGTATTTGTTCACACATGCTATATCTGGGGATTTTTCCACTTGATTATCTTTCAAACGATCTTCAGTTTTTTATGTGTTTGTTATTTTTCTTCTGCAGTTGCTATGTCAGTATGAACCCAATTCTGTCCTTCATTTCCTTGAGACATGTGAAAGCTATAGGGTCGACCATTGTTTGCGCTTGTGCCAAGAACATGGAATAATAGATGCTGCTGCTTTCTTATTGGAAAGGGTTGGAGATGTTGGAAGTGCTCTTTCATTCACACTTTCTGATTTGGCAGATAGATTTAACAAGCTTGATGCTGTGGCTGAAAGCGTAGATGATTATGCTGGGGTAGATCATTTAAACGTAGTCATGAATACGAAGGAGGTCTATTGTTTCTTCCTTTTCTAATTGACATATTGTTCATATGGTCAATGGTAAAAACAATAAATATGGTCCTAATTGCAGGTAAACGACATACTATATATTGTGCATACGTGTGTTGGATTGTGCCAAAGGAACAGCTCTCGATTGGATCCCAATGAATCTGAAGCCCTCTGGTTTCAGTTTCTTGATAAGTAAGACCCCTCCCTCCCTCCCTCCTTCCCTCCACACACACCCACAACACAAGAAGAAACTTTTTTTTAACAGCATAAATTTTAATTAAAAAAAAAGATCTAGCAAGGAGCCAGAAAAATAAAGGATTACAATGTTTTAATACTATCTGAAACAAGGAGAAGAAACATTACTTCTCATCATGTGCACAATCTCTTTTTGTTCAGTAGCATTTGATTTGTTTGATTAGTGTATTCTTCAAACATGCCTGCTCTACAAGTTAAATGCCTTCACACATGGTGCTAATTTTCATAGTATTTGGTGCAGATTTTGTGAACCTTTAAAAATCGAGTCGGAGCTAAAGGACCAGAATGGGATTTCATCTAGATTTCAGGGTGGAAAGGCAATCAACACGAAATGGAAGATCAGAGGGTCTGATAGAATTGCTCAAGTCTTGAGAAAGTTATTCTCTATTTTCATTAAAGAGATCGTTGAGGGTATGATAGGGTATGTGCGGTTACCAACTGTCATGATGAAGCTCCTTTCGGATAATGGTAACCAAGAGTTTGGTGATTTTAAAGCTACAATACTGGGAATGCTTGGAACATATGATTTTGAGAAAAGAATATTGGTAAGTGTTGAATTAAGAACGAAATTCCAGAATTTTTTAAATTTATTGACTAATCTCCATTGTTATATCAGGACACTGCCAAATCTTTAATCGAGGATGATACATATTACACGATGAAATTACTCAAAAGAGGAGCTTCTCATGGGCATGGCCCGCGAAACCTTCTTTGTTGTATATGTAATTGTCTCCTTACCAAAGACACCTCTACCGGCGGTATACGAGTTTACAATTGTGGGCATACAAGCCATTTGCATTGCGAATCACCCACGAAGGAAACCAAAAGAAGGGGTTTATCTACAGGTTGTCCCATTTGTACGACAAAGAAGAAGGGTTCAAGGTCTAAAGGTAACTCGGCCTCTGTGGATAATGGGTTGGTAAGTAAGTCCTTACAGAAACACAAGTTACCGCAAGGAACAGGTGCTATTCATGTACACGAGAATGATGCACTTGATCGTCAACTATCAAGGGTGAGTTTTTTATTTTGTATGTTTGGCGTGATATTTTTTTGCTTTGTGATACTGACTAGAATAGATGTTACTGCAACAGTATGAAATATTGATCAACCTTGATAAAAACAAGAGAATCGTCCAAGTAGATAACATGCCACAGTTGAGGCTTGCGCCACCTACTGTCTATCATGAAAAGGTGAAGAAAGGAGTTGCTATGTTACGGGGAGAAAGTAGTAGTAATACCGGTGGTCTTGCTAAGATTGACAAAACTAAAACGGGAAATAAAATCAAAGATCTGAAAACGAAGGGATCAGCTGTTCGATTTCCCTTGAAATCAAACATATTTGGTAAGTTTTCTGCTGCCGGATGTTGCAGAACTGAATCTACATGAATTTGATTGTTAATATCTACTTCTATTGCAGGTAAGGAAAAGACCAGCAGAAGATGACATGGTATTAGTTGTTTTGCTTGTACGAGGGACTGGTCGGCTGTATGTATCTACGAGGTATTAGAAAATGTAGAGTTAATGGAGAAAGTATACACAACATTGAAAAGTATGGTTTTTTGAGTTTAATCGAAAAGGCGAATAATTGAGCAGTCTTGATTTAACTTTGTTGCTACTCATTAATCAGTAGATCTTCTGTTTTGAGTGTTTGAAAAAGTAGATTAGTTCTTAAAATGAGGTAAAATGACAAAAATGGACATTCATGTAAAAAATATTAAATACAATCAAAATAACCAATATAAATCTTTACCAAACTTGAAGCAAAGCTTTTATAAACATTGCAACCCTTCAAGCTATGTCAACCCAATATTAAGACAACCATTTTGAGCTTATGTGAAAAATGGAAGTGATTCATATGTATTGATCATACACCTTCCAGTTCTAAAATTTCGTCTATGGAATTAAGATGATGATATACTTGTAGAACCGATGCATGTATAAAAATTTTACCCACCTTCTCCCCTTCTTCTAAAGAAAAATTTGGACCTTTGCATACCACAGAATCGACTCTGGATGACTGGATCGTTTGAGTTCACACAACTACCGATAACAGAGATATACAACAAGCCTCAAGAGCTAGACTAGTGCATCAAGTTATGTCCAAAAAGCATATGGGTCATTATGAAACTTCACAAGTCATACTGCAAGGCAAGGGATGACAAAGCATGAGGTTCCTGACCATGCACCCTTAACCGATAAATGCATGTATGTGTTGGATTTCCATGATTAGACGTAAATTCTAGCCTGATTGCATTAATAATGCTTGAGACTCCCGTGTCCAACGCGTTAAAAGTCTGAACATTACTCTTTTCAAGATCATAGACAAACTCAGTCAGCAACTGCCTCTGCATTGTACCCTTGTTGCTTAACCACCCAAAGACCCTGCAATCCTTGGGAGCACTTGATCTATCAAATGCCACACTCTGTTCATGGTACAAAAGATCAGCATTTTTACAAAAATGTACATTGCTACACATATATATAGATAGAGATTAACAATAAGTGATGGCAAGATGGACTGGTCCGGAGAGTTGGATACTAGGTCAATAAGAATCATTTATAGTATAGATCGACCCGTTAACATCCTTTTGCATACTTTCTAAATTTTCATAAGTAACTAATGAATGAGTATAACCACAAAAAACGATATTATAAAGTGTGGCATTTGATAGATCAAGCGCTCAGAGGGATCACAGGGTCTTTGGGTAGTTATGCAACAAGGGTACAGTGCAATATAAAGCTAGAGGATGGAGATAATTGCCTAAAATCTGACAAGAATAAAATTTCTTCTAAGAAAGAGCAAAAGTCGAATAAGTGTAAATGGTACCAAAATCATTAAACACCAACTCGACCAAAGACAGCAGGTATATAAAGCAAGTACTTCATATAGAGTAATTAACAATAAAGTAATACAATCCTACATAGTGATGATCAGCGCCAAAACATCACTACATATGCACATATATAGATAGGGCAAAAGGAAAGCAGGGACAGAATGCAATAAAACATGTCAGTTCTTTCATACACAGATCGATAACTGAACTAAAACATTATGTTGTCCTCGGTCTGTTGACTCATACCCCTACAAATGCTTGTAGGATTGATTATAGAATATTTAGACATGCGGCAGATAAACCAACAGCTTTATATTTATATCAAAGAGCTATGTTTAGTTTGTTCAGTAATGGCCAAATCAAATGGCCTAACTGGAAACATATGGAAGCGATAATCAAGTGTTGTAAACCTATTACTGCCATATTCTAGGTAAATTTATGCAAGTTTCGATGTAAACATAAGAAATTAAATCCTTTTTATATTGTCTTCGTATCATATAGTGGAACTTAATGTGCCTAATATGCTACTAAAACATATACTTCAACATTTTATGCAGACTATAACTACAAGTCATCAACAACAACCACAAACAAAATTTTAGTACGCAAGTACTAAACATGTAAGAAAAACAAACCTTAGCAACATGTTCAAGAGTTATAGCATCCGGAATGATAGCAGTCCTAAGTTTAACTTGAACAAAACCATTGTCCCCTTTGAGAGGGAAACATTGACCAGGCTCACCAAAGCTCGGCTGCAACATCTTCACAGCGTTACTACTAACCCTATTCCCGTACAAAAAATGACCCATTCTGGAATTAGTATCTGAATGGTCAACCACCATAGCCCCAGCAGACTCTAGGGCATAGTCAACCCTACCAAGCCCATCAGCAGCATGTTTCTCAACAATTTTCTTAGCAAAAGCCTTAACTTGGTCTGACCTGAAATCCCCAAAATTATGAAACTCATTCTTGGACACCCATTGAGTCAAACACTTGTCCACCCTGTCAACTCTTCCATCCAATTCTGTTAACCGAGCCGAAAACTCGTCCGCGTTTTCAGAAACTTGATCATTTATTTGGGTATTTAAACTGTGGATTTGGTCTCGGATGTTTTGATCAACAGAATCAATCTTAAGCTGCATCATTTTAGTAGTGGTTTTCAAGAATGTATCCATGTGAGCAATTCGCATCTCGTAGTGATGAGAAGAAGATAGGAGAAGACCCATTCGATTAAAGGCTAATTTACGCAACATCTGAACAAAAAAAACCAACGCGAGTAAGAGAATAAAGTTGTTAAAGAAGACACTGAGAATTGTTTGCTTTCGTTTACGACGATGATGTTTCAGTTTAGGACGACAAGGATCAGACAACATTGGAGAAATTTTGTGAAATCAAATGTTTTGAGCGGTTATTTTACCCACTTTCAAACTTCTGATTTTCTAATCAGGTAACCGTCGCCCACAAGTCGTACAAGGATTCGGTACTAGGTTTATAAGGATTTGCTCAGCATATACATAACCAATCACAACTATTCATTTACAAAAAAAAATAAAAATAACTTTCAATCATTCTTTTCTAAAAAGTTAAATATTTTACAAATCGTTAATCGTTAATACTATCGCCATAAGAATTAAATCATTTTTTTTATCGAGGGTACATGTATATACTTTCGACGAATTTCTTTTGCCTGTGAAAATTATTTATGATTCATATCACGAATCATATATGATTTTATGAAATTATATATAACTGTATAATGATACATATATATGATTTTCTGAAATTATATATGATTTTGAAAATCATATATGATTCGTGATGATTTTTTCAAAAAAAGAAACGTTCGTCGAAATTTAATACATTTAATTCTCGTTGCAATGATGTATTTTATGTCATTTGACGATTTACCGTTTATAAAATATTTAACTTTAAAAAAAAGTAGAAATAATTTCTTTTTAATGAACAAATATGATCGATTTATTAGGTTTACCTTGATTTCAATATACCCAAATCAATATACGCAAAGATGGCTCGTGTTATTACCTAATTGGCTATTTTTTTTATTTTCCTTTTATTAATCGCTCTCATTCGCTTAGCTAGAAACACATACATAATTATCGATAACTTGTGTATGGAACTAGATTATCTACTTATTTTATTTTCAAAATGAAGATAAGTTAAACTGAGTGTTTAGATAATAAAAGGAAAAAAAATGATTATTTGCGTTTAAAAGCTTTCAAAATGAAGTTTTGAAAAAATAAATGAGGAGTTACCTATTTCATTTTCAAAATGAAGAAAAGTTAAAATGAGTGTATTTTATTCATTTTACTTATCAAATAAACAAATAATCTGATTTTCAAACAATAAAAAACTGATAATCTGATTATTGCCGATTTCAAATAACATAATCAAAACCAAACAATATTTCTAAAAACCATGTTTTCTAATTATTGATTATTTAATTATTTATTTTTAAAACAAATAATATATTTTCAATAAGTAAATCTCAAACACCCTTAACATCAATACAAAAGTGAAACCAGTTGAAGCATGAGCAAGTTGACAATTAACTTTATCGTTTGATCCCTAAAATTATCAATTGCTTAGAACCTAATTCAAAAAGCATAAACGCTATGAACCATTTAATATATTTTTGTTGGGGTAGTGTTATATAATTTGATCGAAATGATGCAAGTCTAGCAATCACGTTTCCAGCCAGTAACACCCTCTACTCAATTTTCAAAACTGCATTTTAACCATTTGAGACGTAAAAAAGCAATGTTTTTTTTCTTTTGCTACATAGTTCATAGTGATTATCTGCATTTTAGAATCGTGAAAAATAGATAATAAATAAAATATAACATTACAACAAAGAAGCAAAACTATATAATGAATAAAAATGCTAATTTCTGTTACAAATCTTTTTTATTAATCTTTTTACACACTACGCCTCCGGTAACCTCAATCAATATACAACTCTGGTAATTTGAATTTTATTTGTCTCCAATCATTAAATAACGGTTGATTCATAATTGTGAGAACATGCTGGTATTATCTTTCTTTCGATTTATATGGTGATTGGGCTTAGGCTTTCGATCTCTGATTGATCCCTAATCTTGATATGATCATATAGATCTTACAGGGATGATCCTTATTTTTTTTTACCTTAAATTAATCTTTATTTGATTCAACAAGATTTAGGATCCTCGTTTTCTCCTTTTGGTAATTTCATTCCTATTAGTCTCCAATCATTAAATAACGGCCGATTCATAGTCGTGAGAATCATGCTGGTTTTATCTTTCGTTCGATTTATATTGTGATTGGGTTTAGGCTTTCGATCTATGATTGATCCCTAATCTTGATATGATCTTATAGATCCCGTGGGGGTGATCCATGTTTTGTTTCTTACCTTAAATTAATCTTTATTTGATTCAACAAGATTTAGGATTCTCGTTTTTCCTTTTATTTTTTACTTCGATTTCCTTTATTGATATCCCTTCAATCCAAATACTTGTTTAATTTCATGGCGGGTAATCGTAGCAATGCAGATCATGTTCGATCGATTTCCAAATCCCTCTTTGTCACCAATTTTCCTGTCTCTACCACTTCTAAGGATCTGTGGAAGTCGTGTCAAGCATATGAGACGGTTGTGGATGTCTTTATACCTACTGTAATTCTAAAGCTGGTAAAAAATTCGCCTTCATTCGATTTATTAAAGTTCATGATGTAGATAAACTTGTAGGGAATCTATGCACTATTTGGATCGTTCGTTTTCATCTACATGTTAATGTAGCTCGTTTTGAGCGACCCGTGGTAAATTCTTTGAGACCCCATTTTAAGACTATAGGGGTAGCTCATACCACATCTTCTTTTGTCTCGGTTGTGAAAAGAGTATCGGGTACACCTTCTTAGTTTAACACATCACCTGTTATGGTCTTGGATGATTCGTGTTTGGTGTCAATAGAGCTTGATAACTTTGTGATGGGTGAGGTTTGTCAATTTTCTTCCATCAATAATCTATATATATTGTTATCAGGGGAAGGTTTCCATAATTTTCAGATTGGTTACTTGGGCGGTATCTAGGTTATGCTAAAATTTGAATCTGCTAAGGTTAAAGATAAACTATTGAAACATGTTGGAGTTGTGTCATGGTTTAATAACTTACGCACTGCACAACCTAGTTATATTGCCAATGATCGGATTGTTTGGGTCGACATTGAGGGAGTGCCTCTTCATTCTTGGTCTAACGCATCTTTTCATAAGATTGGGTCTTAATGGGGCGAAGTTATGGAAATAAAAGAAGGTAACGACAATTCTTTTGCACGAAAATGCCTTTGCATCAAGACACGTCAGTCGGATAATATTCTTGAAAGCATTATGATTATATTAAAATGGAAGGTATTCAAAGTCCGTGTTAAGGAACTTCTTGTTTGGACTCCGTCTTTTAAAGACACTCTAGCGGAGGAATTATGTTTAGAAGAAGAATTTGTGAAATGGATGATGATAATAATGCTAAAATTAGTATTAAGAACAATGAAGAGGACGAGAGTGACATCCAGACTGTTTCCGACACTTATTTTGGCGATAACTTAGATGAGAATGAGCATGAAATAGTCATGACTAGCTAGATAAAGATAACGCTAAGGAAACTTCTCATGATCCCTTTGACATTTATGATTTACTAGATAAGCACGTAAAAGATGCCGCTAAAGCCGACACTGGTTCAAGTCTACCGCACCCTCTGGATTTACACCATAAAATGACACAGGATCACAGGTTGGACAAAAGGTAAATGATGTATCTCCTTTGCAGTCTCACAGTAAGTCAGTCGAATGTAATTCACGTATTTTTTAAGAAGTGGAGAAATCTAGAGCATGTTTTTCATCAGGGGGTAAAATGAAGAGAAGTTCGCATAAGGAAGGAGGATCCATTATCAATTATTGAGGAAATGATTAAGGTTGGACAAGCCATGGGTTTAAATATGGAAGGGTGTACAAAGGATATGATGAATATCATTGGTTCACAAGGAGAACTGGATATTCTTCGAAGAATTTCTTGGCTTTAAATATTCAGGGCCTTGGATCAAAGGCCAAATAAGAGTGAATTCGGGAGTTAACATCTAAGCATAAAGTGAGTTTCTTGACTCTTCAAGAAGCTAAGAAAGAGAAAATTTCGACAGTGGAGGTCAAATATATATGGGGTTATTATATGTTTGAGTATATAGTTAGTGAAGCTCTTAGAAATTCAGATGATATATTATGTGCATAGGATCCTAATGTCTTCCAAAAAAAACATCACATACTTTCTGATAATTTTGTGGATTTGTTTGGAACTTGGATTCCTAAGAAGATTCAATTATTAATCATATCTGTTTATGCTCCTCAACCTTTTGCTTCCAAGTGATTATTGTGGAATTTTATTTCTTCTCTTATCTTACGATAGGACGGTGAAAGCATAATTATGGGCGTTTTGAATGAAGTTAGGTGTAAAGAGGAATGATGGGGGTCTACATTTTATGATCAGGGCGCAAATTCATTTAATTCATTTATTTTAAACTCTGGTTAAATGATACTATTCAATTAGAAGGATATTCTTTCACGGGGGCTCTCCTGTCGGCAACTAAGATGAGCAAATTAGATCGTTTTCTCGTGACAGATGGAATACTTTCTTCGTTCCTTCATCTTTCTGCAGTTTGTCTAGATAGACATCTCTTGGACCATCGTCCAATATTTTTTCGGGAGATTCTAGTTAATTTTGGGGCCACCCCATTCCGTATGTACCATTCTGAGTTTTCTTTAGCTGGGTTCGATCATATGATTACGTCTTCATGGAACTCGTTCATTCTTGATGATAGAAATGATATGATTCGTTTTAGGAAGAAACTCCAGCTTTTAAAAAGGAGATTCGTATTTGGGTGGCTGATCACAAAAAGAATCACACGAGAAGGATTAAAAATCTTAAGAATCAGGTTTGTGACATTGATATTCAGTTGGAAAAAGGTGGGGTTACATATACGATTTTATTAAACCGTATGGATTTGATGAAACAAATACATTATTTATCTTCAAAAGATCACAATGATTTCATTAAAAAAACTAAATCCCGATGGGCGGTTGAAGGAGATGAGAACTCTCAATTCTTTCATGGTATAATGAATAGGAAATGTGCCAATCTTTCTATTAAGGGTATTATGGTTCATGGAGAATAGGTGGACGAACCAAATCGTGTGAAAGATGAATTCCGTAACCACTTTGAGAACATATTTAAAGATCCCGGTTCTAGAAATGGTAAACTTAACTTTAGTTTTCCTAAACGGATTAGTATGGATCAGTTCGCTTATTTGGAGACTATGGTTTCAAATGACGAAATTCGCAAGGCTGTTTCGGAGCGTGGAGAGAATAAATCCCATGGACCGGATGGGTTTACGTTTGAATCATTTCGTAAATTTTGGACTATTGTTAGACTTGATTTTTGTTGTGCGGTCTAATGGTTTTCCAAACATGGTGATTTTGCATCAGGTTGTAACTCATCCTTTGTTACACTTATTCCGAAAGTTTTGGATACGAAATTGGTTAGTGATTTTAGACCTATTAGCCTCATAAGGAGTATCTACAAAGTGGTTAACAAAATCCACGCTTCTCGGCTGTCCAATGTCATCTCTGATCTCCTATCGAATGTATAGAATACTTTTCTTCCTAATCTTCAAATTCTCGGTGGTCCTTTCATTGTTAATGAGATCTTATCTCGGTGTAAAGTCAAAAAGCAGAAAGCTTTGATTTTTAAGGTCGATTTTGCCAAATCTTACGATTATATTCGTTAGGATTATTTGGACGGTGTTCTCAATGCTTTTGGTTTTGGAAGTATTTGGCGTTCTTAGATTCTTGCTAGCTTCAACTCGGGAAAGGCCTCCATTTTAGTGAACCGAAGTCCATCTTCTGAATTTCGTTTGCATCGTGGTTTGAAACAAAGAGACCCGTTGGAACCATTCCTATTCATTCTTATAATGGAATCTCTCCACTTATCTTTTTCTCGGGCTGTTGAAGCGGGTATAATTAATGGGTTCCGAATTGATAACTCTTTTATGATTTCTCATCTTTTTTACGCGGATGACGCGGTATTTATTGGAGAATGGTCTAATGGGAACTTAAAAGGTTTTTTGAACATCCTTAATTGTTTTTCTTTATTATCAGGGATGTCTATTAACCTCTAGAAAAGCCAAATTCTTGGTATGGGTATTTTCGAATCTGTTGTGAACATGGCTGCTGATGTGTCGTGGATAGTATAGTGATTTATTTGATATACGTTATAGGGTAAATTAGAAAATTACCTTTAGGAAAAAGTAATAGACTAATAATACCAATGACGAATTCAATTAAACACGTGAGTGAGTCGAGTTCGTTGTACACGAAGATCTTATGAATTTGAGACGTTTTGCTTTGATTTGGACAATTGATTTGAATTGTTTTTCGGTTTTTAAACTACAATTAAAATCTACCAATTTTAAGCTATTTAATATTATCCTAAAGTGCATGAATCGTAAACCCCGCTATTTTTAAATATAAAATAATTACTTACTTAAAAATTAACACTATAAAAATCTAATCTATTTAAAATTCTATAAAATAAATCTATTTAATTACTTTTAAACTATTCAAAGAAACTAATTAAACTTTTTAAAGTAAATTACTTTATTAAAAATTACTTTTAAACAAATCTATTTAAAAACTATTTTAAATAATCTAATAAATTTATTCTATTTAAAAACTATCTTTATTTAAATTTAATTTTATAAAAATCTAATTAATTAAAAATATACTAATTAAACTTTTTAAATAAAAACATTTTTTTTAATATTTATTTATCTTATTTATTATTTTTATTTAACGAAATCAGATTTTAATTAAACTTTAATCGAGAAATTTATTTAAAAATGAATTCAAAGTAAGTTAAACGTTACTTAAATGAAACTGCCAAATCCAAACTACTCTATATTAATTATATATCAGATACTAAAATCAAATGAGCAAATAGCTCAGATGGCTATCACTCTATACTTGTGACCAGGAGGTCACAGGTTCGATTCCCGTTAGGGACAACATTTTTGGAATATATTTCTTTTTGACAGATTATAAAAAGTTAAGTCTCAGGAAAGACTTTGTGAAGCTTTTTAGCTTAATCTGTGAGGACACAACTTATTTGGGCTTATCAGATAAGTAAATCTGATAAGCTAGAACTAAACAAACTCAATAAACAGTGAATCAAAATTATAAAAAGCAGATTAATCCCAAGTTTAACACAAAACATGAATAAACTCCAAGCAGTAAATGAATAAATCAACCAGCAACGAAATAGTTACCCAAAAGACCTCATTACATGACTGAAACCTAGCATAAATGATAACATTATATCTCCTAAAATCTAGTACTTAAAACAGATTCACAATCTCAAAACCAAAATAGCAGATATGTATTCCTTTCCATCAAATATAAGCAGACTTAACATTGACAACAGGTAAACATAAAGAAAGCAGTAACATGTAAAATCATTTACACTAAGCAGATTTAAGTCATTCCAATGAGATGATCAAACAGTAACGTGTATATCAGCTAAACAAGTTATTATCTCAGTTAAATCAATCCAAAACGACAAGAACAGATTTCTAATCAAAACCTTAACATCCCTAAAACTTATAAATTAAATCAGTAGACAACCAAACATTGTAAGTAAACACTCAATTCAACAAATCTCAAATCAACAACTTAAGCTGACTTATTAATTCTCATCTAAAGTTTAAGCAGATTAAACAACTTACCACAACTTAGCAAACTTTACAATTAAAATATATAAACAGTGAAAATTAAAGAGAATGAGCACCTATTTGCGATTTCCTTTGAGTAGTAGACCTGCGCTGAGCAGTCTATATGAACAGGACCACCACTAACATCAAACGAGCCACCATACGAATTAAACTCGAACAGAAACATTGATCCAACCGAGCAGATTTGTTATTTTCACTTATCCAGTAGGGATAAGTTTTATCCAAAATCTTACTTTAATTATTTGATAAAAGCTATTACATTAGCTTTATCAAAAAACTTTCCAAATTATAATATATATAAGAAATAGACAGTAAGAATAATTGTGAGAAATTAAACAATAATAAATTCCAGATCAATTTAAAACGAAACAAACTTTTATTAATTCATTGAAAGATTATTACAAAACTGTAAAAAGAAATACAATTAACCTACATCTGTTTTATCATTATAACAGTAAAGTAAGAAAAGGGACAAAAAATACAAGATAAATTGGGGGTTTATATAGCCTCCCCAGGCTGTTGATGAAGGGTATCTTCGAATATTCCATGGGATATTCCTCTCTGATTTCAGCCTTTGGATCTTTTCTTTCTCTTTCTTTCTTTGATCGGATGGTTGAGATGACTCAATCTAGCACATGGATTGCCAACGTGGCATCCGTGTGCTAGTTGTGTTTCTTTTAAGGCCTCTGATTGGTGGAATGTAGAAATTGAGGTGTCATCTCTAATAGAAAATCGTCACGTAGCATAGCCTCACCATTCCTTCTCTTCCTTAAACCATGGGGCTTTTATTCCCCTTGGTATGAATTAATTAAATAAATAAAAAGCCCTTTGTTAAACTGCCTTTTTATTGACCTAGGGTTTGAACACAATAACTTAAAGTTACTGGTTGAGATGGGGAAGATAATGGGGAAGGAGATGACGTTACATAGTAAGTAACGAATATTTTGTTTATTGTGTGAAAGAAAAACGTGTGAAGTAAATGGTGGGTGGACGGATTGATTATTTATTTATGTGTGAAAAGTCGTGTGACGTGTTTAAGTGGATGGAGTCAATAAATGAATGAGTGAAAATGGGAGAACGAGTTTATACATTCCACTTGAAACCCTAAAGCCCATTTATCTAATTGTTCCTTATCAATTTGGGCTTGGGCCATGTTTAATTTCCATCCGTGAATAATAACTTCCCAAATGGGCCTTGACTTGAATCAACATAACATTATTCAATTATGGGCTTTTAAGCCCATTTTCACAATGTGGGACCCACGTAGCTCATAAACTCGATAAATGATAAAATCCAATAAAGTCGAGCTCGATTTTGGCTTCTCCAATCTTTATCATCAAACTCGTGCCGGTTTTTACCGATTTTCGCGAACTTGGGTACCTACACACATGAAACAAGAAATATACAAACAAAAGGCATATTTGATACATTTAATGCAATATTACATTGTTTTAAGCTACTATTGATATGAGTAAATACACTCATATCAAATTCCCTCATGCTAAGCAATTACCGTGTCCTCATGCAATGATAGAATAAAACACTAACTACACCTTTATTCAACTTATGACATTTTATTTTGTAAAGACATAAAATAACTTTATGGATCATAAAAGCTCAAATAGATTCATCGTCCTCGACTTTTCACTTTTCCATGCCAAGTGCAAAAACAAGATCATTGTTATTATAAGTTGGTAGACTAACACGAACTCATGTAGGCCAATTATTCACTTAGACTCCCTTATTCCTAAGTGTATCTCTTATATTTTATTGTTGTCTTGAATGATCACGAGGATGCATTGTTGACTTATTTCGATAATTTATTAGGCCTAAAATAAAGTGAACGATTTAATCAATAGTTAGCTAAAGGACAAAATCTTTTAAAAATGCTTCTCGGGACCTCATAAAGTTCATATCTTGGCATAACTTGCTTCGCGATTTGAGACCTTTCTCGGACCGATATTTGGCAGCGACTTTATACTTCCAACCTTGAGAGACGTTCATGAAATAATGGTCTTCTCTTCATATAGGAATTTCTTCACTTGAAATTTTGAGAGATTCATACTTGGACCACGACTTCTTCATTTTTCTTCAATCTTTATTTGGGATTTTGATATACAACGATCCGCCTCCTTTTTGGACTTGGCTTCATTTATCCTCATACCTTATTATGGTCTTTTTGGATAGACTTCTCCATGACTTTTTGGGAGTATTTGCTTTACGGCGTGTGTCTCGATCCTTATTGATTTTTGATAAATGAATCTTCACATCACTTGAGATCTTTAGCAATAAAACATAGCCCTCATGTCTTGTTAGGACCTTTTTGGACTCGCCAATCTTCGCATCCCGCTTCAATAAGTTATGCCTTGGCTATGAACTCTAATCCATACCGAGCAACTTTTAAACGATTTTGGGCTAGAAGCTAAGTAACTTTTCAAATCGTTCAACCTTATTTATTGCAAATAATTTTATTAACAAGCGATGGGAGAATAGGTTCATAATTAACTCACATAAATTCCCGAAAGAATACCAAACTTATAATTGGCTCTATCATCTCTTGTTCTCCTTATTGTAAAATTTCAAGAATGTGAAATCAATGGATACTTAGCCTATTAAATCAAAGTTTTGGGTTTTCAAGTCATCTATAGGATCTTGCATCTTCTTATACTCTTGCAAGTTTTAGAATTTGCGTTTTAAAGTTCCCTTGATAGACGACTTTCTAGGATCAATTATAGGAGCTTGCGAAAACTTCTTGTTCTTAACTCGTATGAATTAAGACTTTCGCGTTTTAAAGCTCCCTATATAAAAGCCTAGCAAAACTTAATTCAAATACGTTAAGGAAAATCTAAGGTTAAAAACCGAGTCGAGTCAAAAACTATTCTTATTTTCACCAACGGAAAGCCTACATTTGTGTCAAAAGCACTTATTTTCTTTATTAAAACTTAAAAATAACACTAAAAAATTTAAAATTTTATTGAAAAATGAGAAAAACAACACGTTTAGACACGACAAGAGGAATTGCAAGCGATTATATCGATTGACTCCCCCATGCTAAAACCAAACATTGTCCTCAATGTTTCTTAACTCAAGAGTAACACCCCCTTGCTAAGGCACGAAGAGTCTAATGCAAAATCCTAGCATGGAAAGAGCACGCAAATCTATAAGCCGTTTATTAATTATGCCTCAAGATAAAACGTTAGTCGATAAAAATCAAGGGATAGAAAGTGTGCCCCTTTTTGGCATTCAAAGAATGGAAGATCAAGTGGACCGGAAAAAACCGAACACGAGATCTTCAAATATTAGGGTCATACCTAAGATCACAACACAACAAAACACGAGCACGAGCTTGAAAGATCAAGCCTTATTAGTTGTTAGAAAATAGAAAGAAGATAGAAATCACTCGTTTTTGTTAACCGAGTCATGAGCTCGACTCGATCCCCGCATTCATTGGTCCTTAGGGAAGTGGTGCAAACCGGCATATTGGAGTAAAAACCAACATAAAGCACGATGCCGGGGTCAAAGATTACATCCTTGTTGTCGGATGACAAACGAAAGGATAAAACTCCAACACAAATCTCTAAAAAGAGATAGTAGTCACAAAAAATGGTATGGATAAAGCATGCTCCCCGAGATAAACTCGCACCAAGATGATTAAAAAGTCTTTCAATTATTGCATCGGTGAAAGGCCGAGATTTCCCTAAATCAATGATTCCGGGGTCGAATATCTCGTCCTCGGTGGAGAAAGGAATAGACAACAAGGTGTCGTCCCCCATGCTAATCCTAAGTCATATGAAGCACATGGTAAAGGTGGCACAAAAGTCTCAACCATAGTGGTATCAACTTGCATGACTTTGTTGACCTTTTCACTCTTATGAATATAAATAAAGGGGTCATGGTACTCGAAACGAGTCGCATGAAAAACCATCACATTAAGATCAAAGCGAGTGGGAAGGATAATAGGAGAAAAAGTAATTTCTCCCTCCGGGTCAACATTGTCATCATCATAAATCGGGTGATCAAACCAAGAGTCTTCATCACCGTCATTAGACTCTTCATCAAATTCCGAAGGAATGTCTATATAAAGAAACTCATCAACCTCCTTCATAAGAAGATCATCATCACAAAGGTTGTGAGATGTAGGAGGTATGATGCTCTCAAAATCCTCTTGAAACAACGGATTATTGTGCAATGAAACTTCAAAGAGAGGATTTGAGTAAGTCACAAAAGTGTCTTCATCCTTGTCATCACAAGAAATATCCGACAAAGTATCGAGTGTGTCACAATCGGATACTAGATCATCATTCTCATTAGAAGGCAATTCATCGGCGAATTCCTCGAGAATGGTAGGTAAAACACAAGAATCACGTTCGATCTCGAGATCGGAAACGTCTTCACTTCCCCGTGGAAGTGGATCAATAATAGCAAAAAGTTCATCGATGAACTTATCACATGAATAGTCACTAACCTCACTCGGTGTGAAGTTAGGAATCAAAGGCTCTTCAATGGAAGATTGTGCCTTAGGAACATCAACATGATCCTTAGGAGAGAGTGAAAATGAGTCCATTTTCAAAGATTGTTCAATTAAAGCAATATCACTCTCGGGATCAAAATTCTCATTAACAAACTCACTAGCATCAAATGGCTCACTTAAGTAATCATCAATTTGTTTTTCAATCTTAGCATCCTCGTGTGGAGTGAGTGTAGATGAGGAAAGGTTACAACATGTTTCAACAAAGCAAGCTTCTTCATTAGATTTTAACTTTCCTTTATCACAATTAGAAGTTTCCAAAATTTGAAAAACACCTTTATCAAAAAGAGCTTTCTTATCACTTTCAATTGTTTCAACACGTTTAACACTTTCAATTTTCTTAGGATCAAATCTTGGAATCTTTTCCGGTTTAAAAACAATGCTTTTATCTCCCTAAAACAATTTAATTTCCTCTTTCCTCATATCAACTAAAACATTGGCCGTACACAAAAATGGTCGTCCTAAAATAATAGGCACACGAGGATTGGTCTCATAATCAACTATAGCAAAGTCGACTAAATACAAGAAATTCCCCACTTTCATAATGACATTTTCCGCTATACCAACCGGTCGAGTGGTGGTTCCATTAGCAAGCTCAATGATCATACGAGTGGTACTAAGTGGTGCATAGTCAATAGTCTTCCAAAGGGCTAGGGGCATGATGTTAATGCTAGCTCCTAGATCGGCTAGGCCTTTGCAAACCCCAAGCTCATTGAAAACACAAGGTATCAAGAATTGACCCGGATCTTTATACTTCTCAGGAAAGAAATCAAAGAAAACCGAGGTACTAATCACATTCAAAGTATCTCTAGTGACTTCTAGAAAAGTTTCCTTAGGTGGAGGCTTAAACTCAATCACTTCAACTTCATCTAAATTCTCACAATCATCATAAACGGTTATGGCCTTTAGCTCTCCCTTCGGGTTTTGAATGGTATTACTAGGTAAGCAACCCGAATAAGATGACGG
Source organism: Glebionis coronaria (assembly GCA_025667525.1). Classification (NCBI taxonomy): domain Eukaryota; kingdom Viridiplantae; phylum Streptophyta; class Magnoliopsida; order Asterales; family Asteraceae; genus Glebionis; species Glebionis coronaria. The sequence goes on from CM046878.1 coordinate 249,890,712, forward strand.
TTTAGACATGAATCCCTCAAACATCGAAAGCAATTTATTTTGACTTTGTTCCAAACTTTGGTGCATATGATTTTGGTTTTGCTCTAGCCTTTGTTGATTAAGCTCAGTCTTGTTATTTTGCCCTTTAATCGTATTTTGAAAATCAAGTTTCAAAGTATTAATTTGCCCTTGGATGTTATTTTGCAAAGCCTTCATATTTGCCTCATTTAATTTAATGTAGCTTGACAAATCATTTTGATTATTGCTTTGAAAACCTTGATTGTTTTGATTAACATTAAACCCATTTCCTTGATTAAAATTCCCTTGGTTACCACGGTTAAAATTATTCCCATTATTTCCATTGTTGTACCTATTTTGAACCGGTGGAAAACCCGGTGGAGCAACATGATTTTGACGAGGAACTTGACCGTTGGAGCCATAAGTTCCCGTCGCGGCAAAAGCACTAGCTTGATCAAACCCCACGTTTAAACAAGCATAATTAGGATGTGCTCAACCACATGATACACAAACATTCTCAACCATATTAATCGATCCATGAGGATTCTTCCTAAACTCATTCAAAAGCGTGTCAATCTTAGAGTCCAATCTAGCAATCTCGATATTAGATGAATTCACATTGGAAACAACCGGTGTGTTTCGTGAATATTGTGCTCCAGACTTATCCTCAATTATTCTCTACGCGTCTCTCGGAGTTTTTCTTAAAAGATTACCACCCGCGGCGGCATTTAAAGAATCTTGTTCAATCATATTTAGCCCATTATAGAAAGTATTAATTTGATGCAGTTCTGAGAAACTGTGGTGTGGACATTGTCTCAACAAATCTTTAAATCTTTCCCAAGCAACCCCAAACGATTCATGCACTTTTTGTTCAAATCTAGTGATCTCATTCTTAAAGTGTGTTGTCTTAGATGGTGGAAAGAAATAATTCATAAACTTAGACACTAAATCATCCCATGTTAAGATCGAACCCGGTGGTTCTTTCTCATACCAAAGCTTAGCATTACCCTCGAGCGAGTACGGAAAAAGCATGAGCTTAATCACGTCATTCGACACATCTCTAAACTTGAGAGTCGAGGTAATTCGATTAAAATTCCGAATGTGAGAATGCGGGCTATCGGTCTCATTGCCACGAAATTAGTCGGCACGAATGAGCGATAAAAGACCCGTCTTAATCTCAAAATGATCCACCAAAATAGCCGGCACAACGATTGCTTCCCCATACCCTTCGGTGGGTGCACGGAGCAATTCCTCCATTGTTCGGTTATCGACCATCTCTACAACAATAGGTGGAAGCTCGGGTTCCACTATTCGTTGTTGACGATTTCTATTTCTACGAGGAATATTTTCAAGCGTATTAAAATCAATCACAAGACGAGAAGAACGTAATTGCATACACTACAAAGACGAGAATTTAGAGGATTGAAGAAAAGAAATTAGACAAGAAGAAGATTATTTTTGGTATTTATTTGGTATTGCTCAATCAATAATGATCGATAAAAAACAAGGAATAAGGATAACTACTATGGAAGTAAATTATCCTCGGTCGACTTTGAAACGATAGGTGAAAACCTAAACATCTTGAGGTTCAATAAGTAAACAACAAAAATAAGATTTATTACTACTTGAGTCGGCAAATCAATAATAGGTTGTCCCTCTCAATATACGCACAAGCAAGCGGGGAAACGAGGTGGCACAAAGCACTTAAAAACCTTTTTCCTTAGACGGCCTTTTATAGAATGTCGCCTTATACCCACCTTATAGTCTGTATAAATCGAGTTCAAACTTCTTATTAGTATTTATCTATTTTGCCTTTTTTTTTTGTTTTGGATTCGACTACAATAGCTAGGTGATGAAATCCCAACTAAGGCCTTATTTGATAAGTATGTAAAATTTTTGTTCTACGTAATACAATATATTATTCACAAAAAACGAGAAAAACGATACATACTATATAATAGAAAAATAACAAAACTTTCCGAGGACGGAAAGGGTCTTCAAATCAACGATCAACAAATCTCCACAAAAGAGAATCGTACACAAGATCCCCGGCAGCGACGCCAAAATTTTTGATGTGTCGTGGATAGTATAGTGATTTATTTGATATACGTTATAGGGTAAATTAGAAAATTACCTTTAGGAAAAAGTAATAGACTAATAATACCAATGACGAATTCAATTAAACACGTGAGTGAGTCGAGTTTGTTGTACACGAAGATCTTATGAATTTGAGACGTTTTGCTTTGATTTGGACAATTGATTTGAATTGTTTTTTCGGTTTTTAAACTACAATTAAAATCTACCAATTTTAAGCTATTTAATATTATCCTAAAGTGCATGAATCGTAAACCCTGCTATTTTTAAATATAAAACAATTACTTACTTAAAAATTAACACTATAAAAATCTAATCTATTTAAAATTCTATAAAATAAATCTATTTAATTACTTTTAAGCTATTCAAAAGAAACTAATTAAACTTTTTATAGTAAATTACTTTATTAAAAATTACTTTTAAACAAATCTATTTAAAAACTATTTTAAATAATCTAATAAATTTATTCTATTTAAAAACTATCTTTATTTAAATTTAATTTTATAAAAATCTAATTAATTAAAAATATACTAATTAAACTTTTTAAATAAAAACATTTTTTTTATATTTATTTATCTTATTTATTATTTTTATTTAACGAAATCAGATTTTAATTAAACTTTAATCGAGAAATTTATTTAAAAATGAATTCAAAGTAAGTTAAACGTTACTTAAATGAAACTACCAAATCCAAACTACTCTATATTAATTATATATCAGATACTAAAATCAAATGAGCAAATAGCTCAGATGGCTATCACTCTATACTTGTGACCAGGAGGTCATAGGTTCGATTCCCGTTAGGGACAACATTTTTGGAATATATTTCTTTTTGACAGATTATAAAAAGTTAAGTCTCAGGAAAGACTTTGTGAAGCTTTATAGCTTAAGCTGTGAGGACACAGCTTATTTGGGCTTATCAGATAAGTAAATCTGATAAGCTAGAACTAAACAAACTCAATAAACAGTGAATCAAAATTGTAAAAAGCAGATTAATCCCAAGTTTAACACAAAACATGAATAAACTCCAAGTAGTAAATGAATAAATCAACCAGCAACGAAATAGTTACCCAAAAGACCTCATTACATGACTGAAACCTAGCATAAATGGTAACATTATATCTCGTAAAATCTAGTACTTAAAACAGATTCACAATCTCAAAACCAAAATAGCAGATATGTATTCCTTTCCATCAAATATAAGTAGAATTAACATTGACAACAAGTAAACATAAAGAAAGCAGTAACATGTAAAATCATTTACACTAAGCAGATTTAAGTCATTCCAATGAGATGATCAAATAGTAACGTGTATATCAGCTAAACAAGTTATTATCTCAGTTAAATCAATCCAAAACAACAAGAACAGATTTCTAATCAAAACCTTAACATCCCTAAAACTTATAAATCAAATCAGTAGACAACCAAACATTGTAAGTAAACACTCAATTCAACAAATCTCAAATCAACAACTTAAGCAGACTTATTAATTCTCATCTAAAATTTAAGCAGATTAAACAACTTACCACAACTTAGCAAACTTTACAATTAAAATATATAAACAGTGAAAATTAAAGAGAATGAGCACCTATTTGCGATTTCGTTTGAGTAGTAGACCTGCGCTGAGCAGTCTATATGAACAGAACCACCACCATCATCTTACCAACCCACCACTAACATCAAACGAGCCACCATACGAATTAAACTCGAACAGAAACATTGATCCAACCGAGCAGATTTGTTATTTTCACTTATCTAGTAGGGATAAGTTTTATCCAAAATCTTACTTTAATTATTTGATAAAAGCTATTACATTAGCTTTATCAAACAACTTTCCAAATTATAATATATATAAGAAATAGACAGTAAGAATAATTGTGAGAAATTAAACAATAATAAATTCCAGATCAATTTAAAACGAAACAAACTTTTATTAATTCACTGAAAGATTATTACAAAACTGTAAAAAGAAATACAATTAACCTACATCTATTTTATCATTATAACAGTAAAGTAAGAAAAGGGATAAAAAATACAAGATAAATTAGGGGTTTATATAGCCTCCCCAGGCTGTTGATGAAGGGTATCTTCGAATATTCCATGGGATATTCCTCTCTGATTTCAGCCTTTGGATCTTTTCTTTCTCTTTCTTTCTTTGATCGGATGGTTGAGATGACTCAATCTAGCACACGGATTGCCAACGTGGTATCCGTGTGCTAGTTGTGTTTCTTTTAAGGCATCTGATTGGTGGAATGTAGAAATTGAGGTGTCATCTCCAATAGAAAATCGCCACGTAGCATAGCCTCACCATTCCTTCTCTTCCTTAAACCATGGGGCTTTTATTCCCCTTGGTATGAATTAGTTAAATAAATAAAAAGCCCTTTGTTAAACTGCCTTTTTATTGACCTAGGGTTTGAACACAGTAACTTAAAGTTACTGGTTGAGATGGGGAAGATAATGGGGAAGGAGATGACGTTACATAGTAAGTAACGAATATTTTGTTTATTGTGTGAAAGAAAAACGTGTGAAGTAAATGGTGGGTGGATGGATTGATTATTTATTTATGTGTGAAAAGTCGTGTGACGTGTTTAAGTGGATGGAGTCAATAAATGAATGAGTGAAAATGGGAGAACGAGTTTATACATTCCACTTGAAACCCTAAAGCCCATTTATCTAATTGTTCCTTATCAATTTGGGCTTGGGCCATGTTTAATTTCCATCCGTGAATAATAACTTCCCAAATGGGCCTTGACTTGAATCAGCATAACATTATTTCAATTATGGGCTTTTAAGCCCATTTTCACAATGTGGGACCCACGTAGTTCATAAACTCGATAAATGATAAAATTCGATAAAGTCGAGCTCGATTTTGGCTTCTCCAATCTTTATCATCAAACTCGTGCCGGTTTTTACCGATTTTCGCGAACTTGGGTACCTACACACATGAAACAAGAAATATACAAACAAAAGACATATTTGATACATTTAATGCAATATTTCATTGTTTTAAGCTACTATTGATATGAGTAAATACACTCATATCAGCTGCCAATGATCTTGGATGCTCAGTGATGAAGGTTCCATTTATGTATTTGGGGGTTATGGTGGGAGGTAATATGTCGTTAGTTAAATCTTGGAATGCGACGATTGGCAAACTTTTGAAGAGGCTCTCTAAGTGGAAAATTAAAATCCTCTCAATAGGGGGTCGTCTTACTCTCCTGAAATCGGTATTGGGCTCATCTCTGATTTATAATATGTCTATTTTTAAGGTGCAAAAAACGGTTCTTAATAAGATGGAAAATCTGCGTAAGAGTTTCTTCAATGGAGTTTAAGAAGGAGATAAAAACATCACATGGGTTAAGTGGCATATTGGGCTTGTTTTTAAACAGTATGGTGGGTTAGGGGTGTAAAGCTTTTTTTACCCTTAATATAGGTCTTTTAGCGAATTGGGTTTGGCTCTTTCTTTCACAAGACAACTCGTTACGATATCATGTTATTTCAACCATACACGGTTCAGATTCTATTAATCTTGTTGCAGCTTACCCATCGATTTGGAGCTCCATTATTAACGAATTTAACTCTCTTAAAGATCAGGGAGCTGATATCTTTTCCCATTTCAAAATTAGAATAGGTAACGAGGTGCGCACTTGTTTTGGAAAGATTGTTGGATCGGCGATTCCAGCTTGCTAGGTATGTTTCCCCTCCTTTTTTCTTTAGAATCTAATAAGGACATATCTGTAGCAGATAAACATCAAGTCTCACTGACTTCTTCATTTCGTCAAGCTGTAAGAGGAGGTGTTGAATCCCAGTAGTGTAATCATCTTTTGTCCTTACTTGAGCTAGTTATTTTATCTAACTCGGAAGATATATGGGTTTATGATTTGAGTGGTGATAGAGACTTTCGTGTTAAGGATGTTAGGAAAATTTTAGACGAGTTTTTTTCCCTAAATCGAACGTTCCTACATGGTGGGTTAATTTTGTTCCGATTAAAGTTAATATATTGGAAGATGTTCCTCAACCGCCCGCCTACTCGATCGAATTTGGTTAAAAGAAATGTGCTTCTTGATTCAGAGGTTTGTCTGTTATGGGACTCGGCACCAGAAGACGTGGTTCATGTTTTCTTCATTAGCTCGTTGGCCAAAACTTTATCGAGGCTTATCTATCGTTGGTGGAATTTGGATGCGGGTATATTCTCTTCATATTCTGAATGGCTTTCTTGGCTTAATTCATTGCGTCGTGGGTCTAAATTGAAGAAGATTTTGGAAGGAGTTTTTTATGTTACATGGTGGAGCGTGTGGAACTTCCGTAATCATATGCTTTTTGCTTCTATTAAGCCGCGGAAGGAGTCATTATTTGATGATATTGTTTTACGTTCATTTAATTAGTGTGTAGCTAGAGGTAGACTATTGTTGAACTGGGATGCTTGGCTCCAACATCCTTATTTAATTTCTTTGTAATTGTCTAGCTCCTTGCTAGTGTTTTTCAATAAAATTGCCGTTAAAAAAAATTAATCTTCTTACACACATGAATGTGGTGGAAATGTAAAAGTGACGGTATGATTCATACATTTGTAATTTATGTAATACTCATCCATCTCAAAATAAGTGTCTACATTTGACTTTCGAAGTCTTTTTTTGCAACTTTGACCGTAATTAATTTTGTGTGTATTACACTACACTCGATGCATATGAATGAATAGAGTTTTAAATGTATTTTCCATTGATATAACTTTTATCAGATATTGTATAACACAAATAAATATATTTGCGGTCAAAATTGCAGAAAAAGACTCCAAAAATCAAAAGTAGACATTTATTTTAGGACGGAGGGAGTAACAAATAGACCTTCCAGGCAAGGGCGAAGGTGTTTGTCGAGTATGGGGTGGCACTGGTCTTCATTGCTAGTCATTTTAACGTATTTTTTTCCCGAATTTTAACCTTTTATGGAAGTATCCTAACTTAAAACTTAAATTGCCTTTTATTACCTACTAAAACATAACATTTAACACTCTAAAGGCTTATATGTTAGACTTTTTATTATTATGTTTAATTAAAAAAATGACTTAATACAGACAACATTAGTTTTATTCCTTGATATTTTTAGCCCAAAATCACATATCGCATCGAAATATCACATTTGGGTATTACTTCATAGCACATCACACAAATTATAGAAAACGACTACGAGACGTTTTTAAAAGATAGTTACCATTCGGATAAAAGTGTTATCAGAGTTACAATAGGTCCCTACATTACAAGTTCAAAAGCATAAATATAATGAAAGGTTTTTAAAAGTCTTTCGAATGATAACATATGCATCATCTTCAAAATACAATTTCTACGCGACTCCTTGCATCCTTGCATTACCTAAACACGTGAGAAATACACGCTAAAACATCAATACAAAGGTTGAGTGAATCCATAAGTTTATATTAAACAAATCAACTTTTGAACACAAGTTTTTAATAATCGAGTGATAATGTGACACATACAATATCATATAACTACGCTATTATGCTAAGCCATGACACCGAAGCCTTAACTATAACACAAATAATGCCCTAGTCAGGTATCTTGCGTAATACCTCTGCCTCTTCATACAACACACCCGGGTAAGCCTCCAACTCACAAGTGCGACCTGCCCGGGCGGGGGCGTCATCCCTAATGGATCCATCCATCTATACCAATGCATACCCATTATAAGTAGTTAAGGTTCATGGGTTTAGGGACTTTCCAAATTTGGCAATACGTACTTAGCACATCAAATAATTATTAGGAACGCATACCATAGAAATCATTGTGTTCACTTTTAAAAACAAGCATGTATTTCCCCCTGGCGGGTTTAATAAAACAATTAAGTAGTATAAAGCGAGGCTATGAACTCACATGATACAATCGTCTCCAATGTCAATCAAAATCAAACACAATAAAAAATACATGCCAAGGGCCGACACACGATCACACCAGACCCAAGGATAACGAGATGCGTCTTAGGCTTGAGACGAGAAATAAATCATACGTACATGTAATTAGCATATCTTAATAGGTTCTTAGACATTGCATAAGTTTTATAGTTCTTTAAAAAAATTTAGATAAAAACTTTACCATTTTTAGTGTAGTAATCCATTTTTGACACCTTAAGCCCATTAGTGGCCCACTACAAGTTTATATAACTTAATCCCAGTTCAAACTCAGTTTTAACCTCTAATTTGGTTATCAATCTCAGGCCCAATAGTAGCCCAATAGCCATTACAAGTGTAACATAGTCTTTTGTGGCCCAAGTCCACTTTATATGGTTTTTGGATTCTATAACGACTCCAAACGATGTCAACTTAATATTTTACGTTGGTCGTGTCTCGAGTTTTCTAATTATCAATGTATAAGTGAGTCTACATTTCCTGAAAAGTAGGTCCTACCACTTTGGTTTTTATAAAAATCGTTACGTTTTATGTTAATTCGGTATAACCCAATTATTACAATTTTCTGACATGCCTCGTTAAATAGATCATATCTCCTAAATCGTAAATCATCTAGGTGTGTTCTCTTTATCAAAATTATTCTCAAACTCATGTACTTTACTGATTATCAGTCCAGTTATCCATAAATCATGCTTATCATAGCTTTATTATCCATTTCTCACTTAGAAACGTCGGGTGTGATTCGTAGCCTACTTCGTTTTCATTGTTTCGATCGCATTTCCAAACCGTATTGAATAGGTAAATCATCCAATTGAATCCAATCCTGCCTGGTTTTATCTAAAACTTTTAGTTCTAAATATTCATAAGTTAGTATACAATTTTTTTGAGTAATCAATCCCTCGGTACAACTAGTCAGAATATGACCTAGTTTACTAAATCGGCCATAACTTCCTCTTCAAGAATCGCCTCGGGGCGAACCACTTCGAGATTTTCTCACAAAATCAATTTCTATCAATCTATTTATCAATCTCACATTCAACACTCACTAAAATAATCAAGAAAATCATATTTCCCAGTGATCTAATTTTTATATATTGATTATAATATGTATATTGCTTATCTAGTCATGCATGTGTTATTAAATTACATATACAATGTCCAAATCCCTATTAATCAACTATTACATGTTGGAACTCACAATATAGATAATCATTAAATATATGTAAATCAAATGAAAAGATAAAAATGAAAGGAATGGTATAGATCTTCGATCCAAGTTGATACAAAGAGATAGTTACACCAATATGATCAACCTTTCTAAACCTTTATCAATACTAATTAATACATATTTTAACCATGCAATAACCCCATATTATAGTCTCCAAAATTAGCTCAATATCTCTTCTATAATCTTTTAACAAAGCTCCAAATATCTAGATTACCATCACCAATAGATTAGAAGATAGAAAGGTAACAAAAGTTTTGATAGATTTTGAGCTAGTAAAAATTGTAGGAATGGTGGTTTTGGTGGTGTATGTGGGACGACAAAGAGAGAGAAAAAGGGATGGAGTAGGTGTTTATGCATGTAAGATATGAGAAATGTGGTTAAGTGTTAATAGTTTTGAGTGGGTGGACATGTGTTTAAGTTTAATCAACAAATAGCTTAGCCACAAGACACATGGTCTTGCGGTTGCCGCCCCTTGTGGTGTAGTTTGTGGGGTGATTATTGTTAAATAATTGCCTCACTATTTGATAAACCGGTCTTATCGAGATCCTACATTTTACGAATTACGCGATTTAGAAAATACACGTAGAATCATAAAATTTAAACGATCGATATGAACTAAAAACGTCGAAGTTTTGACAACTTTAATAAGTCGATGAAAGTTTTAGGGCTCATAACTTAACGGTTGATAAAGCGTTCAACTAACAAATGAAACATTAATAGTGATTACGATACATAATCGTCGGCTAGTCGGAAAATGACTAAAATTTCATAAACGATAAAATTCAACAAAAGTAAAAATAATAAATTACATGAAATAAGTTTCATTAACGTCAATTGGGATTTTTCATAAGCTTAGAAATTTAAAGGGACGCTACAGCCTCTTCTCCTTAAAGAAAATATGTCCCATATTTTTAACTTGACTAGCTTGTACACTTCTTAGCGAAAATATACAGGTACCTTTCGGAATTGGTCTTCGCGCTCCCAGGTATATTCTGGTCCACGTCGCGAATTCCAGCGGACCTTAACAATTGGAATCCTACTTTGACGAAGTTGTTTCACTTTACGATCCATAACTTACACTGGTTTTTCAACACAATGCATTCTTTCACCAAGTCGAACTTCTTCCATTAGAATAATGAGTTTCTCATCCGATACACATTTCTTCAAGTTAGACACATGAAAATAATTGTGAATGCCACTCAGCTCTTGCGACAGTTCAAGTCTATAGGCCATCAGACCTATCCTTGAAGGGATTTTAAATGGTCCGATATAACGAGGACTCAATTTCTGTTGCTTTCCAAATCATATCACGCCTTTCCATGGAGAAACTTCCAATAACACTCTATCTCCAACTTTAAATTCCAATGACTTACGTCTCACATCGGTATAACGTGTCTTACGACTTCGAATGGTCCATAGTCGATTCTTAATTTGTACAATCCTTTCCGTAGTCTCATGAATAATCTCTGGTCTAGTAAGCTGGCTATCCCCAAATTCACTCCAACATATAGGGGATCGACATTTTCTTTCATACAAGCTTCAAAAAGTGAAGCTTTAATACTTGCATGATAGCTGTTCTTATAGGAAAATTCAGCTAATGGCAAATGCTTATACCAACTACTTCCAAAATCCATGATACAAGCTCGCACATGTCTTATAGGGTTTGAATTTTTCTTTCGCTTTGAACATCCGTTTGCGGGTGGTAAGAGGTGCTCATATCCAGTTGAGTACCTAAAACATCTTGCAACGATTTCCAAAACCTTGAAGTAAATCGGCTATCCCTGTTAGAAATAAGTGATACTAGGACCCCATGTTTGCAAACAATCTCCTTAAGATGAATCTCGGTCAATTTCTCTATCTTGTACGTCTCTTTCATCGGGATAAAGTGAGCAAATTTGGTTAAACGATCCACAATAACCCAAATTGTATCGTAACCACTTGGTGTCTTTGGTAACGTAGTCACAAGATCCATAGTAATACGCTCCCATTTCCATTCGGGAAGTTCAGGTTGTTGCAACAATCCAGATGGATTTTGGCATTCTGCCTTGACCTTTGCACAAGTCAAACACTTATTGACATAGGTAGCTATATCGGCCTTCATGTTGGGCCACCAGTAAAGTTGATTCAAATCATGGTACATTTTGTCAGATCAAGGATAAATGGAATACTTATACTTGTGTGATTCATACATGATTAAATCTCTTAGTCATCCAAAGAGTGGTAACCACATTCGGTTCATGAAACACTTGTTTCTTTCAATACCTCAAAGATTATCGGCATTTAGATTTCCTTCTTTCATCGCTTTGATTTGAGCATCAAGAATTCGAGACGGAAGATTAACAAGTGGTTCAACCAAAACCAATGCTTGAACGCGCATTGGCTTAATCCTTTCTTTTCTACCCAATGCATCAGCTACGACATTCGCCTTCCTAGGGTGGTAGCGAATTTCACAGTCATATTCTCTCAGAAGTTCTATCCATCTCCGTTGCCTCATATTAAGCTCTTTTTGGTCAAGAATATGTTGAAGACTCGTGTGGTCGGTACAAACCACACATTTGGTACCATACAAGTAGTGTATCCATAATCTTAGAGCAAATTTAACGACTCATAATTCTAAGTCATGTGTTGTGTAATTTTCCTCATGGGTCTTGAGTTGATGAGATGTATAAGCAATAACCTTTTTCCTCTACATTAGAACAACTCTAAGACAAATAAGCTAAACATCATAATACACAATAAAGTCATCGGTTCCGTCCGCAACGCTAAAATAGGTGCACTGCATAGTTTAAGCTTTAGCAATTGAAATGCTTTCTCCTCATCATCACCCCATGCGTACCTCTTATTATTTTGAGTTAACTTGGTCAACGGTTTGGATATAAGAGAGAAGCCTTCGATAAACCATCGGTAGTAACCCGCAAGACCTAAGAATTGTCTTACTTCAGTAGATGTTGTCGGTGAAGACCAAATTTTGATAGATTCGATCTTTGTGGGGTCGAAATGGATACCATTTCTATCGATCACTTGTCCATGGAACTGGACATAATCTAATGAAAATGCACACTTTGAGAATTTAGCATACAATTGTTCTTTCTTAAGAAACTCCAAAATAGTTCTCAAGTGATCTGCGTGCTCTTCTTTATTTTGTGAGTATATTAAATTTCATCAATAAACACGATTACAAATTTTTCGAGATACGCCTTACACACTCGGTTCATCAAATCCATGAACACCGCCGGTGCATTTGTCAATCCAAAAGGCATTAATTGAAATTCAATGGCCATACCGAGTTCGAGATGTAGTCATCAGAATGTCTTATTCTCGGATACGAACTTGATGGTAACCTGACCTCAAGTCAATTGTCGAATACACGCTAGTACCTTGAAGTTGATCAAACAAATCATCAATCCTACGGAGTAGATAACGATTATTTATAGTCAACTTGTCTACTTCTCGATAATCAATGCACATTCGGAATGAACCATATTTCTTCTTAACAAACAACACTGGGGCTCCCCACGGTGATGAACTTGGTCTAATAAAACCCTTATCCGAAAGTTCTTGGAATTGCTCAGATGATTCCTTCAACTTAGACGGTGCCACTCGATACGGTGCACGCGCCACGGGTTCAGCTCCGGGAACTAAGTCGATCCTAAATTTCACTTCACGGGTTGGTGGAAGTCCATGTAAGTCCTCGGGAAACACCTCTGGAAAATCACGAACAATCGGAACATCATCCATATGATTAACCTCCGCTTCCTTCTCCACTACACGGACTACGAATAATAGACATCTTTTCTCCAAATAATTTCTAATCCTAACACAAGTGATGACGTGTAAGCGAGGCTTACATCGGTCACCATCCACGATCAACACTTTCCTACTACACGCAATACGAACGGTTCTATTCCTATAGTCGATAATCGCATCATGATTAGACAAGCAATCCATACCAACAATAACATCAAAGCTACTCAACTTATCGGCAACAAATCAATCTTAAACAGATGATTTACCAAACTTAATTTGCAATTCCGCAAAACCATACTAGTGCTAACTATTTCCTCATTCGCCTATTCAACTTCATAATAGGTTTCTAACCAAGATTGCACAACATCAAGCAAATCACTAAACCTAGTCGAAAAAAAACTTCTATAGGTACCTAAATCAAACAATACATAAGCATAACGGTTGTTAAGTAGGAACGTACCAATGAAAACATTAGGGTCTTGTTGAGCCTCCTCATTCTTGATCACATAGGCCTTGCCACGTACATCACCGCCTTGGTTATTACCCTTCTTGGGACAACCTCTGCTTACGTGTCCTCTTTCACCACAAGTGTAGCAAGTAATCACTCGTTGAGCATTCACACCAGTAGCAACGCTCTTTTTTCTATATGACCAACTTTAACACAACTATTACAAACTACAGTACACTGACCAGTGTGATTCAACCTACATATATTACATGGAGCTCTAAACCATTATCCTTTATTACCACGACCATCATTTCCCCGACCGTCGTTTCCACGACTATCATTTTTTTTGCCCTTCATTTCCTTGTCCTACATTTCCTTATCCTCTATTCGGTGCATTCGTAACAGCATATTTATTACCCCTATAACGGTTCCTTTGGTTATGACGTCGGTTATCACGATAGTTACGGTTGTTGTTATTATTCCTTCCTTGTGAACCATCCCATTTTCTCTTATTATCTTCCCTAGTCTTCGGTTTCGCATCACGAGCATTCACTCTTTGAGTCATAAGATTGTGAGCCATACGAATAGCTTGATGAATATGTGCGGGTTGAGATGAAGTCACATCTCCTTGAATATTATCAGTAAGACCACGTATGTATTGTTCGACCTTCTTATACTCGGGTTCTAGCATCATCAGACACATCAAATCCAGTTCTTGAAAACGGTTAATATAGGTATTAATGTCTAAACCTATCACTTTCAAATTCCATAACTCTTACTCTAACTTTTTCACTTCACTACAGGGACATAATTCCTCAATTACAAGCCTCCTAAGTCAGCCCATGACGTCTCATAAGCTTTGTCAATTCATATCGGTTGGATATAGGAATTCCACGAAATAAGAGATTGTCCTTGGGGAGTATGCGAAGCAAATTTTGTCTTATTTTCCTCCAAACGCTAATTCTAAAAACAACCTCTAATCTCTCAAACCATTTAGTCATACTTACAACTCCATCACTTCCATTAAAATTATGCGGTTTACACTTCATAAACTGAGTATAAGTACTGATAGGTGTGTAAACACCCATCTTTTTACCACTTAACTACAATAATAACCAAGCCAAAACGTGTATTTTATGTCGTAAATGTCGGAATTATGCGTGGTTTGTGTTTTTGTTGTGATTTAGGACGAAAATGTGAAAAGGGGAGAAAACACGAGCTTTCACGGGCTTTTATCGAAGAAAAAGACAAAAGAAGAAGTCAAGAAATCAAGAGTGCAAAAAGAACGGAAGTCCAAGACCAATTCTGAAGATTTATCGAAGAAAAAGTCAAAAGACGGAAGTTTACTAAAAGCCGAAGAACTTAAGTCTAAATTATTGAAGATTACAAGACGAGTTTATTAATCCCGAGACAAAAGTCAAAGAATTAAGAAGATTAAGGACTAATCAAGCAATTAAAGAAAGAAGAAAGAGGGGAGGAAGCTTCCTTCCACTAACCTCCTCTTCCCTATAAATAGATGATTAGTTTTAATTTTATTGTTGTTGGCTAGTTTGACAAACTAAGCTCTTCCATTTTCATTTACTTGCACTTTAATTACATGTCATTTACCTTAATTGTCAAATTTAATTACCTTGCACCTTTAAATTCCAAGTAAGTTTCTTTTTCATGTTATTGATTCTTTATCTTTATTGTTGATCTCTCATCTTCCTTTCTTGTGATTGATTTAATCTTATGTTTATGTTTGTGTTCTTTAATTTTTATTGATTTGATCAAGTGGGTTTTTATTATTGTGATCATTATTGTTAGTGTTATTGATTTGGTTTGATTGCTAATCATTAGTTGATCATTTGTGGTTAATCTTGTTTAATCTTTTGTGTTGATTTAATTAGTTTTGATTAAGATTCGTGTTCTTTTTCATTCCTCGCTACTGTTAACTTGCCCAGATTCCGAATCAGAACAATTTATTCCAGATGAAGGCTTTGTCTTAAATATTCCGAACCAAGCATTTGTAGTCTAACATTCCGAATCAGTGATTTATATTCCGAATGAAGCTTTTCTTGTTATTTATTCCGAATGAAGCTTTTCTTGTTCTTTATTCCGAATGAAGCCCAATTATTCCGGATCAATCTGTTCATCCGGAATAATCAATATTCCGGATGAAGGGATGTTCCGAATGAATCATTAATGTTCCGAATGAAGCTTTCTTAATTTTTATTCCGAATCAGTATATTTCTAGTTATTATTCCGAATCAGTATTTTTGTTCCGAATCAATGTTTATTCCGGATGACGCCGTTTGTTCCGAATGAACCATTTTGTTCCGAATAAAGGACTTTGTTCCGAATAAAGGATTTTGTTCCGAATGAAGGAATTTATTCCGAATGAACGTTTTTATTCCGGATGAAGGATTTTCTCATTTTTGTGATTTTTTTTATATTTAGTTTTAAACTTTACTTTTCCCGCCTTTTTACTTGGTCGCACTTTTGCTTGTCTTCCTTTTAGTTTGAGTTTAAGTTTGTCTTATTTACTTTATTTGCCTTTTAATTTCTCGTCATTTACTTTTCGCCAAGTTTTTATCTTTCAGTATTTCTTTTTACCGTCTTTACTTTATTTTTATTGTTTCAAGTCTTTATTTTAATTAGTGTAGACATCGACAACCATTCTATTTCTTTTCTACCAAGAACAACTAAGTCGCACTTTGAACCGGAAATCAATTCGAGAAGATACCGAGAAACGAACTTTGAACCCATTCAAAATCTATGTATTAGTACCTTCACGATTCTAGATGCATTCCCTTCAACATCATTCAGTCCAGCTCGACTTACATTACCACTGCTACTTAAGTTATCACCCATGTTTCTAACATTTCCGCCACTACATCAACATTCGCGTTAGCATTCGCGCCACTAACAATAGCATTAGAATTTGCACTACCAACATAAGTATTCATATTATCACCGCCTACGTTATCTTTCGCGTTACCAACGCCAACATTAACATTTTCATTGACATTACCCCTCGTGTTTTCATTATTACCTCTAACATTATTGTTTGCTGTATTCACGCGATTTGCCTCATATTATGCAATCGTTGTGGCCACACGGTCGACCACTAGCCTTTATTTCTACCATAACACAATAGTAGAACTTGGTTAACATTTACACATTTGTATAGATCTCACACATATAGATAATACAATCATACATGAGGTTTTACAACAATGCACCATACAACACCATAGTAATAATGAATACAACAATATCATACAACAAATGTTACATCAACATACATCATAATATTACAAAATGTACAAAGTTACATCATTGTTCATTAGACTATTACATATCCGAATCCTAAGCTATACAAAATTTCTACTAACTGAAACTATCAGTTTGGTAGATACAAAGGTAATCCATACAATACTATTCTAATCATGAGATATCACGTGGAGCTCTATCAGAATCATCAGTCGGATGAGTCTTCCCATTGGTAGTTAACACATCAATCGCCTCAAAAGTACTAGTATTCGCCACTCCATTTGACCTAATTCTTTGCTGAAACTCATAAGCCTAAATCCTAGTGTGATACGAGTAACGCTCCAAGCCTTCACGATATGTTGATGCTATAGTAACACTAATCTCCAAAGCCTCCTTATCTTTCTTCAACTTCTTGTTCTCACTCACTACACGATCCAAGCTTTCTTCCAACCTTTTGAATCTAGCCTCATCAACTTTCTTAGCTTCCTTTAAACCCTTAACTTCTTCCTCAACCTTTCCTAAATCTCAATCAAACAAACCCAAATGCCTATGCGTACTATTAAGCCTCACATAAATCTTCTTAACTTCCTCCTCAACAACGTCCACATCCATAGACAACACATCCGTCCTCCTACTCTCAACTCTCAGATGCGAGTCAACCAAAGCAATCTCAGATCTCCTAAACTCATTCGCCCTAGTCAATTGTCGCTCACGAATATGAAGCATCTTAATATCATTCCTCAAATCACTCAAACACAAATCTAGGAGCTACATTCGAGGGTCCTCCCACCTCAAAAGTGCTTCCACCAAGTCTAGGAATGGAAGGTGAATCAACAACACGAGCAATAGACGATCATCCTCAGAGTCAGAAGAGTCTGACAAAGGTGGTGGAGTAATGAGTGACCCAGTGACCATGTTAGGTGCATTCTCCTCCATATCCTCCTCAATCTCCTCTTCTTCCTCGTCGATGTCCATTTCTTCATCTTCTTCGTGATCTTCTTCTTTCTCAATATCATCGTGTTCGAGAATGTTCATGACATTGGGAAGTGCCATCGGTGGCTGATCGAGAACAATCTCAAGTGGATTAGGAACATAAATCGGTATGACAACCCATAAAATTTACAAGTGTAATATTTGCTATGATTGAATAGGAGTGGAAAAGCCACTATAAATTTTTTGCTTTGTGTATTACTTGGTAGAATGAACTGCTTCTCACACCATGAACTATTATAACCACACATTCCTATAATAATGAAAGACACAAGTATAAGTTATAAGAGAGATCTAATAAGTTCAGTATTAATAAGAACATCTCAAATGTAACCATGATGCCTTAAATTCCCTTAGAAACCCTAGAATTCCTATAAATGAATTATAAACTCAAGAATGGTAAACCATGAATGGAGAACACATATGAATAAATCATTATATAAAGTATACTCTAAGAACATAATAATACCTAAGAATAGCAAGGACAAACCATAGAAAGCTAAGTACAAGTAATTGTACATAATAGTCTAGATCACCACCTAGAAAATTTGATAAATAATATTTCAAGCAATATAACTACATAAAATATATGTACTATTATAAAAAACAATGTACTAATTACAATCTATCAAATAAAGGGAAGTTAATTGATCACAAATTGCTAATATTCACTAATCCATGACTAATTACATGTTAAGACCTAGTAACCAAGATTAGCATATAAAATCCATTATACATTGAATTAGAGTCTAATCTTTTACCAAAAATTATAAAACTCAACTACATATCATATTAAGATTATACATTCATTTCAAGTCAAGCTACATGTTCATAAAGCATAAGGTACAAGTTATCAAAGCATAGGATCTTAAGCTCCCTTAATCAACCTTAGAATATGATCAACCTATACAAACCCTTAAACCAAAGATGTAGAAACCATAGAAGTCATAAAAATATCACATAATCTCTAGAATAATCATACATATGGATATAAACCCTAATTATCCAAGTTAGAAAATCATTAGGATTAATGACCTAAAAACCCTGATATTAAGAAATCTACATGGAATCACTACCTAGTTCTTTTTATACAAGTCTATAAATATTTATAGGACTTCATTAAGGTTATAAGATTATATTAAGACAATGTACAAGTACCCTAATGCACAAGGTACAATATTTCAATGCATGGCTTGCAAATTAGGTCAAAATAGGTATTTTCACACTTTAGACATGTTTACCTAAACTAAACCCTTAAACCAAGTGTAAGAACTCATTGGACACTTAAAACTAAATGTATAGGACCTATATTAAGTTTAAATCAGTAACCAATTAAAGTATAAATCCTTTTACTAAGATTTAACCCTAGATTATTAGAAAACCCTTATCTACAAATGTATACTTCCCATTTTCACATCAAACCTTTGTTAAACTTCAAACCAAGGACCCAAATTTCTTAAATAAAATTTCTAAACCCTAATTAAGCCCTAATCATTCAATAATCACTTTACCAAGTCCCTAATCACCAAAAAGACAAACAATAAGTTACAAGCCCTAGTTTTAAAACCCGGTTTTGTATTTTCCCTCCAAAACTCATTTTAGAACCATTTCCCTCCATTACAAGTTTGAAGAACTGATATTTATGAATCCTAGAATATATTTAGGAGTGTGAAAAGTAGGTGAATCACCTCCTTTCTTGCTACACATCACCATTCTTATCACATATATGCCATGACCTATTTTGAGCCACAAGGAAGGATTAGATCAAACCTAGAGTATAAGAACTTGTGTAGACCTTCAATAGCCTCTCTTAGTCAGTAATATATCTATATTACACGTACTAAGCCTTAAATGGGAGCCTAAGTGTTGGAAACACTATAAGTAGGGGCGAACTCCCATTGTTAGAACTTGCACCCCGTTTCCTTTGTATCTCCTACCCATTCTTCATATCCATCTCTATATACGTCTTAGGACATCCCACAAGACCATAAACCAGGTCTAGAAGCTAGCCATTGAAGCTCTTGAAGCTTTGATAGCAAGTTGTGTTCATAAGAAGCCATAAGGAGCCATTTTGGAGCTACCTAGGTAAAATCTATGTTAACCAAGCCTTGATCTTGTTATGATGCTTATTTAGAGTTTTTATAATACCAAAATTATGTTAGAAAGATAATATAAAAGAAACTAAGTCATTTCATCCTTTTAAATGAAAGTTATAAGTTAAAGATGTCTTAAAACCCAAGTTTTGTAATTTACATAAAATAATAAGCAATAAACCTTTTCAAAAGCTATAATTATGAAGACATGTTTTTATTATGATTATAAATGTGTTCATAAACTTCATTTTCAAATCCTAGATCATTTGGATCATTTTTGAGCTTGTTATGTGATTTTTACAAGTTCAGGGACTAAAACTATCATTTTTGAAACCATTTAACATTTTGGGCCAAAAGTGTCATTTTATGAAAGTAAAAGCTATACGGATAAATTTTGGAAAGTTTGAGGCCCTAAGGTTAAATATTGAAGGTTTAAATTGCAATTTATAAAACTATATACTTTAGGGGTTAAAAGTGTAATTATACCAAAGTGTAACCAAAAGGACTATTTTTGCCAACTTTGAAACTAAAGAAGATTAATTATGAATAAGAGGAAGTAATGAAATTATCATGTTAGTAGGGCGCTTTGTACAAAGATGTTCCATCTCGATATTAAGTTCTGACTAAGTGGTTGGGTTTATGATTTAAAGTGCTCTCGCTCCTCAAACGTTTATAGAATGGCTTCTGAGTATGATGGCTCGAACAATGGTGCTAGAATTACAACCAAATAATAATTAGAGAAAATATAACCAAATTCTTAAAGAGATTGATCAAAAGATTAAAAAACTTAATACCATACCAATTATATTAAAACAGGTTGGTGTGAGACCACGTTCTTGTTTGTTAGCTCAAGTTGATCTGTGTGACATAAACCCGACAAGATTACTGGACATAAGTTGAGTTTATAGCCTCAACAAATTGTACTACTTTCAAATGATTTCAAAACCCGTGAGGGGGATATATGCTAAAAATGGAATACAAGTGTTTTTGGTATGCTTTCTAGATATGATTCATTCACACTATGTTTACTGCTGCCTATGAAAGTCCCTTTTTAATTGTGAACCGCTAATCATTTCTCGGTTAGAATGCTAATATCGTAAATAGTATCATTGGAGACTGACATCTCCTGTCTGGGCAAGTCGCACTTGCTAGCACCTCAATGGTCAAACATGCATACTTTATTTTGCTAATAAGGATAGTTTGGCAGACTTCCTCATAAGGGCAGAATGTTGGTTCCTATGTCTAGTCGCGGTATCATATGCTTAGTGAAAATTTAATCATCATTTTATTCAAACTTACGAGAAAATAACAACGTAGCTCAGGAAAAAGGATCTTGTATTCAAACTGATTTTAAAACCTATGAATTCACTCAACCTTTGTGTTGACTTTAAGCATATATTTCAGGTATGGAAATTGATAGCATGGAGCAGCATACTAATGACGTGGAGAAATATAATCTTGGAAAATTTTTTCATTCAAACCTATTTTCTAGATCTCGGGAACTTGTCATGTATAGTGTATGTACAGTTGTTTTATTTAAAATCTCTGATTTTGAATGATAAATTTATAAAGAATAAATGAACTTTATTGAAACACTCTTATGAGCTATTTTCTATTACTTTGCTTTTATATCATGAAGTAATACCCCTAAAAATATTATTCCGTTGTGTCAAGGTAAAATGGGTGTGTTACAGAGTGGCATCAGAGCTATAGTTATAGAGAACTAAGAGATTTAAAATCTTAACTATAACTGGTTTTCTTAAATAAAATTTCCAATTGAAGTCTCCGCATCAAAAATCGTGCTTCTTTAAAAAGTTGTAAGTAACATTTAAGATTTCTAGTAATGTTATTATGTGTTTAAATGATAGTATGTGTAAGTGCTAGCTGCTGATAGAAGTAATTTTTCTTTTTACCGACGTTTTCAGAAATATGTCTTCCTATTTTCATCCCATCGTTAAATCTGATTCGGAACCAGAAAATCCTTACCTTTTGGATTTTCAAGAACCTTTAGTACTAGCCCTTTCTGCTAATAATAACAATCACCTTAACCCCTTTTCACCAGAAAATAATCCCCAACTAAATTACGAAAATATACCTATTCCGTAGTATCAAACTCCTTTATCCCAAGCTTCCAATAATATCCCAAATAACCAAAACCTATTTGTGGAACAAATGGAGAATATGATCAATTATTTCAACGAAGTGCCACCCAACCGTATTGAGGATTTAGAATATGAAGTCGATAGGCGAAGGTGTGAACAAGAAATAATGCAGGAGGAAATAAAGAAATTAGAGAATAATTTTGTAAGAATAAGCAATGAGAATTTTGAGTTACGTAATAGGCAAAGGATACGTGAAAAGGAAATCACCTTAGCAAGAGCAAGAATGGCAGCAATTGAAAAACTTATCGAGGATATTCAAGTTAGACACCAAGACAACATCAAAGCTCTCTTAGCAGAAATTAAGGATCCCTAGAAGAAGAAATAGACCAGCTTATAAATATTTCAGCTTCCTAAAAAGCCTTGTAAATATTTTAGCTATCAGTCTTTACTTTTATGTAACAAAGAAGCTTATATGTCCATTAGTGAAGCAGATTGAAAATAAATAAAAGTTTCTTTTTCATCTTTCCTTTATTTTCATATTATTCTAGAAAAGAGAAATACTTGAAAAGTATAAGTCTTTAAAAGAATTATAGCAAAGAAAGATATTATCTTAAACTAAAAAGGACTTCTCAAGTCTATTTGGTTAAAGAAAGTATTAATCTAAATAAAGGATATATAACCTAAGAAACTTAGGACAAGTTGTTAGTTGTGTGAGCCCTATAAATCTATTCCTTAAAAACTTGTATTTTTAGAAAATTTATGCTCGTAAAGCGTTGTATGTATACACATATGACAAATGCTTAAAATAGACAAATATATCTAAATTTCAAAAAAAATTCTAATTTAAGAAATGACACATTTAAGGACATCAATAGCTTCTACCCTAACTCCTGAAAGACCTCAGCGAATAACTAACGATGAAGTAGCTATAGCCTTGAAAATACCGATCTTCAAAATAGTTAGGAATGATAATCCAACGGAAGACTATATAACTAGCCAGTTATGTAAATTCCAAGGAAATGAAGATGTTATTGGTATTGCCCATTGGATTAAGAGGACAGAAACAATTTTCTCTCAAAATAGTTGCGTTGAGGATCGTAAAGTAAAGCTTGATATTAGTACCCTAACTAATGAAGCATTTTCAGGGTGGAATTACTATACTTAACTTGTTGATTTAGAAGAAGTATACAAGACTAAGTGGTTAGATTTTAAGTGCCTCCTAATAACCCGATATTATCCTTCAAAAGAAATCGAGAAAGTGAAAAAGGATTTTTTCAACCTAGTAACACAAGGAATTGATCTCAAAGCCTATTTGAGAAAATTTCAAGAGTTAGCAAAATTGTATCCTATCACTGATTCACAAAGGATGATGAAGGCTTTTATCAAAGGATTTTCCCAAAGATTCAGAAGGATGATTACTATTTCTAAACCCCATAGTTTAGAAGAAGCCATTAAGATTTCTTAGAAATTAATGGATCATGTAATCAAGCACAATCCTGTGCAAGAATCCAACACCCTTAAATGTAAATTTTATCAAAGAAGAAGAAGAATATGCTGAAACTAAACCCAATCCCTTAAACTTTACCTATGATCCCTATTTTTCCTACCTATATTACCCAAATACTAACCTAGTTAACCATTCCCAACGAATAAAATACGATGATTATGCTAGACACATTTCCCAATGTATGAATTTTCTATTTCATCATACTGGAAATTGCACAACAAAGTGCCAGAATTGCTTCAAAATAGGTCATCAAACACGATACTGTTGAAGCAAGGCGAACTTTTAGATTTTTCCTAAGATTTCTGTGCTTTGTAAATGAATAAGTGTGTTAAACATACGTGAGTATTATCAATAAAAATCTATGAAGTTTTTAATTTCATTTTATAAGTGTTATTTTACTTCACTATCTGGCAAAATAACTCATTTGTGTTACATGTACTTAGAATTATTTGATTTTCTTTGGACTAAATATTCAACTTACATCTTAACGGAATTTCGAAATCTGAATTACAAAATGTTTAACCTAAAATTTTCTTATAGGTAAGAACAAGTAATGAGAAACTTATTTAAGAATTTCTCAAGACAACATGACACCATCTAGATCATTGTCAATTGTATTTCATAAAGGATATGGAAACTTTAACAAGGTTATCCCCAAAATAATCTGTTGACATAAAGTGTCGATATCTACAATATTGAATACACTAAGAAAGAATATTACCCTCTATACCAATAGGTTAAAGTGAGAGAACTATCCAGTATTAGAATTTCATATTCCATGTATGCATTATATTATCTGGAATTGCACCTATTCTATGAAGGTATTATAGTGATAGAGCAGTCATAGTGCAATAGGAAGTAATTGTTAACTGTTTACTGCATTAGAATGGTGATTTGTGAAACATCTTTTCCAAGAGTAATCACAAATGTTTTCTCAAGAAGGATGAGAAACTACACCATGTAAAAAAGTATTAACATTGGTGAGATGCTTTCCTTATTAATTTTAAATGAAATAATCAATCCATGATTTTTAAGCAAGCTGTGACTTATTAACTTGATTTTTACCCAAGAAACTCATAAATAATCACATTTCCTTCCTATTTAGGGAACTAAAGAGGATTTACTTGATTAATTGGTATGATTTACACTTATTCTTGTAATCTTTATAAGATTTCATCACAACCTAAATGTTCAATATATCATATGTGTTTATTCTTCATGGTAGCTCTAATAGAAGATATTGATTAAAGAAAAGAAATAAGAAACAGTAAAAAGTTTATTCATTGATATATGAATAGAATGTTAAGCAGAACATAAAGAACTACATCTGCCTTTTTGATACACTATGATTATAATCTCGGGACGAGATTTCTTTAAGGGGAAGAGGCTATGACAACCCATAAAATTTACAAGTTTAATATATGCTATGATTGAATAGGAGTGGAAAAGCCACTATAAATTTTTGCTTTTTGTGTATTACTTGGTAGAATGAACTGCTTCTCACACCATAAACTATTATAACCACACATTCTTATAATAATGAAAGACACAAGTCTAAGTTATAAAAGAGATCTAATAAGTTCAATATTAATAAGAACATCTCAAATGTAACCATGATGCCCTAAATTCCCTTAGAAACCTTAGAATTTCTATAAATGAATTATAAACTCAAGAATGGTAAACCATACATGGAGAACACATATGAATAAATCATTATATAAGTATACTCTAAGGACATAATAATACCTAAGATTAGCAAGGACAAACCATACAAAGCTAAGTACAAGTAATTGTACATAATAGTCTAGATCACCACATAGAAACTTTGATAAATAACATTTCAAGCAGTATAACTACATAAAATATATGTACTATTATAAAAAACAATGTACTAATTAGAATCTATCAAATAAAGGGAAGTTAATTGATCACAAATTGCTAAAATTCACTAATCCAAGGCTAATTACAAGTTAAGACCTAGTAACCAAGATTAGCATATAAAATCCATTATACATTGAATTAGAGTCTAATATTTTACCACAAATTATAAAACTCAAATACGTATCATATTAAGATTATACATTCATTTCATGTCAAGTTACAAGTTCATAAAGCATAAGGTACAAGTTATCAAAGCATACGATCTTAAGCTCCCTTAATCAACCCTAGAATATGATCAACCTATACAAACCCTTAAAGAAGGATGCAGAAACCATAGAAGTCAAAAAAATATAAAATAATCCCTAGAATAAGCATACATAAGGATATAAACCCTAATTATCCAAGTTAGAAAATCATTAGGATTAATGACCTAAAAACCCTAATATTAAGAAATCTACATGGAATCACTACCTAGTTCTTTTGGACAAGTCTATAAATATTTATAGGACTTCATTAAGGTTATAATATTATATTAAGACAATATACAAGTTCTCTAATTCACAAGGTATAATATTTTAATGCATGGTTTATAAATTAGGTCAAAATAAGTATTTTTACTTTTTAGACATGTTTACCTAAAGTAAACCCTTAAACCAAGTGTAAGAACTCATTGGACACTTAAAAATAAATGTATAGGACCTAAATTAAGTTTACATCAGTAACCAATTGAAGGATAAAGCCTTTTACTAAGATTTAACCCTAGATCATTAGAAAACCCTAATCTACAAATGTATACTTCCCATTTTAACATCAAACCTTTGTTAAAATTCAAACCAAGGACCCAAATCTCTTAAATAGAATTTATAAACCCTAATTAAGCCCTAATCATTCACTAGTCACTTTCCCAAGTCCCTAATCACCAAAAACACACACCATAAGTTACAAGCCCTAGTTTTAAAACCCGGTTTTGTATTTTCCCTTCAAAACTCATTTTCAAACCATTTCCCTCCATTACAAGTTTGAAAACTTGATATTTATGAATCCTAAGATATTTTAGGAGTGTGAAAAGTAGGTGAATCACCTCCTTTCTTGCTACACATCACCATTCTTATCACATATATGCCGTGACCTATTTTTAGCCACAAGGAAGGATTAGATCAAACCTAGACTCTAAGAACTTGTGTAGACCTTCACTAGCCTCCCTTAGGCAGTACTCTATCTATCTTACACGTCCTAAGCCTTAACTTGGAGCCTAAGTGTTGGAAACACTATAAATAGGGACGAACTCCCATTGTTAGAACTTGCACCCCGTTTCCTTTGTATCTCCTACCCATTATTCATATATACCTCTATATATGTCTAGGGACATCCCACAAGACCAAAAAACAGGTCTAGAAGCTAGCCATTGAAGCTCTTGAAGCTTTGATACCAAGTTGTGTTCATAAGAAGTCATCACTACTACAAAAAGTCTAATAGAGCCCCTCTCAAAAGCCTTGTTTCTATTAAAAACGGGCTTTATATGTTGTCTCGGCCTATTTTTTTTAAACATAAAGCCCTGTTATCTATGAAGAAACCCTGCTCTATATTATAAAGCCCGTTTGTTTTCAATAAACCGGGAACTAATGCGTTATTTATTTTGGGCGGCCTTTTTATATATCTCAAAATTTGTGGCGGACTTTTTAAGATTCTCAAATTTTCAATACAATTATATTATATCTCACCCACAAACTAATTAATTAATATAATCAGATCTCACCTACTCGTACTACGCCATACCTCCCTCAGTCACCACACCAAATCAGATCTCATGGTAAGTCATCTCCTCTCCTCCTAAAATCCTAATTAATTATCAATTTTTGTAAATCTACATGTGTAATTTCGTTGTTGTATGTTGGAATTGCAGAGTTTATGAATAGTTAATTGGTTTTCAAGTGTTTTTCTAATTTGTTATGGTTTATTGTTTAAGAAAGTCTTGGGTTTTATTTAGGTTATGAACAAAAGCTATATGCCTCATTGGCATCTTGGTATCTCCAATTTATTTTATTAACTATATATGTAAGGACTGCATATGTAGTTTGATGTTTAATTGGAACATAGTGCTAGTTTTAGGCAAAATTATTGATGGGTTAGTCATGTTTTGCAATTCTTGTAACTTGTTACAGATTATAGATAATAGGGATTGTGTTTGTGGTATTTATACAAACTTTTAAATAGGTTTAATTGGAACTTGTTGCTACATGATTTGTTTTTTTATTATTATTGCATTAGCAAAGGTAGTTACATAGTGTAATATGTTTTCATCTATATATGCTATATGTCATATGTTTTCGGTATTTATAACCAATCATAATAAAATGTCAAGGCGCACCAAAAGTTCTATGAAACAACTCTTGCAGTCGCGATGTAGAGTCTTTCTTGTGATGCGCTATTGGTGTACCCGTGGCTCGGGAATTGTCTGACAAGACATGTGTTTTAATTATGCTTGGTTACTGGAAGATAGCATTTGATTATAAGTTTATGTTAATGGTATGAGTAAAAAAGGCTAGTTAGCTTGGTTACTAGTGACGTGCTATGTCTCTTTTGAAATGAATGTACAAGTATGGGAAAAGAATTTCAGAATGTAGTGATTTGGTCCACATGTTGAGCGAAACTTGTATATTTGTTTCACATGTATGTTTCTATCAGATCTTATTGTCTTATCTATATCAGGCCATCTGAGCTAACGAACTATTTATTTTTAGTTCTTGCAGATGTTCAAGCATAGCCAAGACAAGACACAAGTATAATGATGCTTGCTACACTCGCTTAATGCTGGTATTTTTATAGTATGTCTACTAATGTAGAAGTTTGAGGTCATTATTAGTTTTTCTATGACAAATGAACTAAACTAAGTGCTAAAACATATTACATGGATCTTATTTGTTATCTCGTTGTCTAAGTTTTTTATTGATAGTTTTAGCATAATTTATAATTTTTCGAGTCTTTATTTGTAAAAATATTGTATCCACATTAATAGTACTAATATCTTAATGATCCAATGCAGGACCTGGTGCACCAACGGTCTTCAACTATGTAAGCATGAAAATAAATATATTTCAAAATATGAATAACGAAGGTTTATTAAGTGTCAACTGGTGAAGCTTCAACAGCAGCTGCTGCCCCAAAGGTACTGATCTATGAAAATTTATAGTTATGTTCTTTGGATAGGTATAAAATCTAAGTGCATCGTCCGCTTTAATAATTTAAATCAAAGTTGTTACTTTATTAGAAATTAAACTTTATTAGAAATTAAACTTCCATCACACCACTTATTTTTTCTATATCCTTTATTCCTCACTTTGCACGAAGCTTGCAATGAGGCTGTAAGAATATTTTGGCACTGGTAACTTTTATCTTAAAAGAGGCCGTATGGTTTGCTTTAACTAATGCATATTTTTTTTTGGTAAAGCGGTTAGGGAATTACCTCGGTAAAATATACGTTCATGCATATTTTCTATATGGTATATTACTTCTTTTTTATTGGAGTTCTTTCTGTACTTATGATGTTGGCTAATATTTTGTTATGTGAAAACCAGGCGCCTCAAAC
The DNA here is from genome assembly GCA_025667525.1 of Glebionis coronaria. Lineage (NCBI taxonomy): Eukaryota > Viridiplantae > Streptophyta > Magnoliopsida > Asterales > Asteraceae > Glebionis > Glebionis coronaria. Next base: position 249,919,557 of record CM046878.1, read on the forward strand.
AAGCACTGCCCCTGCTCCTACTCCAGTACCTACAATTGTGACACCGTAAGTTTAAACCTCTGCTTTATCTTTTGATATTATAAATTTTTATTGCCTATGCAAGCCAGAGGTCAGTTTCAATATGCGAGTTAGTTTATCGCTAAATGAGTGTTTCTTTAAGTTGCTATGCAGGCCTGCGTCTGTCCCTTTATCGACTCCACCTTCAGTTGCTCCTTCTCAGAATGTGTATGGTCAGTTTCAGTTACGAATTTGTTTTTTCATTCTGTCATGTCTAATTGAGTGATTTATCATACATGTGAGCCGTTAAAAGATGGTTTTGTATCATGTTTGGGTAAATTTGTTCCAAAAACCATGTAAAAGGGGTCTCTTTCAAACCAGGTAAAGCCCTCCCTTTTCAGGAGGTTGGCGTGGCCACTTCAAGGTTGTTTGCACCTAGTGGGAATTGAACTTGAGACCTCACACACTTTGGAGTGATAGCCACATATCTTTTTACCACTAGGCCACCCTTGAGTGGTTTCATTTATATTTTATGCTATATTAGGGCATTCTCAAAGCAGCTGAAGTTTCTCCAGTAGCGGGAGTTCCACCGGTGTGTAACACCCCCAATTTCGGTCATAACAGCGGAAGGGTCATTGGGTGTTACTATCATGGTTCAATCTCATAATCATAGAAAACGGCTCAAAACGAGTCGTTTTAATAAACATCCATTCAATTTCATTTAATCAAGATAAAATTTCATACACGGTCCCAGATGATTCAAAAGTTTACAAACTATTATAAATGATAAAAATTATTTGAATGGATATGTTTTAGAAAAGCGGGCCAAAACATTTCAAATATGCAAGCTTCACGAAACCGCCTTCCTCGAGTGCCTTCTATATGGACCTGAGATAAAACATGCTTAAAAAGTCAGCAAAATTTGCCGAGTGAATCTATAGAATTGAATTTAAATAAAGAGAACACAAGTATTCAAAATAAACTTCCATGGTTAATAATTTACCGAAATACCATTATGTTGTACGGACATAATTATCGGTTTCATTACATAAGCCTCGTGACATTGAACGTTAACATATATTATTTCAGCCGAACACACCTAGCCAAGTGCGTATATTACTCTTATACAATGCATCCGATGTTTCATTACTAGTGCATCACAACACCACGCGAGAGCTAATCGCGACCGGACTGGGCGTCACCCCGATAGATCTATCCATAGCATTAGCGTTACTTCGATTAACAATTCACGATTCATGGGTCCTTTAAGGCTAAAACAAACTTATGCAATAAATTTCATCTAAGCATACAATCAAGTTCCTTGTGTTCAATTTTTAAAACAAAGAGGGTTTACCACAACTTCTCGTTGTACCTTTCATTTATAATAATTACTTTTCCAACAATAAGGGTTTCCACAACTTCTCGTTGCACCCATACTTTTCCAATAAGTAGAGTTTCCACAACTTATCGTTGTACCCTTTTATTTTAATAAAACAAGCATGTTATCCCCCTCGCGGGTTTATAAAACAAGTAAACATGTTAAAAGCGAGGCTATAGACTCATCTTAGCCAATAGTGGTAATGAGACGATCGCCGACGATTAGTGATGCCCGTTTAAACACGAAAACCGCAACCTACCAAATAAGGCGCGTTCGTTAAAAATCGACTTAAGTATAAATCATACTTAAATAATATAAAAATCAAAATTACAAAACCAAGACAATCCCGAAAAATTTAATAATACAAGTGTTATTACTATATCCTTTTATTCAATACAATTCTTTTAAACACTTGCACTCTCGATATTGACCCGTCTTAAGACGCCAAGTCAACGCAAGTCAAACTATCATTTTACTTCCCTCGGACCAGTAGCTAAGTCTTTTAAATAATGACTTAACACTTGAGCAAATCACCATGTCCAATGGCGAATACTCAACTCATGCCACATAATTATTGAACTACGTGTCCAAAATACCAATCAGCATGTACACTCCAAATGTACACACCAATCTACCCTGTCTACACTTGTCCGATTTCGACGAAACTTGGTCACAAACTCAATTATAATATGAATAAGACTCAGTTCAAATTTCATTCAAAAATATTACTTCTAAGACCTTCTGTCCAACACATCTTCGTGTTATAAAAACCGGACAGATTTACGTCTTTTACTTGTAAAACCATTTTGACATATCTAAACAACTCCATTTATAAAACCGACACTCGGGTTTGAAAATAGACTCATGACCTGAGGTTTAGCAACTTACATCATTCCTTGAACATTTTTAAAACTCATTCTATAGTCCCCGAGATTCGATCCAAATATCGACAACAATTTTCGGATTGTGCCGATACTCGTCTCCCGGTACACAAATACTAAAAGTAGCATAACTTTTCGCTCGTAATGAGTTAGAAGCTCATTCAAGCGGCAAAACGAGCGTCTTGAAGATTACTACTATAATATCAAATAATATAAGCCTATCTCAGAACTTAAACCCATGAAATAATCTGTTGTAAGCTGCTGTCCAAAAATACATTTTTAGAAATCATGTCAAATCAATATTTTGACCCATTTTAACATTTTATATACTCCCAATATCATCTATCAATCATTTACAACAAATCATCTAACCTCTAACACCCTTGAATTAAATCTAATAAAAATCAAGTATAAAAATTTATACATGCAACAATACCCCACTCAAATATAATAATAATAACACTTATATACAACATAAAAATAGATCAAACACTACTAGTTCATCAAGAAAAATAAAATTTTGAAAAAGTTAATGCATGTGGGAGAAATTTATACCAAAATGATCCTTGTTGAATTTGCAAGATGGGACTTGTTTTAGTTTCTCTTGATTCAAGCTAAATTTGGAAAATCAATTGGGTTTTGGTGGTGGTTTTATGCCGTGGGTTAGAGAGAGAGAGAGGGGAGGATGATCAATTTTTTTTATTAAAAATGGAGTGTGTGTGTTAGTGGGGAGTTTTTATATAGTGGGGTGAGGGTAGTTTTTGCCAATTTGTGATACTTTTGGCCCAAAATGAAATTAAATAGTTGTAAGGGTAGAAAATATAAATATTAAATTTTGAAAATATTTACGGGACTCGGGTTTCGTAAAAATACTTTTTAAAAGTTAAAACACTTCTTAAAAATAATAATATCACTTCGACACGACTTAAAACGTAATTAAATCGGAAACGTCGAAAATATAAAATATCGAGACAATCGATAATAAAACATAAATTTTTGGGCATCCGTCGGTATCGCGATTATTAGTAGTTCTCGTCATTCGTTAAAACGTAAAACACGAGAAATAAAGATAAATACAATAAATACAATAAAAATCATTCACATGATAAATTGAGAATATAATATCGATACTTAATATATTTCTTGTCAGTTTTCTTCGAAACGACATTCTTACGTTAAGTTTCAAGTCATAACCTTCTCGGTTAGTCGATAATTTAAAATTCTCATTAGATAAACACGTAATACGTAATAGTCGAGATTAAAATAACGACCTGAAATTGACGGATTGTCACATTATCCCCACCAAATTGGGATCTTCGTCCCGAAGATCAACTTGCGTTCTTCCTCGATCGCTTGTTGAAATCAAAGAGTTAAATGTATTTTGGTCCTCGTCTTGTGTTCCATCACACATAACAATAGAAATTCGACTTCGTTTCTGTTGCCTAACTTCCTTATTGATAATATCAACAAGTACTTTGATGAAATGCAACTTACCGTCGATTCATACTTCATCAAGAGGTCAAGAAGAAATTTCTTTAGGTTCGACATATGAAAAGTATTGTGAATTCTTTGTAGCACTCGAGGTAATTTAAGTTTTCATGCCGTCGGACCTACCATCGATATCAGTTCGAATGGTCCAAACTAACGGGGACTTAACTTCCCACGTTTTCCAGAATTTATATAACACCTTTTTCATGGTGATAACTTTGGCATAACTTTTCCACCTACCTCGATTTCCAAAGTTTTTCGTTTCACATCGTCATAACTTCTAGGTCTACTACGAGTAGTTAACATACGATTCTTAACTAGCAAGATCGGTTACTTTAACAAAATAAAATAAGCAGAGTCAATCAATCAACATTGACAGAAATCGAGTCATATTCAAACTGAGTTTTCAAGAGCTTAACAATGAATCCATTGTAATTGGCTCCTACCTCACGAATGATAACGAATAACACAATCGTAATCACTTAAAGGCTTAGTTACCTCTTTTATTCCAGAATACATTGTAGGCTCTTACTATCGGTGGATACCGTACCTTAGTGCCATACAATTAATGTCTCAATAGACGAAGAGTAAAATCACCGCACCCACTTACAAGTCATGGGTTGTGTAGTTTCCTCATTCTTCCTAGGCTTCCTACAAGCATATACAAATCAAAACAACCCCAAATCATAAAGGAGATTTATCACGATCAACAACAAAATCTTCACTTCCTTCGAGTAATGATAAGATCGGCGTGTCGCAGAGTTTTCTTTTCATAGTCTGAAAAGCTTTCTCTTCATCATCGCCACACACAAACGGTTCATTCTTTTTAGTTAGCTTGGTTAATGGTTTTGATATCAAAGAGGATCTTTCAATAACCCTTCAGTAATAACCAGCAAAACCTAGAATTTGTCGTACTCCAGCTGGAATAGTTGGAACATTCAAATTTTCGAGGGCTTCGATTCTCGTATAATCAACATGTATGCCACTTTTGTCAATCACATGACAGAGAAGTTGTACAGAACCAAGCCTAAAATCAAACTTTAAGAATTTTGGGTACATCTTTTCGTTCTTTAACAAGTTCAAGATAATCCCTAAGTGTTCGGCATGTTCTTTCTCGCTCTTCGAGCAGACTAGAATTTCATCAAAGAAAACGATTACGAATTTATCAAGATACGGCTTACACCTACAATTCATTAAGTCAATGAATACAGCAGGTGTACTGGTCAAACCAGAAGGCATAACACTAAACTCATAATGATCATCACAAGTTCTAAACGCCGTAATAGGAATATCTTCCTCGCGTATGCGAAGTTGATGATAAGCAAAACAAAGATCAATCTTGGTGAAAACACGAGAGTTTTGAAGTTGATTAAATAGATCATCAATTCTTAGAAGCGGGTAACGATTCTTGATCGTTATCTTATCCAGCTCTCGGTAATCGATACGCATACGAAACGAATCATCTTCCTTCTTAACGAATAGAATAGGAGTTCTACAAACTGACGAGCTCGGTCGAATAAAACATCTATCGGATAGTTCTTAAAACTGCACAAATAACTACTTCAGCTCAGATGGTGCTAAATAATATGGCTCATGTGCCACAGTTGCAGCACCATAGATTTGATCAATTAGGAATTTTGTTTGCCTTGGAGGCGGAAGCCTTGGCAAATCTTCAAGAAACACTTCGGGATAGTCACGAATGACTACAATATCTCTACTCACTTTCTTTACGATTCCTTCTACGATACCTAAGCCATGAATAATCCACAACCTTTTTCGATAATCTTATGGGCTCTAATGCACGAAAAGAATTTTCAGTTTGGAATTATTTTTCCCTTTAGTGACCTTGTCAGCCTTGCATTGAATTATGTGTCCCATGAGCTAATCAGCCGTGCAGACAACTTCACAAATAGTAAATGGCTTAGAAGAAGTCACATCACCGCATATATTCCTGGTCAGCCATAAATATACTGCTTGACCTTGACGGTTCGGGTTCCATATTTCTTGGACATAAAGGAGTCAACTTATGAAAACACTTGATATATCTACCAATGTTAGTTCCCTTCAGTTTTAGATTGTACAACACTTGCTCCATACTTTGGGAATGCTTCGAGGACAAGCTCCCTAGTTAACCGTTTCCTCACCTTAGTCTATGGTGTCCCATAAGTAACGATACCTATGGAAGCAAGTCTGCCATTCCACCAAATTAATGCACGACCTTGGAGAGTAGCGATTTCAAACTACACCTTATCCTCCTGATTAGGGTCACAGATTCGAAAGACTGACGCCAGCTTTTCAACAACTGACACAATCCTCCATCATCTTTAGTCCCCTTAAGAGTCTACGGTTTGCACTTAATGAATGAAGTGTAGTTATAGCCTCTAATTTCGGGTACATTTGTTCCATCCATACCACGAACATTATCGGCTCCAGCTTCATCTCCACCAATTCCAGTTCCACCAGTTTTGGCTTCAGCTCCAATTCCAGATCCATCATTCATGTTGGCCATGAAATTAACTAAAGATACAACAACTTATTCACTAATAACTTGGCGCATTCGTGCTTCAGTCATAGCTTTCATTTACTGCATGAGTCTTGTGTAGCGCAAATCAAATCATAATGAGTATTCATTCAGTGATTGCGTTATACCACATGAATTTACAAAAGAAAAGCAAAGAAAGATAATAATAGAACGATGTAGAATTAGGAATCAAAAGATAGTCATTCCATTGATCACAAACTAGTACAAGTCGTATTGTCAACATTATGGATAATCATCGTCTAATGCCATACAACTTAAAAGACTAGTCCTACTAACTGTTGTCACAGTTTACTTAGGGATTAATAAGAAGATACTACAATTGATAAACTAATCTACTAAGAGTTACTAGGTATTTCACATGGCTAAGAAATCTCCTCGGTCCCAAAAGAAGAAGATTTCTTCAATGTCTTTCAGAGACGCTTGATATCCTCCTCAATTGGTGCTTTTGGAACAGCACCAATACAACCATTTCACGATTAAGGAATTAAAGGAATAAAATCAAAGAATGAATCGAGCAAATGAATTATGAGTCAATAAGAGTTTAATAACGCAGATGCTATATGCTTAAGCCCACACCTTTATGAATCATTATTCCATGGATTGATCAAGTCCTTCCGAATAAGATTCAGAAATTTGTAGTTCAACAATTTATAATTTCCTTGTTCAAATAAATGGCCAATTTATTTCAACGATTATAAATCACTTTATTCAAGCATCGCCAGCTCAACGCAAAAGATCCAGATCGAAACAAATGAGAAACTGATTTAACAGAAAATGATCAGTGATATGATATGGAATCCTGGTTGGCATGTGAATACCATACAAATCAATCTCAATTGCTAATAATCAACAGTACCTTCTCGGACAACTTGTTTTTATCAAAACAGTATAATGTCGAAGATTAATGAAAATGCAAATTAAATTTGCTAAACGAAATGAACGGATCGATAAATCAAGAATAAGAACCAAGGAAATCAAAATCCTTGTAACCAAAAGAATATCAGCAGAATATTAACCGTTTCGTTAGGATCATGTATATCCACAACTTAGTTAATCTCGAGAAAAACAGGATTCATTTCAGGAATAGCTTCGGCGCTAGCATTAAAATGACTAGAGTGGCTTCGTGACAATCGACGTCGTATAAATATCTCGTATAAATATAAAATTATCATTTATAATTAAATAAATGAAAACATACCTTGTAATTCACAAGTTCAAATAATCGATAAAGATTACAACTGTTGGAAATACGTTTTTCCCAATAAAGTATCGGTCACATCTTAGTTAGCATAGATCACGAGATATAGAATATTTAGAACTTTGTAACTTGGAGCGACCTCCCTTAGGGGGAGATTGTTGGAAATACGTTTTTACGTATTTATGAAGGATCGGTCGCTCCAACGATAATTATGTAATGGGCTCGTGATCTACTTAGTAAACGTATAGTCCATATAGCCCACATGTAGGGTGGGCTATATATATCCCCTCCTAGCATGTTAGGAGGGGCTGGTGGTTTCATTCATTCACTAATCAATCTTTACTTTCTCTCTCTACTCTTCTCTTTTCTCTCCTTTCTCTCTCTACTCCCTCATCTCCCTTCTCATCTTCCTTATTTTATTAATCAATCTACCCACTTTATCAATCCAATCCAACATATAGAATAGGCCAATAATCTCGTAGACCTTCAATAACATATATATAATCCCATATATATAAATACTTTCATTCTCGTCCATTGGCAACTCGGAGGTTTCGCTTGCAACAGTTATAGTTAAAAGATTTCAAAAATTCATTTTTGATAAATCTTTTCGTTCTCTATAACTTGAGCTCTGATACCAATCTGTAACACCCCCAATTTCGGTCATAACAGCGGAAGGGTCATTGGGTGTTACTATCATGGTTCAATCTCATAATCATAGAAAACGGCTCAAAACGAGTCGTTTTAATAAACATCCATTCAATTTCATTTAATCAAGATAAAATTTCATACACGGTCCCAGATGATTCAAAAGTTTACAAACTATTATAAATGATAAAAAATATTGGAATGGATATGTTTTAGAAAAGCGGGCCAAAACATTTCAAATATGCAAGCTTCACGAAACCGCCTTCCTCGAGTGCCTTCTATATGGACCTGAGATAAAACATGCTTAAAAAGTCAGCAAAATTTGCGAGTGAATCTATAGAATTGAATTTAAATAAAGAGAACACAGGTATTCAAAATAACCTTCCATGGTTAATAATTTACCGAAATACCATTATGTTGTACGGACATAATTATCGGTTTCATTACATAAGCCTCGTGACATTGAACGTTAACATATATTATTTCAGCCCAAACACCTAGCCAAGTGCGTATATTTCTCTTATACAATGCATCCGATGTTTCATTACTAGTGCATCACAACACCACGCGAGAGCTAATCGCGACCGGACTGGGCGTCAACCCGATAGATCTATCCATAGCATTAGCGTTACTTCGATTAACAATTCACGATTCATGGGTCCTTTAAGGCTAAAACAAACTTATGCAATAAATTTCATCTAAGCATACAATCAAGTTCCTTGTGTTCAATTTTTAAAACAAAGAGGGTTTACCACAACTTCTCGTTGTACCCTTCATTTATAATAATTACTTTTCCAATAATAAGGGTTTCCACAACTTCTCGTTGCACCCATACTTTTCCAATAAGTAGAGTTTCCACAACTTATCGTTGTACCCTTTTATTTTAATAAAACAAGCATGTTATCCCCCTCGCGGGTTTATAAAACAAGTAAACATGTTAAAAGCGAGGCTATAGACTCACCTTAGCTAATAGTGGTAATGAGACGATCGCCGACGATTAGTGATGCCCGTTTAAACACGAAAACCGCAACCTACCAAATAAGGCGTGTTCGTTAAAAATCGACTTAAGTATAAATCATACTTAAATAATATAAAAATCAAAATTACAAAACCAAGACAATCCCGAAAAATTTAATAATACAAGTGTTATTACTATATCCTTTTATTCAATATAATTCTTTTAAACATTTGCACTCTCGATATTGACCCGTCTTAAGACGCCAAGTCAACGCAAGTCAAACTATCATTTTACTTCCCTCGGACCAGTAGCTAAGTCATTTACATAATGACTTAACACTTGAGCAAATCACCATGTCCAATGGCGAATACTCAACTCACGCCACATAATTATTGAACTACGTGTCCAAAATACCAATCAGCATGTACACTCCAAATATACACACCAATCTACCCTATCTTCACTTGTCCGATTTCGACGAAACTTGGTCACAAACTCACTTATAATATGAATAAGACTCAGTTCAAATTTCATTCAAAAATATTACTTCTAAGACCTTCTGCCCGACACATCTTCGTGTTATAAAAACCGGACAGATTTACGTCTTTTACTTGTAAAACCATTTTGACATATCTAAACAACTCCATTTATAAAACCGACACTCGGGTTTGAAAATAGACTCATGACCTGAGGTTTAGCAACTTACATCAGTCCTTGAACATTTTTAAAACTCATTCTATAGTCCCCGAGATTCGATCCAAATATCGACAACAATTTTCGGATTGTGCCGATACTCGTCTCCCGGTACACAAATACTAAAAGTAGCATAACTTTTCGCTCGTAATGAGTTAGAAGCTCATTCAAGCGGCAAAACGAGCGTCTTGAAGATTACTACTATAATATCAGATAATATAAGCCTATCTCAGAACTTAAACCCACGAAATAATCTGTTGTAAGCTGCTGTCCAAAAATACATTTTTAGAAATCATGTCAAATCAATATTTTGACCCATTTTAACATTTTATATACTCCCAATATCATCTATCAATCATTTACAACAAATCATCTAACCTCTAACACCCTTGAATTAAATCTAATAAAAATCAAGTATAAAAATTTATACATGCAACAACACCCCACTCAAATATAATAATAATAACACTTATATACAACATAAAAATAGATCAAACACTACTAGTTCATCAAGAAAAATAAAATTTTGAAAAAGTTAATGCATGTGGGAGAAATTTATACCAAAATGATCCTTGTTGAATTTGCAAGATGGGACTTGTTTTAGTTTCTCTTGATTCAAGCTAAATTTGGAAAATCAATTGGGTTTTGGTGGTGGTTTTATGCCGTGGGTTAGAGAGAGAGCGAGAGAGGGGAGGATGATCAATTTTTTTTTTTTATTAAAAATGGAGTGTGTGTGTTAGTGGGGAGTTTTTATATAGTGGGGTGAGGGTAGTTTTTGCCAATTTGTGATAGTTTTGGTCCAAAATGAAATTAAATAGTTGTAAGGGTAGAAAATGTAAATACTAAATTTTGAAAATATTTACGGGACTCGGGTTTCGTAAAAATACTTTTTAAAAGTTAAAACGCTTCTTAAAAATAATAATATCACTCCGACACGACTTAAAACGTAATTAAATCAGAAACGTCGAAAATATAAAATATCGAGACAATCGATAATAAAACATAAATTTTTGGGCATCCGTCGGTATCGCGATCATTAGTAGTTCTCGTCATTCGTTAAAACGTAAAACACGAGAAATAAAGATAAATAAAATAAATACAATAAATACAATAAAAAACATTCACATGATAAATTGAGAATATAATATCGATACTTAATATATTTCTTGTCAGTTTTCTTCGAAACGACATTCTTACGTTAAGTTTCAAGTCATAACCTTCTCGGTTAGTCGATAATTTAAAATTCTCATTAGATAAACACGTAATACGTAATAGTCGAGATTAAAATAACGACCTGAAATTGACGGATTGTCACACGATGCCAGCTGTAAACCCCCCGGTTCAGGCCCCACAGGCTACACAACCAGCGGCAGCTCCTACAAGTGGACCAAATGCAAATCCCTTAAATCTTTTTCCTCAGGTATCTTGTTTATCTGTCAACCGATATTATATTCATATATATTTTTGTGAATGGAATTTTTTCTAATTCTTGCATTGTAGTGTCTTCCTGATATGGGCGGAAATGCTCCTGCGACGGCTTCTGCTGGTGCAATCTGAATTTCCTGCGCAACGACCAACAGTTTCAAGCTTTTAGAGCCATGGTGCAAGCTAATCCATAGATTTCCAGGTATACATATTCTCTTGTCAATATTTGTATCTTCTATTCCTTGTATAACCTTATACGTAATTTGGTGCTGGCAGCCGATGCTCCAAGAGTTGAGGAAGCAAAATCCTCTGCTAGCGAGACTCATTCAAGAACATCAGGCTGATTTCTACGTTTAATCTACGATCCCGTTGAAGGCGGAGAGTATGTCTCACCTCTCATAACCTTTGATTTATACTTATAATTTATTAACTCGTCTACTCTTAATGTCTATTTTTTATATCAGGCTTGGACGGCTTGCTTCCGGGATGCCTTAGACTATCAGTGTTTCACATGAGGAGCGTGAAACTATTGAACGTGTGGAGGATAAAATTTGATAGCTAGGACTTATTGTAATATATGAAAAATGAATGATGATACCCAGTTTTTTCTCATCAAATGCTGAATTCTTTTAAAAAAGTTTTTTTTATTGTTTTTTCTTCACATAGAGCCATGTTTGGTAAGAAAAAACTGGGCTCTATAAGAGAGAATAGACCCCATTTTTCAAACAGGGCTCTATTTGGTGTTCGAATAGAGTCCCTCCCTCTTTAATTCCCCAGGCAAAAACGGGCTCTATGGCACTTTTCAACAGGGCTCTATGGTCATTTTTGTAGTAGTGCATTTTGGAGCTACCTAGGTAAAATCTATATTAACCAAGCTTTGATCTTTTTATAATGATTATTTAGAGTTATTATAATTCCAAAATTATGTTATAAATATAATCTAAAAGAAACTAAGTCATTTCATCATTTTAAATAAAAGTTATAAGTTAAAGATGTCTTAAAACCCTAGTTTTATAATTTACATAAAATAATAAGCAAAAAACCTTTTCAAAAGCTATAATTCTGAAGAAATGTTTTTATTATGATTATAAATGTGTTCATAAACTTTTTTTTCAAATCCTAGATCATTTGGATCATTTTTGAGCTTGTTATGTGATTTTTACAAGTTCAGGGACCAAAAATGTCATTTCTGAAACTATTTAATATTTTGGGCCAAGAGTGTCATTTTATGAAATTAAAATCTATAGGGATAAATGTTGGAAAGTTTGAGGTCCTAATGTTAATTATTGAAGGTTTAAATTGCAATTTATAAAACTATATACTTTAGGGTTTAAAAGCGTAATTATACCAAAGTGTAACCAAAAGGACTATTTTTGCCAAATTTAAAACTAAAGAAGATTAATTATGAATAAGAGGAAGTAATGAAAGTATCATGTTAGTAGGAATCTTTGTACAAAGATGTTCCATCTCGATCTTACGTTCTGACTGAGTGGTTGAGTTTACGATTTAAAGTGCCCTCGCTCCTCAACCGTTTATAGAATGGCTTCTGAGTATGATGGCCCAAACAATCGTGCTAGAATTACAACCAAGTAATAATTAGAGAAAATATAACCAAATTCTTAAATATATTGATCAAAAGATTAAAAAACTTAATACTATACCAATTATGTTAAAATAGGTTGGTGTGAGACCACGTTCTTGTTTGTTAGCTCAAGTTGATCTGTGTGACATAAAACCGACAAGATTACTGGACATAAGGTAAGTTCATAGCCTCACTAAAGTGTACTACTTTCAAATGATTTCAAAACCCGTGAGGGGGATATATGCTAAAAATAGAATACAAGTGTTTTTGGTATGCTTTCTAGATATGATTCATTGACACTATGTTTACTGCTGCCTATGAAAGTCCCTTTTTAATTGTGAACCGCTAATCATTTCTCGGAATGAACGCTAATATCGTAAATAGTACTATTGGAGACTGACATATCCTGTCTGGGCAAGTCGCACTTGCTAGCACCTCAGTGGTCAAACATGCATATTTTATTTTGCTGATAAGGATAGTTTGGAAGACTTCCTCATAAGGTCAAATTGTTGGTTCCTATGTCTAGTCGCGGTATCATAAGCTTAGTGCAAATTGAATCATCATTTTATTCAAACTTACGAGCAAATAACAACGTAGCTCAGGAAAAAGGATCTTGTATTCAAACTGATTTTAAAACCCATGAATTCACTCAACCTTTGTGTTGACTTTAAGCATATATTTCAGGTATGGAAATTGATAGCATGAAGCAGCATACTAATGACGTGAAGAGATATAATCTTGGAAGATTTTGTCGTTCAAACCTATTTTCTAGATCTCAGGAACCTGTCATGTAGAGTGTATGTACAAATGTTTTATTTAAAATCTCTGATTTTGAATGATAAATTTATAAAGAATAAATAAGGTTTATTTAAACACTCTTATGAGCTGTTTTCTATTAGTTTTCTATCATATCATGAAGTAGTACCCCTAAATATATTATTCTGCTACATCAAGGTAAAATGGGGGTGTTACAATCGGTGAAACAAGTAGAGAATCAGGAACGTCAAGTGCGAGAACAGGAGAAGCTGGTGCCGACATACTACGAATAAAAGGGATACATATAGTCAGAATCCAAGCATAATATATACAATTCCCAATACATATGAAATTATTATCACATAACCAAATATGCACAATTTATCATATCATAATACATTTACATATGTATTTTATCTCATATACATATATATCAAGTAGTAGTAATACAAGCATAAAGGACGAAACAAGTAACACGCACGGATAGTAAAGACGATATCGAAAGTCGCAACGAGCATCTCAGTTATAGTCTAGGGTATAATGCAATCCTAGTTCTCTATAACTCATGCTCTGATACCAGTATATACCTAGTTATAGAGTGCCACTATAACTAGTTCTCTAATAGTCGTAGACAAATAGTTTTAAGTGACTTAATAAATTCAGCTTCTTTTGTATTAAATCAATTAAGTCATTATCAAACCGGATGTAGGACTTTAAAAATCTTTCAATTCTAAGAAATTCGTTAGAAGAGCCTGTAGCCATATATGACTCCTGATTGGTAATGCAGAATGAAGGACTAGTTCGCTAGGTTTGGTGTACTTGGCAAGACGATCTCTGGATGATGCAACATGGGAGTGGTTATCAGATTTCCAAGTTATGTATCCTACTTATAACCTTGAGGACAAGGTCATTTTTTAAGAAGAATGGAATGTTACGCCTGTGGATAGTAGGCTTGGTCGCGGGAAACGAGTGAAGAAGGCGCCTGATTGGCAACACGAGTTTGTGATGGGTTAGGACTTGCTCATCATGTTTATCTATATGTTTAGGACATATGTTTTACTAGGATATGTTTTGGGTCTTAATAGGATGTGTGTCAATGGTGTTACATGATATGTGTTCTTATTTAATATGATTACCCCCATGCATCTGTTTGTGTTTAAATGAGATACTTCCATGCGTCTCTATGTAACCAAGGTTTATTAATGAAAAAAATCAAGTTATCAGTAAAAAAAATCTATCTCTTCTTCTCTTCTTTTATTCTTTTAAAGCTTTCACACGCTTAAAGGGTGCGAATATACTGATACTACCTTAAGCAGGTTGTATCAAAAACTGCTTAAACTAGAAAATGTAAGACTATCATAGTTCCACGTTTCAAGCTTCTCAAGGAAAAAATAGGAATTTAAATTGAGTAATGCTATTTATACCTAAAACAGAATCCTAAAAACAAGCCTAATGTATAGGTCACTTGTATTTTATTATGAACTTTCTCTCTTCTAATTTCCACCAATAATTTTTTAAAATTAACTAATAAAATTATTAGGCATATATGTAGGTTCATTTGTTGAGCATAACAATTTTTTTTAAATTATTAATCTTGTGATGTGTATCTTCTACCTTTATTCTAAGAAGAATTATATATCAATTGTTGTTTCTCTATTTAACCATTTACTCTCCGAATCAGTATCACTGATGGAATCATTCTTTTTTTCCCTTAGTGCTACAAGTTCATATTTGCATCAAACACTTGAGGATATATTTTTATTGTTCGTGAATTACGTATTCATGCATTAAAAATGTTATTGATTTGCATCTTTATAAACACCATCGTCCTGGATCTTTAATTGAATCAGCTTCATCTTTCAATCATCATCATCATCATCATCATTGATAGGTGTGTAAACACCCATCCTTTTTACCACTTAATTACAATAATAACCGAGCCAAAACGTGTATTTTATATCTTTTATGTCGGAATTATGCGTGGTTTGTGTTTTTGTTGTGATTTAGGACGAAATTGTGAAAAGTGGAGAAAATACGGCATTCACGGGCTTTTATTGAAGAAAAAGATGAAAGATGAAGTCGAGAAGTCAAGAGTGCAAAAAGAACGGAAGTCCAAGACCAATTCTGAAGATTTATCGAAGAAAAAGTCGAAAGACGGAAGTTTACTTAAAACCGAAGAACTCAAGTCTATTTTATTGAAGAATTAAAAGACGAGTTCAAAGAAATCCCGAGCCAAAAGTCATTAAAGTCCAAGATTAAAGAAGATTTAAAGGCTTAAGGACTAATGGTGCAATTAAATGAAGATTAAAGGCTTGAGGGACTTAATCATGCAATTAAGAAGAAATGAAGGAGGGGAGGAAGCTTCATAAGCATTCCTTAATCCTCCCCTATATATAGTCATTAGGATTAATCTTTTCATTTTTGTTGACTAATAGTGACAATTAGTTCTTCCACTTTTAATTACCTTGTCATTTATTTACTTGTCAAATTTAAATACTTGTCTTGCACCTTAATTACCATTTAATTTCAAGTAAGTGTTCTTTTAATTCTTGTTAATCTTTATCTTTATTGTTTGATCTCATCCTACCTTTCTTTAATCTTTGGTTTATATATTTATTATTCATGTCCATGTTCTTGAGTTTTTTGTCAAATTTATTAAGTGGGTTTTGATCATCTTGATTAGTTTTGTTAGTTTTGTTGTTTTGGATTGTTTGATTATCATTAGTATATGTTTATTGTTTAGTTTGATTTAATCTTGTGGTTGATTTTGCTTAATTTTTATCTAGATCGCATCTTTTTCTTGTTCCCTGTTCTTCGGGATGTTTGTTTGTTGTTCATCTGATCTTCCCAGGTTCTGATCTTCCAGACATTCCGAACGAAGGATTTCCAAGGCTGTTCATCCGGAATATCTATTATTCCGGATAAGGGAAATATTCTGGATAGGCAGATTATTCCGAATAGGGAAATATTCCGGATAAGGAGATTATTCCGAATAGGGAGATTATTCCGAATAGGCCAAATATTCCGAATAGCAAGATTATTCCGAATAGGGAGATTATTCCGAATAGGCCAAATATTCCGAATAGGGAAATTATTCTGGGTAGGCAGTATATTCCGGATAGGGCAAACATTCCGAATAGAGGTGTTTATTCCGGATAGGTGACATATTCCGAGTAAGCCATTTATTCCGAATAAGGGTTTTATTCCGGATGAGCTAAATTTCCAGGTTCTTTTAATTTCAGTTTTCTTAATTTTCTGTTTTTAATTTCAAGCTTTACTTTTCCCGCCTTTTTCCTTACTCGCACTTTAAGTTTATTTGCCTTAGATTTATTTTAAGTCTTTCCTTAGTTTTTAGTTTTAGTTGCGTTTTAAGTTTGCCTTAGCTAGATTTAAGTTTGCGTTATTTACGTTTAGTGCCTTTTAATTTTAGTCACGCTTTTAAATACTTGCACCATTTACTTTAAATTAGATTTAGATTTTACTTTTAAGTCTTTTACTTTAATTGTTCTGCACTTTTAATATACTACAACAACACACTTTTGTTTCACCAAAGAACGACTGAGTCGCATAGAGAACCTAGATCAATTCGATTAGACACACATCAACGAATCTCTTTAATTAGGCAAAAACCTAGTTACCAAATGGCGCCGCTGCCGGCTCTTTTCGTAAAGATTAACGGTTTTCTGTGAGAGACGCGTTGATTTTTGGGACCCGTTCCTTTGTGAGCGTTATTTTTCTTGCTTAAAAAAATTCAAAAAAACCATAAAAATTAAAAATTGATAAAAATGCAAAAAAATTAAAAATTTCAAAAATCCAGAAAGATTATATCTTTATTGTGTATATATATTGTCTTTGTGTTTGGTTTCTTTTTCTTTTGCATTTTCAGGTGTATGCGTACTAGATGTTCTAATTATCAAGAGCCCGAGACTCGAGAAAATTTAAGTATGTCAGGTGTTAACAACAACAATAATCCACCGCACCTCAATAATAACAACAATGTTCTTCCACAGCCCGATCTTCGGACAATGGAGGAGCTTTGTCAACCTACCATGTTTGGACGAGGAGGACCGATTGCGCCGATGCAAATCACGGCTCCGGAGTTTTCGTTGAAGCACCACATGATTCAGCAAGTGCAAACTAATCCATTCGCCGGAATGCCTGATGATGATGCCAACAAACACCTCGACAAGTTCATTACAATCACCCAAAGCATGAAGTTGCCCGGTGCCACAATGGATGTTCTTCGCCTACAACTCTTCCCACATACTTTATCGCATCATGCCGAGAAATGGTTTGATCGTCTTCCAAAGAATTCTATTCATACTTGGGATGACATGACTCAACGCTTTCTGTCGCGCTACTTTCCACCATCCATGGTCACGAGCCTTCGCAATCAAATCAGCGGTTTCATGCAAGATCCTAATGAATCTCTTTTTGATGCTTGGGAAAGATATAATGTCTTGATTGATCGTTGTCCAAACCACAACATGCTTCCTGTGACCTTAATTGACACTTTCTACAACGGATTAACTTTTCGAGATCGTGATACGATTAATGCAGCCGCCGGTGGCACATTCATGAAAAGGAGACCCGAGGAGTGTAGAGAGCTAATTGAGAACATGACTACTCACCACAAAAACTGGGATTCCTCCGCTTCTTCAAGGAACAACCCGAGATTCAATGTTTCTTCTACTTCAGCAAACCCTGATATGACCGAACTCACCCGCATGATGACTGAAATGAGCAAAAGTATCTTGCTTCTCGCTTCAAACCAACAACAACAAGTTAAAGCGGTTGCTAATCCTTGTGAAACATGCGGCGGTCCACACTCATACACCGATTGTCCTTCTACTCAATGAAATCTGGAAAATGTGTATGCAGCTTATGGTAATTATCCACCGGAAAATTACCAAGCTCGACCTCAAGGGGATAGAAATCAGCTGAGTTACCGATCTAACAACTACCTTTCACCTGGTTTTTCTCCTCAAAACCAAAACCCCGCCAACAACTACAATAGAAGCAACCAAATCCCACCAAGAGCTTCTACACCTTATCACCCACCCGCTCAACAAGCCCCACCCATTAACCCCGATGTTGAAGCCATCATGAGAACCCAAGGTGAGCAAATCAAGAATCTGCAGAGTCAAATTATCAATCTTAAAGGAGATATCACCAAGCAAGGGAATGAGATAAGATCCGAGCTTCGAGATAACATTCAATCCTCCTTCAGCAATCAAACGAATGATTTAAAGAATATGCTTGCTAGTTTCTTGCCCGCCGCTCAACCTTCTTCTTTGAGTTCTCTACCTTCAAACACCTTCACCAATCCGCGAGCAAATGTGAGTGCTATTACTACTCGTAGTGGAATTACCATTGTCGATCCACCTATCCCACCCCCATCATCTACACCTCCTCCACCACCATTTATCCCTACTCCTCCTACACCTAGTATTAGTGCACCATTACCGTCTCCGCCTCGTCATGACGATGTACCTAGGAAGGACCCTTCAACATCTCAACCTTTACCTACACCTACACCTTCACCACCCAAACCCAATATCCCTTATCCCTCTCGTTTAGGCAAGACCAAAATGCTAAGGATGACTCTCAAGTGACGAGCTATGTGAAGATGCTCTCTCAAATGAACATCAACATTAGCCTTGTTGAAGCACTTGTCCACATGCCGAAATTTGTGAAAGCATTCAAGGAATTGCTGAGCAAGAAGGAGAAGCTGATTGAGCTCGCCAACACACGCTTAAATGAAAACTTCTCTGCAGTTATTCTTAAAGAAATTCCGGAAAAGCTTGGAGATCCCGATCGTTTTGTGTTGCCTTGCGTTTTCAACAAAACTAAAGAATTTACTACCTTAGCTGATCTCGGGGCAAGTATAAATCTGATGCCATTGAGTGTTTGGAAAACACTATCATTACCCAACCTTACTCCAACGAAGATGACTCTTGAACTTGCAAATCGCACTCTCGCTTACCCCGTTGGTATTGCCGAAGATGTGTTCATTAAAGTTGGCACATTACTTTCCCGGTCGACTTTGTCGTTGTTGATTATGAAATGGACCCTCGTATTCCTTTAATACTTGGTCGGTCATTCTTGATAACCGGACGAGCTCTAGTTGATGTGGCCGAAGGTGAGTTAATCTTAAGAGTCGGGAATGATTCACAAGTTTTTAAAATGGGGAAGCTTACAAGCAAATCCTTTGGAAGAGAATCCGTGAATATGATTAATGTGCTCGATGATTTTGTCATCTACAACAATCCGCTATTCGACTCTTGCATTGATAATCCACTGTTTCACGATGATGTGGATGATTCTCTATCCAATTTGGGCGCTTCTCCCATTTATGATTCTCTACCGATCTTTGATGCTTATGATGATGATTCTAGCTCATATTCGGATGATTATGATGACCTTACCTCCGAGTATCCCGACCTGCCCACGTATGATGATTTCGATGAGGCTGATACTCTTTCGAGCGATTCTTCACATGATGAAGATCCTCCGCCATCACTCGATCCTACTTTGGACGATTACTCATTTGAGGAAGACTTCTCTACGTTTCTCAACACTTACTTCCCTTATGAGAGTGATGCTCCTCCTTATGATTTTGAAGATTATCGTCTTGATCCTACTTTGGATTTGAAGAACATTCTTTCAAAGGAGAAGAAACCGGCCGACACCAATATCCGCAGCACATATGATTTAACACCTCTTTGTCCACCTTCTGAGGACGAGGTTGTGCATTTTCTTCGCGGATCTTCTTCACACTCTACTGAGCCTGAGTGTTATTTTCCCTTAAAGGAAAAGGTGTTCGACCCCGGTATCGATATTCTGCAGCCATCTCAGTATCCACCTGATGAAATAAAAGGAAAAATCTTTGGAACTATTGAAGACATGCTTGCACCACCTCACCTTTGCTTCCACCGTGCTCCATCGCTGCTTAAGGGAACCTTGCCTACTCTTCTTTGGCTTGCCTTGTTCGCCTTAAGCTTGTGCTATTTGATGGACGAACACTATGTCTTTGATCCTGGTGGATATATTTCATGCTTCTTCCTATGATGATCAAGGTCGAGTCAGGCTCACGACTCGGTAATAAAAAATCAAGCGCTTCTTGGGAGGCAACCCATGCATCTATCTTTTAGCTTTCTTTATCCTAAGTGTAAGGGAGACCCGTTGGTGTTTGCTATTTTCTCTCCTCTCTTCTACTAATCAGGGATTCGAGCTTCAAAGATCCACTCTTAATGATTCTTGATGACCCGTGATTCCGTGTTCACTTCTTCCCGGTTCTATCCTAAACTCTTTTCGATTCACTATATTATATTTTCTCAATATTAAAATAGGAATGTCTTTAGTTGTCTTTTCCTTAGCGAGATTTAAACAAAGTGCACAATGTCCTAAGTGTAGGGGAGTTTACTCCCACATGCTTAACATTGAGGACAATGTTTATGTTAAGTGTAGGGGGGACTTCTATCGAAGTTAAGTGGCCTTTTCCTTGTATTTGTCCTCATATTAACCGGAAAATCATTTTTTCGACATTTTTCAAATTTTTTGATCTATTTTGGCCCATTTGTTTTGTATAGTTATTTTCTTTCCTTATTAGAGTAAATTTTTAATAAAGTGGTTTTAATTTTCAAACGTTGTGAATCTTTTGACTCAACCCGAGTTTACTTATCTAAGTTACTCTAGCTAGTATCCTTAACGTGTTTAAATCAAGTTTTGCTAGGCTTTTATATAGGGAGCTATAAAACGCGAAAGTCTTAACTCTCACGGGTTAAGAACAAGAACTTTTCGCAAGTTCCTATAATTGATCCTAGAGAGTCGTTTATCAAGGGAACTTTAAAATGCGATTTCTAAACTTGAAAAAGTCTAATAGTTTGCAAGATCCTATAGGCGACTCGAAAACCCAAAACTTTGATTTAATAGGCTAAGCATCCACGAGTCTCATTCCTTGAGATTTTAAACTGTGGAGGACGAGAGATGATAGAGTCAATTATAAGTTCGGTATTCTTTCGTGAATTTATGTGAGTTAATTATAAGCCTATTCTCCCATCGCTTGTTAATAAATTTATCTGCAATAAATAAGGTTGTACGATTTGAAAAATTACTTAGCTTCTAGCCCAAGATCGTTTAAAAGTTGCTCGGTATGGATTAGAGTTCATAGCCAAGGCATAACTTATTGAAGCGGGATGCGAAGATTGGCGAGTCCAAAAAGGTCCTAACAAGACATGAGGGCTATATTTTGTTGCTAAAGATCCAAAGTGATGTGAAGAATCATTTATCGAAAATCAATATGAAGGATCGAGACACACGACGAAAAGCAAAAACTCCCCAAAGTCATGGAGAAGTGTATCCGAAAAGACCCTAGCAAGGTATGAGGATAAATAGATCCAAGTAAAAAAGGAGGCGGATCGTTGTATATCAAAGTCCAAAATAATGATTGGAGAAAAATGAAGAAGTCGTGGTCCAAGTATGAATCTCTCAAAACTTCAAGTGAAGAAATTTATAATACAAGAGAAGACCATAATTTCATGAACGTCTCTCAAGGTTTAAAGTATGAAGTCGCTGCCAAATATCGGTCCGAGAAAGGTCTCAAATCGCGAAGCGAGTTATGCCAAGATATGAACTTTATGAGGTCCCGAGAAGCAGTTTTAAAAGATTTTGTCCTTTAGCTAACTATTGATTAAATCGTTCACTTTATTTTCGGCCTAAATAACTATCGAAATAAGTCAAACAATGCATCCTTTGGATCATTCAAGACAACAATAAAATATAAGAGATACACCTAGGAATAAGGGAGTCTAAGTGAATAATTGGCCCACATGAGTTCGTGTTAGTTTGCTAACTTATAATAACAATGATCTCGTTTTTAAGCTTGGTTTGAGAAAGTGAAAACTTAAGGATGATGATCATTCATGACATTTCCAAAACCCAAGGTATGTTTTTTATTTCTTTACTTTGAATGTTTATAGTTTTCTATCTCTTTAATAAAGGCCATTATGGATTGATTGTGATGAAAAATATAAACGTGCTTTGTAACTAATGCATTGCATGAGGACATTGCAATGGTCAAGTTTAGGGGATTTGATAGGTGTGTAAACACCCATCCTTTTTACAACTTAATTACAATAATAACCGAGCCAAAACGTGTATTTTATGTCTTTTATGTCGTAATTATGCGTGGTTTGTGTTTTTGTTGTGATTTAGGACGAAATTTTAAAAAGTGGAGAAAACACGGCATTCACGGGCTTTTATTGAAGAAAAAGATGAAAGATGAAGTCGAGAAGTCAAGAGTGCAAAAAGAACGGAAGTCCAAGACCAATTCTGAAGATTTATCGAAGAAAAAGTCGAAAGACGGAAGTTTACTTAAAGCCGAAGAACTCAAGTCTATATTATTGAAGAATTAAAAGACGAGTTCAAAGAAATCCCGAGCCAAAAGTCATTAAAGTCCAAGATTAAAGAAGATTTAAAGGCTTAAGGACTAATGGTGCAATTAAATGAAGATTAAAGGCTTGAGGGACTTAATCATGCAATTAAGAAGAAATGAAGGAGGGGAGGAAGCTTCATAAGCATTCCTTAATCCTCCCTTATATATAGTCATTAGGATTAATCTTTTCATTTTTGTTGACTAATAGTGACAATTAGTTCTTCCACTTTTAATTACCTTGTCATTTATTTACTTGTCAAATTTAAATACTTGTCTTGCACCTTAATTACCATTTAATTTCAAGTAAGTGTTCTTTTAATTCTTGTTAATCTTTATCTTTATTGTTTGATCTCATCCTACCTTTCTTTAATCTTTGGTTTATATGTTTATTATTCATGTCCATGTTCTTGAGTTTTTTGTCAAATTTATTAAGTGGGTTTTGATCATCTTGATTAGTTTTGTTAGTTTTGTTGTTTTGGATTGGTTGATTATCATTAGTATATGTTTATTGTTTAGTTTGATTTAATCTTGTGGTTGATTTTGCTTAATTTTTATCTAGATCGCATCTTTTTCTTGTTCCCTGTTCTTCGGGGTGTTTGTTTGCTGTTCATCTGATCTTCCCAGGTTCTGATCTTCCAGACATTCCGAACGAAGGATTTCTAAGGCTGTTCATCCGGAAAATCTATTATTCCGGATAAGGGAAATATTCTGGATAGGCAGATTATTCCGAATAGGGAAATATTCCGGATAAGGAGATTATTCCGAATAGGGAGATTATTCCGAATAGGCCAAATATTCCGAATAGAAAGATTATTCCGAATAGGGAGATTATTCCGAATAGGCCAAATATTCCGAATAGGGAAATTATTCTGGGTAGGCAGTATATTCCGGATAGGGCAAACATTCCGAATAGAGGTGTTTATTCCGGATAGGTGACATATTCCGAGTAAGCCATTTATTCCGAATAAGGGTTTTATTCCGTATGAGCTAAATTTTCAGGTTCTTTTAATTTCAGTTTTCTTAATTTTCTGTTTTTAATTTCAAGCTTTACTTTTCCCGCCTTTTTCCTTACTCACACTTTAATTTTATTTGCCTTAGATTTATTTTAAGTCTTTCCTTAGTTTTTAGTTTTAGTTGCGTTTTAAGTTTGCCTTAGCTAGATTTAAGTTTGCGTTATTTACGTTTAGTGCCTTTTAATTTTAGTCACGCTTTTAAATACTTGCACCATTTACTTTAAATTAGATTTAGATTTTACTTTTAAGTCTTTTACTTTAATTGTTCTGCACTTTTAATATACTAAAACGACACACTTTTATTTCACCAAAGAACGACTGAGTCGCATAGAGAACCTAGATCAATTCGATTAGACACACATCAACGAATCTCTTTAATTAGGCAAAAACCTAGTTACCAATCATATAGTTAAGAGATACAAATTGAAAATTAAGTTGTTAGAACAGCCTGTAGCCATATACGATTCGCGATTAGTAATGCATAATGAAGGACTTGTTTGCCAGGTTTTGGTGCACTGGCAAGACGATCTCCGGGTGATGTAACATGGGAGTGGTATCAGATTTCCAAGTTGCGTATCCTACTTATAACCTTCAGGAAAAGGTCATTTTAGAAGAAGAAGAAGGGAATGTACCCCTGTGGATAGTAGGCTTGGTTACGGAAAACGAGTGAAGAAGGCGCCTGATTGGCAACAAGAGTTCGTGATCGGTTAAGACTTACTCATCAGGCTTATCTATATGTTTAGGATTTTTGTTTTATTAGAAAATATATTGAGTCGTAATAGGATATGTGTCAAAGTCATTATAGGATATGTGTTCTTATTAAATGTGATTACTTCCATGCGTTTGTTTGTGTTTGAATGAGATACTTTCATGCGTCTCTATTTAACCAAGGTTTATTAATGAAAAAAATCAAGTTATCAGTCAAACAAATCTATCTCTTCTTCTCTTCTTTTCTTTTTCCTAAGAGCTTTCACGCTTAAAGGGTGTGATCTACTGATGCTACCTTAAGAAGGTTGTATCAACAACTACTTAAACTAGAAAATGTAAGAATATCATAGTGCCAAGAAACTTTCAAGGGGAAAATAGGAAATTTAAATTGAGTAATACTATTTAGACCTAAAACACAAGCCTAAAAACATGTCTAATACATAAGTCACTTGTACATTTTTATTATGAACTTTCTCTCTCCTAATTTGCACCAATCATTTTTTAAAATTAAATAATCATTTCATTAGGCATATATGTAAGTTCACTTGTTAAGCATAACAATTATTTTTTATTTAAATTATTAATCTTGTGATGTGTATCTTCTACCTTTATTCCAGGAAGCATTATATATCAATTGCAGTTTCTTTATTTAACCATTTACTCTCCGAATAAGTATCACTTATGGAGTCGTTCTTTTTTTTCTTAATGCTACGTGTGCATGTTTGCATCAAACACTTGAGTATATATTTTTATTGTTTGTGATTTACGTATTCATGCATAAAAAATGTTATTGATTTGCATCTTTATACACACCATCATCCTGGATCTTCAATTAAATCATCTTCTTCTTTCGATCTTCATCATCATCATCATCATATAGTTAGGAGATGCAAATTGAAAATCAATGCACCATCGCATGAATATCATCTTCACTCTTCCTCATCAATCGTTCTATGTACTACATCATCATTGATCAACACATTCGTAATACTAGTAAGCGACATCTTAGATTTCTGCAACTATAATATCGATCATTTTCAATTTTCATCATCCATTCCGCCAACATCTTCGGTCATGATTATCTAACATCTTCTTGAAAGAATGCTTAAAAGAATAAAAACTTCAAAAAATAAAAAATGTAATTCGCATCCATTGTTTTCACAATCATCGTCATTGAGTGAGCATCATCATCATCAGCTTCTTTAAAAGAAATGATAATAAATCGAAAACTCATAAAAAATAAGACTCAATGTGTTTGATAAAAACTTAAAGAGTTTTAATTGGGAATTAGTAAATAAATTAAGTCATAAATTGCTTTTTTTTCTTCTTAAAATTAACATATGACTTTGGAAAAACAATGAAAATGAACGTTTTCATATTAAGTGCATGACTTAATTTATAATTTTACATATTTACCCTCTACGTTTTTATATATAATCTCATGTAACTTCTTTTAAAAGTATAAAATTAATTTCCTTTAATCCAGACACTATATTAATTACTATACATCCACATATACACTTTAATTATATAAGATTTAATAGAAAAACTTAACAAACATGCTCTAAGCACAATTAAATTTTTTTTTTGAACACCAATTTTCTTTACAACTCACACAAACTATCTCACAAATTCTATCTCACATGTCTCCACCGAGACTTGAACCCGCAACCTTTAAGTTAGAGGGTCACTCACATACCGCTGGACCAAGAGACCTTTGGTTCTAAGTACAATTAAAATCATTAAAACTGATTGTTTCTACGTAACCAATCTAATTATTAGAGAGACCCGTTTGACGGAGAATTGCTTTAATTCATCTTAGGTGCCGTTTGGTTGGGGTATATTGGAGGATATGGGAGGATATTCAAAATATTTACATTTTAATTTTCCTTAAATATTGTGTTTGGTATGGTTATCGAAGGAATTTAAAATTCTCCGAAATGCCAAAATGGAGGATATTAGAATTACTCCAAAAAGTGAGGAATTTTAATTTACTTAAAAATTATTTTTTATAAACTTTTTTTCTAGCCGTTTTTACTCAGGTTTTTATGTTTATTTAAAAAATTATAAAATTTATATATTATTTTTCTGGTTTTACTCTTTTAAATAGGAAAAATAAAATTTATATAAAAAGCTTTTTATGAAACTCAAAACAAAAATAAAATTTACATTAAAACTTATTAAATTTTATAGAATTTATAAAAAAATTTATAATTGTTTTATAAAATTTAAATAAATTTATATAAAATTTTAGAAAAATTTATTGAATTTTTTTATAAAATTTGTATAATTTTTTTTATGAATTTTAAATAATTTTTTTATAAAATTTATAGATTTTTTTTATAAAATTTATACAAATTGTTTATAAAATTTATAAAAGTTGTTTATAAAAGTTATACAAATAGTTTTTTATGAAATTTATATAAATGTTTTATAAAATTTATTGAATTTTTTATAATTTTTTTTAAAAAAAGTGAAAATTTTATTTTTACACTTTTAAATAGAATATTTATATAAAAAATATTTATTCATTAATGAGTTCAACTAAAAATCAAGATTTTAAAACATTATGTATTTTTGTCAACCAAACAGGAGTAGGCATTTCAAATTCTGGAATTTTAAATTCTTAGAAAATTTAATTTACTAGAATTTAGAATTTTAGAATTTCAAAATCTTGACCCCAAACGACACCTTAAAGTAAAATGATAGATATAACTGGAGGTTGTGGTAAAACGAGTGGGTGGCGGGCTAAACGAACGCAGGCTAAACGGGGGAAGTAAAACGAGAAAAAAAACATATAAAAACGTAAAAATAAAAAATAATATGTTTAAAAGTCGGAGATAAAAAATTAAACTTAAAGGATCCGCTCATTAAACTCATATTAGTATTTTACATACGCCTATTAAGCCAATGTAATGTCATCCATGTGCGCCCATTTAACCCACTAATAATAACATATGAGCAAAGAGGTGAGATCCTTATAGAATATGTATCAAAAAAAAGAAGGAATAAAGCAATCTCAACCATCCATTCAAATTGCATCTAATGATCTATATTAATCTTTTTAAATTTAATTTAAAAACCCATTTTCATCATATTTCTTAAAAATTAAATATCTCTCAAACCGTTAATCGTTACGAAAAACTAATTATACCATCGCGACGGGAATTAAGTTATCTTTCTATAGATAGGCACTTTTATACACTTTCGGCAAACTTTTTTTTTTAAATTTACGCATAAAAAATTACATGTGATTCTCGAAAAATTACATGTAATTTTCGAAAATTACGTGTAATTTTTTTGGAGTGAATTTTTAACACTGTAAATCGTTAACTTTTGTGTGAATTACATGTAATTACGTGTGAATTACATGTAATTGTTGTAATAAAATAGTTTATTAGTGTTAAATGCAAATCACATGTAATTATGTGTGAATTACATGTGATTCTTGTAATAAAGTGGTTAGTTAGTGTTGAATGAAAATTACATGTAATTTTGTGTGAATTACATGTAATATTGTGTGAATTACATGTAATTTTGCTCAAATCACATGTGATTTTATAAATAATTACATGTAATTTTGCTCAAATTACATGTGATTTTATACAAAATTACATGTAATTATCAGTGAATCACATGTAATTCAATCAAAAGATTATATGGATTCATTTTTTTTACCTTTTTAGTAAGTTATTTAGTTATGGTTACAAGTTTGTTAAATGAAATCTGATAATACGCCAAAGCACAAGAAATGTGGCCCAAATTACAAGTGATTTGACATAAATCACATGTAATTATTAATTTATTACTGAATCACATGTAATTATCACTGAATCACATGTAATTACCACTGAATCACATGTAATTCAAGCAAAATTACAGATCCATGATTATCATTTTAAAGGTACGTACACCCTGTCCAAACTCTATTCAACATATGCATACTAAATAAAATCTGTTCTATATTCATACCCAATCTTTACCAACAAAACCAATTTATATGAAAGGTTATCTTCAAATGACAAACTTAGAAAAGACGGGCTTTTATTAAGAGTTTATAGATATCATTAGAACTAAATCCACATTCTTTAAGAAACTCAATTCTAGTTTGTAATTTCCTCTCTCGACTAGCACTAAACAAACTCGGATAAATAAGTATAATCTTAAATATCTCTTCATCGGTTAATCCCGCAACTGATCTAAAAAACTCAACATGATTAGTATAATGCTCCATCGTGTAAGGTAATATGAAAGGCAATGACATTAAGCAAAACAGTAGTTGTTGCAGTATCATCTCCGCCACTCATATTTAAAAGAAACTCAACCCTGGGACCAACTGTGAGTCAAGATCAAAATTTAAAATGGTAGGACGACGTAGTATCAATTCAACACCACCAAACATGTTCAAGTATGCCATCATTTTTCTATATCTTCAAATGACTTGAAGCACAATTCCTTTGTTAAATTCACATTGTTTACGATTTTGTATGGAGCAAGTTTAATATCCCTTTGGACTTCCTTATCCTCAAACATGTCGTACAAACGTTACAATGTCAATATCGCTAGAAACCATAATGCAAATATCCAAAAATAAACAAGAAAATATAGAATACATACTTTCTACCGATAATCTCTTAACATTGAAAACAGCCCTCTCGGCATTTACAATAGTCACAACTGGTAAAGAACTAAAGAAAATAACAATACATGCTTGAACTTCGGCACCGAAGGCAACTGATTCATCAGGGTCACACCCTTTTGTTGCGTTCCTTACCATCAAAATAGTGTTTAAGGACCTGTTGACCCTTCAGAATTCTGGTACTACCACCACCAACAACAATCTCCTCAATTTGACTTTTCTGTAAGCCAACATATTTCATGCCTTTCTTCACGAGTCCCAGTGTCTTTCTGAACAAGTCGTTGTTCAATTCCTCAAAATGGGATCGGGTCAGTGGCTCAAGCAAATCTACACATCAAAGAGTGATTCAATTGCAACATGGACTTGATGTTGGCTACTTAACGCCCTCTTAGCATGTTCAGCTTCCCTCCTCAACTTTCCAGGAGCTCACACGTTTTGATATCGAAGTCGCATCAGAAAATTTTTCAATACGAGTCAGAGTTGTCGATTCAGAAACCGTGGGAAGTTCCACATGTGAATCACCCATCGTCTTAGTTGAACAATGAATGTAATAAGTTTGATGTAACGTTTGAGGGTACTGTGAACGGGAGGTTAACGACAGCGAATGTATTGGTGTCGAGAGTGAGGTGGGTGGCGTCATCGGAGTGGTGGTGGCGGCGGAGTGGTGGTTAGGATTAGGGTTATAAACATACACAACTGAACTAACGGAGGACGGTAGATCGACGGCGGATGATAACAGAAAGATAGGTCGGCGGTGTGTTTTACTTTTGAGTGTGTGTGCAGAAGACGACTCCTGAGATTGACATGTTGGGATCGTAATTACTAAAATGCCCTTCGACTTTCAATTAAAATATAATATAATCAATTTGAATCGTTGGATTAAAGTTGAATAAGCGGCTGAGATTGAGTCCTTGCTACTTTTTTTTGAAAGAGTATTCCTTGTTGAACTTTTGTCTATGAGCAAAAGATACTCAGTCCATTTTAGAAAAATATCAAAAAGTATTTATATTTAACAAAATTGACAAACTTTGTCACCTCTATATATATTATAAAATCTTTTGTATAAATATAAATCACGTTAAACAACTATATTACACATAGAGCTCAGACCACGGACCTGACAAAAAAAATCGGATCAGACCGACCATATATTAGTTAGGTTATCCGTCCGTCCTTTCTCTCATGTTCGTACTTCCGTCCGATCCGGTCCAGTGCGATTTTGAGCAAAACCAATCCTTACGCTTTGTTGGACCGGAGACCAAACCGGACTGAAAAGACCAGATGTGGCCGAGTCATGTGTTTTAAGCCAAACCAGTTTTTGGTCCGGTCCGGTCCGGTATTAGACAAATAACCAGACAAGATTTTTTTTAACTCGATTTAACCCGAATCTATCGACAACCCTAATCACGGACACAAAATTAGTTCGGTGCAATGCACAGTTACAGCCATCCTCGTTCAATTCCATTGCCCACTACCAAAAGACAGTTTCCCGTCCATTTTACTATTTTAGGTCACTTGCATTTCTTGTTTCTTCACCACAATGATAACTCTAAATAGTGGAGAACAAATAAACAACGCCTTACACATATGCTCTAGAATGTCTATTATTCCGTCATTAGAAACTTGAAAAGAAACCAACGACACCAGTCAAAGTTAGGAGTGATTCTCAACCAAGTCTCTAGTAATAAGCTCTTGTTGCCATATTCTTGATAATCCATAATTGATGTTCATCACTCGTCTTCTCTTAATGCGGCACAATGCCTCTCAGAACGTCTAGATAATTCTGCCAAAGACAAACAAATGCAAAATGAATTCCAAACTTAAAATCAAATCTGAAAACCACAGCAGATCGAGGATTATTAGGCAAATCCCCATAATCAGTTTTAAATGATATTTTGTTTTTAAAGTAGTAAAGTGCAAGCAAAACTTAAATAGGCACAACAAATGTAATACCTGTAGCATCTTAGTAGTCCCTCTAGCAATAATTCCGTCCTTTATTTGTGTTGCTCCCATCGGGTCCAAAGGGAAGGCATCTAACAACATCTCCACACCCTGTTACAAAATTAAACACCCCAAGACTTACGGTTAAAGACTTGCAGCTTATAAGAGAATATTATTACAAGAGTTATATTTTAGTTTAAGCAACGAAGAACATATATATAGGCCGGTTTTTATAATTTATTATATTTATTTGCGATACAATCCAAAAGTGCACAAAAGAGCGAATACACATAGACCAAAAACTGCACACCTTTAAATCTGGGAAGGAATCATCCCATAAGGTATACTGAACTTCGTCTAGTTTCCTTGTCTTAGAAAGATCATCCACACATGCCTCCACATGGAAAGCCTAACAGAAATGAAAGACAAAGAAAGAGATAAGTGAAGAGAAGACAGTGAGCTTACATTATCAGATTGAAAATTACCTCTGGATTCTTTTCAGGGTCTTCATATCGGTCGTCGGTTGGTAATCCAACTATAAGGCCCGCCACAGATAGGTTACTTATCTGTACAAGGAAAAAGAACACGGAAATTCGTTCACTATTAACATGCTTCCAAATCATAGAACAAGTTGTACGTCTTGTTGATCACCGTTTATAATGCCAAAACATTACATTTCAATTGGAGCATATTGAGTAACTAAAAAAAACTAGACATTGGCAAACTAACCAGCCGCTGAAATTCGAAAGCCATGATATCACTTTCCCTCTTTTCCATAACACTGCAGCATATTAAAAAAGGGCATAATTATGTCATACGTATTGCAATCAGTTCTTGTATAAAGCAAAAATCAAAAGATAGAGTGACATAGATAAAAAGAAAGGGACAATAATCCCGATATATGAGACATTTGTGCACTTGCATCTCAAAACAATCCACTAACAAACATAAATCTAAAATAGAACTAAATCAGTAGCTATAATTTGTTTTCGGGCCATCCATTACAAATATATGTGTAAGAACTTTGAGTTTATGGTAATATCATATGCTATACTGATAAGATAATTGTAAAGTTGCAACAAATTCATACCAACAAGCGGAAGCACGTCCAGCTTCAGCATCTGAAATCGCGACACCGACTCGCTTAGCCCCAAAATACAGACCAAGCAATCGCAATGGGTACAATGTATGATTTTGTTGCTTTAACACATTCTTGAATAAAATAGCTGCATCCAGGTGCTTCATCTATCAAATTAATAGTTCAAATTTTAGTACTTCACATGCAACATTCCCATTTATTAAGATTTTAAACTCACTGGCATGGGAAAGATATTAACCAAATTTCAAATGGTAACAAATGCAACAAAAGAATAAAATACACTATCAGAATGTTTCTATGACACATTTCACATAAATAGTTGAATCTTTATCAAGTATGGCTGCTGGAATCTTCCATTTTTTTTTTATCTTGATCACTTGCCTTAGCCAAAAATATAGAAAGAACAAAAAGACAAAGAGATTGCCAGCTTGTGAGCAGCAGCACCAAAACAAAAAAACCAGATGTAACCAGACATGTCATCAATGTGACAACAAACTATACTGATTCAAACTCAACATGAGTAACAAGAACAACCCACGGATTACACAAACCATAACAAATCAAAATACACTACACGATACTAAATACACAAAAGATTATACTTAATGGGGGGAGGACCCACCCACACACGGAGTTGCACTGACTCGTCCCATCCGGCCAACATGTGAGGAAAATTGTGTAACAACATGATGGACGGGAGGGGACTTAAGTTAAGTCGGTGAATTCCGCGTTATACCCCACACTAGGCTAAAAAACATTTATTATAATTAAATACCTAGCACATAGAATTAGAAACTCCAAAATAAAATTAACAATAACAAGAAAAATAGAGAAAACTTACATTTTCCACATTAACAAGGGATATTGCAAAATACATGTTTTGGGTTTTCTTAGTTTCCTTTGCAACCCCTTTCGGTGGTGTTTGTTTCGGTTTATATGTGGGCTTGTGATCTTATTTAATTTCTGCTTATACTTCATAAGCCTCAAGTTTCCGGCTTATGTAAGACTTATGGGTTATATAAGTCTATCATATTATAGTTAATGTATATAAGCCCATAAGTCTCAAAATAAGCCAGAAAATTGGAGCTTATGGAATATAAGCCGAATCAAATAAACTCATAAGCCACATGTAAGCAGAAAAAACAGCTCCCTTCATTTCTTCAAAAATACAAAACAATGGCCAATCAATGCTTTTTGTATGTTTTGTTTTTTTTTTGGACGGCAATTGTGGCTACATGGCCCCTAGCCCAGAAGGCGTAGCGAGCCCACACAACCAGGCTGGTCCAGCCCAGAAGGCAATGCATGGCACCCTTCCGTTTACACACGCAAGAGGAAACCCCTATCACCCTAGGCAAGACTCGAACTTGAGACCTTCCTTTTTTAACAAAACTGAAAATAGAAAACTAACTCCAACTAAACGCAGCCTGATTAATGTTAGGTAAAAAGAAAGAAGCAAGTAAAGGTTTTGTCTAAGGGAAACTTTCATAGTCAAAGACAAAAGAACCCAAACTTGTTTGTTTTGACAATAAGAGCACAAGGTGTCATGAAGATTGGCGAAACTCCCTCGTTAGGGTACCTTTTGCTCTATGATTAAATCATTTTAGAAGGAAAAAAAATGGTGTATTAATAAAGTTATATAAGGAGAAGAAAAAAATAGTTATTAATCCTGATCTGTTTGAATAAAAAAATTATATAAACTAAGGCATCAAGATATTTAAATGATATCCACCAGTAACGGTATTTGGTAAAGAACCATAAAATTAAGACATGCCTAACATACTAATATCAAAATTGCATACCTTGTTGAAGAATTCAAGTCAAAATGAGTATTTGTTGCCAGTAAAGTCGAAAAAAGGAGCAGGGTTTAGGCGTGTCCTGAGGTTGGTGTTGTGGATATTAGATGAGTAAAAAGAATAAAGCCTATACATCAACTAGTAACAAACCAACAGTCACTACAACAAATTTGTTTACACTTTTTTCTTCGCATTTTAAAAAGTGTGAACTTTATTTGTAAAATATTCATACTTTTAAGTGTGAAGTATTAAAAAGTGTGAAGTATTAAAAAGTTCACACATAAAAGTGTGAAATATTAAAAAGTTCACGCATAAAAGGGTGAAGTATTAAAAATCTTCACACTTAAAAGTGTGAAGTTATTTGTTACATCCAATTTGTTCACACCAAGAACACTAATAAAATGGTGAACTTTTCAAATTCACACATTTTAAAATGTGAACAAATGGCATAATAAGTGTGAAAAATCAACTAATTTGTTATAGTGAGTCAATACTATCGACAAGTAATATCCAGAAAGTTCAAAACAAGTGTATATAGAGAGTTCCGTTTATGTCACATTTGATCCAAACACAAGTATAGTCCATTTCCGATTATCACAAAAGCCATATATAGTAGTAAGAGTTTATTCATACTAATGTACTATCATATGCTTCTGCATGATATAACAGTTTTTTCACAAAATCAAACTTTGTACCACATCTTGATTACCTACCTGAGCTTATATTAGCAGCCTGCTACAAGTCTACAACGATTACCACTAAGATGACAATAACAATTACCTAAATTTTGTTCCTCCCGTTCTTACTTCAATGTACTCTGATTTGTATAATCAGCAAAGCAGATAGAAACGAATCGTATTTATGTCACATTATAACAGCCTTTTTTTTACCTATGATCAGTAACTATTAAATATATAAACGATCACTTTCATAATACATTAAATATATAAACGGTCATTTGTAACGCAACTTGATCTAATAAAAAAAATCTCTCGATATCTCAAACGACTAATTTCTTCAACTAAATTAGTAGGACTAGTTTTGAAGCATATGATGTATTAGTCGAAATCTAATTTCTTCAACGAAATCATTAATACAGTAGTAAAAAACAACTAGTTAGAGCAAACCAAATTAAGTTGAATTTTAGGGCAAAATAAAATATTCAAAAAAATTAGTCAAATTCAAGAGCAAAATTTATTGTATAAACGAAGTAAACCTTGATCAAAGGGACGCACGGTGGCAGAAGCCAGAAGGTGAAAACATGAGAGGGCTGGTAAAACTTTTTATAAAGGTGAAGTTATTTTTGACTCACAAAAATCAAAAACCTAATCGAATCGAATTCAAAATAAAATCGAATAGAAAATAAAATTCAGGTTTTGGGTCATAACAGAACCGAACTAAACTACAAATTTGTTTTTTAGGTTTGATATGAGTTTGACAATCGGACCTAAAAATCGAAATTCTAGAACTCGATATATATTTTTTATATATTCATATAAATATAAAATGATTATTAAAATTTAATTTAATCCTTATATATATAGAGTTAAGATCAAATAAGAAGATTAAGTAAAATGAGAAGAATGAGAAGAAACCACAGCCACACATTTCAGATGCACCTACAAAGTCAGATGCATCTCCCCTTAAAATTCTCCTTCCTTTGTGGAATTCGTGGTCAAGATTTCTTCTTATTTTTCTCATTTTAATTTTTCTTCTTACTGGATCCCTACTCTATATATATATATATATATATATATATATATATATATATATATATATATATATATATATATATATATATATATAGGGGAGAGTTAAAATAAAAAGACTTTTTTTGGTGAGAAGGATAAGAATGATTTTTAGCCAATCATTTAAAATCAATGGATAAGATCAATCCATATTCCTAACTAACTAACTAACTAACTAACTAACCACCAAAACACGATTTTAAAAAAGTCTTCAAAAAATTCTGAAAAAATTCCAAATGGTCGGATTTGTTGGTGCCTAAAAAAGTTGTGAATAAACGTTTTTTAATTTAGAGTTTTTTACGTTTTCCTGATGCACAAAAAACAAAATTTGATGCACAAACACGTGAATTTTGGTGTACAAAATTTTTTCATTCAAAAAATTTACAATTTATTATAGTTTGATGCGGAATCATATTTTAAAGCAAAAAGTCAAAAGAAGTTGGGCATAAAAATGAATTCTTGATGCACAAAAAACCTAAAAAACGTAAAAGAAAACGTTTTTGTGCATCAAAATTCCGTTTTTGTGCACTAAAAAAGCGTAAAAAACTTCAAATTAAAAAAACTTTTTTCACAAAAGTTTTTTGCACCAACATTCCCGATCTACTAGAATTTTTTCATAATTTTTGAAGAACTTAAAAAAAAACACGTTTAGATGGTTAGTTAGTTAGTTAGTTAGTTTGTTAGGATTTTGATTTAATCTCATCCATTGATTTTAAATCAATGGCTGAAAATCCTTCTTATCCTTCTCACCAAAAAAAGTCTTTGTATTTGATCTCTCCCCTATATATATATATATATATATATATATATATATATATATATATATATATATATATATATATATATATATATATATATATATATATATATATATATATATATATATATATATATATATATATATATATATATATATATATATATATATATATATATATATATATATATATATAGGGTAGGGATCCAATAAGAAGAAAAATAAAAATGAGAAGAATAAGAAGAAATCCTGACCACAAATTCCAAAAAGAAAGGAGAATTTTAAGGGGAGATGCATGAGTTTTTGTAGGTGCATCTGAAATATGTGGTTGTGGTTTCTTCTCATCCTTCTCATTTTAGTTAATCTTCTTATTGGATCCTAATTCTATATATATATATATATATATATATATATATATATATATATATATATATATATATATATATATATAGATTTGCGTTCAAGTAGTGACCAAGCTTAAAATAAAAACTATAGGAACCAATTAGAAGCGGACACTTGGATATTAACCATTAAAACTAATTAGACACTACTAGTTAAATAACAAGGATATTTCTGGTATTTGATTCTTCCTTGTTTCTTACATATATAACTGTAACTTATATAACCTTCAATGAAGACACGTCTTTTTTCTTCATTCGCATTTTAGACTTAAAACATAACCACTATCGAACCTCATTCTCCATTTTAGATTTAAACCTTTATTATTATCTTAGCCACAATATTTGAAAATCACGAGATCTAAGTTCTGTCTTGTGTCACTTCATTAAAGTAACAAAATATCATATTTATTTATAATTTATTTAAAACACGTAAACTATAAACTAGCCACAAAATATTTGATATCACTCATATTTATCAAGTCACTTTTAAAAACTATCAAGTCAATTTTAAATTGTTAATGAAAATTTGTTAAAACATTTAGCATTACGAATGTATTGAAAGACTAAGCGTGTCACCAAAGATCAAAAAATTTGATTTGTTACTAAAGAATAGTACTAAACTAAGTGTATCAAATGATTTCATTGCCGATAAGAATATGTCACAAAACGTATCATGTCAATGCTAAGAAAGAACTGTGTCACCACTATACATGTAGCACACAACTAAGTGCAAAAAAAAAACTTATATTTTAATAAAAAAATTATTTAATATTAAAGTGTCACTGCAAGTGTATTGAAAAATTAGGTGTGTCACAAATATATGTGTCAAAAAAGTTGATGTGTGTTACAAAAAATAAATAATTAAATTAATGTGTCAAGAGACTTTTTTGTTAATAAAAACGTGTCACAAAAATTTATGTCACTAAAAAATTATTGTGTCATAAAATTTTTCGTAAAAATAAAAATGTGTCTGTATATGTGTCTAAAAAAATTATCGTATTACTATATTTGTTAAAAAAGTTATGTGCATGCTAAATATAATTTACCATTAAAAGAAATATGTTGACGTAATATAAATTTGTGTTAAGGTATCAATAAATATTATATTATTGTAAATAATTAACATTTACGATTTGAATGAAAAAATATATGTATTCATAATGTGTACTAGATATGATCTAGTCAATATAAAAAAAA
Organism: Glebionis coronaria; assembly: GCA_025667525.1. NCBI lineage: Eukaryota > Viridiplantae > Streptophyta > Magnoliopsida > Asterales > Asteraceae > Glebionis > Glebionis coronaria. The sequence goes on from CM046878.1 coordinate 249,957,835, forward strand.
TTCTAGCAAACACTCTTTAAATTTGGGGTTACACGTTTTACAAACAAGTGTGAAAATGAATTCATTAAATCAACGTAGGCATGTCATAATAGGTTAAAAGAATGCATTAGATTTTAATATTTATTACAACAATGCCATTAAACTTATTCAAAGTAATATTTATTAGATTAAATCTATAATGATACATCTAACGGTCTAAAACGGTTCTTATTGTTTTTATTTTAAGGATGGTTCTCACAATAACACTCCTATATATATATATATATATATATATATATATATATATATATATATATATATATATATATATATATATATATTATAGTGCCGTTATTGTGAGGACCACCCTTAATGTAAAAATAATAAGAACCAATTAGAATTATTGAATGTATCATAAATGACTTCATTATATTATAATTAAATAAATAGCTTTTTTGTAAATAAATTAAACTTAAAGGAAAATGTACTACTATCATTTGTACACTAACCGTGACACATTTGCCAAGTACCATAAATGACCTCATTAAATTAAAATTGAATACTACGTATTACATTGAAACAACTTCTTTTTTCTTAACTTAAAATAACATACTCTTGTATAATTATTTGGTCTCATTAGAACGCGTTTGCCCAGTCTCATTTTATCAAAATATTTTGATATTTATAATTATTAACATGAATAGATATTAATACATTCTTAGTGGCACACTAATATTAATATAAAATTACACAACCAAGTTAAATAAACTCAAATGACACGTATTTAAGTGATACATATTAAAAAAACATTTAAAAAACACTCAAGTGACACGTATCCGGAAAAATACAAAACCAACTAAAAAAATCAAGTGATACATGTAAAAATAATAAAAATAAAAAGACCTAAGTGATACGTATCCAAAAAATTTGAGAACAATTGAAAAAATCAAAGTGATACGTACCCGAAAAATATAATATCAACTAAAAAAAATTGAATGATACGTGTCCAAAAAAACAACTAAAAAAATACATTTAAAAAAAATACATAGCCAACTAAAAATGACCAGATTTATAGGTAGCAAAAAACTGCACAATCTAAAAAAGTTTCAATACATAAAAAAGAATACACAATCAACAACAATGATAAATAAATCACGGTTTTAAAAATGCAAGTAACCTTATTAACGTTAAACCTTTAAACATATCAATAGAACCTATACTAATAGTATTACATAAATGAAAAACTAAAAATCCTTTCACATGAGTCTTGCGATTAATATGGAAGGGTCCCCGTAATGTATTATTTAAAAAAATAAAGTGGAATAAGGTGACTAGTATATATTCAAAGATATCATCAAAATATCAAATTATCACTAACTAAGTGATTTAAACGCATACCATAAATGATGGAAATGAATAGGTGAATTAAAAGAGAAGTAATGAAGAATTTTTAATTATTTTAGATGAGCGGATAATTACTAGAATACCCTTACAGTTAAAAAAAGCTATGTTAATTTTACTTTAAATGAAAAGTACACATGGCATAATATGATTGGTTCCTATAGTTTATATCTTAAGCTTGGTTCTTACTTGAACGTAAATATATATATATATATATATATATATATATATATATATATATATATATATATATATATATATATATATATATATATATATATATATATATATATATATATATATATATATATATATATATATATATATATATATATATATATATATATATATATATATATATATATATATATATATATATATATAGATTTTGGTTCAAATGAGAACTTTTTAAAGTTGAAAAAATAAGAACCAGCTAAAATCTCACAAATGACACTCTACTTCAAATAATTTTTAAACGAGATTAACTAAAACTAAGTTTTTTAATAATTTGATGGGCTTTCTTTTGAAAATTGACGATTTCTAGGTGATACATCTTGATTTAAGGTGTGATTTGTATCATGTCTTGGTATCGTGTATCATGTTATTTAGTGGTGGTTGTGTATCAAATGTACCATTTTATGTATAAGATATTATCTTGTTTAAATTTTGATGTATGTGTATCACATTTTTAATTGTGTATCAGTAATACGTTACACACTAAGTCGTCGTTTATTAGTCAATAGAATGTTAAGTTTTATAAATAATGTATATTTTGGTGTATTATTGGTAATATGATTATGTATCAATGTTTTATTGGTGTTTTAGATTAGTTCTCATTTTTACAACTTTAAAAAAGCTCTCACATTAACCTTCCTATATATATATATATATATATATATATATATATATATATATATATATATATATATATATATATATATATATATATATATATATATATATATATATATATATATATATATATATATATATATATATATATATATATATAGAGTTAGGATCAAATAAGAAGATTAAGTAAATGAGAAGAATGAGAAGAAACCACAGCCACATATTTCATATGCACCTACAAAGTCATATGCATCTCCCCTTAAAATTCTCCTTCCTTTATGGAACTTGTGGTCAGGATTTCTTCTTATTCTTCTCATTTTAATTTTTCTTCTTACTAGATCCCTACTCTATATATATATATATATATATATATATATATATATATATATATATATATATATATATATATATATATATATATATATATATATATATATATATATATATATATATATATATATATATATATATATATATATATATATATATATATATATATATATATATATATATATATATATATATATATATATATATATATATATATATATATATATATATATATATATATATATATATATATATATATATATATATATATATATATATATATATATATATATATATATATATCTTTACATTATATATAACAGGAGGGAAATGCCACATAAGCGTCAATAAATCCATGTCACCACTATTTTTTACTAATTTTAATTTTTTATTTTAGTTTTCCGATTTTTGAAAATTTTCGTTCAGTAAAATTCATGAAAATTTCGAAAATTTTTAAAAACCTAAGCAGTTGCATGATTCGAACTTGGGTCTAATGATCCACAACCAAACTACGAACCAGTGAAGCAAACTCAATCTTGTGTTGAACAATGCAAAACCAGATTAATATAATCATATAACTGGCCGATCTAAATTTCCATAAAACCATCCCCAAACTTTAGCGCAAATATTTTGTATCCAAACCATTAATCACAACTAAAAAACACACATACACAAACGATCCTGATTCAAATAAAGCATTCCATAATGATAAATTCATCATAGCATCATCAAATAATCGATGCTCACAAGATTAGCAAACAAGATGAAGCTTTGTGTGCAAAGCACATATATATTATTGGTGAGTAGAAACTTATTAAAAGCGGCAGAGGATAAAAAACACAATATCGTGGTAGAAAAACATCGCTTCCCCATCCCTATCCCCATAAACTATTCGGTAGGTCATTCACGCTCACAAATCCCCTAAACTGTAAAAAATTAATTGCCCCAGAAAAACTCACACACAAAATTCTAACTCAAATCCCTAAAATCTAAAATCATCAATCTTTTGAATAATTCTAGATCGAAACCCTAAAGTCTAAAATCATCTTTTAAATCATCAATTATTGAGTATTTTCATGAATTATGTTGATTTATGTGTTGTTTATTTAACCTTCTCTGCTGCTTATAATGCATATGTGTGATGATGATTAGTAAAGGCGACTGCACACACAAGAAAGAAACGGTTTTTAGAAATTAAAGCCAAGGTTTTCCTTCAAACCTACTTTATATTGTTTTAAATACACAACATATGCCCATTTTTAACAGGTTTGTACCCGGATTTATGTTGTGTTGTGGACAGGAAAAAAACGAGGTATATCAGCTAGATCCGAATGTGATGAATGATCTTTTGGAATATCTTAGTGAATGAAGCCACGGTATCAACTTACTATTGGTCAATCTTATAGAGCGTGTTTGCGTATTTTCTTTAGCTCTCATAATGTTCCAACAAGAATGATATAAACAGTTTTTAAACTTTTTGGATTAGTAAATTATGTTTTTAATATCTCTTTCTTAATGAATATACCTTTTTTAAGGCTCAGGATTCGATTTTAACTTTTACCTCTGTTTTCATAGGTTTCTTATTCATTTACTTTAAGACGATGTAAAAGGCACTCTAACGAATGTCTAGCGAACCATGAACGAGCAGCCTGTGCATCTGTGAAAAGGCGTGGTTTATGTGATGGACGGATCAATGGTAATGTGCAACCTCCTGAGCTGAGTTTCGTATATATTTGCTTATATCTCTTATTTTCTGAGGATGTTATTTACATGAGTAGAAGATCATATTGAGGTGTGTATAGGTAAGGAGTGGGGTTGCGAGCTGATGTTGGTGTATCTTCTTTTTTCTATCGTCTGGTGCTTTGACATAGAGAGTTTACACCCAATTTCTCTTGATTCAGTTCCCTAAATGCTGATCAGGCTAAATTTTGTTATAGACTCAGTATCATTTTATTTTATGAGAGATTTATTCAGGCAAATATGACACCGTCTTTTACGTAACCAACACTCGCTATTTTGGCTCCTACTAAAATTGACCCGTTTTAGCCTAGAACTATTTTGACTTGTCAACCTGCCCTGCCCATCTTGCCGATTAGTATTCAAGTTTTAGTGGTGTTTTTAATGCATATCATGAATTGGTGGATCTTGCTGCTTCTTTCAACTCCACTTCATGTAAATCCGTGACCAAATACTTGAGCATTACAAGATGGGTCAGAAATTCTCTTAGGTCTGCCAATAGGCCTTGCTTCGTATCTGCATTTTTCCTATGAAATTGTGGTGTTGTGTGTCCAAATACTCTTAGCGCGTTCTGCACAGATACTCGACTACCACGTGATTTCAATCATAGCACTTGTGGCAGGAAGAATGAGTTGCCACATATTACAAAACCAAAAAAAAAGAAACAGAAAAGGTATAACGTAAGGTAATTCGTAAGGTGAGTTACATAAACGCTGCAAATCTCTTACTGCTTCAAACGTTTGTCGACTATCTTGCTCCATGTGAATTATGCGTATCATAAGCATGCACCTGAATAGATACTGTTATGAATGCATCTTTGAACAGATTATGGCTATCAAGTGACTCGATTACCATCACTAATAGAGTGAGTTAAACATGGAATTTGGACAAGCATCATTATAAAGGAGTTTAATGAGACGTAGTGGGCCGGTCAGATGTCGCAACACATAAGTTTTGGTTTTATTTTTATTATAAATTAGCATCTTATATCTCATGAAATGAGTCAGTCTTATTAAGTGTGTTTTCCATTTTTTGCACAGTGACTCACAATAACTTAAAGAGTTACAAAATTCAGTTTGGAAATCTGACCTTATTTGAGCTTAAAGACCACTTGAATAAGTTGCTATCACTCTTTCTCAGTTTTGCTTTTTCAAGTCATACCAATATTGTACACTTGAGTCATTAAAATATGGTTGTGTCCTATTTGGGTTATTTTGTAGCCCGTCAGAAAAGAAAAATTATTTTGGTATTTTGTTCAAATAAATCTTAAATGTCGAAAGAAGATAATCATTTAATTAAGAGTATCTTCTTAGTTATTGGTTGATATCTTTGCCATGACTATTACAGGGCAGACCCCCTCATCATGATTTTTTTTATGGACATTCATTCTTCCAGGAAAGTCGACAAGTTATGCAATTTAGAAAACTGCTTTTAGATTTGTATCATTTACAGAAATTTAAGCGTTTTTTGTTTCACCTGCATGAATAAAGTAAGATAATGGTTTGTTTTATTGACACAACTTTATTACTGTTATTCCCTCTGTCAAAAACCAGCCTATCGTGGCCAGCAAACTTACAGAAATTTTTCTATATTATGCAGGCACGAGCGGGGATCAGTGAGGCGAATTTTATGCCCTTCAATCCAGTGGACAAACCAACAGCAATAACATACATCAATCAAAGTGGAAATTGGCAGAGTGAGGAAAGGTGCACCTGAGCAGATATGGTAGATTCTTCTAAACTTTTTTAAAGCTAATCATCTTTGTTTTGTGGATATATGAAACCTAAAAGATGAAGACCAGAATGAAGTTTTTACATAATCATTAAGTTTTGTGGGTGCATACGGTTGATGTGCACTCGATTATGCGATGAGTGATAAACTTACAATTAAGTCTGATATATACAGCTTTGGTGATGTGACGCTGGAGTTGATTACCGTACGTAAAGCAATTGACATGACTAAAAAGTCCAGTGACCACATAATCATAAAACAGTGTCATTGATTGAGCTTCTAAACATTTCAACATTTTCCTTATTTTTAAGCGATCAACACTTATTGTTTACTGGCCGCAAGCTATATGACATATCAACTTATGCATTTGTTTCATTATTTTTCACAGGTCTTTAGTAACCGGCACACTCACTGAAGATCCAAACCGGATTCGATGATCAATGTTTAAAGTGTTTAATCACTTTGATATATTGGAATGGTTATATAGCTGGTATGAGTCATATTCATGCTACGGAATTGATATAGGCAAGCTTAGTGTTTTTTTTTCTTTTAGTAGTGACAAGCATACAACATAAATTTATTGATCATTTGTTACTTTGACGTTAGTTTTGGGCGAACAGACCTGATTTACCAATTGCCATCGGAGACTTGTATGTACAATTAGCTTGGTTTTTGGTTGGTTTGCATAATCCAAAAATTTACAGGTATAGATTTAATAGATTTAAGGTTGCTACTGTGTTTGGTTTTGGAAGATATTCATTGCAGAAATTGTAAGAAGTTATTGTTAAGCCAACATGAGAATATGTATTGGTTACCTGAGTCGGTTCCCTTGTCACTACTTAGTGGACACACTTAACTCATAAGTATTACTTATTGTCAACTTTCTCAAATTAGCAATAACGAAGATAGTGGAGCACGCATATCTGATTTCTTTATGCGTATATTGTTCTTGACCAAGAAGTTCTTTTCGATGAATATTACATTTTCTGACTCGATTTGCTCTTTTTAATTGTGCGAGTTAATAGCCTCACGAATATCGGTCATTCTTAATTGTATTTATTGTCCCCTGACCTGCTATTATTTGATGTTAATTTAATGCAATGAGATGTGGTTATTGTGTAACCTGTGGTTTTCGTTCAACTCTTTATGGTATTTGCTCCTTACAGGAAAATTATCAGATGTTAATTCTCATTCTTTCTGGCTTTGGCAATGTTATGAACACGGAAACAACGTATATAGGCGAGGATTATGCTTTGGCACATGCTGACATTTAAAGAATCTGTTGTAATCCGTAAGAATCGCACAATTCACTGCACCCATACGGTATGATATCATTTAGTTTTTAGTTTATATTTTTAAGTTTTGTAGTTTTGTATTTTTAATTGTAAATTTATGACAACATGCAGTGTTAAAGGAATAGATCCGATTCCCATTAAAGAGATTATAGTATTTCATTAATCAACTTGTGTTACTTACAATTTGGTCGAATGCGGTTTTATCTATCTCTGTAAAGTAACTCAGCAAAATATAACATAGACGGTGAGGAGACAAATGTGTCGAAAATTGTTCAGTGTGGATTCTTAATGCATAAAATCTCAGTAGCCATTGTTTATCTAGATTTTCAATGAAATCATGTCTGCCAATTGCTAAGTTTCTTTTAATTTTAAGAACTAAATGTTAAACCTTCATCTTTGTGGGACATTTTTATCTCTATTTATAATCCGTTTAGTAATTTAAAGAACTTTTGTATCCATTTACGGTTAGTTTTTGGATGTTTTAGATCAATGTAATATTATATATATATTTTCTATAAACATCGTGTATTGTTGTGCTATAAAGCCTAACATTTCAATTTGGTCTATGAGACATAACAAACCACAAAGTTCTATCGCAAATTGTTTTAAAACAACGTGTCTAGAGAGTTCCTACATGTGGTTAGTGGTTAACACTTCTTGCTTGAATTTCTAATGCCAATGATAATCTTTAATACTTTTAGACATCTAAAAATGGATTGTCAAGCTCGGTCGGCGTCGTCTCTATTTTTTTATACTTTAATAACTTTCAGTAAAGACGAAAAATCTTGCACATTTTAATAGATACTAGCCGTGTACCCGCGCAATGCGGCGGCGGGTATCCAACGAATGTTTTTTTTACGAACAATTGTTTTTTCATATATTAATTTATTTTGAAATTTTATATGGTACCAAAAAGATGTAGCTCTTACAAAATTTATATTAAAGACTGTTACAAAATTTGAATTAAATAGGTTATTAAAAGTATCTATATCAAATGACTCGACCTGGTCGATTTAAAAACTGGGTTTTAAAACATTGCCATTTACAAGTTTTGAAAATGCGTAATCGAGAGTCAGTGTGAGTAGTGGAAACATGAGGATTATTCAAGGCACCATGTATAAGAATGATTAAACAGTAGATTAAATAGTTTCTATCTATTTCAAAATGAGTAATGGAAATGAAGGATACTATCATACTTTTCAATAATGATAGAGCCAACTCACATTTAATAATCATACCAAAATCCAGATTCATTATAAACTGAACACAAAGTTTATCAAATGATCATTGAAAAATGGCACCAATTATATCATCGAATCTTAAAGTGCCTTAAAAATATCTTTACAAATCTTCAAACTACCCACACATGGAACTACTAAACATAACAAAAATCTATAAATATGAGATGTATATTTACAAATATACCGTCATATTCGAGATGGATCTTCACAGTTCCTAACAAATTTACACACGAAAAAACACACGGAAGCCACTAACATGCCCAAAACCACCAAACTCACCGAAAAACGGTGAAACGTATGGGGTCGCGGTAATAGATTTTATGGTGGTGGCAGTGGTGGGTTATGCTCAAACTTAGTGAGAGATATAGAGGCTTCAAGCTTGTGATGATAAAGGTGTACTTTTTTATTTTTAATGAGAAAAAGGATTAGAGTAGGATATTTTTTTGGTTTTGTGTGGTTTATATATGTTTTTAGATTTTGTCGGGTGTTACAAGAATTAATGTAGAAATGGGCCGTTACGAATTTAAATGGGTCATTACAAGAGGTGCATTAATATTGTAGGGCCGTTACTTCTAATTAAAAAAAGGTTGAAAAAACGTGTAGAAAGCTTGACTAAATTGAAGATTTTTAATGTGGTTAGAAAAAACATATGCAGTTTAAATTTTGAGTATAAATTTCTTATTAAGGAAATGTTTTAGGCTGAAAAGTTTAAGACTTCTAAATATAGAAAAAGTCTTAAATCTTTTATAAAGTAATATAGATAGGTATTTTTTGGCACTTTTAGAAAAAAAACAGTTTTTGCCCATTCATTATTATTTATAGGTTAAATAAGCGCACATGTAAAAAACTAAATGATCTTAATGAGGGCACGTGTAATATACCAATTGGACTACTCAACGGATCTTTTATATTTTATTTTTTTATCCCGGTTTTCAAGAGTTTTTTTTTGTTTCTACGCTTTTATATGTTTTTTTCCATTTTACCTTGCACTCGCCTAACCTGCACACGTTTAGTTCGCCACCCGTTTAGTCCGTCGTCCTTTTTATCCGTTGACCGTGCCTGCCCATCAATCCATTTTTCCATCCCTAACTTTTAGAGTAAATTGAAAAAAATAATCCTTGCGATTTGTTTAAATTGCAGACTTGGTCAATCGAATTTCAAAATTATAAAATACATTTGTATTATGAAGGTTCGGTTCCACTTTTAGTCTTTGGTCGATTTGAAAGTACTAAACAATCCCTTAACAATTTGGCCAAACCACAAGACCATTTTTTACAATTCACCCTTTCTATTACTCCGTATTATTATTGAATTATTACTCTTTTTTAATTTAAAAAAACTATGTTTAAATTTTTAATATTTTTTTTTAAAATGATTAAAAAAGTTATTAATATTAATAACAAATAGTTTTGAAATTCTTTCAAAAAATAACTTAATTTAAAATTCTCTTAAAAATATTAAAAATTAAAATTTATTAATTTATTTTTTGTTTTAAAAAATGTCTTAATTTTCTTAACTTTTTTAAAAATTTAAAGAAAATTATTATATATTAAATTAAACAAATAAATAGAATAAAATAAAAAGTTAAAAAAGTAAACTAATTAAAAATATAATAGTATAATCATAATAACAATATAATAATAATAATAATAATAAAGTGATGTTTTATAATAAAAAAAAATAATAAAATAATTAAAATAATAAAAAGAGGAAACTATAAAAATGATCTTTGTGATCTGATCAAATTGCAAATTTGATCCATTGAATTTTGAAATTACAATAAAGTCCCTATAATAAAGGTTCACTTCTACTTTTGGTCAACATATATTTTCCTTTGCTGATACCTTCAATAGATAATTTGATATGTTTATCATTGATTTACCTTTATTTAATATTTTGTGAATGATATTCACAAAACAAGCCAACTCATCGAGCAACTCATGCAAACATATAGATAATACTTCAATGAAAAATAAACTGATCTTAAAAAAAATCGCTTGCAATATATTAACACTATACCCTTTCCATGTAAGTGATTCTCGGTTCTTCATAGAAACTCTCGGTGCGTTTGAAGTTAGTTAGCCTGATGATATCACATAATCGAAAAAGCTCATTAGTTATACCTTATATAATGAATAACTAAAATAAAATCGTATCACATTAATATACTAAAACAGAGAATAAATAACTCATACTATATTAAAAATTAGATGCATACTTAAAAAATGTTTTTTTAACTAGAACCAACATACACAACCATTAGAAGTCATACCCGTCCATCGGACGGGTTTTACAACTAGTATATATATATATATATATATATATATATATATATATATATATATATGGGCGAGTTATATGCAGAACCCATTTTAGGTGTAGAACTCTATAGAACTATTTTGGACCAATAAGAATTAAGTATTATTAATTTTTTTTCTTTAAATCAAAAGGGTATAATAGTAAAAAACTTATTTGACTTTCTTTCTGAATTATAGTAATTAAAAATCATTTTTTGTTCCTGAATATTTAGAATTGTGATAAAAAAAAATTTAAAATTTTTTTTGTCAAAAAAGCATTTTTTTAATTCTGCATTAAATTTTCGAGATTATAAAAAAATACCTTTTAATTTTTAAATTTTTTTGTCAAACATGCATGTTTTAATAAAAAATTGTGTATTGCATATATATTTTTTCGAAAACTATATTTTTTGCATGTTTCATAATGTATATTTTTATAAAGTTTGAATATGTTTTGCTTAAAATGTTAGTTACATTGATGTTTTTAATGTACAATAACTAAAATTCGAACTTTCAAATCAAAAACATAAATGTTATACATATGACCTCTAAATTTACAACAAATAAAAAAACATAAATAACATACACAAATTTCGAGAGAAATAATATACAATTTAAAATAAATTTCGATAACATATATGTGCTCCCCCAATAACATAGATGTACTCTTCTAAGAACATAGATGTATTATTCCAAGGACATAGATGCGGCCTTTAAAGAACATACATGTACACTTTGAAAAACATAGATGCACAATTCCCTTTTTTTATCAAATTTGTTACAGCATACGAGTACAGATCCACTAAGTACCAATCCAAGAACATATGTGCCCGCTTCGGCTTCTCATCTAGTTCGTTAAAACATACAAGTAGGCTTCTAAAAACACATGTGTATGTTGATCCCACGAGCCATATAAAACCTTGTTATAGTACCATAAATCTACAAATGAAAAAATATCTAAGACTTAACATCTATATATTAATCAACATACAAAACACATCTAGTGTGATTGGAACAAAATGATGGCAATGATTTAATAACAAGACATTTAAAAAAACAAATATCAAGTATGTTATTACTTTTTTAAGATTTACGAGCAGAAGCACATGAGTGATTTAATTTATATGAAATGGATTTTTTAAGAAATCTTTCAAAATCATGAATACATGTCTGGTAGGTTTTGTTTTTGTTTCGTCTTAACCGAATAAAACAAAGAATGAAAGTCTAGTTGTTTATTACTTCTTTACAAAAGATTTTTAAAGATCTATTCTTAAAAAGAAAAGAATTTAATATCTTTTTTATTCTTTTTTATTATATTACATAAGAACATATAAGAATAATTTAGATCTAGTGACATAGTTACAAAAGAATACCTCATCAATAACAGTGGACATCACCATCAATATTGAAGGACGAAAATGGCTTTAAATCTAGTCGTAAAAAAAGAGTTTCGAATCAAACTTGTTAATATACAGAATATTGATGACGTTGACACCAAGGAAGGATGGTACAACAATCGATTTTTGGTAAGAGGCGGTTAGGGTTTCGTGGACGTTGACACCAAGGAAGCATGGTACAACAATCGATTTTTGGTAAGAGGCGGCTAGGGTTTCGTGAGAGATATGACGATTACCAATAGGCAGTTTCAGTAGCAATGTCAGCGGCAGATCTCATGGCGTCGTTAATGATATATGACAATAATGGATGTTTTATATAAATGGATATGTGGTGATGGAGGCGTGGTTATGTTGATTTTGATCTAGGGTTGATGGTGGAGAAGATTAGAAAAGATATGGTGGTTTTCTTTTCTATTTAACTGAATCTAAAAAAACTAATGTGTTTAAAAACGAATAAAATGTAATTCCTATAATACCCTTTTAGCATGTGTATAATTAAAAGAAAATCCTTTATCTTTAGTTTAATTAAAATTTTGGCACTTTTAATTTTAACCATTGATCAAAGTCATCTAGTGGCTCTTATTCATCTAAATAGTTTTACATGGTTCTACACCTAAAATGAGTTCTGCATATAACTCTTACCTATATATATATATATATATATATATATATATATATATATATATATATATATATATATATATAGAGAGAGAGAGAGAGAGAGAGAGAGAGAGAGAGAGAGAGATGGGATCAAGAGAAAATTTCATCTTGATAGAAAACTTAGAAACCCCCTCCGTTGGATCAAGCCTTCCTTCCCTTCCTTTTTTACCTCCCAAGTCCAAGGGTCTCTTTGACACATACTTTATTTTTAAGGGTTATTTATGTAAATTTTAGCCCCGTTTCTACTAATCTTTATATAAAGTGTAATTTTCTCGACTTTTTCCCCTTTCTTATTGATTCTTTAATTCTAACATTTTTAACATGTGCGTGGTCCAAATTCTTTAATTCACGATTCATTTTCTGAGCCAGTTTATATCATTCGGTCCAAGTTCTCTTGCCTTTTTCCTCTTTCATTAAAATGCGAGTTTTACTAAAAAAGAATATATATAAATATAGACGTAGCATTCACATTTCACAAACTCGTAGTGTTGAACAGTATAACGCCTACTTATAAAAAAACATATAATTGTACCATCGTCGTTCTATTATACTTAAAGCTAACCACATGCAGAAAACAAATTCGACAATCAGTTGGTGACATACTCCAACCACAACGATATATCTTGCCTCTGCTAAATCGATCCACAATGATTGAGATATCATCTTTGCTTTCTCTTTTCAAGGCTTCAGTTGCTAGTTCCTTGGCAGCCTTCTGTAGCTCCCTGATCTTTATTGCTATGTTCACTGCCTCTTGGTTTGTCATAAACTGGACTACATAAGGAAACAACATAAAATATTATTCATTGTTTAATTTGAAGTGGATCAAGAGGGGCTTTTTGGATAATCAGTGACTTGGTAAATGGTGACAAAATCTAAGGAATAAATTAACAACTAAAATGACAAACAACAACATTCGCATGAAAAAAAAAGTAAGAGGTAAAAAACTACTTTTGTTTCCCTTCAAGATAATCAACTTTGTTACCAAGGCATGGCCCTGAAGAAGTTAGAAGTCCATCACGGATCTAACTAGCAACATCACGAACAACACCATGTCGATGACAAACAGATGATTTCGATGATGCACCAATTTCCTTCATTATTTCAAACTACTTGTGACCTACACCCATTTCGTTGTAAGGAAGTTAGATTTTGGGAGTGCCTATTTGAAATGACAACATTTATGGCGTATATTATAACCCTAATATATTAAGTTAAATTGTTTCTTGATATTGAGTAGGAATTTCCCTCAAATCCAAAAGAGCGAATTTCGTCTCTTTTCAGATTGGGGCCACATTCTTAGACATAAGTTCTATAAAGTTTACGAGATGAAGCACTGCTAGAAATTTAAAATAAAGCACCTAGCAACTTCTAAGTATGAATAATGTGGGTTCATTTTGGCTAACATGTACATGAAACAGGTCAAATGTGTAAATATCACAATACTGAGCGAGTCAGGAGTGACATAGCATGGTAAATGCTTGTAAAATCTTATATGGAATTACCCTAATATATTAAGCATATCGATGTTGTCTACTCTCAGTTCCTTGATCACCTATACATGTTTTTGACATATTTTTCATATTTAATAACCATAAGCAATGCATAATGCTTTACTTGATAAAAAAGCAGTAATGTATTTAACAAATATATTATCATTTCATTAGATGTTTTAATTGTACCCTGATTCCGTAGTAAAATATTAAACTGATGCCGTAAAAAAAGATTAAACTGATGCCGTAAAAAAATATTAAACGGATGCCCTAGTACAATATTAAATTGATGCTCTAATACAATATTAATCTGATTCCCTAATACAACCTTAATGCATATGCACCAAACAATAGACCGAAGCCCTATCAAATACCTTTTCGTAACAACTGATTTCTCTCTCAACAAAATTAGGTTACCTATTCGGGGATATCTTTCTAATGTCTATCCTTAAAATTGTTTCAGAAGTATCACAAATTAAAGAGGGTGTTTGGGATAAAATAGGATAGCTATTTTTATTTTTTCTTGAATTAGCAGAGAAGCAGTTTGAATTGTAAAAATTTCATCCAAACAGCTTATCTACTTATTTTTGGGCAAAATAAGCAGGTTTCGATAAGCAACTTGGGAACTTTACTACATACTGCTTATTTTTTACCACTTTCTCTAACTTAAAACCCGATAACAATAGACAAGACTAAAAACTTTCTAACAAATTTTTTTTTGGTCCTATTGCAATTCTTTTTACTACTAAGTTGCTGCTTCTTATGTGCTATTAAGTTACTACTTTCCTAGAAATTAATCTATTCAATTTACCACATTATTAGTGTATAACAAAGAATAGAAATGTGACAATAGTCATACCATAAACAAAATAAGAACTGAAATTACCCATAAAGGGAACATGACAATTTACTTGCCTTAATAGCAGCATCCGGATCAGCAGCTGACAAAACTTCACATGTTTAGAGCCTATTTCTCTTAATCATCTCTAAATCTTTAACCTCAATCAGCACGACAAACAGGTGAATCTCTTGTGTGGTTTATTACAACGTGCATAAAGATAACTCGGCAAATACGAGCAACTCCCAATCTTCCATTGCCTTAACACCTACAACCATAGATACAACACTTAGAAGTTTGAAAGACATAGAGAACTAAAATTACCATGACATACCGTTAATTATTTGAAGTGAAGGAAAATTATAGATTCTTACGGAGGTTTATACATTACTCCTTAAGCTTAAGTCCACAAGTCTGAAACCATATCAGTGTTAGACATTATTCATCCTTATATGGCGGCGAGAATTAAATTTCATACGTTTCCCTAATAAATGATGTTAAGAAGGCCATACTTATGACAATGTACAAATATCATTCAGGCATTTCATCAAACACATGGTGCATAACTTTATTAAACGTGACTTCATGCATTATTTCTGTAAAATTTGTACAATCTATTGTAGAATAGATGATGATATGATCCTAACTATAAACCTTCCAAAATCATTTAAATCTTTGATTTAAATTTTTAAAAAATAAAAAAAATAGTTTTATAAAAAAAAAAGAGAATACCTAAGTGGAATGGGTTATTAGGGATAACGACCAAATGAGTGGTGGCCAACGTTTTGATGGTCGGAGCGGTGTGGTAGTGGTCGAAGGTGACCGGAGAATAAGCAGTGTGGATATGTAAGGTTAGTGTGTATTTTTTATCGGAAATATGTTGATAGAATGAGAGGTTGGTACGGTGTGTTGAATGTGTTTGAAGATTTGTCAACTTTTCCCCCTTCGCATTTGTAATTTTCTTTACTAACCCTGCGGTTTGATATGTTTCAAAATGCACCCTGTAATTTGTTTTCTAGGTTTTCTACCAACACAAGATTTTCTCTAGAACCCATCCCTATATATATATATATATATATATATATATATATATATATATATATATATATATATATATATATATATATATATATATATATATATATATATATATATATATATATATATATAATGATTATTAAAATATAATGTTAATATAAAAACAATTTTTATAGTTTGAATATATCTTTTCTAAATATCTATTAATTATATATTTTTCAGAAAAAATTGGATAACTGGGGTTATTCGGGTTAATAACTGAATTTTCCAAGTACAAAATTTTATCGTCCGATCTCTTTAAATTGCTATTGGTTTAATGTGCGACTCAGTCGTCTTTTGATGAAAACAATTGATTGGTCGTTGTAGTAAAGTAAATGTGCAAGACTTAAAAGTAAATGACGGTAATTAAAAGCTAAAACTAATTAAAACATAAATGGTGCAATATTAAAACTTTTAAAAGTAAATTAATCAAATGACAAAAATTAAAACTTGACGAAACATTAATTTGAAAATGTAATAAAAATGTAAACTTGAAATTTAAAATAAAGAAAAAATGATTAAAATAACACTAAAGTAAAATGGCGAAAAAATAAGCTTTAAAAATTAAACTAAAAATTACTAGAAAAAAACACTTGGTAAAAACAGAGATTTCGGAAAGCGTGAAAAATTTGAAAACTTAAAATAATGCGAACTTAAAAATTAAACTAAGGCAAAATATTAAAACAAAACCCCAATCCGTCAGAATCCCGTTGGAATGCTGTCACCACAAAGCCGTCAGAATACTTATCGGAATGTAGGTATCGGGATACAAGCTTACCACTCTATCGGAATGATGATTGGAATGTGTTCCTGTCGGAATAACTGAAACCAAGTCCTATCGGAATAACACTCACCTATCGGAATGTCAAACAAACCTGTCGGAATCCTAATCGGAATGCTTGATCGGAATCTCCTGTCGGAATGTGGAAACTATCGGAATATGGCTAGTGAAATTTTGGCAGCACTTCGTCTCAATAAGCCTTAAGACCCGTCGCAATATACGATCGCAATGAGCTATCGCAATCACGATCAGAATAAGGGGGAATTACTCTATCTGAATGTTGATCGCAATCCTCTGTCGGAATGTAAAACCCTAAGCCGATTGTCACGATCGGAATGAGAGTAAAAGCTGTCGGAATCCAGGATCCCTTTCCGATGGAAGTGGATACGTAATAAGCAAAAGCCAAATAAGCTATGACTAATAAGCAAATACCAAAACACTAAATTAAAACAACAATAAGACGAACAAAATAAGCTAAAATTTAAAAAACTTTCAAGACACAAAACAAGCAAACTTTTTAAGCCAACTTTAGAAAGATAAAACTTTGAAGAAAATTTTAAAACAAACAAGCTAAATACAAAATAAGCCAATAAGATTGTCAAGCTTATAGCTTAATTCGTATAAAAGCCTAGAGAGAAATAAAAAGATAAACTTTTTACTCAAATAAGCAATAAGATTAAGCAAAATGAAAGCTTAATCCGAATCAATAATCAAATCCGAAAATAAGAAGAGTAGAGTAAGATGTATAATAAAAACTTGATTAAAAATGAGATTCAACAATAAAATTAAAAGACTTACTTGAATTAAAGGCAAGAAATTTAAGGTGCAAAACAAGGTAATTAAATTGACAATTAAGTAAATGACATGAAATTAAAGTGCATGTAATGAAAGTGGTGGAAGACTAGTTTGTCAAATTAGCCAACACCTCCTAATGTGATATTAGGAGGGTATTTATAGGAGATTAGGGAGGTAAGCATGTGTTGGAAGCTTCCTTCTTTCTTTCTTTCTTTCTCGTCTTTTCGTCTTTTAAATTCTTCGACTTTTTCGACTTTGTCTCGGGATTAATTAAACTCGTCTTGTAATTTCTTCATTAATTAGACTTGAGTTCTTCGGCTTTATAAAACTTCCGTCTTTAGACTTTTTCTTCGATAAATCTTCAGAATAGGCCTTGGACTTCCGTACTTTTTGCACTCTTGATCCTTTGACTTCGTCTTTTGTCTTTTTCTTCGATAAAAGCCCGTGAAAGTCCATGTTTTCTTCCCTTTTCACATTTTGATCCTAAATCACAACAAAAACACAAACTATGCATAACTCTGACATTTACGACCTAAAATACACGTTTTGGCTTGGTTATCATTATAATTAAGTGGTAAAAGGATAAGTGTTTTCAAAAATTTCCAAAAATTAAAAAAATCCATAAAAAAATTAAAAATTTTCCAAAAATCCATAAAAAAATTTCAAAAATCCAAAAAGATTTTTATTTTTATTTTTACACGTACATATATATTATCTATTTCTTTGGTATCTTTTTCTTTTGCTTTTGCAGGTGCATGCGTACTAGATCTTCAACTTATTCAGAGTCCGAGACTCGTGACGATTTAGATATGGCTGGTGTGCACAACAACAATAATCCACCCCACCCCAACATGAATAACGACAAAAATGTTCCCCCACCCGACCTTCGAACAATGGAGGAGTTGTGTCAACCCACAATGAATGGACGAGGAGGACTGATTGCGCTGATGCAAATCACGGCTCCAGAGTTTTCGTTGAAGCATCACATGATCCAACAAGTTCAAAACACTTGTCCATTTTGCGGATTACCGGATGATGATGCCAACAAACACCTCGACAAGTTCATTACCGTTCCTCAAAGCATGAAGTTGCCCGGGGTTACTATGGATTTTCTTCGCCTTCACCTATTTCCACACACCTTATCCCACCATGCCGAAAAATGGTTTGATCGTCTTCCGAAGAATTAAATTCATACTTGGGATGAGATGACTCAACGCTTTTTGTCGCGCTACTTTCCACCATCCATGGTCACGAGCCTTCGAAATCAAATTAGTGGATTTACTCATGAACCTGATGAATCACTTTTTGATGCTTGGGAACGATATAATGTTTTGATTGATCGATGTCCAAAGCACAACATGCTCCCCGTCACCTTAATTGATACTTTCTACAACGGTTTAACTTTTCATGATCGTGATACGATTAATGCAGCCGTCGGTGGCACATTTATGAAAAGAAGACCCGAGGAGTGTAGAGAGCTTATAGAGAACATGACTACTCATCACAAAAATTGGGATTCATCCGCATCTTTAAGATCAAACCCGAGAGTCAATGTTTCTTCTACTTCTTCAAACCCAGATATCACCGAATTGACCCGCGCAATGGTCGAAATGAGCAAGAATATGCAACTCTTGGCTACAAATCAACAACAACAAGTTAAAGCTGTAACACTTTCTTGTGAGACTTGCGGCGGTCCTCATTCATACACTGATTGCCCTTCTACTCATGACAATCCGAAAAACGTGTATGCGGCTTATGGTAACTATTCAATGGAAAATTACCAAGCCCGACCTCAAGGTGATCGTAACTTGCTAAGTTACCGTTCGAACAACTTTCTTGCACCCGGTTTTTCTCCTCAAAACCACAACCCCAACAACTACAATAGAAGCAACCCAAACCCACCTCGAGCTTCTAATCCTTATCACCCACCCGCTCAACAAGCACCACCCATTAATCAAGATGTTGAAACTTTAATGAAGACCCAAGGAGAGCAAATCAAGAATCTACAAAGCCAAATCATCAACTTGAAAGGAGATATCACTAAGCAAGGGAATGATATTAGAACCGAGCTTCGACATGATATGCAAACCTCTTTCAGCAATCAAACGAATGATTTAAAGAATATGATGGCTAGTTTCTTTCCAAGTACTCAACCCTCTACTTCGAGCTCTCTTCCTTCTAATACCGTCACCAATCCAAGAGCGAATGTGAGTGCTATTACTACACGCAGTGGAGCAACCTTAGTAGGACCATCTATCCCTCCCCTAGTTACTCCATCTACACCTCCTCCACCACCATTAATCCTCCTACTCCCACGCCTCGTATTAGTTCTCCCTTACCGTCTCCACCTCGTACTGAAGAAGTTCCCAAGAAAAACCCTTCACCAACCCCACCTTCCTCCTATAAACCTAACATTCCTTATCCTTCTCGCTTAGACAAGGGCAAATTGCTCACCAAGGATGACATTCAAGTGTCGAATTTTTTGAATAAGATTTCGGGAGTGACCATCACCCTTAGCCTTGTTGAAGCTCTTGCCCAAATGCCGACATTTGTTAAGATGTTTAAGGAATTGCTTAATAAGAAGGAGAAGATGGCTGAGTTTGTTAATACTCGATTGAATGAAAACTGCTCTACAATCCTTCTTAAGAACTTCCGGAAAAACTTGGAGATCCCGGTCGTTTTGTGCTGCCATGCATTTTTAACCAAACTGAAGAATTTACTACCTTAGCCGATCTCGGGGAAAGTATAAATCTGATGCCTTTAAGTGTTTGGAAAAAGTTATCATTACCCGACCTTACACCAACAAAGATGACTCTTGAGTTAGCAAATCGCACTCTCGCTTACCCTGTGGGTATTGCCGAAGATGTGTTTGTTAAAGTTCGTACCTTCACTTTTCCGGTCGAATTTGTTGTTGTTGATTATGAAATGGACCCTCGTAATCCGTTAATACTTGGTCGGCCATTATTGAGAACCGGAAAAGCGTTAGTCGATGTTGCCGAAGGTGAGTTAATCTTAAGAGTTGGGAATGATGTTCAAGTTTTTAAAACAGGGAAGATCACAACCAAATCAAATGAAAGAGAATCAGCGAATATGATTAATGTGCTTGATGATTTTGTCGTCTACAATAATCCTCTTTTCGATACATGCTATGACAATCCACTTTTCAAAGATGATGTGGATGATTCTCTCTCCAATTTTGATCCTCCACTAATTTATGATTCTCCACCGATCTATGATGATTATGATGTTGATTCTAGTTCTGAAATGGATGAGTATGATAATTTTGTTTCAAAGTATCTAGACATGCCAACTTATGATGACTTTGATGATGTCGATACTCTTTCGAGTGATTCTTCACATGATGAAGATCCTCCACCAACAATGCTTGATCCTACTTTGGACGACTACTCATTTGAGGAAGATTTTGCTACTTTTCTCAACACTTACTTCCCAAATGAGAGTGATTCTCCTCCTTTGGACTTTGATGATTATGGTCTTTATCCTCCTTTGGATATGAAGAAACCCGTTTCAAAGGAGAAGAAGCCGGAAGACACCAACATCCGCAATACTTATGTTTTGACACCTCTCTATCCACCTTCTGAGGATGAGATTGTGCGATTTATGAGCGGCTCCTCTTTAAGGTCTACTGAGCCTGAGTGTTATTTTCCCCTAAAGGAAAAGGTGTTCGATCCCGACATTGCAATATTTAAGCCATCTCAGTATCCATCTGATGAAATAAAAGGAAAGATTTTTGGAAACAATGGAGATATGCTTGCACTTCATCCTACTTTCTACCACCATGCTCAATCTTTGCTTAAGGGAACCTTGCCTACTCTTCTTTGGCTTGCCTTGTCCGCCTTAAGCTTGTGTTACTTGATGGACGAAAACCATGTATTTGATCCCGGTGGATTTTCTTCAAGCCTCTTTCCATGCTAATCAAGGTCGAGTAAGTTTCACGACTCGGTTAACAAAAACAAGCGCTTCTCGGGAGGCAACCCGCAGTATCTATCCTTTTTTTCTGTTTTTATAATAAGTGTATGGGAGACCCTAGTATGTGTTTGTTGTTTTCTTTCTTATCATGTGCAGGGATTCGAGCTTTCAAAGATACATTCTTGATGACTTTTGACGACCCGTGATTCCGTGTTCCCGTCTTTCCGGTTCTCTCCTAAACTCTTTTGATTCTCTATTTTATATTCAATATTAGAATAGGAATCATTTTAGTTGTCTCTTCCTTAGCAAGATTTAAACAAAGTGCACAATGTCCTAAGTGTAGGGGAGGTTACTTCCACATGCTTAAACATTGAGGACAATGTTTATATTAAGTGTCGGGGGGACTTCTATCGAAGTTAAGTGTGCTTTTCTTTGTAATTGTCCTCATTTTAACCAAAAAATTGATTTCTCGACATTTTTCAAAATTTTTGATCTATTTTGGCATAGTAGTTTTTCCTTTGTTATTGTTATTTTCTTTCTTTGCTAGAATAAATTTTAATAAAGTGGTTTTAATTTTTCAACGTTGTGAATCTTTTGACTCAACCGAGATTTCTTATCTAAGTTTACTCTAGCTAGTATCCTTAACGTGTTTAAGTCAAGTTTTGCTAGGCTTTTATATAGGAAACTTTAAAACGCGAAAGTCTTAACTCTTACGGGTTAAGAACAAGAACTTTTCGAAAGTTCCTATAATTGACCCTAGAAAGTCGTTTATCAAGGGAACTTTAAAATGCGAATTCTAAACTTGAAAAAGTCTAAGAATTTGCAAGATCCTATAGATGACTTGAAAACCCAAAACTTTGATTTAATAGGCTAAGCATCCACGAGTCTCATTCCTTGAGATTTTAAATTATGGAGAACGAGAGATGATAGAGTCAGTTATAAATTTGGTATTCTTTCATGAATTTATGTGAGTTGATTATAAGCTTTTTCTCCCATCGCTTGCTAATATATTTAATTGCAATAAGTAAGGTTGTACGATTTGAAAAGTTACTTAGCTTCTAGCCCAAGATCGTTTAAAAGTTGCTCGGTATTAATTAGAGTTCATAGCCAAGACATAACTTATTGAAGCGGGATGCGAAGATTGGCGAGTCCGAAAAGGCCCTAACAAGGCATGAGGGCTACATTTTGTTGCTAAAGATCCAAAGTGATGTGAAGAATCATTTATCAAAAATCAATATGAAGGATCGAGACACACAACGAAAAGCAAATACTCCCCTAAAGATCATGGAGAAGTCTATCCAAAAAGGCCCTAACAAGGTATGAGGATAAATAGATCCAAGTCCTAAAAGGAGGCGAATCATTGTATATCAAAGTCTAAAATAAAGATTGTAGAAAAATGAAGATGTCGTTGTCCAAATATGAAGAATCTCTCAAAAAGTTCAAGTGAAGAAATTCCTATTATGAAGAGAAGACCATTATTTCATGAACGTCTCTCAAGATTTGAAGTATGAAGTCGCTGCCAAATATCGGTCCGAGAAAGGTCTCAAATCGTGAAACGAGTTATGCCAAGATATGAACTTTAAGAGGTCCCGAGAAGCAGTTTTAAAAGATTTTGTCCTTTAGCTAACTATTGATTAAATCGTCCCACTTTATTTTCAGCCTAAATAACTATCGAAATAAGTCAACAATGCATCCTCGTGATCATTCAAGACAAAAATAAAATATAAGAGATACACCTAGGAATAAGGGAGTCTAAGTGAATAATTGGCCCACATGAGTTTGTGATAGTTTGCTAACTTATAATAACAATGATCTCATTTTTAAGCTTTGTATGGGGAACGTGAAACTTGAGGATGATAATCATTCATGACATTCTAAAACCCTAAGGTAAGTTTTTGATCTTTTTATTAGTTTTCTTCCTTTAAATATTTTGTCTCTTTAATAAAAGCCAATGTGGATTGATTATGATGGAAAATGTAAAGCTTATCTTGTAATTAATGCATTGCATGAGGACATTGCAATGGTCAAGTGTAGGGGATTTAATAAGTGTGAAAAGGATAAGTGTTTTCACACTTATTACGGGTCAACCCAAAAACCGAATCGAATTCAAAGTCAGTTTCGGTTTAGTTCAGTTGAAATCTAGTTCGGTTTTTTTCGGTTTTCGGATTAACATAGAAAAATAACCAAATAACCCGAACCGAATAAAATAAATAACCCGAAAAGCAAACCGATGGACACCACTAGCTAGATTAGGGATCTAGTATAAAGTAAATCAAAATATAAATTGACCATAGTCGAATAAAATCACATACTTAAGTTGCAGCGACTTGCATCAGATGCATATTTATTCATAAAGATGTATCTTTTTTAGTTTCGAAAATTAATTTAATTTGTAATTGTGCAAATTGATTTTCATGATTTTGGCTCCGTTTGTATTAATTACAAGTTATACGTGAAACAAATACATCCTAGATAGTGGTATGTCGACGTTTACTAGTTATGTGACCAAATAAAAAATATAGAATCACAAAAAAACCTTAAATCTAATCACTAAGCATGCGTTAACAAACACTTAAATGTATCCACCGGAACGAGGCACAAAATAAACTACCGTGCAATTGACGACACGGTCAAGGGAGGTCACGATCAAGAACATGGATCTATGTTGTGAGGCATCATCTGTCACCCATGTTTCCCTAGACATATCAAAAATCAAGATATGAAGATCTAGTCTAGAGTCTATGGCCTAACGTATACACAAGCAAGCCAAGAAGCAACAAACACAAAAAGAACACATTATAATTTTCATAGAATCATAGATAAACAACAAAAAATCTAACCTAGCATAGCAAGAGAAAAAAGATAAAAGATATAATCAACACACATAGACATGATTAATGAAAATAATTAAAACCTTGTTCTAAAATCGTCTCACAATGGTTGCTCCAAGCTAATCCTATAATTCTACACGGACTCTATGTTTACAACGGGTCTATATATAGGATTTGAGTTGCGATGGAGTCGGGTTATGAGTACGACGCCATCGGGCCTGTGAATCTTCTATGGGCTTCTACTATCGATAAGTTGTGATGTCGTAAGGTTGAATGGGCGACATCATCTGGAGGGTCGATGCGACGACGTCGGGTACAAAGTGTGACACCATCTATAGCTCTTGCTTGAAACTTTCATTGTGACTTGAGAAATCCGTGCATTTTTCACTTGGCATCTTCCGTACTTCATCCAAAAGCCTTGAAAATGCTTGAAAACACTTTTAAGCCCTCCTAAACGCTTCAAGTGCTTCCAAATCGTTAAAATAACAAAAAGAAATGAATTAAAACGTTCTTAGGCCATTTTATGATAAAGACGTAGGCGAAATGACCCTAAAAGTGTAAAATGGCACCTTATCAGTGACGAGGCGGTTTTAATGTTTTGGGTGAATCTGCGTACTTAACACCCTTCTCACATGTTTTGTAGTTCTTTCATACTCATCTTCTGACTTTGGTGAAAATATTGAGAATGCTAAAGGAGATTCTTTGGCCAACTCTTCTTCGATCAGGACTTCATCTGTTGTTTTGGTGGTTCATGCACCCGCTGAACGTGGTAGTGGAAGAGTTGAGATCAATGTAGACCTCTAATTTAAGATAAACCACATCAACCAATCATATTTATTCAAAACAACTTTTCACTTTTTTCTTAAAAATTAAATGTCTCACAAACGGTTAATCGTCAAGTGACAAAAAATACACCATTACAACGATAATTAAATCATTTTTCTATTGAGGGTCACATGTATACTTTCGCCGAATTTTTTTTCCTGAGAAAATCATATATGATTCGTATCACGGATCATATATGATTCGTGATACGAATCATATACGATTTTCTCAGAAAAAAAAATCGTCGAAAGTATATATATACGCCCATCGATAGAAACATGATTTAATTCCCGTCACGATGGTATGTTTCATTTTACTTAATGATTAACGGTTTGTGACATATTTAATTTTTAAAAAGATATTTTTTTTGTTAGATGAAAAAAAAAATGAGTGATTGTAATTATTTGATTGAGTTTATGATAAAAGAAAGGTATAATATGTTACACTTTAAAATTATGAAAATTAAATTAAATTACATGTCGTATGTTAAAAAAAACTAGTCAGTTTTATCAATAGTCGGTAATAATGTGATCATATCGACACAAAAAGAAAAAATTGAGTATGATATTGACAATAAAATTATTACATGTACCATATATGTAAATTTGAGAAAATACATGATTATTTATTTTAATTACCCAAACCCTAACAAAAATGAAAAGGGAATAATGATGAACGACATATTGTAACAAATAAAAAGAATAGCTGATGATGAATTTTGCAAAAAAATCAGCTGTCGATAGTAGTATTTTCAAATTTCAAATTGATCAAATATTAGATTTACATATTAGGAGAAGTCAAACGGGCTTTCATTAAACTCAAAGGTACTAAATGTTTCTTTAAACATCCGAAATCTTTCTCATTAGGTGTAGGATTTGGTCCTCACAATACACTCTTAGCTTCCCTAATTCACTCCTCAAATGAGGTTCAACCTGGAACTGCACTACAATATTTCAAATTTTATGAAGATGTGTCATATTTTTTTGATGATATGATAAAGCAACAGCCTCTGCCTCCTGCTGCTGAGTTTACTCGGCTTTTAGAAACTGCTACTGAAATGAAAGATTATTCTGCTTCACTTAGTATGTTCAAACAGTTATCTTCTCTTGGTGTTACTGTTGATGATGTCCAAACTATAATCAAGTCTTGTTGCCGATTGTATCGTACCAATGAGGCCTTTTCCGTTTTAGGCTGCAACTTTAAGCAAGGAGGTATTAATATTTATCATGTCTACACTTTTGTTCTACTCTTAGATGGGCTCATCTTTGACGATAGGATTCCTGAGGCCCTAACATTGTTTCGGAAATCGGTTAAACACAAACTTTGTCAACCAAATTTGCTTATGTACAATACAATGATTAAAGGGCTTTGCAGTTTTCGTTTAAATAACGATACCTACAGAGCACTAAAAGGTCACCGGAATGCGCTGACTACAATGCAATGCTAAGAGGGTGTGGCTTTTTCCATTCCGATGCTGTTTTGGCTAAGAAAATGTTAAGGGATGCAGCGAAACTTTCGGAAGACATGGATTCCCAACATGGCATCTCAATGGATGTTGTCACTTACAACTCATTGATTTCTGCCCTTGTTAAGCTACACACTTGGCGTCTTTCAACTCTTCTGATACAAGAAATGTCTGCTAAAGGGATTGACCCGAATGTGGAAACCTTTAATATAGTAATTAATGCATTTTGCATTCGAGGCAAGATCAAAGAAGCCCGCCTTGTTTTCTACTACATGCTTGAGAAAGGTGTTGATCCAAACCTTGTAACATTCAATTCACTTTTAGATGCTCTCTGTTTGAAGGGTGACATGACTGCAGCTAAGGCACTTCTTATTCTAATGATGTCAAGAGATCTCGCCCCTGATATTTATTCGATTTATTAAACCAAAACACAAGAACAGATTTAATCAACCAACCTCCCCTTTATTTTTCTATAACTGCGTTAGGCTATCACTTCAAATGTGATACCTAGCTTTGTGATCATACATACAACTCAGAAAACAAAGAAATACAATGTATACTTGATCTTACAGGCAAGATCAATATACAAGAACAAATCAACAAGATCAACAATGGCGGATATTGTTATGTGAGAGATGAAACAAAGTGATAACCAAAAACTGAATGACGGAAATAACAAGAAACGAGTATTTAAGCTCCAAAGACTAGGGTTGACTCAAGTTGAGTCACTTTGCTACATTTAGCCCTCCAACTTCTCCAAACCTGTCAAACTCAAACCAAACTTTGCAAAGTAAAAAATATAATAGAAAACTATTTACCTTTCTTACCTCCAACTTTCATCAGATGTCATATTAGTATTTAATACCCCCTCTTAATTTGACTTCTGATATAGATCAACAAGCTTCAAAAGCTCACAAAAAGAATTGTGATCTTTAATAGACAACCCTTTGGTAAACAAGTCTGCAACATTATCTTCAGATTTGACCTTAACAGTTTTGATCAAACCTGCAGATACCTTTTCCCTTAAGAAATATAAATCAATCTCAAAGTGTTTAGTTCTTTCATGAAATACAGGATTGGCTGCAATTTGAATTGCAGAACTGCTATCACAACTGATAGGCACAGGTAAATTCACTTTTACTTTAAGATCATTCATAATCTTAAGTATCCACATGATTTCACAAGCCACACTATTCATAGCTCTATATTCAGCTTCAGCTGAAGATTTGGCTAGAACAGATTGTTTCTTGCTTTTCCATGATACAAGATTATCACCCAGATAAACAGCATATCCAGTAACAGATTTCCTATTAATCTTGCACTTAGCCCAATCAGAATCAACAAAAGCATTAAGATTCAGATTATTATTATGTTTAAAAGATATACCAGTTCCAGGAGACCTTTTCAGGTATCTAAGAACATGAAAAGCTAATTTCATATGAGATTTATAAGGATCATGCATAAATTGACTTAAACAATGAACATCATAAGCAATATCAGGCCTAGTTAGAGTCAGATATATCAATTTACCAACAATCTTTTGGTAACAAGTTTTGTTTTCAAGCACAGTATCAATCTCATCTTCAATAAGTTTTTTCTTTTTCTTAGATGCATCTGGAATAGGAGCTTTAGCTGGCTTACAAGCCAACATTCCATATTCAGATAGCAACTCCAAACAATATTTCCTTTGATTAAGACACAATCCTGAGTCAGTATCAAGAACTTCAATACCCAAGAAATATTTGAGTTTACCAAGATCTTTAATTTTAAATTTTGAACTCAAATATTCTTTAAAGTCATTGATAATACTTTCATTGTTCCCTGTTATAATAATATCATCAACATAAACAAGCAGGGCAACAAAAGACTCATTCTCAGTCTTAGTAAACAAAGAAACATCACTTTTACTTTGACAGAAACCATTTTCAATTAACACACTTGTTAATTTTTCATTCCATTTTCTAGGTGCCTGTTTTAACCCATATAAAGATTTTGTTAACTTGCACACCTTGTTTGAGTTAGAGCCATACCCTTCAGGAAGATTCATATAAATTTCTTCATCTAAATCTCCATAAAGAAAGGCATTATTTACATCTAACTGATAAACAGGCCAATTATTGTGCACAGCAACAGAAAGAAGACACCTAACAGTTACAATTTTTACAACAGGTGAAAAAGTTTCTTCATAGTCTATTCCCTCTTTTTGACTAAACCCTTTTGCTACAACTCTAGCTTTATATCTCTCAACATCACCACTAGATTTGTATTTAACCTTCCATAGCCATTTACATGCAACAGCCTTTCTACCTTGAGGTAGATCAACAATCACCCAAGTATTGTTTCTATTAAGAGCTTCCATCTCCTCATTCATAGCCTCAACCCACCTAGGGTCTTTGGCTGCCTCTTTGTAAGACTTAGGTTCATGTATTTTGTTCAAGTTATTAGTGAACACAAAGTTATGCAAAGACAAGTTATTATAGTTCACCACAGTGTTAATATCATATTTAACTTTATTGTCAAGCACATAATCACTAAGTTTACTAGGCAACTTATGTGGTCTACTAGACCTTCTTAGCTCAGTTTCCTCTGGACTATTATGTTGAAAATATTGGTTGAATTCTATAAACTCTTCACCCTCAGAATCATAATTTTCATCATCTAGGGCAACATTATTGTCAATATCATTAGCATCATTATTGCCTAAGTTATACTGGTTTCCAAGACTATGACTTTTATCATTCATAGACTCTAACCCCTGAGTATCACTGGTAACAATGATAGGAGTATCAGTAGATACTTTCTCAGCTAAGACAGACTCTTTTAAAATGCTACCTCTATCTCCTAATTTTCCATCTCTCAAATCATCATGGGGATCATCAGAGTTGTTTACTGCTAAATCAAAAATATTTAAACTATTTACTCCCTGATCTTCAAAGATCAAACCATTTTTACAAACATCATTTTTAAAAGGAAACACTGTTTCATAAAACTTGACATCCCTTGAATAAAACACTTGTTTTGACTCAATACCAAACAACTTATAACCCTTTTTAGTGAATGAGTACCCAATAAACACACATTTTTCAGACCTAGCAGCAAACTTATCCACATTATTAAGTACAGTACTAAAACAAAGACACCCAAAACTTTTTAAATGAGAGATATTAGGTTCAGTATTATAAATCATTTCATAAGGACTTTTTCCAGAGAGGACTGAGCTAGGAATCCTGTTAATCAAATAAACAGCAGTAAGAATAGATTCAGGCCACATGTTCAAAGGTAATCCCCCCTGAAACATGAGGGCTCTAGCAACATTAAGTAAATGTCTATGTTTTCTCTCAGCTATACCATTCTGCTGTGGAGTATACACACAAGTAGTTTGATGTATAACACCATTTTGTTTAATAAAACTTTCAAATTTATGATTAACAAACTCAGTTCCATTATCACTTCTAAATACTTTGATGGCAACATCAAATTGATTTTTGATTAGCTTATAAAACTCAACAAGTTTATCAAAAACCTCATCTTTGCCTTTAAGCATGTATAACCACACAGCCCTGGTATAATCATCAACAATAGTAAGAAAGAATCTAAATCCATCTCTACTTTTAACCCTATAAGGACCCCAAACATCCAAATGAATAATTTCACCCAAACATTTAGTCTTATGATCACTTATAGGAAAAGGATCTCTAGTTTGCTTAGCCATATGGCACACATCACAAGGCTGAACATTACTAGCAGAATCAAGATGGATTTTATCCTTAAGAATAGCTAAAACTTGGTCTGAGGGATGACCAAGTCTGTTATGCCACACACACTTAGACAAATTACACTTAGTGATAGCACTATTAACAAATTTCCTACCTGAATCAAACAGATAAAGTCCATTATTTTCACTACCAGTCCCCAAGAGGGACTTTTGATGAGAATCCTGAACAAAACACTTTGATTCAGTAAAGGAAACAACAAATTTACTCTCTTTAGCCAACTTATGAACAGAAATAAGACTGACCTTATAACCTGGAACAACCAACACATTTTTCAAAGTAATTTTACTTGATAGTTTAAAGTTTCCAACATGCTTAACATGTTCAATAGTTCCATTAGGATGTGAAACAGATATATTCAATTTTGACACATCAATAACATCAAATAAGTGTTCAGTTGAAAAAGTCATATGTTGTGATGCTCCAGAATCAAAGATCCAACCAATATAAGTACTATAAGTACTTATATTAGTATTAAAATTAAAGAATCTACAAGTGACAAAACTAATGACATGATTAGAACCAAATTTAATACCTGCAACACAAGACTGCACTTCACCAATGTCAGGCTTAGAATTAATCAAAGCCATGAGTCTATTTATCTGATCAGCAGTGAAGGGAAGAGATTTCCCAGATCCCTGATCAACATTATTACCAAGAGAACTAGAGACATTATTAGAACCATTAGATCCTCCAGTATTCCTTTTCTTGAAACCTGGAGGATATCCATTAAGTTCAAAACATCTATCAACAGTATGGCCATTCATATTACAATGAGTGCAAACAAACTTATTGTTATTCTTATTAGGACCTCTGTTTTGACCATTTTGACTGTTTTGAGAATTTTTATTACCATTCCAATTATTAGGTTTAGCAACAAAAGCAGTAGCAGTATTCTTATCACTCACAACATGAACCAGATTATTCTTATGAGACTCAACCCTAGATAGAGTAGCAAAAGCAGATTTAACATCTGGCAAAGGGTCTGCAGTTAGTAATTGACTCCTAACAACACTGAAAGTGTCATCAAGGCCCATCAAAAACTGCATGAGTCTTATAAGAGAGTTGTGACTCTTCATTTGAGGAGCACCATCACATTTACATGAAGGAAGATTGACAAGTGAGTCAAACTGCCTCCAAAGACTGTTGAAATTGTGATAGTATTCAGACAAAGAAGAGCCAGATTGTGTAAGAGAACAAATCTTATAGTGCAAATTATAGATAACAGATCCATCAATTTTATCATAAGTTTTTTTAAATTCATCCCACACATCTTTAGCATTTTTAGAGAAAATTTGTCCTTGATATAACTCAAAAGAGATACATCCAAGGATCCAAGATAAAACCACAGCATTACATCTATCCCATTGATCAGCTAAAACATTATCATCATTATTCTTTTCACAAGTACCATCAATGAAACCCAATTTATTCTTAGTATGCAATGCAAGCTTAAATGCAGCAGCCCATACCTTATAATTTTCAGGACCAGTGAGTTTAACACTCACAATGGGCTGCCCATTTGTGTCAGTAGGGTGTAAAAACAAAGGGTCATTAGTATGAATGACTGTTTCACTTTCAGTTTCAGTATCACTAACAGGATCATCATCCTGGTCACCTTTCTTAGAAACAGACATAATGAAA
The DNA here is from genome assembly GCA_025667525.1 of Glebionis coronaria. Taxonomy (NCBI): domain Eukaryota; kingdom Viridiplantae; phylum Streptophyta; class Magnoliopsida; order Asterales; family Asteraceae; genus Glebionis; species Glebionis coronaria. The sequence goes on from CM046878.1 coordinate 249,990,204, forward strand.
GCACACAAAGATCAAACAAAGCACAACAAACTCCTTGCATCTCCACAATAACCAACAACCAAGACTAACTAATCCCTTCGACACCTAAAACCCCTTCTAAAAACAACAAATAAAGAAGAGAGAGTGAGAGAGGTGTTACTACACGCGCAGCAACAAGCAAAGAAACCCAAGAACCAATAAGATCAAGAAGATCTTATCACAACCAACAAGCACGGCGGAAAAACAACCTGAAAATGTTAGTTATAACAAATAACTAACACAAAAGAACAAATGCCCAAAAATTGAATGAAACCCTAATTTCTGGATTTTAGGGTTTCTTCAATTAACCTTACCAGAAACACAATTGAGCTTAATTAAGCGCAAAAGAACCCAATTAAACACCACAGATCACCAAGAATCACAAAACCCCCAAATTTTAAAACCCTAAAAAATTTAAAATGATAAAATCTTGCAATTAATCACAAAAGGAACACGATTAACCACAAGATTAATCAAGATTGATAAAGAAAACCGTTTTAAAACTCAGATATCAAGAACCAAAGGCTCTGATACCATATTCGATTTATTAAACCAAAACACAAGAACAGATTTAATCAACCAACCTCCCCTTTATTTTTCTATAACTGCGTTAGGCTATCACTTCAAATGTGATACCTAGCTTTGTGATCATACATACAACTCAGAAAACAAAGAAATACAATGTATACTTGATCTTACAGGCAAGATCAATATACAAGAACAAATCAACAAGATCAACAATGGCGGATATTGTTATGTGAGAGATGAAACAAAGTGATAACCAAAAACTGAATGACGGAAATAACAAGAAACGAGTATTTAAGCTCCAAAGACTAGGGTTGACTCAAGTTGAGTCACTTTGCTACATTTAGCCCTCCAACTTCTCCAAACCTGTCAAACTCAAACCAAACTTTGCAAAGTAAAAAATATAATAGAAAACTATTTACCTTTCTTACCTCCAACTTTCATCAGATGTCATATTAGTATTTAATAATATTGCTACTTATACCAGCTTCATAAATGGTTACTGCATTGATAAGAAGATGGGCGAAGCCATGCGTACTTATCATGAAATGTTGGAAAAAGGTTGGAGACCCCATTATGACACTTACAACACCATGATACGGAGCTTGTTTTTGGCTGCACGTTTCCGTGATGGACGCAAACTTTTAGATGACTTGCCTGGACAAGGTCAAATGCTGAATGGACCGACATATCAGTGTATTCTAATGGATCTTTTCTTTCAAGAATCATAATGCAGAAATGGCGCTTTCTTTGTTTCTTTTTGTGGGTGATAGCAATCTAAATACTAATTTATGTGTGTACAACTTCCTTTATTGCTGGTTTCATCCAATTGAGGAAGCTTGATATTGTAGTGGACCTTTTCAATGACATATCTGCTAAAGGTATGAAACCTGATAGTTTCGTATATACTAAGATGATTTGTGCTTATTCTCATGAAGATCTTCTGGATGATGCAAAAACGTTATTACTTGAAATGGAAGAGAGTGGTCACAAGGCAGATGACCGTACTTACAATTGTCTTCTTGAAGGATATCTGCGGAACAAGCGTTATGATGATGTAGGGATGATTTTACGCAAAATGGGTAAAACAGGCAACTATCTCAGTGCTTTAACGGTGTCATTGCTACGTAGGTTAGCAGCAGGATCACTAGATCCCAGTTTGTCAAAGCTTACTGCTAAGCTTGTACAAAGATCAGAGAGAAAAATCCTTTCAAAAGTGGCTAAAATCAAATAGATACTTTTGCACAATATGGAAAGAGAGAGATTACTACCTCAGTGTTTTTAACATTGTCATTGCTATGTTAAAGTTAATTGGTAAGCTTGCACCAAACGAAAAGATGGATCGGACTTCTGTTGTTTATCTTCTATTCAGTGTTACCTACAGATGTTGAAGGTAGATACTACAGTCTCTTTATGTTTTCTAATCTAATTTATTTTTCTCAATCTATACAATATATAAAGAATGTATATTTCATCCTAATTCCGATATGATCATGAGCAACGCATCGAAACAATCATCTGACATATGCGTGGAGAGTGGTCTTTCACCAAACAATTATTTAAATTTCATCGGTGATTTCCATAGTTAGATTGTAAAACCCACAAAAATAAGGTCATTACTTAATCCTACTTTTCAAATAATTTTTGAAGTATTTTATGACGTTAAACATTATTGTAAAACCCACAAAAATAAGGTCATTATTTAATCCTACTTTTCAAATAATTTTTGAAGTATTTTATGACGTTAAACATTATTATGTTTAACGGTTTAAGTTGAAACCGATATTGAATATTTTATTATTTTGACGAGCAACGAGGACTACTAGTGATCGTGATACCGACGGATGCCCACAATTCTATATTTTATTATCGATAGTTTCGATATTTAATACTTTCGACGATATCGTTTTAATTACGTATCGAGTCGTTATATTATTATTTTTCGTGTGCGTATAAACTTTTAAAAAGTATTTTTACGAAACCCGAGTCCCGTAAATATTTTTAAAATTGACTTATAGTCATTTCCCGCTTTTTAACTAATATTTACATTTTGGACCAAAACTATCACAAATTGGCAAAAACTACCCTAACCTTACACTATATATATAATTTCCACTAGCACCATTTCATTTAAAAATTAATAAAACAAAATCCACCATTTCTTCCTCTCTTTTTCTTTTTTGGCCGTACACCACAACACACAAATCCATCAAAATTTTTGATGAGATAGCTTGATTCAATCCAAACTAAAACAAGTCCCATTCCTAAAATCTCAAGGTGATTCTAATGATACTAATCTTTCTTACATGCATTAAAACTAGGCTTGTTAGGTGGAGATTTTGATCATGCATGCGTTACTAGTGATAATCAAATGATGTTTATGCAATATTTTTGTTAAAAAGATGAACTTTTAATTTTTGGGTTTTGATTTTGGTGATGATACAAGTGTTATGATTGGTTTATGGTGATATTAGGATGTTAGAATGATGATAAAAGTTGTTGGTTTTGATCAAAAACTTGATTTTGTATGGTTTTTAAATGGTCAATTTTAGGCAGTAGGTTTGAGGCCATTTTCGGGGGTCTTAAGTCTGAAAATAGATTGTTATTATGGGATAATGTTGTAGAAAATTTCGTTAGCTTCGATTTGATATAAAGTAGGCCTTCCAACTCCAAACGAGGTGGAAGATACACTAGTTTGATTTTCGTGTACCGGGAGACGAGTGTTGACACAATCCGAAAATTATTGTCGATATTTGGATCGAATCTCGGGGACTATAAAATGAGTTTCAAAATGATTCAAGGGCTGTTCTCAGGCTCAAAAGTTTAGTATTTTGAGTCTATTTTTAGAATCAAGTGTCGGTTTTATAAATGGAGTTGTTTAGAATGGTCAAAATGGTTTCGTAAGTTAAAGTCGCTAAACTGTCCGAATTTTGTAATTCAAAGATGTGTCGGGCAGGGAACTTTAGGAGTAAAATCTTTTGATGGGCTCTTGGGAGGACTTTCTACATATACTATGTGAGTTCCTCAGGTAGTATCATGAAGTTTTGATGTGTCTAAGTATGAGAAAACGGCTTGGACATTCGGTATGTTCCGGCAGATTTTTATTAAAGGCATAGAATAATAAAATGAATGTATAGGAGAGTATAATAGAACAACTTGTATCGTTTTCTCTCGAGTTGTCGTGATTTTATACTTGAGTTTGATTTTATTACGTATCATTTATTTCTCGAGTCTATTATTAATGTACGCATCTTATTTGCTAGGTTGCGGTTGTCGTGTTTATCGGGCATCTACTATCGTCGGCGATCGTCTTCAACTACTTCTACTACTTAAGGTGAGTCTATAGCCTCGTTTGAGCAAATTCAAATATTTTTAAAACCCGCGAGGGGGAATACATGTTTTGTAAACTTAGAACACAAGATTTTTATGGTATGCTTGTCCCTCTACGAATGGACCCGTGGTTGCCTTTGAATTGCATTAAGTGATTGCCTTTGTTAAAGCCTCAATTATGGACCGTTAATTAACCTATGATGGATTAACCGCTAGTACAATTAATAGATCTATGGGGGAAGCCGCCCCGGTTCAGTTTGTGTGGACTTGTTACAGAAGCTTACGCCCGACCTCCACACTGTTTGAACATATTGTATTGAGAAGTCAGGTATATGGCAATGTACCAATTATCTGGAGGTAACCGACAATTAATAAATCTCTTGTCTTATTAGACCTAACGGAGTGTCTAAGGGCTCGGTTCCATGAGCTTATTGCAATTTATGCTATATACAATTATTATTGTTGATGCAAATTATTATTTGATGCATGTTGCCTTCAAGTATGCCAAAAACTTATAATCTTTGCTTGTGTTCAAAATGATTATATAAACCTATAGATTCACTCGGCATTTTTGCTGATGATTTTCTCACATGTATTTCAGGTAATCAAGAAGTGTGAAGCTTGGAGGTCACGGGAATGACGTTGTGCACTGCTTTTGTAATATAAACTCTTTGAATATTTGTCGTTCCTTTGTCTAAACCAAGTTAAATCTTTTGTTTTAGTTGTACTTTGGTTACGATGTCTTGGGACTACGCTACTCTGACAAATGTTTTAGGAACGATAAATTTGAAACGTCTCTTTTAGAGTCGTTCTTTATAAATTATGTGTTATTGTATCATTGTTTAGCACCCAAAGATGTATTCCGCTGCGTGTAAATTTGGGGGTGTTAAAGATTGGTACCAGAGCCATGAGTTATAGAGAACTAGGTCTTTTTCTGAAAACCTAAACTATAACTGTCAGTTTTTATTTTTCAAAGAGTCGGTGCACATGATTTCGCGTGACTTTAGGTTCAAGCTACTTCTGAGATTACAATTTTAGTATACATTACTATGTATCCTTTATTGCTAAGTATTTATAAATATATATTGTAAACCTTGATCGATATATATATATATATATATATATATATATATATATATATATATATATATATATATATATATATATATATATATATATATATATATATATATATATATATATATATATATATATATATATATATATATATATATATATATATATATATATATATATATATATATATATATATATATGTACTAGCGTCGTAACCCGCCCAACGGGCGGGGTCGTTTTTGTTATTGTTTGAAGGGTTCATTGTTCGTGCGCTTTTAGTTTATTATATTTCTAATTTAATCTTTAATATATTTTGGTTGTAGTTTACACTCAAGTAACGTTATATTTATTTTCTTTTAAAATAAACTTTTTTTAGTTCATTCCGGATTCAATTTCTTTTTTAATATTTTTTAATTTTTTTAAACTTCAAAAAATATATTTTGTTTAACCATCCGAATTTCTAAGAAATCTAAAACGCATCATATGTCCACATGTGTAATATAACCTACAATTTTTAGTGGAACAAATAGGTAACACATACTAACATGTAACTAATTTGAAATCGAGTGAATCCAATTAAAGAAAACGACAAACTTATAAAACCTTTGTATTTTTTTTGAAGTAATAAAACTTTTGTTAAACGATAGAGATTGGTGAAGACTTGAAGGTAAAACTCCATAATTATAGGCAGTACTTTCTTGCACACTTATAAAAGCCATGTAACTATTATTTACCTTTTTTATATTTTTCTAAACATTAGTGTAAAATTTTTTTACATCTTTACTTGATGTTTTTGTAAGCATAGCATAAATTGTTGTTGAATTATTTTCTTTTGTTATATTATTAAATATATTTTATTATTTTTTGTTTTTCATGATAAAATATAAGACAATATTTACAATAGGTCTGCTGATATGAAATGTTGCATCAAGTCAAAATAACTAACAAGTTAAAATGAGTACTTTTCAAACACTAACGTTAGTTTTGGTCCACATCTTTATATATATGTTTGTTTGGATGGTTGTATGATTTTTAATAAGGTTCTCAAACAAAAGTTAAATCATTAGCCTATAGGTTATTATTATTTGACCCAAATATCTTAGCTCGACATATTCATAAGTAGATATATAGGTAAAAAATTTATACATTCAACAAAAAATGACCACCGGATGTATCCGCTTGTAAACAAATTGCATGACGTTTGCAATTACACTACATCTATATTTATACTTTTATATTATTTTATAAAGAACTTATTTTTAATTTTAATTTTGATTTTAATTCTAAACTTAAAATTAATAAATTTAACTCCAAACCAAAAATAAAGATAAAAAGATTAAATATAAGTCATTAGATCATATTTTGTTAAATACCTCTATCCTTTTTTAACAAATTTTTCAAATAACTTTTGTAACAAACTATTCAAAAAACTTTTGTTTTTAAATGAAATATCTTTTTATATATTATTTTTTTCATAATATAATTCATCATTTTTTTAATATTTCGTGCTTTTTAATTCAACATTTTTTTTGATATATTTGTTATTAAAATTTTGTTTTCTTTATTTTTCGAGAGTTTATTTTATTTTAATTTAATATTTTTTACAATTTTAATTTTAATTTGGCTAGAAACTTGATGATTAAAAATCTAATATTTGTTTGAACAAAAATAATTATCGAGTATTCGTCGCTACATTACGCGAATAATTGCTATGCCTTTTAAACATTTTGAGGCTTATTTCAAAGTTTAATAATTCATTTGATTATATAAAACTAATCCTAACATGCCTACACATGTTGCAGGTTGGAGTGATTCTGCATGACAATGATTCTAACTAAATAAAACCACAAGGCTAATGTATACTTTAGACTAATTACAATGTCAAGAAAGACTATCAGAGAAGGATGATCAATCTCACAGAAACTGGACAACTATTTAATACTATATAAATAGGCTCATAGTTCTTGACGGACACAAGGGCCTGCTACAAATCATGGTCCATTCAGTAAGTTTATTCCACTGACTGAAAAGAAAAAACAAAGTTATTCATACGATGGTCTAAACTTTATAAAAGGTGTGTTTAAAATGGTTAATGTAAGTGGGTTCGAAAAGGGAAATAATCTTTTGGCATTATTAGTAAAGTAAAACATATTTACGAAACAATAATACATTATGCTGGCAGGATTCCATTAGCAGTCAAAGTTCTTGGCTGTTATTTATGTGATAAAGATATGAATGAGGGGAGGAGTGCATTAGAAAGACTGAGAGATTCTTGATAATAATATTTAGAAAAACTAAAGATCAGTAGCACACCAAAGTTACATTATAATACACATCTTAGAACTATTATATATGTAAAATATATGTATTACTTAGTGAAAAGTACAGGCTTTGATTTTTGGTGTTTCAGAGTTCCTTCGAAAGAAATCAAAGGTTTCATTCTCAAAAACTGGTGTTTGGGTTTAACTTATGTAATAAACTGGTGATAGCTTAATGAGAATAAGCTGCTGAATTGGTTACTTTTTTAGATGGCTGTAAGCCTGGTATTGGGGTCAGTTTAATACAGAACCAAACAATCTGGTTAAGGGCCTGGATGAGAGGTACTTTTATTTTTCATTTACTATAAATTTTGCTAATCTGTCACTGTTTCATTCTAGGTAGTGTGCATTTGTTTTTAAATTTCCCATTGATAGGAGTAGTTGCTTGGAATACACTTAAGTAAATTCAGTACAACTTGCATCTTTCTTTTGAGCTTGTAGATTTTGGATATAGTAAACCAGTGTTTGGCATTGCTTATTACATGGTTATTTCCTATAAATCAGTCAATGAAAGAAGTTGTGAAGTATTAAAATTAGTAGGTTACAGTAGCTTTTGTAGAAATTAAAATTCATAAAAGCTGTTTGTACAAGATTTAGTCAAACAGTTGTAGAGCAGTTTAAAATTGGATCTAAAACAGTCAGAGTTTATGCAGATTATTCATTGATGATCTTTAGTGTCTACAAAGTTACAATCATCACATAATGGTTAATTTTTATAAAACGTAAAAACCATCTTTCATATCAGTATTTTTGTTTACCTGAGACTTGGCGAATGCAGTAAGCTTGGATGGGACAACGTTCCCTGTAGGACATTGAAAGTCCTTTCTAGCAGAAGTCAAGTGGCCAACATAGACAGTGAGAAGAAATGAAGCACTTGTTACAAATTGTAAGTTGTTCCATCTTTGGCAGTAAATTAGATCTCCAAATCCTGAAGATTCCTTGTGGTGTTACTACTTCCTAAGGATTCAAATTTGTGGGGATGTATGGAGGATTGTGCAACTTTGGACCAAGACCTAACCTTTCACTCATCACTTCTGATGTATATGTTCTTGCTACTGGTTCATTCCAATACAGTAGACCTTTTACAGCTTAAAAACGTTTTGATTAATTATAATATTAGACCAAAAATAATCTAGCAATCATGTTCCATCAAACTTACCTATCATGTATCTTCCTGGCTTTCTTATGCCAAAATCACTCTGGGAACTTTCGCTGGAAACATGGTTGTAGGTGCGCCTGTTGTGTATAATGTACTTTAGAAAAATAAAAAAAATGACATGTTACCTCTACGACTCTTTTGTCATTAGAAGAACTGGAAATTGCAACCCATCCACCTATAAATGGGTCAATTTTGTTTGTGCTTTTATTAAAACGGGTGAAAGTATAATTATGAAGCTAAAAGGGTAACGGGTTAAGTCGGTCAAATAGTTGCTTAATAATTCTGTTGCAAAATAATCACAGCAGTTGAAGCATAAAACAATATGGGGTAGGCTCTAGAAATTGTGCATCTTCATCCAACATAGCTGTCGTGAGCTTGTGAGCAGTTGATCGGTCCAATCTTTTGGGAATAGAATAATAGCCACACCACGTAAAAATCAATTACGATATAAAATATAAAGATCATATGTAATACTATCATGTGAGACTGGTTGAGAGATGATATTTACCTCGAGTACCATATGAAGCAAATGAAAAGCAGCATGCATTCCATAAGTAAATCTCATGCTTGGTACGCCCTGGTCAATATAGGACAAATTCATACACATTTGCTTTAAAACAGATAAAGGTCACTTCTACTTCAAGAGAAACAATGAAAACAAATGGCTACAATACATGAAAAATATAATTTTGATATTTAGTAGACAAAACCCTATTTACCAAACGAACATTTTAAATTTATCCATCCTGTAACATCAGATTGTGAATCCCCAAGTTATATAGTTGATCTCCATAGAGGAAATTTGAGCCTGTTTTTACACTATGTTTTATAAAATAGATTTAGGCTATATATTAAAAGTCTTAAACGAATATGATATTCTGTGAGCACAAAGGGCGTTGACAGTGGTCTGGAGGAAAACCGTGCCGTGGGCTATGGCACCACATTCTCTTTGGCTCACTGAGAATGTTTTTGTGCAAACACGCGGGAAAAGCATAAAAATCAGTTAGAAGGTGTTCATCCTGACATCACAACATAAGCCAATAAAAATGTAACTGTAAAGCACCATCGTTTGCCATAATGATCAGCCCAGTTATGGCAACATCAATATCACCACAAGTGAACAGGTTCAATCTCCTAAACTAAAACACGGGTGGGCCTTTCTCTACCAGTAGATCATCTCAACCAGCCTATAATCAACATATGGTTATATAATTAAGCAGTAATGTGATGTATTTGCCTGAATGGAATAGTATGCGTAATGACTAAAGGTGGTAATTTCAGTTTCCAACCCATCCGTCTATCAGTGGGTCGATTTGGTTAGCTTGACTCGGAAAATAAATGTGGATCATGACTGTACGTGAAGCTAAATAATTGAAAAGATGTATATCACGGGGGTTGTCGGCCGTGTAATCTTTCATTGGGAATCCTGATGATGTTGCATACATTTGGTGTAGAGATGGATTATTTCCTCCACGGTATGCGGTGCTGGTGCTGCTTGATTCAAAATGCAAGCAGAGACATCATCACCCAGATACTTTAGACTTGTTCGTGCAGATCTAACCTGCACAGAGTGATAAACAACATGAGTTACTTGAACCTAAAAATGACATAAGTGTTCATCGTTTCAATACAAATATGCCTAGCCCTTGTTTTAAAACTTCCACCACTTTTTCTTCTAATTCTTTTTCTTATTTCAAGATGGAACCATATCTATTAAGATCACAATTCAAAGTGCCATTAGGTCTGTGCTATTTTCAAACTATATGGTCAGTCCGAGTCCCATGTTATAGTAAAAAAAAATTCAAAACAAAATTTACAACATGCACCAAAACCTCACATTTAATCAGTTCTGCGTATCACTCCTTAGTCACTTATTTAGATAAATCAACTATTAGACTGGCATGTTAGTAAAAGTATACATACATGCTTTAGGATACATCGAGTTGTAGTGAACTATAGCCCAATAAATAAAGAAAAAGACTATAGAACATAAAGAATTAGTCGTTACATATCTTATTTTAGCAAAAAAAATAAGAAAGAGATGATCAGCCGTTTAGTGACTATATGCATAAGTGTATGCTTAGAAACATACATGGATAACTAAACGTGAAACTCTATGCAGACACCATTGTAGATATATTTACTCGATGTACAATTAGGTCATATATACTTTTACTTTAAAAAAAATCTTAAAAACTTTAAGAAATATTCATTTAAGATTTACTACCTCTTCTAAATTTGGCACCAGCCTGCAAGATCACACCATCACCCCACTCTCCTCTCCTCTCACGGATCATTCTTGTTAGTTCTAATACAATATAAGGACTTTTCAGTAAACAATTAAATACTTTGCTATTGCAGATTACTTATCCAAGCATATAATCAGATATGAAATGAATTAGCAATAAGCCAATACCAGATACATAAAAAGATTTGTACTACTTGAAATCTCCAAGATTTGATGGCGCTCCCACAAACAAAGAAAAAAAATGAAAAACTCAATATCGAAGATGTTTAGACAAAGAAACCCACAAACAATAATCGGTTGCGCCAACTCCCTGAATACCACAATTTGCATTCAAAATTGGCTTGACTTATAAATTAAAGAGCAATCATACCTAAAATAGTCAAAAGCCGTGATGAAACTCGAGCCTGTTGCAAAAGAAAGAATAAAGTGAGCCCTCAATTGATAACGTACCTGTGGTGTGTGAAGCAGGCCTGTAAATGGCTCTAACCTAAGGAGATAATATAACACAATACCCATTCTTGAGTAGTTAGATCCATAATAGAAACCGCAAAAGAGTATGCGTTATAATTAATCTATTCTATAGAAATTTGACATAGGTCCTGCAAAATCACGTAAAAGAGAAGTTGCCGTATCGATCTTCAAAAACCTGCATCCACAGAAAATATAGTTCTCTTAGCAAATTTAAGTTGTTGATTAGAAGAATTTCAAAAATGACATTCACATAGAAAGGTTAAAAAAATAGCCTGCAACATTCACCAACTTTTATTCAAAAGTTTACCCATTCTCTGCATGTTTATTGGTGTGTTGTTTATCAGGTTAATAAATACAAAATAAACGTACCAGAGCAGGGATAAGAGATCCGTCTTGGATACTGAACATCTGGACTATTTTTAGGCTACTCGACACATTCTAGACAGTGCAAGAGCTAGACCCCTGCACTTTTATTAGATATTAAGGCGAAAGAGCTGCTTTCCTTGCGATTGACTCGAACCAAAGACAAGTTGTTGTGTTGAAAAGCTTGTGTGGCTTTGAGGTGGAGGTGATGATCGGGAGATATTTACGCCCAGCCTTAGAAAGTCCAATAAAAGCATCAGAACATTCTTAAGTATTCAGTTTAATAAATGAATCATGCATTATATATAATGTTTACAAACATAATGGTCATGGGATCCAGTAACTGCAGTGAGGACAAACAATAAATAGGAAAGGGAGGTTCCTGCAAAAAAAGAAACTTTAGTGGGCTTTAAAATTTGCTTGATGTCAATGCACCTTGGTTTTGTGATTATACTGACATTAAAGACATCAAGTTTAGGTTTTGGTTTATAAGCAATAGTGAATTTAAGTTTGGCCATATTTGTGTTCAGCCACAGCAAAAGAGGGCCAGCGTGTGATTTGTTTGACAAAATAGATAAATAATGTACATGTCTGAACTAAACCAAGGGCAGTAACGAATAGGATCGACGTACTAAATAATGAAAACTGCTCACCTCGCCAACAAAGAAGATTATACGCTTAGAAAGAAACAAAGATGAAAAGAAGCAACTTTTTAGTGGATATACAGTGAAAAGAGTAGTCTAGAATATACGAAAATAAGCTACAACAATCATTCTACCTAGAACTGCTTTTTTTGCTATGACGATACCACAATACCAAAGATAATAACGAAGCTCGCCCAACAATTAAAATATTAGAAAAACACAAAACAATAGGAGTTTTAGGATAGTTAAATCTCTACTTGCTGCTTATAAATCCCTTGTGACGATGAAGTAACAACCCCATTCTTTCAAGTTCATCCTTAAACAGACTCCCAATATTAAGGCAAGCTTATATAGTAAATAACCAACTTCAGTCAACTGTTGTTGCTAAAAATCACCACCATCCTTAGGAAAAAGAATTGATTGCATAAAACTCCTAAGCTACAAGTAACTCGTGATTGATGTACAACACAACCAAAAATAGTAAAAATATTATCCAATTTAATATTCAATGATATAAATATAATCAAAAGTCAGTTTCTAGCTAGATATAATCAACAGTCAAAAAACACAGTGTTAACAATATTGCTAGGTTAAACTCATCCTCTCAAAATATAAATATTAGAAAATGTTACCATGTGACGGCAAGTAAGAACTGTAGTGTCCTGAGGTTCTAATATACAGATGTCGCATTCTTTACCAGGATTAAATTTAAAAGTAATTGAATTAATAACTATTAATAAAACTTGAATTGAAATTAAAAGTAAAATTAAAACTAAAATTAAAATTAAACTAAAGAAACAGTAGAATCAGAAACAGTAATACAGTAACTCTTAGAACTATTCAAAGTAAATTGATTCGGAAGTTCAACCTTGATTCGGAAGTTCAACCTTGATTCTGAACTTTACTTGGATCCTTCACTCGGAAGTTGATTCGGAAGATTCACCCGGAACTTTGGTTGATTCGGAAGATTGAAGTTCATTCGGAAGATTTAGGTTTATTCGGAACATTAGACTCATTCGGAACTTTTTATGAAACAACTCATTTGGAACTTTTCAAAAAGACATTCATTCGGAACTCAAAACTCATCCGGAACTTCAGTTCATTCAGAACTTTCTATTCATCCGGAACTTCAGTTCATTCGGAACTTTCTATTCATCCGGAACTTCTGTTCGTTCGGAACTTTTAACAAAGGAAAATTTATTCGGAACTTCTAAAGTGACTCAGAACTTTTCTTAACATAAACTCATTCGGAACTTAGCTGTTCATCCGGAACTTAGCTGTTCATCCGGAAGTTATGGTTCATTCGGAACCTAGGGAACTTCAAGAACAGTAGTTCACCCGAAGAACAAGGAAACACAAATTTAATCCAAAAATCACCAAGTTTTTCACCAAAAACTTAAATAAACTAATCACTAAGCATCTACCAACCATAAACTACAAATCCCATCAACAAAAACACAAATCCCAACAACTTTTGAAGATCAAATCAATCAAATAAAAACTTGAAAACTTGAAATAAAAGATGATGATGAACAAGATAAATGGAAAAATTAAACACGAACTTGTATTGATGATTAATGTTTTAACAAGATCAAACAAAGATTAAAATTACAAGATTAAAATAAACAAAGATCAAGATCACCAAACACCCTATTGGTGTTGGTGATGGGACGAACTAAAGGGAGAAAAAGAAGGAGGAGAGATAAACTAAAAAACTAACTGGAAGGAAAGTGTGAGGGGATGGGCTTTATATAGCCTTTTCCTTTGGTTGGTGAGTGGGCTTTCTCCCGTTCTTCTTGTCTTCTCGTCTTTTCAGAAAAGTTGACGTTTTCGATTCTGATTCGGGATTTGTCGTCGATTAAATTTAACTCGTCTTTTAATTTCTTCGTTTAATAGACTTGAGTTTCTTCGACTTATGAAAATCTTCCATCTTTGGTCCTTTTCTTCGATAAATCTTCGAATAGGCCCAGTGACTTCAAATCTTTTGCATCTCTTGGACAATAGACTTTATCTTGAGTCCTTTTCTTCGGTAAAACCCGTGCAATCCCATGTTTTCTTTAATACTCATCCGGTTGGCTCTGAAAACACAATAAACACAAAAACCACGCATAATTCCAAACAAATGATATTAAATACGTGTTTTGGTCTCGTTTTAGCCAGAATTAAGTGGTAAAAGGATGGGTGTTTACACACCTATCAAATCCCCTACACTTAACCATTGCCATGCCCTCATGCAATGCTTAGTGATAAAGCAATTTTACACTTTTCTCATAATTAATCAACCTTGGCCTTATTAAAATACTACTTAACAAAAATTAAAGTACTAAAAGGAATTAAAACTTAAACGGAAACAAAAGGATAGAAAACCATTCTCACTTGAAAATAGCTACATGGAAATAACTTGCAAAGAGATCAATGACTTACATTAGGGCTTTGGTGCTGTGAAGATTTGTCACCCTCAAGTTTCACGTTCCCCAAACTAAGCTTAGAAACGAGATCATTGTTATTATAAGTTAGTAAATCAAACACTTACACACATGGCTTAATTATATGCTTAAACTCCCTTATTCCTAGGTGTATCTCTTATATTTTATTTTTGTCTTAGAATGATCATGAAGATGCATTTTTGGACTTATTTCGATAGTTTATTAAGGCTGAAAGCAAAGTAGGACGATTTGATCAATAGTTAGCTAAAGGACAAAATCTCTTAAAACTGCTTCTCGGGATATCAAAAAGTTCATATCTTGGCATAACTTGGTTCACGATTTGAGACCTTTCCCGGGCCGATATTTGGCATGTACTTCATACTTCATATCTTGAGAGACGTGCTTGAGATAATGGTCTTCTCATCGTTAATAGAGTTTCTTCACTTGGAGACTTTTGAGGGGTACTCCAACTTTGTTGACCACGACTTCATGATTATTCTTCAATCTCTAATTGGGATTTTGAGATACAACGATCCGCCTCCTTTTCGGACTTGGATCTATTTATCCTCATACCTTGTTAGGGTCTTTTCGGATAGACTTCTCCATGATCTTTATGGGAGTTGATTGCTTTTCGTCGTGAGTCTTGATCCTTCATATTGACTTTGGGAATAATGCTTTTCACATCACTTTGGATCTTTAGCAATAAAATGGAATCCTCATGCCTTGTTAGGGCCTTTTCGGACTCGCCAATCTTCGCGCCCCGCTTCATAAGTTATGCCTTGGCTATGAACTCTTATCATTACCGAGCAACTTTTAAACGATCTTGGGCTAGAAGCTAAGTAACCTTTCAAATCGTACGACCTTACTTATTGCAGATAAATTATTAGCAAGTGATGGGAGAATAGGCAAATAATTACACCAAGTGAGCTTGTGCAAGAATACCGACTTATAATTGACTCTATCATTTCTCGTCCTCCACAATTTAAAATCTCAAGTAATGAGACTCGTGGATACTTTGCCTAATAAACCAATTAAGGTCTATATGGTTAAGGATACTAGCTAGAATAAACTTAGATAAGTCTATTCGGGTTGAGTCAAAATAAACGCAACGGGCCTAATATGTCAAAGATTTCTAAACTAGCTACACCACTTTATTAAAATTTGACTTTATTGCGGAATATATACATATGAAAGCAACGATAAACATTTAAAAATTGCGACTAAATGGCCAAAGTTAATAAAAAATTTGAAAAATGTTGAAAAATATGATTTTCCGGTTAAATGAAGGCATTTTCATGGAAAAGTCCACTTAAAACTTTGATAGAAGTCCCCCTACACTTAAGATAAACATTGTCCTCAATGTTTAAGCATGTGGGAAAAGTCTCCCCTACACTTATGACATTGTGCACGTTGGTTAACTCAAGTTAAGGAAGAGACGACTAAAGTGATCAATTTCAAATGTGAGTATGAAGAAAACTGAATCACGATAGTTGAGAGATAGAACCGGATTTCGGATAACACGGGAGCACGGTTCTTCAAAGTTTCCAAGAGTGCACTTATCCCTGTAATCACATCACCATACAAAGACAAACACCCTATAGAGGCCCCCCTACACTTAGGAGGTTAAAACATAAAAGGATAGATACTCGGGCTGCCTCCCGAGGAGCGCTTGTTTTTGATAACCGAGTCACGAGCCTGACTCGACCCAAAATTAATTCATGGGGAACGTGGTGAGGGATGGAATCGCCTCCTGAGAGGTGTCCTCACCAAAGTACAACTTCACTCGTTGGCCATTCACCTTAAAATTAGGTCCATTAGGTTGAGCGAGCTCGAGAGTACCATATGGAAAAATTTGGGCAATGGTGAATGGGCCGGACCAACGAGATTTGAGCTTTCCCGAGAAGATTTCCAACCGAGAGTTAAAAAGTAAGACTTTGTCTCCAACATGGAACTCTCGGTTTTTGATCTTGGAGTCGTGAATGAGCTTAGTTCTTTCCTTATAGATCAAAGAATTTTCATAAGCCTCATTACGGAGTTCATTGAGCTCATTGAGTTGGATCTTGCGTATGTCACCGGCTTTGTTGATATCAAAATTAGCCCACTTCAAGGCCCAAAAATCCTTGTGCTCCAACTCAAGGGGGAGGTGGCACGCTTTCCCGTACACAAGACGATAAGGCGTACAGCCGATCGGGGTCTTGTAAGCAGTACGGAAAGCCCACAAAGCATCATCAAGTTTATCAGCCCATGAGGCACGATGCTCTCCCACGGTTCTTTCCATAATTCGCTTAAGTCCTCGGTTGGATCTTTCAGCCTGGCCATTAGTTTGTGGGTGGTAGGCTGTGGAAAGACGATGATTTACACCGTACTTAGCAATGACTCTTGCGAATTGGTCATTGCAAAAATGAGTCCCACGATCAATAATAATGGCGCGAGGCACACCGAATCTAGCGAAAAGAGCTTTCAAAAAGTTACAAACCACCCTTGCGTCATTAGTGGGTAAAGCTTTGGCTTCAACCCATTTGGAGACGTAGTCAACGGCAACAAGGATGTATTTGTTTCCTTTAGAAGATGGGAATGGCCCCATAAAGTCGATACCCCAAACATCAAAGATTTCACATTCTTGTATGAAATTTTGAGGCATCTCGTCTTTATGTGTGATCTTGCCTTGTTTTTGGCAAGCATCACATCGTTTAACCATCTCGTGAGCATCACGGTAGATGGTGGGCCAATAAAATCCCGAATCAAACACTTTTTTGGCGGTGTAGTTGGGACCAAAGTGACCACCGGTGGGTCCTTTGTGGCAAGCATCAAGGATTTCTGAAGCTGCCGGTCCGTCAACACATCGGCGGATAATCAGGTCGGCACATTGTTTGAATAGGTAAGGGTCGTCCCAAAAGTAAGTCTTAATGTCGGTGAAGAACTTTTTCTTTTGTTGAGACGTCAACCCTTCCTTGAGAATTCCACCCGCCAAGTAGTTTGCAAAGTCCGCAAACCACGGGGTTTCATTAGAATTCAAATTTATAGACATTAAGGTCTCCAAGGGAAAAGAATCATTGATTTCTTTGTTCGGATGATCCCCTTGGTAAGGATCCTCAAGTCTGCTTAGATGATCCGTGGCTAGGTTTTCTTCTCCTTTTTTATCGCGAATTTCGATTTTAAATTCCTGGAGCAGCAAAACCAAACGAAGAAGTGTTGGTTTGGAATCTTGCTTTGTCAACAAGTACTTCAGTGCGGAATGATCGGTATACACAATTGTTGTAGAAAGGACAAGATAGGGGCGGAATTTTTCAAAAGCATAGACAACAGCTAAAAGCTCTTTTTCGGTTGTCGTATAATTCAATTGTGCCCCCGTCATTGTCTTGCTAGCGTAATGGATTGGTTGGAAGTGTTTGTTCACTCTTTGTCCCAGAACCGCTCCAATAGCAAAATCGCTAGCATCGCACATCAACTCGAAAGGCAGCTCCCAATTAGGGGTAACCAAGACAGGTGCCTTAGTAAGCTTATTCTTAAGCAAGTTGAAGGCTTCAAGACACTCTTTGGAAAAGATAAAAGGAGTATCTTTTTCCAAGAGGTGGGTCATCGGGCGAGCGATTTGAGAAAAATCTTTGATGAATCGAAGGTAGAAGCCCGCATGACCCAGAAAACTTCTCACACCCTTCACGGTTGAAGGTGGAGGCAACTTGGCGATAACATCGACTTTAGCACGGTCTACTTCAAGACCGGCTTTGGAAATCTTGTGTCCCAGCACGATGCCTTCTTTTACCATAAAATGGAATTTTTCCCAATTCAGAACAAGGCGAGTGTCTTCGCACCGCTTAAGCATACGTTCCAAATTGGCAAGGCAAGAAGAGAAGGAATCCCCGAAGACCGAGAAATCATCCATGAAGACTTCCATGGTTTGTTCAACCATGTCATGGAAGATAGCTAACATGCACCTTTGGAAAGTCCCGGGGGCATTGCATAAGCCAAAAGGCATTCTTTTGTAAGCAAATGTGCCACAGGGACAAGTGAATGTTGTCTTCTCTTGATCTTGGGGATCGATGGGTATTTTAAATGTTGGAAATACGTTTTACGTATTTATGAAGGATCGGTCGCTCCAACGATAATTATGTAATGGGCTCGTGATCTATTTACTTTATGTATGGTCCATATAGCCCACATGTAGGATGGGCTATATATAACCCCTCCTAGCATGTTAGGAGGGGGTTGTGGATTCCATTTTCACTTTAATCATATTTTCCATTTTACTTCCTCTCTCTACAATTCTCTCCCTTCTCTCCTTTCTCTCTCTAATCCCTCATCTAATTCCTTCATTTCTTCTTTATTAATCAATCAATCAACCACATAAATCCACCAAATCCATAACATAGAATAGGCCATAAATCTCGTAGACCTTCAATTGGTATCAGAGCCATGGTTAGTTTGGTTTATTCTTCTTTTATCTCTTTTTGATTTTGGTGGGTTTTGATTTAATCATGCTTAAATCATAAAAAGTTTGTATTTTTTATAAAAAGTTTGTATTTTTATATGTTAAATCATATTAAATCTTCAAATTAACTTACTTTTTAGATAAAAAAATCACAAATTTTTATATAAAAATCAAAATTTTCTTATATAAAACCTTAAAAAGTTGTGTTTTTATAAAAAGTTAGTGTTTTTTTTATAAAAGTTTTTGTTTTTCTCTTTTTAATTTTGTGTTTTTATAAAAAGTTTGTATTTTTTTATTTGTTTTTTATCACAAATTTAATAATCAATTTATATAAAAAAAGTTGGTATGTTCTCTAAATTTTATCAATTTATATAAATTTTTATCAATTTTTATCTTTTTTTTTTATTTTTTATTTTTTTTTAATTTTTTTTAATCAGTTTTTATTTTAATTTTTTTTAAATTGTTTTTTATTTTTTTTAATCCGTTGTCTGTTATCAGTTAACAGTCTTTTTCTATATTTTTTTATTATTTTAATTTTATTTTTATTTTTTAGTCTCATTTTTTTAACTGTCTTCTATCTGGATTTTCTGTCATTTTTCCTGGTCATCTGGCATTTTTTTGGTCCTGTCCTAACTGTCCAATCTTGTCCCAACAAATCTGATATAAATGTTCCGAATCAATAATTAAGTTCCGAATCAAGCAAGAAAACTTCCGAACCAAGAACTTCCGGATCAAGCCAGAAGTTCCGGATCAAGAAGTTCCGGATCAAGAACTTCCGAACCAAGAACTTCCGGATCAAGCCAAAAGTTCCGGATCAAGAAGTTCCGGATCACGAACTTCCGAACCAAGATCTTCCGGATCAAGAAAAACTTCCGAATGAAGCAACAATATTCAAATTAAACGGGCAAATCATCGTCTTTTCAAAAAGACTCATTCCCTCTTGACTCTCGAAAACCATACTCCAACTCACAAGACTCTCGACACAACAGCCTCAACAATATCCAACCCACTTAGACTCTAAACACAAACTCATCAGACTCACACTCTCATCGACCCAAACTCACTCTAACTTCACTAATCTCTTGACCAGCGACTCTAAACTCACCCATTTTTTTAACAGAACCCATCCCAATCATTTACCCACTCTCGACTCAACAGGACAACCTCACCACTTTGACTCTCGAAAACACTAGACTCAACAAACACACCCATCACAACCGAGACACCCACACTCATACTCACCTCACTCGACTAGACCTCTCACGACTCGACTCTCGACTCACCACTTACCCTCGAACCCCTCTCTCTCGGACACCCTCTTTCGAACATCACCCTCAAAATCCAATCCTCTCTCGACTCAATCTCAATCTCTCACACTCAATCTCTCGACTGTTACAAAACAATCAAGATCAAACTCAATCTCACACCCTTCTACATCCTCGACTCCCTACAAACCTTCCCTCGTCACAAGACCCTCACTCGTCCCGACTCCAAAAACCATCACCCCGACACCCTCACAAAGCCTCACCATCTCTCGACTACAACAAAACTTCTCAAACACCCTCGTTCAAAAACTCACACCACAAAAACAAAGACACTTGACAAGAAAGACACGACAGTAGATAGAAGAGAGACTCAAACAGAAAACTTTAAAAAGATCACACCTACCCGAGACCAACTTTTAATTGATCTTGAAGCCGTTTTTTTCTTCATCTTGTTGTTTTTGTGATTGATATCATCAGGGGCGGACTTCTCTTTTGTGTGAGAAGATTTATTAGATTGAACAGGCGGATTGATTGAGGAAAGAGAGATAAATTTTTTGTGAGTTGTTTCAGTCAAAGAAGAGAGAAAGAGATAGGTTTAGGAGATAGCGTGTGTGCGTGTTTGCAAGTGAGGAGAGAGAGAGATTTGATATTTGTGAGAGAGATTGCCTGGGCGGATTAAACTAGGTAGAAGAAAGTGGGGCGGTGGATAAACAAGGATTGGGCCACGTGTTGCTTGGACGGAGAATACAAGAAATTTGTCTCAGATTTATTTACCATATCCGATTTTTTTAAAAACACATATCCAGTCTTTCTAATAAAAAACAAACGTTTCTTTTTCATTCAATATATACGTTTTTTATGTTATTTTATTTACAAATTTTAGTTAAGTATTTTTAAGGTA
Organism: Glebionis coronaria; assembly: GCA_025667525.1. NCBI lineage: Eukaryota > Viridiplantae > Streptophyta > Magnoliopsida > Asterales > Asteraceae > Glebionis > Glebionis coronaria. The sequence continues at coordinate 250,011,378 of CM046878.1, forward strand.
ACTTTTTCTATTTTTATATTGTAAAGTATATTTTCTTTTTAGTTAAATTAATCCTTTTTATTTTAAAATCTCACACTTTATTTTAAAAATATCACATTTTATTTTTTTGTATTTTTTCTCACTTTTATATTTTATATTTTTATTTTGTCACTTTTATATTTTTAGCATTTTGTTTAGTAATTTTTGGCAAATCGTGTCGAAGCGGGTATTTTCAAAGGTTAACGTGAAACATATTTATCGGGTTAAACGTTAATGTGGTCGGATTTGACGACAAAGTGACGAGTCAACGTGCCGGGATTTTGGATCGGGTTTAATTCATAATCTTTTGAGCCGATAACAATTTTTGAGCCGAGTCGTCTTGTTCAAACCCGACAACAACAACAGCCACATCATTATTCCTCGATTACCAATGGAATCGTTAAAATCGACACTTAAAGAGGGAGAATCGCATCAAGTGCAAGCCAACGCTAGGGAAAGTGGTATAACTTCATTTCGAATGCTTCAGTATCATCTAGTTAATCTTTCACGGATTCAAGGAGGGAGCGAATTTGTGACAATCTTTGGACAAGATCGTCATATATTCATCGACTCAATTTTCACCACTTTGACCGAACTAGCAGAGCATCTCAACCATGACAACTTTAATCACTCTGCATCGGCACTTGCTTATAAGGCTCTTGTGACACAACTTACGCCTTTCCTCCAATTTAATCTCATCAAGTCTGAAAGTTTGATGCTTTGCCAATCATTTCTTCGAGATACACATACCGAGCTTCGAGTTTTCCGTGATACGATTTTGAAACTCATGTCATCGGTCTCGTCTTCGATATATCAAAGATCACAACTTCAGCAAGTGTATGTTAATGGAGTGCAAGAATCAATGACGCAGATGCAAGAGGATAATGGTCATACGGTTGACAACTTGGAGCCTAACGATGGCACGAGCACAGAATCAGGAGGACAACATGATGCCAGTGGCACGTCAGGGAATGTTCACGAGATTTCTCTTGATGACACCTTACCCATTTATGACGCAGAGCCTGCAAACATGGTACAATGTAATGTGGTTTATGATGTATATGCTGATGACATGCCGCATATTGAGCATTCTGAACCTAATTATGACAAACATGGGATGGACAAGAGTGATAGAAATACCACTTATGATTCATCCGATGTGAGTCATAATGGGGGAGAAAGTGTTCAAAATGCTACAGTTCATCATGATAAATGCTTTATAACTGCCTCGTTAACTGATTCTGATTCCAAGATTAAAGAGCTCGAAACGATCGTAGCTCGGCAATCTAAAGACCTTGAGGATGCCAAACTTGAATTTTCTAAGAAAACGGACAAATTTGAAACATACTTTGAAAAACTTGAAAAGTCAAACGTTGTTCTTGAAAGAAAATTGGATCAAACTGTTCTAGATTCTAAAGCTGAAAAAGATAATCTTTTGAAACAAATTCAACTGCTTGAATCTAAGTTGGCATCCCAAGATAACGTGCTCAAAGAAAATGAAACATTAAAGGCCCAATTACAGGAAAAGGTTTTTGCTATAGCTGCGTTGAAAAACGAGTTAAGGAAAACTAGAGAACCTAGTGTGGACACTAAGCTTGAAAAACCATCAATCTTGGGGAAACCGCCTACAAATCAGTTCGTCAGACAACCGATTGTCAGACAACCTACTGCATTTAGATCCGAGCGACCATAATCCTCGAGACCGCGGTTTGCCTCCCAAGTTGATTTGGGTCATATTTCTAGAACTGTCACACAAGCAACTAGGCCCAATGTGATCACTCCAGCTTTAGCAAGACCAAATCATATGATTGCCTCTAGTTTCCCTAAAAATACCAAGACCACGTCTAGAACTAGTTCAAATGACGTTTGCCATGAATCTGATCTTAGGGAAGCTAAGCAAAAGACACATGTAAGAGATAGGAATTTCAAACCTAGTCAGATGCCTTCTAGTCTACCCAACACTGCTAACCGTAGCATGTCCAATCCTAGGAGCATCAATCAATCATCTAGGGATTCTAGATCTTACTCGGACATTAAATATGCTACTTGTAAAACATGTAGAAAATGTGTCTTTACGGCAAATCATGACTCCTGTATTAAAAAATTGCTTAATGAGGTGAACTCCCGTGCTAGACTTAAATCCCAGTGGGTAGCTAAAATCAAACCCGTTGGCAAAATGTGGCACCCCACTGGTAGGACTTTCACTCTTGTAGGAAACGAGTGCCCTTTAACTAGGATAGTCTCCGATTCTACTAAGTCTACTAGGGAGGAAATTGCAAAGGATGATACATCACTTAAGCCTGAACTTAAGATTTTCTATAAAAGGAAACGATTGCCAACTAAGACAAGTGAATCATCCCCTCAGGCCACCTCTGACACAAGTAAAGCCAACTGTGAACCCCCACGTGCTTCTAAAATTGATATCTCTAACCCATGCAAAAGTATACAAACTCCTAATGAGAATGCAGGTACCAAAGTTGATGTTCCAAAAGAACGAAGCGGTCCAATCGTTGTATACCGTTCAACTAAGGACACTCTCAGAGTTTGGTTGCTGAAGAAGCAGATATCAGAGAAACTAGTATCTCAGGGGATTCATGGTTAAGCTGCACACAAAGGACTTACAGTCACATAACAGACTGTAACTCGATCTCTAAAGACAGGAAAGTTCATCCCGATGATGACTTATCCTAAAAACGAGAAATTCATTTTTCTCGGGCATGAGCTTATGTTAAAAACATTCCACGTTTTTAAGCTCATGCACTAGGACTTACAGTCACATAACAGACTGTAACTCGCTCTACAAAGAAAGGAAAGTTTATCGCCGATGGTAAACTTATCCTAAAAACGAGAAATTCATTTTTCTCGGGCATGAGCTTATATCAAAAACATTCCAAGTTTTTAAGCTCATGCACAATGGTTTATCATTAAATATCAGATGGTAACCCGTACTTCAAATAAAGGAAAGTTTATCGCCGATGATAAACTTATCCTTACAACGAGAAATTAAATTTTCTCGGACACGAGCTTACATTAAAACCATTCAAAGGTTTTTAAGCTCGTGTAAATGACTTACAGTTAAATGTCAGACTGTAACTCGAACTTAAAATAAAGGAAAGCTTATCGTTTATGATAACTTATCCTCTTAACGAGAAATTCACCTTTCTCGGTCATGAGCTTGTATTAAAACATTCGAAGTTTTAAGCTCAGAGAGGAAAGTGTATCTTTTAAATAGGAGAACTTTTCTTCGTAACGAGAAATTAACCTTTCTCGGTCATGAGCTTTCCGTTAAAACAGTCAAAGTTTTCAAGCTCATGAACACGACTTCTAAGTAAATGTCAGCTTAGGACTCGTCCTTCAGATAAAAGGAAAGTTTATCGCCGATGGTAACTTATCCTTAACAACGGGAAGTTCACAACTTCTCAGACTTGAGCTCGCTTTTAAGATATTCAACATCTTAAGCTCAAGTAATTGTTTTTCAAAACTTTGAACACAATTTTTCGAGAATTTCTCAAAAGGTTTTTCTAAATCTTTCAAAATTGTGTGTTCAAAAACGTTTTGATAAAACGAGCATGTCTTCTGGAATCGATAATATTTACGAACCTAGAAATGTCATTCAATAATGACACGGGGTTGTAAATAAAGTTCGAGCAGAAGTTCAAATGATTTTAAAACATGCTCCATATGGTTTGCTATTATTTCAGATAGTAACCCGCTTTTCATAATCAAGTCAAGCATTTCACCGGAAAGCTTTGACTCTACAACGAGAATTAATTTTCTCGGGGACGTGACGAGGTGACCATCATTCGTGAACAAGAACCATGTGCTTCTTTCATATGCTGTTCTCCATTATTCAGGTCCAACCTCGTTCATTGCTAATCTTGTGAATTCATTATTATATATGATCTTTGAACGTAATAAATACCTTACACTTGTGTTTAAAAGGTATTTAATTTACGTTTCAAGTACACCCTCATTAATTTGAGGGGGAGCTTGTTAAATTCATGAAGATAATTGGACTTGCATTTTTCTTCCCAAATTTTCTTAAAATGTTATTAAATCAATTGATATTAAAAACATCGATTGGGTTAATATTTTTAATATGGGGGAGAAAATGTGATTTAATATGGGATATGATCAATCATAAATGGTTTGACTTAACGTGTTAGCTCATCCCGACATGTGCGAAATGTTTTCGAATATCGTAGCATATGTTAAGGGGGAGCAAAATGGATTTGCACTTCAAAATGGATTTCATGGTGACATACACTTACCCAAAACATCTCTATTCACGACGGTGAAGATTGTGGTGACATAAGGATGGTAGGATAGGTTAAAGTCCAATGATTTCTCTAGAACCGGAGGAATCTTCCCAAGGACATTCCATAGCTAGAAATAGTAGTCCTTAGGAAAGATGGAGAAAGATTGTGAACGTAGCTGAATGCCGACCAAGTACTTAAGTTAGCACTGGAACAATCACAACAAGGTGCTAGTGATGACGTATTGGTAAGCATTGAAGGGGTTGAAGAATGAAAAAGAATTGTAAAGATAAAGGGTGTAAAGAAAGAAGCCCTCCTTACAACTTTAGGCAGAAACCGGGTCAATACATATGCTATTGAGGTCATTTTTGCTAATGATTCTCGATATTGAAGAAAGACGTCATGGAACCAGTGATGCAATGCACAACCCTTTCCAGCTTACTCAAATATCTCTCAAAAGGTATTTGTTTTAATCACACGGAGATCAACACGTTATCTATTGATTTATTCACTCCGAATAAATTGGTATTGAAAAGGTGGCACTCCTCTCCAGCCTCCGATCACTAAAAATCCAAAATGCACGATCGAGTCTAGAGCCATTTGAGATCATCAAATATCTCATTAGGACACACTTTCATTATTCCTTGCTTGTTCACACAATGTGAAAAGTAAGAAAGATCTTAAGAGTCCTACGCAAAATCTTCATGATCTTGCCTGAACATCCGAGTAATACGAAAGTATTTACAATGAAGATGGAAATCCTTCTTGAGCGAATATCAAAAAGCTCATGGTAGGTGACTTGTGCGATTCTTTATGAATCAAACTTGTGATAACTGGAAAGCAACAGTGGTTTAATTCTTAATTGAACTTAAACTCGTTCCAGGCCTCTTCGCATTATCATATGATCTTGCCAGAACACTCAGAGTGACTCTTTATTGATCACAGTGACGAGTGGAAATCCTTCTAGTGTTAACATCAAACAGCACTTGGTAGGTAACTTGCAAGATTCTATATGAATCAAGCTAGTGACAACTGGAAAGCAACGATGGTGCGGTTCTTAATTGAACTTCACTTGTTCCAGGAACATGAATTGACGGCTTCAAATCATGCGGATAATATTATCCAAATGATTCACTCTTTACGTTCGCAGTCAGCTTTGGACGGTCGAGTAAAGAGAACGGGTTTACCCGCGAAATCTTGTCAAGGAGGTTCTTTATTGAAACTACCTGCCACAAGTACGATATTTAATATCGTCCAACGGTCTTCACCGACTGGAGGTAAATTGCTACCGATTTAGAATGAAATGTTCAAGGCCATTTCATCCGTGTATATTGTTTGTTGCTAACTGTCTTATGCAGCGTAACAAGAAGGTGGCATTGCGGTGTACAATCCAGAAGAAGTCGTCACCACATGCTTATACTACATACAATTAGTACTTCAACAAATTCAAGAAAGCCTGAAGGTCAAGTCTTCCGCTGTATCAAACTCTGAAGCTTTCAAGAATTTAAAAGTATAAGTATGTGGAACATGAAGTCACAAAGAGGCAAATATCACAAGTGAAGAATGCACAAGGTCAAGGCAAGGAAACATGCTCAAGACTAAAGTCAAAGATCACATCAAGCATATTCACAAGAACAAGATCGAAGACTCAAGCATAGATGCTAGGTTTAAGATTTTGTAAAAAGATGTGACCTCCCTTAGGGGGAGATTGTTGGAAATACGTTTTTCCCAATAAAGTCTCGGTCACATCTTAGTTAGCATAGATCACGAGATATAGACTATTTAGAACTTTGTAACTTGGAGCGACCTCCCTTAGGGGGAGATTGTTGGAAATACGTTTTACGTATTTATGAAGGATCGGTCGCTCCAACGATAATTATGTAATGGGCTCGTGATCTATTTACTTTATGTATGGTCCATATAGCCCACATGTAGGGTGGGCTATATATAACCCCTCCTAGCATGTTAGGAGGGGGTTGTGGATTCCATTTTCACTTTAATCATATTTTCCATTTTACTTCCTCTCTCTACAATTCTCTCCCTTCTCTCCTTTCTCTCTCTAATCCCTCATCTAATTCCTTCATTTCTTCTTTATTAATCAATCAATCAACCACATAAATCCACCAAATCCATAACATAGAATAGGCCATAAATCTCGTAGACCTTCATTAAAATAACCCGAGAAACCATCAAGAAAGCAGTAATATTCATTACCCGCTAAACGTTCAAGCATTTGGTCCATAAAAGGTAGAGGGAAATGATCCTTTCTCGTGGCATCATTGAGTTTGCGGTAGTCTATACAAACTCTCCACCCAGTAACGAGACGAGTGGAAATCAACTCGCTGTGTTCATTGGGAACAACGGTTATTCCGCCCTTCTTGGGCACACAATGGATTGGACTAACCCATGGTGAATCCGAAATAGGGTAAATCATACCCGCATCAAGAAGTTTGATAACCTCTGTTTTGATGACTTCATGGATTTTTGGATTCACCCTTCGTTGGCTTTGAATTGTGGGCTTGAAGTCGTCCTCCATGAGAATTTTGTGGGTGCAGAAGTGAGGATCAATTCCACGAATATCCGAGATTTTCCAAGCAATAGCCTTCTTATGATCTTTCAAGACGGTGATAAGTCGGGCTTTTTCTTCTTCCTTTAGGTCCTTAGCAATGATGACTGGCGAATTCTTCTCTTCTTCAAGGAATACATACTCAAGATGGGGCGACAACTCCTTAAGTTCCAAATCCGGAGAATTTTCGACGGGAGGCGTATTCAAAGTCGAAGTATCGATAGCAATGACCGTGGGAGATGGAGGAGAAGGATTGTCTTCGTTGAGAAGATTGTCAAAGAAATTCATGTCTTCATCCCCATCGATAGGAGAATCATTAGTAGCTAAATTCACATCTCCCATGGTGTCTTCAAGATTGTTCCAAAATAAATCATTATCTCCAAATAGAGAAAACGATGAATCAATAGAGGACACGGTCTCAACATTGGGAAGAGAGGTAGGAATACTTTTGCAAGCATCATTAAAGTGTTCTTCACAAGCCTCATCAAGAACGTCAATACAATTAACACTCTCATATGAATAAGGCTGTTTAGACAACTTTCCCATGTTGAAGACTACTTTATCGTCACCCACTCTCATGATAAGCTCACCGGCTTCAACATCGATGAGAGTGCGACAGGTCCTCAAGAATGGACGACCAACAATTAGTGGCACACGAGGGTCCATCTCGTAGTCGACTACAACAAAATCAGCAGGAAAGGTGAATTTGTCGACTCCTACAATGACGTCTTCGGCTATCCCCACTGGATAAGCAACCGTATGGTTAGCTAATTCCAAAGTCATTTTGGTGGGGACTAGCTCTGGGAGAGATAATTGCTTCCAAACGCTTAGAGGCATAAGATTAATACTGGCACCTAGATCGGCTAGGGCCATGCAATTCTCTACTCCCGGGAAATTGCAAGGGATAAGGAAACGACCCGGATCACCAAGCTTGGTTGGTAATTTCCTTAAGAGCACTGCAGAGCAGTTCTCATTAAGTTGGGTGTTGGAAATATCGAGGAGCTTTTCCTTGTCGCTCAGAAGATCTTTAAACATTTTCGCATATTTAGGCATGTGAGTGAGAGCCTCAGCGAAGGAGATATTGAAATTCAGTTGTTTAAACATTTTAAGAAAGTTTGAAACCTGAATATCGTCCTTGCTCTTTTGCTTCTCTTTCCTCAACCTAGATGGATAAGGTATATTGGAAGAAGAGGAAGGATTTGGAAGAATAGGATCACTCACATCCTTGGGTGGAGGAGGGGTAGAAGAAAGAGGTGGAGAAATTGGGGAAGGAGAAGGATGAGGAATAGGAGCAGGTGACTCGTTCTCCTTAGTCACAACCACCGGTGGAGGTATAGGAAGCTCGGGTTCCTTGGTACCTTTGCCACTTTGAGTGGTGATTGCTTTCATCTCCCTCTTGGATTAGCAACGGTGTTACTCGGAAGAGTACCCGAAGAAGAGGGTTGATTACCTTGGAAGAAACTAGCCATCATGTTCCTCTAGTCATTCGTCTGACTATCCAAAGTATTTCGCATATCAGCTCTCAAATCGTTCCCTTGTTTGACCAAGTCTGCTTTCATGTTGAGCACTTCTCTCTGAAGATTTCCCACAATTACATCGTTAGTCCTCATATAAGTTTCCACTTCTTGGTGAAGAGCGGTGGGTTGGTTAGGAGGAGTATTGTATGCGGGTGGTTGATAAGCAGGTTGCTGGTAGACTTGGTTGTTTCGTTGAGGTGGTTGTTGTTGCTTGTGAGGAGGTATGTATGGTTGTCGAGGTTGTTGTTGTTGTTGAGGAGGGCGGTTGAGGTTTTGTTGTTGGTTTGGGTTGTTTGGAGGAAAACCAGGTGGTGAAAGATAATTGTTGGAACGGTAGCTCAGCAAGTTACGGTCACCTTGAGGTCTCGCTTGATAAGCAGGTTGAGGATAGGTGCCATATGCTGCATTCACATTCTCAGCAGGGTAGTCTTGGGTGGCGGTACAATTGGTGTAAGAGTGAGGACCACCGCATATCTCACAAGGTTGGCTGACAGCGTTAACTTGAGCGTTTTTAGCATTGTTGCTGTTGTTGTTGCTGACGGTGTGGGTGACAAGCGATTCAAGAAGCATAGTGATTTTGTCCAATCGCTTGTCACTGTCATTAGTGCTAGCACTAGCGACATTGGTCCTAACACTCTTGGTTTGCACACGAGACTTATTCTCAATGATATCCCAAGCAGCATTGGAAGTCTTAGCCAAAAGATTACCCCCCGAGGCACTGTTTAGTGAATCTTGGTCACTCATGTTTAAACCATTGTAAAAAGTATTAATTTGATGTACTTTGGTAAAACCATGTTGTGGGCATTTTCTTAAAAGATCTTTAAAACGATCCCAAGATTCACTGAACGACTCATCGTACTTTTGTTCAAAATTTATGATCTCATTCCGCAAAGCGGTAGTACGAGAGGGTGGGAAAAAGTAATTGATAAACTTTGTTTCCAAATCCGTCCACGAGAGAATACTCTGAGGCGGTTCTTTAGCAAGCCAATGCCGGGCTTGTCCCTCTAAAGAAAAGGGAAAAAGTTGTAACCTTATAACCTCTTGTGGAACACCATTGAACTTGACCGTGTTGGTGAGTTGCAAGAATCTCTTGATGTGGTCATGTGGATCATCAATGGTACGTCCCAAGAATGGTTGAGCGGAGACCATCTGGATAAAGCCTGATTTTAGCTCAAAGTTGTTGACGGCAATTGGAGGTATGACAATTGGATCCGTGTTGCCATCGACATGAGCTTGCAGCAGTTCAATCATTGGCCGATTATCCGGAAGGGGCTCATTGTTGTTGTTATTCATGTTGTTGAAAGGTGGGTTGTTGTTGTTATTATTGTTGTTTGGAGGTGGTATGTTGTTGTTGTTTTGTACACCAGCCATGTCTAAGTTATCGAGAGGCTCGGGCTCTTGATAAGACGTGGATCGAGTGCGCATACACCTGCAAAAGAACTAACAAGGCAAAAAACAAAGCAAAATATTTTTGGTTTTTTATGGTTTTTCTATATTTTTTATATATTTTTTTTTATTTTTTTTGAAAATTTTATATTTTTTAGGATTTTTTGAAATTTTTTATGAAAAAGTAACGTTCACGGGGAACGGATCCCAAAATCCAAGTTCTCACAAAAAACTTTTGATCTTAACGAGAAGAGCCGACAGTGGCACCATTTGATACTAGCATTTTTGTATGGGTTCTAATTTTCTCTCAGTCCTCTCGAATTGATCTCGGCCTTAAGTGGAATGATTGTTCTTGGTTACTAAATAAAAGGGTTTGGTTTTCTAACCTACTAAATATTAAATGATCAAAAATTTAAACTTAAATTTAAAAGTAATTGAATTAATAACTATTAATAAAACTTGAATTGAATTTAAAAGTAAAATTAAAATTAAAATTAAAATTAAACTAAAGAAACAGTAGAATCAGAAACAGTAATACAGTAACTCTTAGAACTATTCAAAGTAAATTGATTCGGAAGTTCAACCTTAATTCGGAAGTTCAACCTTGATTCTGAACTTTACTTGGATCCTTCACTCGGAAGTTGATTCGAAAGATTCACCCGGAACTTTGGTTGATTCGGAAGATTGAAGTTCATTCGGAAGATTTAGGTTTATTCGGAACATTAGACTCATTCGGAACTTTTTATGAAACAACTCATTCGGAACTTTTCAAAAAGACATTCATTCGGAAATCAAAACTCATCCGGAACTTCAATTCATTCGGAACTTTCTATTCATCCGGAACTTCAGTTCATTCGGAACTTTCTATTCATCCGGAACTTCTGTTCGTTCGGAACTTTTAACAAAGGAAAATTTATTCGGAACTTCTAAAGTGACTCGGAACTTTTCTTAACATAAACTCATTCGGAACTTAGCTGTTCATCCGGAACTTAGCTGTTCATCCGGAAGTTATGGTTCATTCGGAACCTGGGGAACTTCAAGAACAGTAGTTCACCCGAAGAACAAGGAAACACGAATTTAATCCAAAAATCACCAAGTTTTTCACCAAAAACTTAAATAAACTAATCACTAAGCATCTACCAACCATAAACTACAAATCCCATCAACAAAAACACAAATCCCAACAACTTTTGAAGATCAAATCAATCAAACAAAAACTTGAAAACTTGAAATAAAAGATGATGATGAACAAGATGAAATGGAAAAATTAAACACGAACTTGTATTGATGATTAATGTTTTAACAAGATCAAACAAAGATTAAAATTACAAGATTAAAATAAACAAAGATCAAGATCACCAAACACCCTATTGGTGTTGGTGATGGGACGAACTAAAGGGAGAAAAAGAAGGAGGAGAGATAAACTAAAAAACTAACTGGAAGGAAAGTGTGAGGGGATGGGCTTTATATAGCCTTGTCCTTTGGTTGGTGAGTGGGCTTTCTCCCGTTCTTCTTGTCTTCTCGTCTTTTCAGAAAAGTTGTCGTTTTCGATTCTGATTCGGGATTTGTCGTCGATTAAATTTAACTCGTCTTTTAATTTCTTCGTTTAATAGACTTGAGTTTCTTCGACTTATGAAAATCTTCCATCTTTGGTCCTTTTCTTCGATAAATCTTCGAATAGGCCCAGTGACTTCAAATCTTTTGCATCTCTTGGACAATAGACTTTATCTTGAGTCCTTTTCTTCGGTAAAACCCGTGCAATCCCATGTTTTCTTTAATATTCATCCGGTTGGCTCTGAAAACACAATAAACACAAAAACCACGCATAATTCCAAACAAATGGTATTAAATACGTGTTTTGGTCTCGTTTTAGCCAGAATTAAGTGGTAAAAGGATGGGTGTTTACACACCTATCAAATCCCCTACACTTAACCATTGCCATGCCCTCATGCAATGCTTAGTGATAAAGCAATTTTACACTTTTCTCATAATTAATCAACCTTGGCCTTATTAAAATACTACTTAACAAAAATTAAAGTACTAAAAGGAATTAAAACTTAAACGGAAACAAAAGGATAGAAAACTATTCACACTTGAAAATAGCTACATGGAAATAACTTGCAAAGAGATCAATGACTTACATTAGGGCTTTGGTGCTGTGAAGATTTGTCACCCTCAAGTTTCACGTTCCCCAAACTAAGCTTAGAAACGAGATCATTGTTATTATAAGTTAGTAAATCAAACACTTACACACATGGCTTAATTATATGCTTAAACTCCCTTATTCCTAGGTGTATCTCTTATATTTTATTTTTGTCTTAGAATGATCATGAAGATGCATTTTTGGACTTATTTCGATAGTTTATTAAGGCTGAAAGCAAAGTAGGACGATTTGATCAATAGTTAGCTAAAGGACAAAATCTCTTAAAACTGCTTCTCGGGATATCAAAAAGTTCATATCTTGGCATAACTTGGTTCACGATTTGAGACCTTTCTCGGGCCGATATTTGGCATGTACTTCATACTTCATATCTTGAGAGACGTGCTTGAGATAATGGTCTTCTCATCGTTAATAGAGTTTCTTCACTTGGAGACTTTTGAGGGGTACTCCAACTTTGTTGACCACGACTTCATGATTATTCTTCAATCTCTAATTAGGATTTTGAGATACAACGATCCGCCTCCTTTTCGGACTTGGATCTATTTATCCTCATACCTTGTTAGGGTCTTTTCGGATAGACTTCTCCATGATCTTTACGGGAGTTGATTGCTTTTCGTCGTGAGTCTTGATCCTTCATATTGACTTTGGGAATAATGATTTTCACATCACTTTGGATCTTTAGCAATAAAATGGAATCCTCATGCCTTGTTAGGGCCTTTTCGAACTCGCCAATCTTCGCGCCCCGCTTCATAAATTATGCCTTGGCTATGAACTCTTATCATTACCGAGCAACTTTTAAACGATCTTGGGCTAGAAGCTAAGTAACCTTTCAAATCGTACGACCTTACTTATTGCAGATAAATTATTAGCAAGTGATGGGAGAATAGGCAAATAATTACACCAAGTGAGCTTGTGCAAGAATACCGACTTATAATTGACTCTATCATTTCTCGTCCTCCACAATTTAAAATCTCAAGTAATGAGACTCGTGGATACTTAGCCTAATAAACCAATTAAGGTCTATATGGTTAAGGATACTAGCTAGAATAAACTTAGATAAGTCTATTCGGGTTGAGTCAAAATAAACGCAACGGGCCTAATATGTCAAAGATTTCTAAACTAGCTACACCACTTTATTAAAAATTTGACTTTATTGCGGAATATATACATATGAAAGCAACGATAAAAATTTAAAAATTGCGACTAAATGGCCAAAGTTAATAAAAAATTTGAAAAATGTTGAAAATATGATTTTCCGGTTAAATGAAGGCATTTTCATGGAAAAGTCCACTTAAAACTTCGATAGAAGTCCCCCTACACTTAAGATAAACATTGTCCTCAATGTTTAAGCATGTGGGAAAAGTCTCCCCTACACTTATGACATTGTGCACGTTGGTTAACTCAAGTTAAGGAAGAGACGACTAAAGTGATCAATTTCAAATGTGAGTATGAAGAAAATTGAATCACGATAGTTGAGAGATAGAACCGGATTTCGGATAACAGGGGAGCACGGTTCTTCAAAGTTTCCAAGAGTGCACTTATCCCTGTAATCACATCACCATACAAAGACAAACACCCTATAGAGGTCCCCCTACACTTAGGAGGTTAAAACATAAAAGGATAGATACTCGGGCTGCCTCCCGAGGAGCGCTTGTTTTTGATAACCGAGTCACGAGCCTGACTCGACCCAAAATTAGTTCATGGGGAACGTGGTGAGGGATGGAATCGCCTCCTGAGAGGTGTCCTCACCAAAGTACAACTTCACTCGTTGGCCATTCACCTTAAAATTAGGTCCATTAGGTTGAGCGAGCTCGAGAGTACCATATGGAAAAATTTGGGCAATGGTGAATGGGCCGGACCAACGAGATTTGAGCTTTCCCGAGAAGATTTTCAACCAAGAGTTAAAAAGTAAGACTTTGTCTCCAACATGGAACTCTCGGTTTTTGATCTTGGAGTCGTGAATGAGCTTAGTTCTTTCCTTATAGATCAAAGAATTTTCATAAGCCTCATTACGGAGTTCATTGAGCTCATTGAGTTGGATCTTGCGTAGGTCACCGGCTTTGTTGATATCAAAATTAGCCCACTTCAAGGCCCAAAAATCCTTGTGCTCCAACTCAAGGGGGAGGTGGCACGCTTTCCCGTACACAAGACGATAAGGGGTACAGCCGATCGGGGTCTTGTAAGCAGTACGGAAAGCCCACAAAGCATCATCAAGTTTATCAGCCCATGAGGCACGATGCTCTCCCACGGTTCTTTCCAGAATTCGCTTAAGTCCTCGGTTGGATATTTCAGCCTGGCCATTAGTTTGTGGGTGGTAGGCTGTGCAAAGACGATGATTTACACCGTACTTAGCAATGACTCTTGCGAATTGGTCATTGCAAAAATGAGTCCCACGATCACTAATAATGGCGCGAGGCACACCGAATCTAGCGAAAAGAGCTTTCAAAAAGTTACAAACCACCCTTGCGTCATTAGTGGGTAACGCTTTGGCTTCAACCCATTTGGAGACGTAGTCAACGGCAACAAGGATGTATTTGTTTCCTTTAGAAGATGGGAATGGCCCCATAAAGTCGATACCCCAAACATCAAAGATTTCACATTCTTGTATGAAATTTTGAGGCATCTCGTCTTTATGTGTGATCTTGCCTTGTTTTTGGCAAGCATCACATCGTTTAACCATCTCGTGAGCATCACGGTAGATGGTGGGCCAATAAAATCCCGAATCAAACACTTTTTTTGGCGGTGTAGTTGGGACCAAAGTGACCACCGGTGGGTCCTTTGTGGCAAGCATCAAGGATTTCTGAAGCTGCCGGTCCGTCAACACATCGGCGGATAATCAGGTCGGCACATTGTTTGAATAGGTAAGGGTCGTCCCAAAAGTAAGTCTTAATGTCGGTGAAGAACTTTTTCTTTTGTTGAGACGTCAACCCTTCCTTGAGAATTCCACCCGCCAAGTAGTTTGCAAAGTCCGCAAACCACGGGGTTTCATTAGAATTCGAATTAATAGACATTAAGGTCTCCAAGGGAAAAGAATCATTGATTTATTTGTTCGGATGATCCCCTTGGTAAGGATCCTCAAGTCTGCTGAGATGATCCGCGGCTAGGTTTTCTGCTCCTTTTTTATCGCGAATTTAGATTTTAAATTCCTGGAGCATCAAAACCCAACAAAGAAGTCTTGGTTTGGAATCTTGCTTTGTCAACAAGTACTTCAGTGCGGAATGATCGGTATACACAATTGTTGTAGAAAGGACAAGATAGGGGCGGAATTTTTCAAAAGCATAGACAACAGCTAAAAGCTCTTTTTCAGTTGTCGTATAATGCAATTGTGCCCCCGTCATTGTCTTGCTAGCGTAATGGATTGGTTGGAAGTGTTTGTTCACTCTTTGTCCCAGAACCGCTCCAATAGCAAAATCGCTAGCATCGCACATCAACTCGAAAGGCAGCTCCCAATTAGGGGTAACCAAGACAGGTGCCTTAGTAAGCTTATTCTTAAGCAAGTTGAAGGCTTCAAGACACTCTTTGGAAAAGATAAAAGGAGTATCTTTTTCCAAGAGGTGGGTCATCGGGCGAGCGATTTGAGAAAAATCTTTGATGAATCGACGGTAGAAGCCCGCATGACCCAGAAAACTTCTCACACCCTTCACGGTTGAAGGTGGAGGCAACTTGGCGATAACATCAACTTTAGCACGGTCTACTTCAAGACCGGCTTTGGAAATCTTGTGTCCCAACACGATGCCTTCTTTTACCATAAAATGGCATTTTTCCCAATTCAGAATAAGGCGAGTGTCTTCGCACCGCTTAAGCATACGTTCCAAATTGGCAAGGCAATTCCATCCCTCACCACGTTACCTATAATAGTGACAATTAGTTCTTCCACTTTTAATTACCTTGTCATTTAAATACTTGTCTTGCACCTTAATTACCATTTAATTTCAAGTAAGTTTTCCTTTTTAATTCTTGTTAATCTTTATCTTTATTGTTCTATCTCATCCTACCTTTCTTTAATCTTTATGTTGATTTGTTCATGTTCATGTTCTTGAGTTTTTGTCAAATTTATTAAGTGGGTTTTGATTATCTTGATTAGTTTTGTTAGTTTGATTGTTTTGAATTGATTGTTTATCATTAATAGTTGTTTATTAATTAGTTTGATTTAATCTTGTGGTTGATTTTGGCTTAAGTTTGATTAGATTCGTGTTATTTCTTTTTCCTTGTTCTTCGTATTTTGTTTCTGATCTTTCCCAGGATACTTGCTGATCTTTCCACATATTCCGGACAAGGGTTTAGCAGAGAGGGTTATTCGGAATATTCAATATTCCGCATAGGGAATATTCCGCATAGGCTCTGTATTCTGCATAGGGGCTAATATTCCGAATAGGTGCTTTATTCCGGATAGGGGTACATTCCGAATAGCCTGAATATTCCGAGTAGAGGTCTTAAAAAGCTTCTCATTCGGAATCTTTAATTATTCCGCATAGGGGAGTTATTCCGAATAGGGATATATTCTGCATAGGGCATTTATTCCGAGTAGACTTGATATTCCGAATAGCTATAACATTCCGAATTGACTGGATATTCCGAATAGGGTGTTTTCAGTTTCTTTAATTTCAGTTTTTAACTTTCTGCTTTTTAATTTCGAGCTTTAATTTTCCCGCCTTTTTACTTAGTCGCACTTTACGTTTATTTGACTTAGATTTGTTTTAGCTTTGCCTTAGTTTAAGTTTAAGTTTTAGTTGCGTTTTAAGTTTGCCTTAGTTAGATTTAAGTTTGCGTTATTTACATTTAGTGCCCTTTAATTTTAGTCACGCTTTTAAATACTTGCACCATTTACTTTTAATTAGACTTAGATTTATTTTAACGCACTTTTACTCTAATTGTTTTTGCACTTTTAATATACTACAACGACACACTTTTGTTTCACCAAAGAACAGCTGAGTCGCATAGATAACCAGGATCAATTCGATTAGACCACCACAACGAACTTACTTTTTATACGGGGTGTCAAAAGCCTTGTATCAAATGGCGCCGCTGCCGGCTCTTTTCGTAAAGATTAACGGTTTTCTGTGAGAGACGCGTTGCTTTTTGGGATCCGTTCACTTGTGAGCGTTATTTTCTTGCATAAAATTTCAAAAAACCATAAAAATTAAAAAATGATAAAAATCCATAAGAATTAAATATTTCTTAAATGCAAAAAGATTTTATTTTTATTGTGTATATATATCGTCTTTGCGTTTGGTTTCTTTTTCTTTTGCATTTTCAGGTGTATGCGTACTAGATCTTCTAATTATCAAGAGCCCGAGACTCGAGAAGATTTAAGTATGTCAGGTGTTAACAACAATAATCCACCGCACCTCAACAATAACAATAATGTTCTTCCACAGCCCGATCTTCGGAAAATGGAGGAGCTTTGTCAACCTACCATGTTTGGACGAGGAGGACCGATTGCGCCGATGCAAATCAACGCTCCTAAGTTTTCGTTGAAGCACCACATGATTCAGCAAGTGCAAACAAATCCTTTCCATGGATTGCCTGATGATGATGCCAACAAACACCTCGACAAGTTCATTACAATCACTCAAAGCATGAAGTTGCCTGGTGCCACAATGGATGTTCTTCGCCTACAACTCTTCCCACATACTTTATCGCATCATGCCGAGAAATGGTTTGATCATCTCCCGAAGAATTCTATTCACACTTGGGATGACATGACTCAACGCTTTTTGTCGCGCTACTTTCCACCATCCATGGTCACAAGCCTTCGCAATCAAATCAGCGGTTTCATGCAAGATCCTGATGAATCTCTTTTTGATGCTTGGGAAAGATATAATGTCTTGATTGATCGTTGTCCAAACCACAACATGCTTCCCGTCACCCTAATAGATACTTTCTACAACGGATTGACTTTTCGTGATCGTGATACGATTAATGCAGCCGCCGATGGCACATTCATGAAAAGGCGACCCGAGGAGTGTAGAGAGCTAATTGAGAACATGACTACTCACCACAAAAACTGGGATTCCTCTGCTTCTTCAAGGAACAACCCGAGAGTCAATTTCTCCTCTACTTCAGCAAACCCTGATATGACCGAACTCACCCGCATGATGACTGAAATGAGCAAAAGTATCACGCTTCTCGCTTCAAACCAACAACAACAACAAGTTAAAGCGGTTGCACCTTCTTTTGAAACATGCGGCGGTCCACACTCATACACCGATTTTCCTTCTACACAAGGAAATCCAGAAAATGTGTATGCAGCTTATGGTAATTATTCACCGGAAAATTACCAAGCTCGACCACAAGGGGATAGAAATCTGCTGAGTTACCGATCAACCAACTACCTTTCACCCAGTTTTTCTCCTCAAAACCAAACCCCGCCAACAACTACAATAGAAGCAACCAAATCCCACCAAGAGCTTCTAATCCTTATCACCCTATGTGAAGATGATCTCTGAAGTGTCACGCTAACCAAGGATCAAGACCAAAATGCTAACCAAGGATGACTCTGAAGTGTCACGCTATGTGAAGATGATCTCTGAAATGAACTTCAACATTAGCTTTCTTGAAGCACTTGTCCACATGCCCAAATTTGTTAAAGCATTTAAGGAATTGTTTAACAAGAAGGAGAAGCTGATTGAGCTCGCCAACACGCGCTTAAATGAAAACTGCTCTGCAGTTATTCTTAAAGAACTTCCAGAAAAGCTTGGAGATCCCGGTCGTTGTGTTGCCTTGCGTTTTCGACAAAACTGAAGAATTTACTGCCCTTGCTGATCTCGGGGCCAGTATTAATTTGATGCCTTTGAGTGTTTGGAAAACACTATCATTACCCGACCTCACTCCAACAAAGATGACTCTTGAACTTACAAATTGCACCCTCGCTTACCCCGTTGGAATAGCTGAAGATGTGTTCATTAAAGTTGGCACATTTACTTTCCCGGTCGACTTTGTCGTTGTTGATTATGAAATGGACCCTCGTATTCCTTTAATACTTGGTCGGCCATTCTTGAGAACCGGACGAGCTCTAGTTGATGTTGCCGAAGGTGAGTTAATCTTACGAGTCGGGAATGATTCACAAGTTTTTAAAATGGGGAAGCTTACAAGGAAATCCTATGGACGAGAATCAGTGAATATGATTAATGTGCTCGATGATTTCGTCGTCTACAACAATCCTCTATTCGACTCTTGCATTGATAATCCACTATTTCAAGACGATGTGGATGATTCTCTCTCCAATTTGGACGCTTCTCCCATTTATGATTCTCCACCGGTCTTTGATGCTTATGATGATGAGTCTAGCTTAGATTCGGAGGATTATGATGACCTTACTTCTGAGTATCCCGATCTGCCCACATATGATGATTTTGATGAGGCTGATACTCTTTCGAGCGATTCTTCACATGATGAAGATCCCCCGCCATCACTCGATCCTACTTTGGACGATTACTCATTTGAGGAAGACTTCTCTATGTTTCTCAACACTTACTTCCCTCATGAGAGTGATGCACCTCCTTATGATTTTGAAGATTATCGTCTTGATCCTACTTTGGATTTGAAGCACATTCTTTCAAACGAGAAGAAACCGGTCGACACCAATATCCACAGCACGTATGAGTTAACACATCTTTGTCCCCCTTCTGAGGACGAGGTTGTGCTTCTTCGCGGATCTTCTTCACACTCTGCTGAGCCTGAGTGCTATTTTCCCCTAAAGGAAAAAGGTGTTCGACCCTGGTATCGATATTCTGCAGCCATCTCAGTATCCACCTGATGCAATAAAAGGAAATATCTTTGGAACTTATGGAAATCTGCTTGCACCACTTCACCCTTGCTTCCACCGTGCTCCATCGTTGCTTAAGGGAACCTTGCCTATTCTTCTTTGGCTTGCCTTGTTCGCCTTAAGCTTGTGCTTATTGATGGACGAAAACTATGTCTTTGATCCCGGTGGATATATTTCATGCTTCTTCCGTTGATAATCAAGGTCGAGTCAGGCTCACGACTCGGTAATCAAAAATCAAGAGCTTCTTGGGAGGCAACCCATGCATCTATCTTTTAGCTTTCTTTATCCTAAGTGTAGGGGAGACCCGTTGGTTTGCTATTTCCTCTCCTCCCTTCTTATAATCAGGGATTCGCGCTAAACGATCCACTCTTGATGATTTTTGACGACCCGTGATTCCGTGTTCACTTCTTCCCGGTTCTATCCTAAACTCTTTTCAATTCACTATTTTATATTTCTCAATATTAAAATAGGAATCTCTTTAGTTGTCTCTTTCTTAGCGAGATTTAAACAAAGTGCACAATGTCCTAAGTGTAGGGGAGTTTACTCCCACATGCTTAAACATTGAGGAAAATGTTTATATTAAGTGTAGGGGGACTTCTATCGAAGTTAAGTGGTCTTTTCCTTGTATTTGTCCTCATTTTAACCAGAAAATCAATTTTTCGACATTTTTCAAAATTTTTAATCTATTTTGGACTATTAGTTTTTCGCTTTGTATAGTTATTTTCTTTCTTTGCTAGAATAAATGTTTAATAAAGTGATTTTAATTTTCAAACGTCGTGAATCTTTTGACTCAACCCGAGTTTACTTATCTTAGTCTACTCTAGTTAGTATCCTTAACATGTTTAAGTCAAGTTTTGCTAGGCTTTTATATAGGGAGCTATAAAACGCAAAAGTCTTAACTCTCACGGGTTAAGAACAAGAACTTTTCGCAAGTTCCTATAATTGATCCTAGAGAGTCGTTTATCAAGGGAACTTTAAAACACGATTGCAAGATCCTATAGGCGACTCGAAAACCCAAAACTTTGATTTAATAGGCTAAGCATCCACGAGTCTCATTCCTTGAGATTTTAAACTGTGGAGAACGAGAGATGATAGAGCTAATTATAAGTTTGGTATTCTTTCGGGAATTTATGTGAGTCAATTATAAGCCTATTCTCCCATCGCTTGCTAATAAATTTTTCTGCAATAAATAAGGTTGTACGATTTGAAAAGTTACTTAGCTTCTAGCCCAAGATCGTTTAAAAGTTGCTCGGTATGGATTAGAGTTCATAGCCAAGGCATAACTTATTGAAGCGGGATGCGAAGATTGGCGAGTCCAAAAAGGTCCTAACAAGGCATGAGGGCTATATTTTGTTGCTAAAGATCCAAAGTGATGTGAAGAATCATTTATCGAAAATCAATATGAAGGATCGAGACACACGACGAAAAGCAAAAACTCCCCAAAAGTCATGGAGAAGTCTATCCGAAAAGACCCTAGCAAGGTATGAGGATAAATAAAGCCAAGTCCAAAAAGGAGGCGGATCGTTGTATATCAAAGTCCAAAATAAAGATTGGAGAAAATAAAGAAGTCGTGGTCCAAGTATGAATCTCTCAAAACTTCAAGTGAAGAAATTCCATTATGAAGAGAAGACCATAATTTCATGAACGTCTCTCAAGGTTTGAAGTATGAAGTCGCTGCCAAATATCGGTCCGAGAAAGGTCTCAAATCGCGAAGCGAGTTATGCCAAGATATGAACTTTATGAGGTCCCGAGAAGCAGTTTTAAAAGATTTTGTCCTTTAGCTAACTATTGATTAAATCGTTCACTTTATTTTCGGCCTAAATAACTATCGAAATAAGTCAACAATGCATCCTCGTGATCATTCAAGACAAAAATAAAATATAAGAGATACACCTAGGAATAAGGGAGTCTAAGTGAATAATTGGCCCACATGAGTTCGTGATAGTTTGCTAACTTATAATAACAATGATCTCATTTTTAAGCTTGGTTTGGAGAAAGTGAAAACTTGAGGATGATGATTATTCATGACATTTCCGAAA
Source organism: Glebionis coronaria (assembly GCA_025667525.1). Lineage (NCBI taxonomy): Eukaryota > Viridiplantae > Streptophyta > Magnoliopsida > Asterales > Asteraceae > Glebionis > Glebionis coronaria. Next base: position 250,033,089 of record CM046878.1, read on the forward strand.
CTCAAGGTATGTTTTTGATTTCTTTACTTTGAATGTTTGTAATTATCTATCTCTTTAATAAAGGCCAATGTGGATTGATTATGATGAAAAATGTAAACGTGCTTTGTAACTAATGCATTGCATGAGGACATTACAATGGTCAAGTGTAGGGGATTTGATAGGTGTGTAAACACCCATCCTTTATACCACTTAATTACAATAATAACCGAGCTAAAACGTGTATTTTATGTCTTTTATGTCAGAATTATGCGTGGTTTGTGTTTTTGTTGTGACTTAGGACGAAATTGTGAAAAGTGGAGAAAACACGGGCATTCACGGGCTTTTATCGAAGAAAAAGACGAAAGACGAAATCAAGAAGTCAAGAGTGCAAAAAGAACGGAAGTCCAAGACCAATTCTGAAGATTTATCGAAGAAAAAGTCAAAAGACGGAAGTTTATCAAAAGCCGAAAAACTCAAGTCTAATTTATTGAAGAATTAAAAGACGAGTTCAAAGAAATCCCGAGCCAAAAGTCATTAAAGTCCAAGATTAAAGAAGATTTAAAGGCTTAAGGACTAATGGTGCAATTAATAAAGAGATTAAGAAGGAAGGACTAAGCATGCAATTAAGGAGAGAGGAAAGAGGAGAGGAAGCTTCCTAAGCATTCCTTAATCCTCCCCTATATATAGATTAGTTCTTAATCATTTTCTTTTTGTTGGCTAATAGTGACAATTAGTTCTTCCACTTTTAATTACCTTGTCATTTAAATACTTGTCAAATTTAAATACTTGTCTTGCACCTTAATTACCATTTAATTTCAAGTAAGTTTTCCTTTTTAATTCTTGTTAATCTTATCTTTATTGTTCTATCTCATCCTACCTATCTTTAATTTTTATGTTGATTTGTTCATGTTCATGTTCTTGAGTTTTTGTCAAATTTATTAAGTGGGTTTTGATTATCTTGATTAGTTTTGTTAGTTTGATTGTTTTGGATTGATTGTTTATCATTAATAGTTGTTTATTAATTAGTTTGATTTAATCTTGTGGTTGATTTTGGCTTAAGTTTGATTAGATTCGTGTTATTTCTTTTTCCTTGTTCTTCGTATTTTGTTTCTGATCTTTCCCAGGATACTTGCTGATCTTTCCACATATTACGGACAAGGGTTTAGCAGAGAGGGTTATTCGGAATATTCAATATTCCGCATAGGGAATATTCCGCATTGGCTCTGTATTCCGCATAGGGGCTAATATTCCGATAAGGTGCTTTATTCCGGATAGGGGCACATTCCGAATAGCCTGAATATTCCGAGTAGAGGTCTTAAAAAGCTTCTCATTCGAAATCTTTAATTATTCCGCATAGGGGAGTTATTCCGAATAGGGATATATTCTGCATAGGGCATTTATTCCGAGTAGGCTTGATATTCCGAATAGCTATAACATCCCGAATTGGCTGGATATTCCGAATAGGGTGTTTTCAGTTTCTTTAATTTCAGTTTTTAACTTTCTGCTTTTTAATTTCGAGCTTTAATTTTCCCGCCTTTTTACTTAGTCGCACTTTACGTTTATTTGCCTTAGATTTGTTTTGGCTTTGCCTTAGTTTAAGTTTTAGTTTTAGTTGCGTTTTAAGTTTGCCTTAGTTAGATTTAAGTTTGCGTTATTTACATTTAGTGCCCTTTAATTTTAGTCACGCTTTTAAATACTTGCACCATTTACTTTCAATTAGACTTAGATTTATTTTAACGCACTTTTACTTTAATTGTTTTTGCACTTTTAATATACTACAACGACACACTTTTGTTTCACCAAAGAACAGCTGAGTCGCATAGATAACCAGGATCAATTCGATTACACCACCACAACGAACTTAATTTTTATACGGGGTGTCAAAAGCCTTGTATCAGATCCCTGCCACTGGAGCGAATGCTATTCCGATCAAGACTTGCTTTGAATGCGGAGAACGTGATCATATTCTCCCTAGAGGTCCAAAGTTGACGAACAAGAAAGCAGGTGAAACTGCTGGGGCAGCTTATGCTGTTAAGGATGCTGATCAGGCACAAGGTCCAATGTGGTGACGGGTACGTTCTTACTCAGCCATCGTTATGCTAGTATGCTGTTTGACTCAGGATCTGATAGGAGCTTTATAAGCACTTCCTTTAGTCGTTTAATTGATATTGAGCCAACAAGCCTAAATACTAGTTATAAGGTCGAGTTAGCTAATGGACAATTAGTTAGTACTACCACTATATTTAAGAAGTGTCCTTTGAAATTAGCAAATCATTTGTTTGAAATTGATTTGATGCCGATAGAGTTGGGTTCATTTGATGTGATTTTTAGTATGGATTGGTTGGTTGCTCACGATGCGGTGATTGTATGTGGGCAGAAAGTTGTTCACATACCGGTTAAAGCAAGGTGTTAGTAGTTAAAGGTGATGTTGGTAGATCTCGTCTGACGGTGATATCTTGTATCAAGGCGAGGAAATATGTAGAAAGTTGTTGTCACCTATTCTTGGCTCAAGTAGTGGAGAAAGAACTACCGGTAAGGCGTGTGGAAGATGTTCCGGTTATTCGTGATTTTCCTGAAGCATTTCCCGATGACTTGCCAGGGCTTCCGCCTCTGCGAGAAGTCGAATTCAAGATTGATCTATTACCAGGAGCTGCACCGGTGGCGCGTGCACCTTATCGTTTGGCACCGTCTGAGATGAAGGAGTTAGAAGATCAGATGAAGAAGTTAATGGAGAAGGGGTTCATTAGACCAAGTCCAAAATTGAAGCTATTAGAGATTGGGATAGGCCTACAACCCCGACTGAAGTTAGACAATTCTTAGGATTAGCTGGGTACTACCGGCGATTCATAAAAGGATTATCTTTAATTTCTAAACCTCTTACTAAACTTACACAGAAAAACAAGAAGTATTAGTGGGGTTCAGAAGAAGAAGAAGCATTCCAAACTTTGAAACGGAAGCTGCGTTCTGCACCAATTTTGGCTTTGCCCGACGGAGCTGAAGACTTTGTGGTATATTGTGACGCATCATGTAAAGGTTTTGGTGCTGTGTTGATGCAAAGGGAGAAAGTGATCGCGTATGTATCTCGTCAATTGAGGAAGCATGAGGAGATTTATACTACACATGATTTGGAATTAGGAGCTGTTATCTTTGCTCTTAGTCTTTGGAGACACTATCTCTACGGTACAAAGAGTGTGGTATATACCGATCATAAAAGCCTGCAACATATTTTAGATCAGAAGGAGCTCAACATGAGGCAGAGAAGATGGGTAGAATTGTTGAGTGATTACGACATTTAAATTTGCTATCATCCTGGTAAGGCGAATGTAGTTGCCGATGCTCTTAGTAGGAAGGATAGAGAAATAACCAAAAGGGTTAAGGCTTTAGCCATGACAACTTATTCTGATTTATCTAATCGAATACTTAAAGCTCAAACAAAGGTGATGAAAGAGGAGAATGTGAGAAATGAAGACTTGGGTAGAAGGATGACACCTATATTCGAAATTCGTGATGACGGAATTCGGTATTTCGAGAATCGTGTATGGTTACCGGTGTATGGAGGACTGCGAGATCTAATTATGCACGAATCTCATAAGTCTAAATATTCGATTCACCTAGGATCAGATAAAATGTACCAAGACTTGAAGAAATGTTACTGGTGGCCGAATATGAAGGCTAACATTGCTACTTATGTTAGTAAATGCTTGACATGTGCTAGGGTGAAGTTTGAGCACAAGAGACCTTCGGGTTTACTGCAACAACCTAAAATTCCAGAATGGAAATGGGAGAGGATCACTATGGATTTTGTTTCGGGACTTCCGAAAACTTCTAGTGGTTATGATACGATTTTGGTGATTGTTGATCGGTTGAATAAGTCGGCTCATTTCTTGCCGATAAAGAAAACTGATTACTTAGACAAACTTACTCGGTTGTATTTGAAGGAAGTTGTTTGTAGATATGGAGTTCCTTTGTCAATTATTTCTGATCGAGATAGTCGGTTCACATCTGAGTTTTGGAAATCGCTTCAGCGAGCTTTGGGGACTCAGTTGGACTTGAGCACTGCGTATCATCCGGAAACGGACGAACAAAGTGAAAGGACTATTCAGACCTTGGAGGATATGTTACGAGCGTGAGTAATGGACTTTGGAGGTAGTTGGGATCGACACTTACCTTTGGTGGAGTTCTCATACAACAACAGTTATCACGCAAGTATCAAGGCTGCGCCTTTTGAAGAACTTTACGGGCGAAAGTGTAGATCACCAGTTGGTTGGTGTGAAGTTGGAGAAAGTCAATTGACGGGTCCTGAATTGATTAGAGAAACGACTGAGAAGATCGTGCAAATCAAGAATCGTTTATTGACAGCTCGTAGTAGGCAGAAGAGTTATGCGGATAAGAGGAGAAAACCATTGGAGTTTGATATTGGCGATATGGTTATGTTGAAAGTATCACCTTGGAAAGGAGTAATTCGATTTGACAAGCGAGGAAAGCTTAGTCCAAGTTATATAGGTCCATTCAAGATTATTGATCGAGTTGGTCCTGTGGCATATAAGTTGGAATTGCCAGAGAAGTTAAGTGCTATTCATAATACTTTTCACGTTTCTAATCTTAATAGGTGTTTGGCGGACGAGAATTTGATAATTCCACTTGAGGAGATTCAATTGGACGACAAGCTGCATTTTATTGAGGAACCGGTGGAGATTATGGATCGAGGGGTGAAACGGCTTAAACAAAGTCGGATCCCGATAGTAAAAGTGCGATGGAATTCCCGACGTGGACCCGAATACACTTGGGAGCAAGAGGACTAATTCAAGAGCAAGTATCCGCATTTATTCGTAGACGGATCTAAGGAGAAGTAAGCCCCGGGACGGTGATCTCTTAAGGTGGTGAGGATGTAAAACCCACAAAAATAAGGTCATTACTTAATCCTACTTTTCAAATAATTTTTGAAGTATTTTATGACGTTAAACATTATTATGTTTAACGGTTTAAGTTTAAACCGATATTGAATATTTTATTATTTTGACGAGCAACGAGGACTACTAGTGATCGCGATACCGACGAATGCCCACAATTTTATATTTTATTATCGATAGTTTCGATATTTAATACTTTCGACGATATCGTTTTAATTACGTATCGAGTCGTTATATTATTATTTTTCGTGTGCGTTTAAACTTTTAAAAAGTATTTTTATGAAACCCGAGTCCCGTAAATATTTGTAAAATTGACTTATAGTCATTTCGTGCTTTTTAACTAATATTTATATTTTGGACCAAAACTATCACAAATTGGTAAAAACTACCCTAACCTTACATTATATATATAATTTCCACTAGCACCATTTCATTTAAAAATTAATAAAACAAAATCCACCATTTCTTCCTCTCTTTTTCTTTTTGGCCGTACACCACAACACATAAATCGATCAAAATTTTTGATGATCTAGCTTGATTCAATCCAAACTAAAACAAGTCCCATTCTTAAAATCTCAAGGTGATTCTAATGATACTAATGTTTCATACATGCATTAAGTTTTGATTTATGATAAAAACTAGGTTTGTTAGGTGGAGATTTTGATCATGCATGTGTTACTAGTGATAATCAAATGATGTTTATGCAATGTTTTTGTTAAAAAGATGAACTTTTAATTTTTGGGTTTTGAATTTGGCGATGATACAAGTGTTATGATTGGTTTATGGTGATATTAGGATGTTAGAATGATGATAAAAGTTGTTGGTTTTGATCAAAAACTTGATTTTGTATGATTTTAAATGGTCAATTTTAGGCAGTAGGTTTGAGGCCATTTTCGGGGGTCTTAAGTCTGAAAATAGATTGATATTATGAGATCATGTTGTAGAAAATTTCGTTAGCTTCGATTTGATATAAAGTAGGCCTTCCAACTCCAAACGAGGTGGAAGATACACTAGTTTGATTTTCGTGTACCGGGAGACGAGTGTTGACACAATCCGAAAATTGTTGTCGATATTTGGATCGAATCTCGGGGACTATAAAATGAGTTTCAAAATGATTCAAGGGCTGTTCTCAGGATCAAAGTTTAGTATTTTGAGTCTATTTTTAGAATCAAGTGTCGGTTTTATAAATGGAGTTGTTTAGAATGGTCAAAATGGTTTTGTAAGTCAAGGTCGCTAAACTGTCTGAATTTTGTAATTCAAAGATGTGTCGGGCAGGGAACTTTAGGAGTAAAATCTTTTGATGGGTTCTTGGGAGGACTTTCTAAATATAGTATATGAGTTCCTTAGGTAGTATCATGAAGTTTTTATGTGTCTAAGTATAAGAAAACGGCTTGGACATTCGGTATGTTCCGGTAGATTTTTATTAAAGGCATAGAATAATAAAATGAATATATAGGAGAGTATAATAGAACCACTTGTATCGTTTTCTCTCGAGTTGTCGTGATTTTATACTTGAGTTTGATTTTATTATGTATCATTTATTTCTCGAGTCTATTATTAATGTACGCACCTTATTTGCTAGGTTACGGTTGTCGTGTTTATCGGGCATCTACTATCGTCGGCGATCGTCTTCAACTACTTCTACTACTTAAGGTGAGTCTATAGCCTCGTTTGAGCTCATTCAAATATTTTTAAAACCCGCGAGGGGGAATACATGTTTTGTAAACTTAGAACACAAGATTTTTATGGTATGCTTGTCCCTCTACGAATGGACCCGTGGTTGCCTTTGAATTGCATTAAGTGATTGCCTTTGTTAAAGCCTCAATTATGGACCGTTAATTAACCTATGATGGGTTAACCGCTAGTACAGTTAATAGATTTATGGGGGAAGCCGCCCTGGTTCAGTTTGTGTGGACTTGTCACAGAAGCTTAGGCCCGACCTCCACACTGTTTGAACATATTGTATTGAGAAGTCAAGTATACGGCAATGTACCAATAATCTGGAGGTAACCGAAAATTACTAAATCTCTTATCTTATTAGACCTAACGGAGTGTCTAAGGGCTCGGTTCCATGAGCTTATTGCAATTTATGCTATATAACATTATTATTGTTGATGCAAATTATTATTTGATGCATGTTGCCTTTAAGTATGCCAAAAACTTATAATCTTTGCTTGTGTTCAAAATGATTATATAAACCTATAGATTCACTCGGCATTTTTGCTGATGATATTCTCACATGTATTTCAGGTAATCAAGAAGTTTGAAGCTTGGAGGTCACGGGAATGAAGTTGTGCACTGCTTTTGTAATATAAACTCTTTGAATATTTGTCGTTCCTTTGTCTAAAACAAATTAAATATTTTGTTTTAGTTGTACTTTGGTTACGATGTCTTGGGACTACGCTACTCTGACAAATGTTTTAGGAACGATAAATTTGAAACGTCTCTATTAGAGTCGTTCTTTATAAATTATGTGTTATTGTATCATTGTTTAGCACCCAAAGATGTATTCCGCTGCGTGTAAATTCGGGGGTGTTAAAGATTGGTACCAGAGCCATGAGTTATAGAGAACTAGGTCTTTTTCTGAAAACCTAAACTATAACTGTCAGTTTTTATTTTTCAAAGAGTCGGTGCACATGATTTCGCGTGACTTCAGGTTCAAGCTACTTCTGAGATTACAATTTTAGTATACATTATTATGTATCCTTTATTGCTAAGTATTTATAAATAAATATTGTAAACCTTGATCGATATATATATATATATATATATATATATATATATATATATATATATATATATATATATATATATATATATATATATATATATATATATATATATATATATATATATATATATATATCGTTAAACTTTTTGATAAAAGCTTATCATTTACTAATGATTTATTTGAATAAATTTCTTGAATTTTCCTCAAATTATTTTGAAGGATTTTCTTTATCTATTTAAATTTTTGAAAATTATTCTATTTCATTTTATTATGACCTTATACCTATTTTGTGAATTTACCACCGTCAAATTACGTCTTCGATGAGGAGGAAGCAGGTTCCACTACTGCAAGCGAGTCACAGTCAACTAAGCCATGTGGATCCCCACGTGACTAGTGTCCATTATTTTGTGTCATTGTACTCTATTCGTCTTTAAGATCATTCCTTTTTGATCTATTATAATAGTTTCATTTGATCCTTAGAATGATTGTGAATCCTTGTATTGATAATGTGTATGCATTTAATGATTGATTTTGTACATGATATGACTATACCATGACTACAATTAACTCATTCATTTTATCTTCTCTCTTTGTGATATGACATGATCATGCCACCTAGGAGAATGATAAATGATGCCATTGCAAGGCTAGTTGCTGAAGAGGTTGCGAAAGCATTAGCTGCGGATAGAGCTGCACGTGTTAACACTGAAGGAGCAGTGGCTCTGGAGGTGCGGGTGCTGAAGGTGAAGGTGAACTTGTTGGACCAGAAGCTGTTGGAGGAGCAGGTGTAGCTAAGAATCCTGCAGGTTAGGTTGCTCAGGCTGCTGCTGCAGTAACAGAGTGTACTTTTGCTGGATACATGAAATGTGGACCCACTACATTTCAAGGAACTGGTGGAGCACTGGAATTATTCAGGTGGATTGAGAAAACAGAAACAACATTTGAGATTAGTGATTGCTCAGAAAGGAACAAGGTTAAGTTCGCAGTTGCTACTTTCAAGGATTGAGCTTTAAGCTGGTGGAAGACTCAAGTTGCTACAGTTGGTTTAGAAGCTGCAAACAGGGAACCTTGGGATGAAATTAAAAGGTTGCTGAAAGAAGAGTTCTGTCCAGAAGAAGAGTTATCTGCTTTGGAGGATGAGTTGAGGCACCTAAAGCTGAAGGATAATAACATTTCTGCATATACTAGCCGATTCAATGAGTTGGTTTTGTTGTGTCTAGATGCTTTTGCTACTGAGAAGAAAAAGATGGACCAATACATTAAAGGGCTGCTTGGGTACATTAAAGGTGAGACAACTTCATCTCAACCCAAGAACTTTGTTTAAACTGTAAGAATGGCTCATACACTCATGGGGCAGAAAGTTCAAGATAGGGCTGAGAGAGCTGCTGAGGGTAGTAAAAGAAAATGGGAAAATTCGCAGAGTGGTAATCAGGGTAGTAACCGCCATAAGCAGTATAATCAGAAAAGAAATGATGGGGCTAGAGCTGCAACTAACAAGGATAATAATGCTGACCATGGGGGCCAGCCTAGAAATGTAAAAATTGCGGTACTTGTCACTTTGGTGATTGTCCACCAAGGTGCACTAAATGTGGAATGGTTGGGCATGTTGTGGAGAAATACAAGGCAAGGATCCCAACCACTGGAGCGAATGCTATTCCGATAAAGACTTTCTTTGAATGCAGAGAATGTGATCATATTCGCCCTAGATGTCCAAAGTTGACGAACAAGAAAGCAGGTGAAACTGCTGGGACAGCTTATGCTGTTAAGGACGCTGATCAGGCACAAGGTCCAAATGTTGTGACAGGTACGTTCTTACTCAGACATCGTTATGCTAGTGTGTTGTTTGACTCAGGATCTGATAGGAGCTTTATAAGCACTTCCTTTAGTCGTTTAATTGATATTGAGCCAACAAGCCTAAATACTAGTTATGAGGTCGAGTTAGCTGATGTACAATTAGTTAGTACTACCACTATATTTAAGAAGTGTCCTTTGAAATTAGCAAATCATTTGTTTGAAATTGATTTGATGCCGATAGAGTTGGGTTCATTTGATGTGATTGTTGGTATGGATTGGTTGGTTGCTCACGATGCGGTGATTGTATGTGGGGAGAAAGTTGTTCACATACCGGTTAAGGGCAAGGTGTTAGTAGTTAAAGGTGATGTTGGTAGATCTCATCTGACGGTGATATCTTGTATCAAGGCGAGGAAATATGTAGAAAGAGGTTGTCACCTATTCTTGGCTCAAGTTGTGGAGAAAGAACTACCGGTAAGGCGTGTGGAAGATGTTCCGGTTATTCGTGATTTTCCTGAAGTATTTCCCGATGACTTGCCAGGGATTCCGCCTCAGCGAGAAGTCGATATCAAGATTGATCTAGTACCAGGAGTTGCACCGGTGAAGCGTGCACCTTATCGTTTGGCACCGTCTGAGATGAAGGAGTTGGCAGATCAGTTGAAGGAGTTAATGGGGAAGGGGTTCATTAGACCAAGTTCGTCACCTTGGGGAGATCCAGTAGTGTTCGTGAAGAAGAAGGACGGATTGTTCAGAATGTGCATAGACTACCGAGAGTTAAACAAGTTAAATATTAAGAATCGTTATCCACTTCCTAGGATCGATGATTTGTTCGATCAACTCCAAGGTTCGTGTGTGTACTCGAAGATCGACTTGAGGTCGGGTTATCATCAACTTCGTGTTAAAGAGGAGGACATACCTATTACAGCTTTTCGGACGCATTATGGACACTTTGAATTTCAAGGGATGCCGTTTGGGGTAACTAATGCACCTGCGGTATTCATGGACTTAATGAATCGTGTGTGTAAACCATATCTCGACAAGTTTGTGATTGTATTTATCGACGATATCCTGATTTATTCTAAGAGTCGGGAAGAGCATGAAGGTCATCTGAAGATTATCTTGCAGTTGTTGAAGAAGGAGAAGTTGTATGCAAAATTCTCTAAGTGTGATTTTTGGTTGGATTCAGTCCAATTCCTTGGGCACGTGATCGATAATAGCGGTGTTTATGTTGATCCTTTCAAAATTGAAACTATTAGAGATTGGACTAGGCCTACAACCCCGACTGAAGTTAGACAATTCTTAGGATTAGCTGGGTACTACCAGCGATTCATAGAAGGATTCTCTTTAATTTCTAAACCTCTTACTAAACTTACACAGAAAAACAAGAAGTATGAGTGGGGTTCAGAAGAAGAAGAATCATTCCAAACTTTGAAATGGAAGCTGTGTTCTGCACCAATTTTGGCTTTGCCCGACGGAGCTGAAGACTTTGTGGTATATTGTGACGCATCATGTAAGGGTTTTGGTGCTGTGTTGATGCAAAGGGAGAAAGTGATCGCGTATGCATCTCGTCAATTGAGGAAGCATGAGGAGAATTATACTACACATGATTTGGAATTAGGAGCTGTTATCTTTGCTCTTAGACTTTGGAGACACTATCTCTACGGTACAAAGAGTGTGGTATATACCGATCATAAAAGCCTACAACATATTTTGGATCAGAAGGAGCTCAATATGAGGCAAAGAAGATGGGTAGAATTGTTGAGTGATTACGACATTCAAATTTGCTATCATCCCGGCAAGGCGAATGTAGTTGCTGATGCTCTTAGTAGGAAGGATAGAGAAATAACCAAAAGGGTTAGAGCTTTAGCAATGACAACTTATTCTGATTTATCTAATCGAATACTTAAAGCTCAAACAAAGGTGATGAAAGAGGAGAATGTGAGAAATGAAGACTTGGGTAGAAGTATGACACCTATATTCGAAATTCGTGATGACGGAATTCGGTATTTCGAGAATCGTGTATGGTTACTGGTGTATGGAGGACTGCGAGATCTAATTATGCACGAATCTCAAAAGTCTAAATATTCGATTCACACAGGATCGGATAAAATGTACCAAGACTTGAAGAAATGTTACTGGTGGCCGAATATGAAGGCTAACATCGCTACTTATGTTAGTAAATGCTTAACATGTGCTAGGGTGAAGTTTGAGCACAAGAGACCTTCGGGTTTACTACAACAACCTAAAATTCCAGAATGGAAATGGGAGAGGATCACTATGGATTTTGTTTCGGGATTTCCGAGAACTTCTAGTGGTTATGATACGATTTGGGTGATTGTTGATCGGTTGACTAAGTCGGATCATTTCTTGCCGATAAAGAAAACTGATGGCTTAGACAAACTTACTCGGTTGTATTTGAAGGAAGTTGTTTGTAGATATGGAGTTCCTTTGTCAATTATTTCTGATCGAGATAGTCGGTTCACATCTGAGTTTTGGAAATCGCTTCAGCGAGCTTTGGGGACTCAGTTGGACTTGAGCACTGCGTATCATCCGGAAACGGACGGACAAAGTGAAAGGACTATTCAGACCTTGGAGGATATGTTATGAGCGTGTGTAATGGATGATGAGACTGCTTTTATACATGGTCTCATCGTCCAAATCGGGCTTAAAATCAATTAAATATCATCAAATATACCAAATATATGCTCGTGTTTGTTACTTGTGTATTTTTAGGTACGGATATTGAGGAATTGGCAAAAGATCACAAGAATCATTCAAAAACGAACACGGGAAACGAAGTCGCACAATGAACCGGGCCCAAGTTTGGAATTTTGCAAAAAGACCCTTGAAGTTTGAAGAATTGGCAAGAATGGCCCCTCATCTTTGAAGAACTTGTCACAATTGACCCTCCAAATGTTAATTGTACAAGTATGGTCCTTATTGTTTGAAGATTGCACAAGATCAGCCCTTGGAAAAATCAAAATATGCATTTGAAGCCCTTATTTCAAGTTATAAAACCTTTTGTGCCAAATTTGACAACTGGCCAAAAGTTGTTAAGTGCAAAATGGGCGCTGATGGAATTAATTACAACATGGAAGAAATATGAAACATTGGGGGCCAAGTCTGCCAAACATCCAAACATACACACCCACTCAGCTCTTGACACGTCACAAACCCCACCCATTTACCCACCACCCACCCAATAACCCTACCCTACCCGTCCATACCCAAGCCCAAACCGGTTTAATTAATTAAACTGGTCAAAAGGTCAAATTAAATTTCCCACTAAAACACAATGTTTAAAAATGTTTGTCCCCAAATCAGATTAAACCTTCCCTAATCCCAGATAAACCCTAAATTTTACCCAGCTCCAATTCACCTCAAACCAAAGGGGTTTTACCCCTATTGCTCCAGATGGGTAATTCACAACACCCTCACCCAATCCCACACCAAAGACATGACTCTAGACACACCCATGTGAGGGTAGGACCCTCCCCTGCCCATCACTTTCACCTCAAAACCCTAAACCCGACCAAACCAACAATCCAGATTCTCCCCTTGGTCCCCAAGTTCAAATAGATGGCTAAGATCACTTTCCCAAGCTGGCACATCACTCTCAATCACATGGACGATTTTTGACCAAGCTTGAAGACAAAAGATTCCAAGGGCAATTTGGGCAGTCCACTTCTAGGGTTTTCATCTTTCTAGATAGTTCTTTTAGTAGTATAAGTATGAGTGGCCTGTCACTCATACATTTTGTTCCAGTTTTTAAGCAAAATTCATGTAATGCCTTTTTGAAATATAAAGTTTGGTATTTGAATGTGTCAATTGTAATTCCTTTTATTTTTTAAAAGTTTGGTATTGAATTGCTTAGATTCTGAGTTCCATATTAATCTTTTATAAACACTTGGTGTTTATTTCATTTTCAAAAGGTTTTTGAAAAAGGTTTAAAAGTTTCTGAAATCCAAGGTTCTTTGAAGTGAAAGTGGATTAGAGTCCTGGATTTTTGGTCTTGTTCCTGTTTCAAAAACGTGTTAAGTTTCAAGTTGATTGGTTTAAGTTTTGTGAAGAGGTTTTGAAAGTTTTTTCAGAAAATCAGAAAGTGTATTATTTGTGTTTGTGAACTTCATTTTCTTAGCAGGTTTGGAGATTTGTTGTTCAAGGTGTCAGCATAGGCCCGGGCCTATAAGGAGGTGGTTTTTCAACCACTAGGGACCTGGATGTAGGTCCCTTGAGGTAGTTTCCTTTTTCCCATTTTCATTTTCAGTTTTATGTGCTATTTGGTGATTTGTGTGAATTGCATGGGAAGTTGTTTAAGTTTGTGTGATTTGAGTGCATTTGGTTTAGGATGCATGATAAGAGTGTTTAGAATCAATTTGGTATGGATTTGAGTTGACTTGCTTTGAAAAAATTGATTTTTCAGTTAAAAAGGGGTGTTTGGATTTGCATAATTATTGAGAGTCTTTGGTTGATTTTGTGTTAAAATCTGATGGAAACTATCACTAGGTTAGTATTAGGTAACACTAGTACTTAGTTTTCAGTTTGGTAGGGGTTTGAACACTTTTGCATGTTTTACAAAGGTATAAAATAGCCAAAAATCAGTAACTGTCCATTGTGTCTGATTTTGGTGGAATTTTTCCACCTAATCTTGTTGGTTGTTAGATTTCAGGTTTGTTTAGGATTGAGTATTGCTTACATGACATTTGGTTCAGTGTTGTGCATGTTATTGGCCATTTAAATTCGATTTTGTGCATATAAAACCAGCCCATTGTTCATCAGTCAAGTGCATACTAGATCAGAAACATTGGGGGCCATTTGAGCTTAATATTGTGTTGTGACTTTGTGTTTTTTGTGTTTACTCAGACTCCCCACAACCCAATTGGTGTGGGGGTGCCTTGCTGTCCAAAGAAAACAAGTCCAAAGAGCTTTCCTAAGCTCAAAGGTCACCAGACCTAGAATTAACACTAGCAGTGGGAACATCATTCCCCCTGCTTGTGCATTTGTTTCCCCTGCTAAGCTAACAGACAAAAACCCCAAACATGTCACTATCAGTTTTCTTTGTTTTTTTTGTCTTTAGTGCCCTAATTTTAGAGTTAGGACTTGATTTTTGTTTCTATATTTTTCTAGTTTAATTTGTGATTTTTCAGTTTAAAAAGATTTTTAGTTACTGTTCATTTTCTATTTTTTTAGATTAAATAGCCTTTTTTAATTAACTTTTTATTTTCAGTTTTTGGCATTTAGTGCCAAAAATACTTCTTTTTCATTTTAAACATTTTTCCTAGGTTTAGAATAATATTTTAAGAGTTTTAGTATAAAAGGTTTTTACTGTTCATCTTTTTATTATTTTTTATAATTAATTTAAGTTAATTAGGGTTTTATGTAAAACTGTTTTGTCTTTTAGTGAAAAATATTTGATTTTTCAAACTTTTTCATTTTTCTACTATTCATTAGAGTAAAATAGGATTTTTAAAATTGTTCAATTAATTTTGGCATTATTTTATTATTTTTTATAATTATTTTAGTTTAAAAATAGTTTTTAGAGATTTAAAAATAGAAAAATAGTAATTGAAATTTAGGAAAAATACTTTTTAGTTTTTAAATAATACAAGTGAGTTATTTGTTCAATAAAATAATATTTTAGGCTTTTTCTTAATTATATTTTTTGGGCTTTAATTAGCATTAAAAATTGAATATTTAATTAATAAAAGGTTTAAAAATATATTTATTGGATTTTTATCCTTATTTATATTATTTTGAACTACTTTTTCATTTTTAATTTATGTTTAGCTTAAAATTTTTTAAATTTTCACGTTTTACGTACTTATGTTCGCGTTTTACGTCTTTCGTCGTAGTTTAATTGTAATCGTAGTTCGTCTCTAGTTTTCTTTCTTTTCTTATCCAAAAACGACACTACCCTAAACCTTTGATTATATATTTTGGCACATTAATCCACACACCTCCTCGAGAACGAACCCGCATTTGTTCGGTTTCGCGTTTTTCCTAAAACGTGCAACTTAATACTTGCCCACCTCTTTTACCTTGTTTTTCCTAAACAAGTGTAATTTTACAACTATCAAAATGGCGCCGCTGCCGGGGAGGTGTTTTTAGTGTGCCATTATTAGTATCGTGTTTTTGTGAGTGGTGCGTTTTTGCTTTTCACATTTTGAAAAGCGTGAATATCGTACATACTCATTTTTGTTATTTTCCTTATTATATTATAGTATCCAAATAAATTGTGTTTAGTTTTCCTAAATTAAACACACAACATCATTATACTATATTGTAGATATATTGGTTTTCGTTTTTATTGTGAATATTATTAATATATTGTATTTACGTAGAACAATAAAAATACAAGTACTCCAAATACGTGAGAAATCACAACCTTGATTCGGGATTTCATCACTCGATCATTGTATTCGAATCCAAAGCAAAAGTAAAAGGCAAAATAGATAAATACTTTCGTGAGGCTTAATTTCAATTAACACAAACTATAAGGTGGGTATAAGGCGGTTGTATTTCACGACCTAAGGGAAAAAGGCTCTTAAGTGCTTAGCGCCGCCTCGTTTCCCCCGCTTGCTTGTGCGTGTTTTGAGAAAAAAGGCTAATCGAGGGTTTGCCAACCAAAGTATTATCTACGTATATATATTTGCTTGTTTTCAAGATTAAACCCTCTTGAACGTTTTGGTGTTCCACCAACGTTCTAAAGTCATCGAAGGCGTTCACTCCACGTGATCGTTTTCATTCCTTGAGGCTCTTTTAATCGAGAAAATCGATTCGAGGAGAGATTTGTAGATTTTTGTCTACGTAATACATTCAAAATACCAAAAAATTAAAAAACAATCAAAAGCACAAAAATAACCTTCTACATTCCCTCTAAATTCATAATTCTCTTCTTTCACCCTCTATAACGTTTAATTCTCGTAACACCGTTCTCGTTGCATCATGTCAAATGATGAGGGCTATTACTCGTGTCCATATTGTGGAGGCCCACCCGATGGGGCTAATTGTTTTAATTGTGAGGTTATTGGAGGTCGAGAGGGTTATGTCTATAACTCTCCTCCACATGGTGATGGTGACAATTTTCAATCTAACGACCAAGATCACCAACCATATTCGTCTTATTCGTCTTTTAATTGTGATGAAAATCAAAATAATGAAATGAATCAAGATGAATCTTTTTGTGATTATATGAGCCGTCATAACAAACTTATAGAGTCACTTCAAGAACACGTGGTAGATCTCGATAAGTATTACAAGGATAAATTGGCAACCCAAGGGGAAACTTTCAAAAAAATGGAAAACGATTATGATAACCTTTTTGAAGAGTAACAACGTTTGTATGACCAAAGTCAAGTGATGTGGAGAGAATATGTAGATAAAATTAAGGATGATCACGCCAATGAGAAAGATAAAATTCTTTTAATGTTCGAGGGCTTAGTGGAAAAATTTAATTCATTGTCAAATGTGACCAATCCTAATCCCGTGGGAGAGGTTCAAGTTACTTCGACTCCTAAGACTCGTACGTCTCGTATTGATCCATATCTCTCGAATTTTAGAGTCGTGCAACCTTCATCGTCTTGTAAAACCATAGAGGAAACGGAAAAGTCATCCAACGAAGTTTTGAAAAATGTTTGTGAAGATAAACCAAAAGAAAAACTCGTAGGATACTTGGGAGTTTTAAATCTAATACCTTGTGAACCTAATTTTTCTAATGAGGGTGAAATTATTGAGGATTTTCTAAATCAATATACACTTGATTTTGACAAAGAAATTCCATTAAGTGATTTTAAAGAAGGAAAATGTGAAAAGGTTTTTAAGGAAAGCATTGAACCCTCGTTTTTACAAGATGAACGAAAATTAATTCCGAAGGGACGTGTTAGTAATTTTGCTAAAATGTTTGAAAACCCACGTTCGATCCCTTCGAAGGACAAAGTTGAAACCGTTAAGGCAAAATCGTCACGAGACGAGCCTTTTACTCCTAGTCCCACATCGAGTGAGATTTTGGATTTATCGTGTGAGAAGTCCGCCGATGGCCTTGCTCACATTGATACGTTTTTCGATATCGAGGTCGAAACGACAAAGGCAAAATCTTCAATCGAAGAGCCTTCTTTTCCTAGTTTCACGACGGTTGAAGCTAGCGACTCGATTATCGACGACTTTATTGCTCACCCTCTTCCACGAGGAAGAGAAGACGTTTTTGATCCCGATGGAGATTTTTGCGAGATCAAACGTATTCTTGATAACCCGCTTTCGATTTTCGAGTTTGATGAGGACCGTTGCGTTAGCCCGGAGGGGGATGTTTTGTTAATTGATTCACGTTTTAAAAATTCAAATCCTCCTCCCGCCTTCAAGATAAATGTGGAAATTTTAAGTGTGCCTAGAATTATTTTAGAAACACCAAATATTTTCAATTTAATCAACTTGGGTTTTCGTAACAATGAGTTAAAAAATGAAAAAAGGAATGATTTTACAATTGATTTGAAAATTTTTCCAAAGTTAACTCCGTCATCACCTCGCTTAATTGAGCTTGCTACAAACGCGTCTACTTCTTTTGACGATGTTTTGTGTGGATTTAGTGTGGGGGAAGCCCCATTTGTTTCCTCACACTTCTCCACCGAGGATGAGATTTTTGACCCCGGTATCACTTTTAAGATAAAATCTCGGTCTTTTATCGAAGTAGTCACTAGAAGATCCTTCTACACTTACGGTATGAGTTTACCTCGAGTGACTCGATTTTTATGCCCAACCAATGTCCCACCCTTATCTTCTTATGCTATTTTCTTGTGTCCCTTTGGGACGACGATGTTTGAAGTCGTGTTGTTTCGTCTTTCATCCGAAAACGAGGACGCTATCTTTGACCCCGGTATACGTTTATTGGGTTTTTAAAGTACTCCACGTGCTTTTGGGCCTTGTTTATCATGTAAGCCCCACCAAAAATTGACCATACCATGATTATCCCTAAATGATCACATTTATGGGGATTCGAGTCGAGCTTTTGACTCGGTTATCAAAAACAAGGTGCCTCGTGGGGGAGACCCATGCTTATCCATGTACATATTATTGCTTTCTAATTAGTTTAATGTGAGGGGATTTGTGCCCTTCCAACCTTTGTCCCGTGGTTGTTTGTGCATTGTGGTTTTTAGATCATGATCTTCACGATTGGAGCCTCTCGTGTTTCGTTTTATGGAAGCACTCGATCGTTTGCTTTGGAGGCCTTTCCCAATATCCATATGATATATCCTTTTATGTTCTAACCTTAGGTTTATAGCACACTTCATAAACGGCTATCAATTTATTGGTTACACCCTTTCCATGCTATTTTAGGCATTCGACTACGTCTCTAGTATGGGGGTGTTTGCACCCCTAGACTCGAAACATTGAGGACAATGTTTAACTTTAGTATGGGGGTGTGAATAGATACTTGCCTTGCCAAACCTTCACGCTTTCCAAAGTTTATCTTTTTGTTTATCATTTTGCAAAATAAGGCTAAAAATGGCCAAATTTTAAAATTTTTCTCATTTTTATAAGTGTTTGAAGACACGAATGTAGATTTTCCGATGGCGAGAATAAGAGTAATTTTTGACTCGACCGTGCGTGTTGAGCACTTAGCTTTGATTCCTTAACTACACATTAGGCTAAGTCTCTTAAATGAGGACGAGAAATGATAGAGTTAATTATAAGGTACTATGCTAAACGTAGAGTACTCGTATTCTTTCAAAAACTCATGTGTTCTCGTTGTTTGCTTATTCTCCCTTCGCTTGTAAATATTTTTTGCTTAATAAATATTGACTTAGCGGTTTAGTTAGGATTGTTGGGTTTCTAGTATTTTCTAGTAGCTTCCGTGTAATTAAATTGGGAAGACATTAAGGTATCGCCAGCGTCACGGTTTTGAAGTATTGGCACCCGAATAATCGAAAGCTTCACCCAATAATAAGATTTCAAGTGCTCACCTAAATCTGGCAAACAATTTGAAGCCCCACAAGGCCTAAAATCTATGCAAAACTGAAAGTGAATCAAGCCTTAATCTTCGAAGCTTTAAAGATCCAAAATTCGCCTTAGCGTGAGGATATACGTCTTTGGCTAATAAAACCACCGATGAGGCGGATAATAAAAGGCAAGGCAAGACCGAAGTCATAATAAAAGCTTCATGGCGAAGTTGAATAAAAGATGGAGGTAAACCAAAGATAATAAGGCCCTTCCGTTAGGGGGCGTATAAAAGTCTTGGTAATAAGTCTCATGTTCAAAACCGTTATAAAACCGTGTTTATCGATTCTTCTTGTCAACTTAATTTTTTAACATCGTTGTCTATTAGGAGGGGTTATTGATTTGATGGTCTTAGTTACACCGTTAGGACTCTATTTTTAGACCTAAATCTCTATTATCGCATAAGTCAATGATGTATCCTCGTGATCATTAAGACATAATAAAATATAAGAGATACAACTTAGGAATAATGGGAGAATAAGTACGTGATTAGGGCATATGAGTAGTGTTAGCATTACTAACTTATAATGACAATGATCTCGTTGCACGCTTAGCATGGAATTAAGGTGAAAATCGAGGACGATGAAATTATTTCTAACGAAGCATTCACGTGTTCTTATTCTATGAACCTAAACGTCCCATTTTGCGATGAAAATCATACATTATGTCTAAAACACAAGTAGTAGCAATAGTGTAGTGTAGCTAGTTTATCATTTCAATAAAGTGAATAAAATGAATTTTGGAGTTGTTACGATACTTTATTCTAGCATTGCGTGAGGGCACGGCAATGGTTTAGTATGGGGGAGTCTTGAGACTGCTTTTATACATGGTCTCATCGTCCAAATCAGGCTTAAAATCAATTAAATATCATCAAATATACCAAATATATGCTCGTGTTTGTTACTTGTGTATTTTTAGGTATGGATATTGAGGAATTGGCAAAAGATCACAAGAATCATTCAAAAACGAACACGGGAAACGAAGTCGCACAATGAACCGGGCCCAAGTTTGGAATTTTGCAAAAAGACCCTTGAAGTTTGAAGAATTGGCAAGAATGGCCCCTCATCTTTGAAGAACTTGTCACAATTGACCCTCCAAATGTTAATTGTACAAGTATGGTCCTTATTGTTTGAAGATTGCACAAGATCAGCCTTGGAAAAATCAAAATATGCATTTGAAGCCCTTATTTCAAGTTATAAAACCTTTTGTGCCAAATTTGACAACTAGCCAAAAGTTGTTAAGTGCAAAATGAGCGCTGATGGAATTAATTACAACATGGAAGAAATGTGAAACATTGGGGGCCAAGTCTGCCAAACATCCAAACATACACACCCACTCAGCTCTTGACACGTCACAAACCCCACCCATTTACCCACCACCCACCCAATAACCCTACCCTACCCGTCCATACCCAAGCCCAAACCGGTTTAATTAATTAAACTGATCAAAAGGTCAAATTAAATTTCCCACTAAAACACAAAGTTTAAAAATGTTTATCCCCAAATCAGATTAAACCTTCCCTAATCCCAGATAAACCCTAAATTTTACCCAGCTCCAATTCACCTCAAACCAAAGGGGTTTTACCCCTATTGCTCCAGATGGGTAATTCACAACACCCTCACCCAATCCCACACCAAAGACATGACTCTAGACACACCCATGTGAGGGTAGGACCCTCCCCTGCCCATCACTTTCACCTCAAAACCCTAAACCCGACCAAACCAACAATCCAGATTCTCCCCTTGGTCCCCAAGTTCAAATAGATGGCTAAGATCACTTTCCCAAGCTGGCACATCACTCTCAATCACATGGACGATTTTTTACCAAGCTTGAAGACAAAAGATTCCAAGGGCAATTTGGGCAGTCCACTTCTAGGGTTTTCATCTTTCTAGATAGTTCTTTTAGTAGTATAAGTATGAGTGGCCTGTCACTCATACATTTTGTTCCAGTTTTTAAGCAAATTCATGTAATGCCTTTTTGAAATATAAAGTTTGGTATTTGAATGTGTCAATTGTAATTCCTTTTATTTTTTAAAAGTTTGGTATTGAATTGCTTAGATTCTGAGTTCCATATTAATCTTTTATAAACACTTGGTGTTTATTTCATTTTCAAAAGGTTTTTGAAAAAGGTTTAAAAGTTTCTGAAATCCAAGGTTCTTTGAAGTGAAAGTGGATTAGAGTCCTGGATTTTTGGTCTTGTTCCTGTTTCAAAAACGTGTTAAGTTTCAAGTTGATTGGTTTAAGTTTTGTGAAGAGGTTTTGAAAGTTTTTTCAGAAAATCAGAAAGTGTATTATTTGTGTTTGTGAACTTCATTTTCTTAGCAGGTTTGGAGATTTGTTGTTCAAGGTGTCAGCATAGGCCCGGGCCTATAAGGAGGTGGTTTTTCAACCAGTAGGGACCTGGATGTAGGTCCCTTGAGGTAGTTTCCTTTTTCCCATTTTCATTTTCAGTTTTATGTGCTATTTGGTGATTTGTGTGAATTGCATGGGAAGTTGTTTAAGTTTGTGTGATTTGAGTGCATTTGGTTTAGGATGCATGATAAGAGTGTTTAGAATCAATTTGGTATGGATTTGAGTTGACTTGCTTTGAAAAAATTGATTTTTCAGTTAAAAAGGGGTGTTTGGATTTGCATAATTATTGAGAGTCTTTGGTTGATTTTGTGTTAAAATCTGATGGAAACTATCACTAGGTTAGTATTAGGTAACACTAGTACTTAGTTTTCAGTTTGGTAGGGGTTTGAACACTTTTGCATGTTTTACAAAGGTATAAAATAGCCAAAAATCAGTAACTGTCCATTGTGTCTGATTTTGGTGGAATTTTTCCACCTAATCTTGTTGGTTGTTAGATTTCAGGTTTGTTTAGGATTGAGTATTGCTTACATGACATTTGGTTGAGTGTTGTGCATGTTATTGGCCATTTAAATTCGATTTTGTGCATATAAAACCAACCCATTGTTCATCAGTCAAGTGCATACTAGATCAGAAACATTGGGGGCCATTTGAGCTTAATATTGTGTTGTGACTTTGTGTTTTTTGTGTTTACTCAGACTCCCCACAACCCAATTGGTGTGGGGGTGCCTTGCTGTCCAAAGAAAACAAGTCCAAAGAGCTTTCCTAAGCTCAAAGGTCACCAGACCTAGCATTAACACTAGCAGTGAGAACATCATTCCCCCTGCTTGTGCATTTGTTTCCCCTGCTAAGCTAACAGACAAAAACCCCAAACATGTCACTATCAGTTTTCTTTGTTTTTTTGTCTTTAGTGCCCTAATTTTAGAGTTAGGACTTGATTTTTGTTTCTATATTTTTATAATTTTTGTGATTTTTCAGTTTAAAAAGATTTTTAGTTACTGTTCATTTTCTATTTTTTTAGATTAAATAGCCTTTTTTAATTAACTTTTTATTTTCAGTTTTTGGCATTTAGTGCCAAAAATACTTCTTTTTCATTTTAAACATTTTTCCTAGGTTTAGAATAATATTTTAAGAGTTTTAGTATAAAAGGTTTTTACTGTTCATCTTTTTATTATTTTTTATAATTAATTTAAGTTAATTAGGGTTTTATGTAAAACTGTTTTGTCTTTTAGTGAAAAATATTTGATTTTTCAAACTTTTTCATTTTTCTACTATTCATTAGAGTAAAATAGGATTTTTAAAATTGTTCAATTAATTTTGGCATTATTTTATTATTTTTTATAATTATTTTAGTTTAAAAATAGTTTTTAGAGATTTAAAAATAGAAAAATAGTAATTTAAATTTAGGAAAAAATACTTTTTAGTTTTTAAATAATACAAGTGAGTTATTTGTTCAATAAAATAATATTTTGGGCTTTTTCTTAATTATATTTTTTGGGCTTTAATTAGCATTAAAAATTGAATATTTAATTAATAAAAGGTTTAAAAATATATTTATTGGATTTTTATCCTTATTTATATTATTTTGAACTACTTTTTCATTTTTAATTTATGTTTAGCTTAAAATTTTTTAAATTTTCACGTTTTACGTACTTACGTTCGCGTTTTACGTCTTTCGTCGTAGTTTAATTGTAATCGTAGTTCGTCTCTAGTTTTCTTTCTTTTCTTATCCAAAAACGACACTACCCTAAACCTTTGATTATATATTTTGGCACATTAATCCACACACCTCCTCGAGAACGAACCCGCATTTGTTCGGTTTCGCGTTTTTCCTAAAACGTGCAACTTAATACTTGCCCACCTCTTTTACCTTGTTTTTCCTAAACAAGTGTAATTTTACAACTATCAATGGACTTTGGAGGTAGTTGGGATCGACACTTACCTTTGGTGGAGTTCTCATACAACAACAGTTATCACGCAAGTATCAAGTCTACGCCTTTTGAAGCACTTTACGGGCGAAAGTGTAGATCACCAATTGGTTGGTGTGAAGTTGGAGAAAGTCAATTGACGGGTCCTGAACTGATTAGAGAAACGACTGAGAAGATCGTGCAAATCAAGAATCGTTTATTGACAACTCGTAGTAGGCAGAAGAGTTATGCGGATAAGAGGAGAAAACCATTGGAGTTTGATATTGGCGATATGGTTATGTTGAAAGTATCACCTTGGAAAGGAGTAATTCAATTTGGCAAGCGAGGAAAGCTTAGTCCACGTTATATAGGTCCATTCAAGATTATTGATCGAGTTGGTCCTGTGGCATATAAGTTGGAATTGCCAGAGAAGTTAAGTGCTATTCAAAATACTTTTCACGTTTCTAATCTTAAGAGGTGTTTGGCGGACGAGAATTTGATAATTCCACTTGAGGAGATTCAATTGGACGAGAAGATGCATTTTATTGAGGAACCGGTGGAGATTATGGATCGAGAGGTGAAACGGCTTAAGCAAAGTCGGATCCCGATAGTAAAAGTGCGATGGAATTCCCGACGTGGACCTGAATACACTTGGGAGCAAGAGGACTACTTCAAGAGCAAGTATCCACATTTATTCGTAGACGGACCTAAGGAGAAGTAAGCCCCGGGACGGTGCTCTCCTAAGGTGGTGAGGATGTAAAACCCACAAAAATAAGGTCATTACTTAATCCTACTTTTCAAATAATTTTTGAAGTATTTTATGACGTTAAACATTATTATGTTTAACGGTTTAAGTTGAAATTGATATTGAATATTTTATTATTTTGACGAGCAACGAGGACTACTAGTGATCGCGATACCGACGGATGCCCACAATTTTATATTTTATTATCGATAGTTTCGATATTTAATACTTTCGACGATATCGTTTTAATTACGTATCGAGTCGTTATATTATTATTTTCGTGTGCGTTTAAACTTTTTAAAAGTATTTTTACGAAACCCGAGTCCCGTAAGTATTTCTAGAATTGACTTATAGTCATTTCCCGCTTTTTAACTAATATTTACATTTTGGACCAAAACTATCACAAATTGGCAAAAACTACCCTAACCTTACACTATATATATAATTTCCACTAGCACCATTTCATTTAAAAATTAATAAAACAAAATCCACCATTTCTTCCTCTCTTTTTCTTTTTGGCCGTACACCACAACACACAAATCCATCAAATTTTTTGATGATCTAGCTTGATTCAATCCAAACTAAAACAAGCCCCATTCCTAAAATCTCAAGGTGATTCTAATGATACTAATCTTTCTTACATGCATTAAGTTTTGATTTTTGATAAAAACTAGGCTTGTTAGGTGGAGATTTTGATCATGCATGTGTTACTAGTGATAATCAAATGATGTTTGAAGGTCTACGTTTTCTAAGGATTTGGTAAATGATGGATTGATCTATTGATTAGATGGTGGAAATGAGGAAGAAGGAGATGAGGTGTAGAGAGAGAAAGGAGAGAAAAGAAAAGTAGAGAGAGAAAGTGAAATAGGATTGATGAAAAGTATGAAATGTGAAAGAACCACCCCTCCTAACATGCTAGGAGGGGTATATATAGCCCACCCTACATGTGGGCTATATGGACTATATTTACTACAAACTGGATCACGAGCCTAATACAATAATATATCGTTGGAGCGACCGATCCTTCATAAATACGTAAAAACGTATTTCCAACAATCTCCCCCTAAGGGAGGTCGCTCCAAGTTACAAAGTTCTAAATATTCTATAGCTCGTGATCTATGCTAATAATGATGTGACCAAGACTTTCTTTGGGAAAACATATTTCCAACAATCTCCCCCTAAGGGAGGTCACACCATTTTACAAAATCTTAAACCTAGCATCTATGCTTGAGTCTTCGATCTTGTTCTTGTGAATATGCTTGATGTGATCTTTGACTTTAGTCTTGAGCATGTTTCCTTGCCTTGACCTTGTGCATTCATCACTTGTGAAATTCGCCTCTTCGTGACTTCATGTTCCACATACTTATACCTTTAAATTTTTGAAAGCTTCAGAGTTTGATACAGCGGAAGACTTGACCTTCAGACTTTCTTGAATTTGTTGAAGTACTAAGTGTATGTAGTATAAGCATGTGGTGACGACTTCTTCTGGATTGTACACCGCAATGCCACCTTCTTGTTACGCTGCATAAGACAGTTAGCAACAAACAATATACACGGATGAAATGGCCTTGAACATTTCATTCTAATTCGGTAGCATTTTACCTCCGGTCGGTGAAGACCGTTGGACGATATTAAATATCGTACTTGTGGCAGGTAGTTTCAATTAAGAACCTCCTTGACAAGATTTCGCGGGTAAACCCGTTCTCTTTACTCGACCGTCCAAAGCTGACTGCGAACGTAAAGAGTGAATCATTTGGATAATATTATCCGCGTGATTTGAAGCCGTCAATTCATGTTCCTGGAACAAGTGAAGTTCAATTAAGAACCGCACCATCGTTGCTTTCCAGTTGTCACGAGCTTGATTCGTATAGAATCTTGCAAGTTACCTACCAAGTGCTGTTTGATGTTAACACTAGAAGGATTTCCATTCGTCACTGTAAATACTTAATAGTATTACTCTGAATGTTCTGGCAAGATCACTAAGATATTGCGTAGAGGCCTGGAACGTGTTTAAATTCATTTAAGAATTAAACAGCTGTTGCTTTCCAGTTATCACAAGTTTGATTCATAAAGAATCGCACAAGTCACCTACCATGAGCTTTTTGATATTCGCTCAAGAAGGATTTCCATCTTCATTGTAAATACTTTCGTATTACTCGGATGTTCAGGCAAGATCATGAAGATTTTGCGTAGGACTCTTAAGATCTTTCTTACTTTTCACATTGTGTGAACAAGCAAGGAATAATGAAAGTGTGTCCTAATGAGATATTTGATGATCTCAAATGGCTCTAGACTCGATCGTGCATTTTGGATTTTAGTGATCGGAGGCTGGAGAGGAGTGCCACCTTTTCAATACCAATTTATTCGGAGTGAATAAATCAATAGATAATGTGTTATCTCCGTGTGATTAAAACAAATATCTTTTGAGAGATATCTGAGTTAGCTGGGATGGGTTGTGCCTTGCATCACTGGGTCCATGATGTCTTTCTTCAATATCAAGAATCATTAAAAATGATCTCAATAGCATATGAATTGACCCGGTTTCTGCCTAAGTTGTAAGGAGGGCTTCTTTCTTTACACCCTTTATCTTTACAATTCTTTTTCATTCTTCAACCCCTTCAATGCTTACCAATACGTCATCACTAGCACCTTGTTGTGATTGTTCCAGTGCTAACTTAAGTACTTGGTCGGCATTCAGCTACGTTCACAATCTTTCTCCATCTTTCCTAAGGACTACTATTTCTAGCTATGGAATGTCCTTGGGAAGATTCCTCCGGTTCTAGAGAAATCATTGGACTTTAACCTATCCTACCATCCTTATGTCACCACAATCTTCATCGTCGTGAAATAAATGGGTTGCGGGTAAGTATAAATCACCATGAAATCCATTTTGAAGTGCAAATCCATTTTGCTCCCCCTTAACATATGCCACGATATCCGAAAACATTTCGCACATGTCGGGATGAGCTAGCACGTTAAGTCAAACCATATGTGATTAATCATTTCCCATATTAAATCACATTTTCTCCCCCATATTAAAAATATTAACCCAATCGATGTTTTTAATATCAATTGATTTAATAGCATTTTAAGAAATTTGGGAAGAAAAATGCAAATCCAATTATCTTCGTGATTTTAACAAGCTCCCCCTCAAATTAATGAGGGTGTACTTGAAACGTAAATTAAATACCTTTTAATCACAAGTGTAAGGTATTTATCACGTGCAAAGATCATATATGATAATGTATTCACAAGATTAGCAATTTACGAGGTTGGACCTGAATAATGGAGAACAGCATATGAAAGAAGCACATGGTTCTTGTTCACGAATGTTGGTCACCTCGTCACGTCCCCGAGAAAATTAATTCCCGTTGTTGAGTCAAAGCTTTCCGGTGAAATGCTTGACTTGATTATGAAAAGCGGGTTGCTATCTGAAATAATAGCAAACCATTTTGAGCATGTTTTAAAAGTTTGAACTTCTGCTCGAACTTTATTTACAACCCCGTGTCATTATTGAATGACATTTCTAGGTTCGTAAATATTATCGATTCCAGAAGACATGCTCTTTTTATCAAAACATTTTTGAACACACAATTTTGAAAGATTTAGAAAAACCTTTTGAGAAATTCTCGAAAATTGTGTTCAAAGTTTTGAAAACCAATTTCTTGAGCTTAAGATGTTGAATATCTTATAAAACGAGCTCAAGTCCGAGAAGTTGTAAACTTCCCGTTGTTAAGGATAAGTTTATCATCGGCGATAATCTTTCCTTTTATCTGAAGAACGAGTCCTAAGCTGACATTTACTTAGAAGTCGTTTTCATGAGCTTGAAAACTTTGACTGTTTTAATGGAAAGCTCATGACCGAGAAAGGTTAATTTCTCGTTATGAGGAAAAGTTCTCTTATTTAAAAGATACACTTTCCTTTCTGAGCTTAAAACTTAGAATGTTTTAATACAAGCTCATGACCGAGAAAGGTTAGTTTCTCGTTATGAGGATAAGTTATCATAAAAGATAATCTTTCCTTTATTTGAAGTGCGAGTTACAGTCTGACATTTAACTGTAAGTCATTGTGCATGAGCTTAAAAAACTTTGAATGTTTTCGATATAAGCTCATGCCCGAGAAAAATTAATTTCTCGTTGTAAGGATAAGTTTACCATCGGCGATAAACTTTCCTTTCTTTGAGGATCGAGTTATAGTCTGTGATGTGACTATAAGTCCTTGTGCATGAGCTTAAAAACGTGGAATGTTTTTAACATAAGCTCATACCCGAGAAAAATGAATTTCTCGTTTTTAGGATAAGTCATCATCGGGATGAACTTTCCTGTCTTTTGAGATCGAGTTACAGTCTGTTATGTGACTGTAAGTCCTGTTTGCAGCTTAACCATGAATCCCCTGAGACATTTGTTTCTCTGATATCTGCTTCTTCAGCAACCAAACTCTAAGAGTGTCCTTAGTTGAACGGTATACAACGATTGGACCGCTTCGTTCTTTTGGAACATCAACTTTGGTACCTGCATTCTCATTAGGAGTTTGTATACTTTTGCATGGGTTAGAGATATCTATTTTTGAAGCACGTGGGGGTTCACAGTTGGCTTTACTTGTGTCAGAGGCGACCTGAGTAGATGATTCACTTATCTTAGCTGGCAAACGTTTCCTTTTATAGAAAATCTTAAGTTTAGGCTTAAGTGAAGTATCATATTTATCAATTTCCTCCCTAGTAGTCTTAGAAGAAACGGAGACTATCCTAGTTAAAGGGCACTCGTTTCCTACAAGAGTGAAAGTTCTACCAGTGGGGCGCCCATCTTTACCAACGGGTTTGATTTTAGCTATCCACTGGGACTAAATTCTAGCACGGGAGTTCACCTCATTAAGTAATTTCTTGATACAGGAATCATGATTTGTCGTAAAGACACATTTTCTACATGTTTTACAAGTAGCATATTTAATGTCCGAGTAAGATCTAGAATCCCTAGATGATTGATTGATGCTCCTAGGATTGGGCATGCTACGGTTAGCAGTGTTGGGTAAACTAGAAGGCATCTGACTAGGTTTGAAATTCCTATCTCTTACTTGTGTCTTTTGAATAGCTTCCCTTTGACCAAAATCATGGCGCACATCATTTGAACTAGTTCTAGACGTGTTCATTGAACTATTCTTAGGGAAATTAGAGGCAATCATGTGATTAGGTCTTGCTAAAACTGATTTAGTCACATTAGGCCTAGTTGGTGGAGTGACTGTTCTAGAAATAGGACCCAAATCAACTTGGGAGGCAAACCGCGGTCTCGAGGATTGTGATCGCTCGGATCTAAATGCAGTAGGTTGTCTGACAATCGGTTGTCTGACGAACTGATTTGTAGGCGGTTTCCCCAAGATTGATGGTTTTTCAAGCTTAGTGTCCACACTAGGTCCTTTACTTTTCCTTAACTCGTTTTTCAACGCGGCTATAGCAAAAACCTTTTCCTGTACTTGGGCCTTTAAACTCTCATTCTCTTTGAGCAAGTTATCTTGGGATGCCAACTTAGATTCAAGCAGTTGAATTTGTTTCAAAAGATTATCCTTTTCAGCTTTGGAATCTAGAACTATTTGATCTAATTTTCGTTCAAGAACAACGTTTAACTTTTCAAGTTTTTCAAAATATGTTTCATATTTCTCCGTTTTCTTTGAAAATTCAATTTTGGCATCCTCAAGCTCTTTGGATTGCTGAGCTAAAATGGTTTCAAGCTCTTCAGTCCTAGACACAGAATTGGTTAATGAAGCAGTCGTAAAACTATTAGCAGGATTGTTAATTAGTGCATTCATTTCAGACAACATATGAAGAATATTATCTGTACCTGACATGCTACTTGGTTCCCGTTTTCCTCCTGATTCTATTCTCTTGTGGCTGCTTCTTGGATCGTCTTGCAATATATGCAATTTTCCCTCTTGAAAAGTCGAATTCAAAGAATCCATTGATAATCGAGGAAAGATGAAAAATGATGTTGATGTTGTTGTTGTCGGGTTTTTACAATTTGACTCGGCTCAAAAATTGTTGTTGGCTCAAACGATTATGAATTAAACCCGATCAAAAATCCGTAGTCGCTAAAAATAAATCCCGTCACGGTGACTCGTCACTTTGTCTTCAAATCCAACCACAAAAACTTTGAACCCGTCAAATATTTTTCCACGTTAATTTTTTTTTTTAAAATACCCGCCTCAACACGATTTGCCAAAAAATTAATATAAAAAATTAACTTAATTTAAAATTTGAAAAATTTGAAATTTAAACTAAAAAATTTTCGTGGATTAAAATTTGAAAATTTAAACTTAGGATATTTAAATATGAAAATTTAAAGATCCGTAAAAATTTGATATGTTAAATTTGATATTAAAACTAAAAAATAGAAAATTTTGATTATCTATTTAAAGAAAAATATTGTTATTTAAAACAGAGTTTCGTGGCCATCCTTGAGCCAGAAAACGTGTATACACGTGTATCCCACTCAAACATTGTAAACTCCGCCCCTAATTAATAGCACTTCCCAAAACACATAAAATATTTATCTCAAAAACCGGATTCTTTTAACTCTCTCTCTCCTCAACATTGAAAATACACACACAGCCTCCTGATATCACTTTGTTCACTCCGCCCCTTGATTATCTTCTTCTCAAACGAATCTCATCTCCAAAAACTCGCCTCTCTTTTCTGTTTACCAATCTATACTCCACCGTGATACAATAACGTCTTCAAGATCTCTAATTTGAGGTCTCGGGTAGGTTTACTTTTATTGTCGAATCACAACCTTTCTCTTCATATGTCGTGTCTTTCTGGTTGGTTAGGGAGTCGAGTATGATTGAAAGTGTGGGTTTTGTCGAGGGTTTGAATTGTTGTCGAGGGTTGGTGATGTCGGGTCTATGTTAAATGGTTAAGGGTCGAGGGTGAGGTTGATGTGAGTGAGGGGTTCGAGGGGGAGTCGAGTGAGAGGTTGTGGGGGTGTTTGTGTCTGGTTTGTGGTGTCGGTCTAAAAAATCCTGAGATTGGTTTGAAAAAGAGTTGTGAAAACGAGTCTTGTTAAATTTGTTGTGTGTGTTTGAGAGGGTGTGTTAAAAAAGAGTCGAAGCTGTTTGTTTGTTTTAGTTCGAGAGTCTAGTCGAAGGTTGAGGGTAGGCGAGGATGTGTGAGTCTGTGAAGATGACGAGGCGAGAGTGAGAGTGTGAGTCCGTGAGGTTTTTTTTTTGTTTGTTTTGAGTGTAGGTGTAGATGTCGAGAGTCTAGATGTTGTTTGTTTGGTTCGAGGGAGAGAGTGAGGGGTGTCCGAGAGATGAGAGTCGAGAGGTGATTTTGTTTTGATGTCGAGTGAAAGTTTTCGAGGGTGGGAGAGTCGAGAGGGTGTCGGTGTTTTCTTGAATGTGATGTCGAGTCGTGTTGTTAGAAAAGTCTATTCGGAAAAAGTCCTATTCGGAAAAAGTCCTATTCGAAAAAAGTCCTATTCGGAAAAAGTCTTATTCGAAAAAAAATCCTATTCGGAAAAATCCTATACGGAAAAGTCCTATTCGGAAAAGTCCTATTCGGAAAAGTCCTATTCAGAAAAGTCCTATTCGGAAAGTCTATGCGGAAAGACGGAAATCTGATCCGAAAACTGATAACTTTGGATATGTTTGGACAAATTGATGGGATATGGATTATTGGACTGATTTGACCAAAAACCTGAGACTTTGGACTGATAAGAAAAAGAAGAAAAGAACTGATTAAAAAAATGACTGATTAAAAAAAATGATTAAAAAAGACTAAAAACTGATCTAAAACTGAGACAAAACGGATGATATAAAAAAACTGATTATTTAAAAAGAAAACACTGATTGGACAGATTTGGAACAAAGAGAAAAAAATTAGACGAAAGGATTCAAAAGAAAAAATAAAATAAAATAACAAATAAAAAAATATAAAAAGAAAATCAATAGATAAAAAAAATAAAAATCCTAAGATTTAACCATGGCTCTTGATACCAATTGAAGGTCTACGTTTTCTAAGGATTTGGTAAATGATGGATTGATCTATTGATTAGATGGTGGAAATGAGGAAGAAGGAGATGAGGTGTAGAGAGAGAAAGGAGAGAAAAGAAAAGTAGAGAGAGAAAGTGAAATAGGATTGATGAAAAGTATGAAATGTGAAAGAACCACCCCTCCTAACATGCTAGGAGGGGTATATATAGCCCACCCTACATGTGGGCTATATGGACTATATTTACTACAAACTGGATCACGAGCCTAATACAATAATATATCGTTGGAGCGACCGATCCTTCATAAATACGTAAAAACGTATTTCCAACAATGTTTATGCAATGTTTTTGTTAAAAAGATGAACTTTTAATTTTTGGGTTTTGATTTTGGTGATGATACAAGTGTTATGATGGGTTTATGGTAATATTAGGATGTTAGAATGATGATAAAAGTTGTTGGTTTTGATCAAAAACTTGATTTTGTATGGTTTTTAAATGGTCAATTTTAGGCAGTAGGTTTGAGGCCATTTTCGGGGGTCTTAAGTCTGAAAATAGATTGATATTATGGGATCATATTGTAGAAAACTTCGTTAGCTTCGATTTGATATAAAGTAGGCCTTCCAACTCCAAACGAGGTGGAAGATACACTAATTTGATTTTCGTGTACCGGGAGACGAGTGTTGACACAATCCGAAAATTGTTGTCGATATTTGGATCGAATCTCGGGGGCTATAAAATGAGTTTCAAAATGATTCAAGGGCTGTTCTCAGGCTCAAAGTTTAGTATTTTGAGTCTATTTTTAGAATCAAGTGTCTGTTTTATAAATGGAGTTGTTTAGAATGGTCAAAATGGTTTCGTAAGTCAAGGTCGCTAAACTGTCTGAATTTTGTAATTCAAAGATGTGTCGGGCAGGGAACTTTAGGAGTAAAATCTTTTGATGGGCTCTTGGGAGGACTTTCTACATATAGTATGTGAGTTCCTCAGGTAGTATCATGAAGTTTTGATGTGTCTAAGTATGAGAAAACGGCTTGGACATTCGGTATGTTCCGACAGATTTTTAATAAAGGCATAGAATAATAAAATGAATATATAGGAGAGTATAATAGAACCACTTGTATCGTTTTCTCTCGAGTTGTCGTGATTTTATACTTGAGTTTGATTTTATTATGTATCATTTATTTCTCGAGTCTATTATTAATGTACGCACCTTATTTGCTAGGTTACGATTGTCGTGTTTATCGGGCATCTACTATCGTCGGCGATCGTCTTCAACTACTTCTACTACTTAAGGTGAGTCTATAGCCTCGTTTGAGCTCATTCAAATATTTTTAAAACCCGCGAGGGGGAATACATGTTTTGTAAACTTAGAACACAAGATTTTTATGGTATGCTTGTCCCTCTACGAATGGACCCGTGGTTGCCTTTGAATTGCATTAAGTGATTGCCTTTGTTAAAGCTTCAATTATGGACCGTTAATTAACCTATGATGGGTTAACCGCTAGTACAATTAATAGATCTATGGGGGAAGCCACCCCGGTTCAGTTTGTGTGGACTTGTCACAGAAGCTTAGGCCCGACCTCCACACTGTTTGAACATATTGTATTGAGAAGTCAGGTATACGGCAATGTACCAATAATCTGGAGGTAACCGACAATTAATAAATCTCTTGTCTTATTAGACCTAACGGAGTGTCTAAGGGCTCGATTCCATGAGCTTATTGCAATTTATGATATATACAATTATTATTGTTGATGCAAATTATTATTTGATGCATGTTGCCTTCAAGTATGCCAAAAACTTATAATCTTTGCTTGTGTTCAAAATGATTATATAAACCTATAGATTCACTCGGCATTTTTGCTGATGATTTTCTCACATGTATTTCAGGTAATCAAGAAGTGTGAAGCTTGGAGGTCACGGGAATGAAGTTGTGCACTACTTTTGTAATATAAACTCTTTGAATATTTGTCGTTCCTTTGTCTAAAACAAGTTAAATCTTTTGTTTTAGTTGTACTTTGGTTACGATGTCTTGGGACTACGCTACTCTGACAAATGTTTTAGGAACGATAAATTTGAAACGTCTCTTTTAGAGTCGTTCTTTATAAATTATGTGTTATTGTATCATTGTTTAGCACCCAAAGATGTATTCCACTGCGTGTAAATTTGGGGTGTTAAATAGATCAAGAACTAAAAATAAAATTTTAAATTCCTTTATGCTGTCTTGTTCGGTGTCCAGCCATGATACAAATTATCGCGGGTAAAGTTATTACTGTTAGTCATCAATAACTAAGCCGGTTCACCAAGCAGCAATTTATTCTTCTTGTTGTTAGAGGTTACAAGTTACAACTCAACTTCATGTTACGAAGTAACTATTAGAATTGGTAAAACCCATGCCTAAATAACATCTCTAAGACTTGCATAATAAGCTAACTAAGATGGGCTAAGCCCGATAATAATAACAAATGCATGGGCTAAATATAATTCACTAATACTCCCCCGCACTTAGAACGGGAGGTCTTCGGGCGTTCAAAATGGAACGAAACTCTAGAAATAAAGCACTCGGGAGACCCTTGGTGAAGATATCCGCATATTGAAACCGAGACGGAACATGGAAAATACGCACTTGCCCAGAAGCCACATAATCACGAACAAAATGTATATCTATCTCGATATGCTTAGTACGCTGATGTCGTACCGGATTAGTAGAAAGGTAAACGGCACTGACGTTGTCACAGTAAACAAGTGTAGAAGTATGCAAGGGAGCATGTAATTCTAACAGAAGATTACGAATCCAAGCAGTTTCAGCAACAACATTAAAAACACCCCGATAGTCAGCCTCTGCACTAGACCGAGAACAGTAAACTGACGTTTAGCTGACCAAGAGAGTAGATTATCCCAAAAAAGACACAGTACCCAGAAGTGGATCTGTGGGTGACTGGGCAACCTGCCAAATCAGCATCAGTGTATGCAGTAAGCTGAGTGGTAGTAGAAACATGTATCTGAAAACCATGATCAAGAGTACCACGGACATACCAAAGAATCGTCTTTAAAGCGGCAAAATGAGGCTCATGGGGATCATGCATATAAAGACAAACCTGTTGAACAACATAAGAAATATCTGGTCGCGTAAAAGTAAGATACTAAAGAGCACCTGCCAAGCTACGGTTCATGGTAGAATCAGAAACTGGGTCACCGTTAGGACCTACCTTGGATTCAGTATCAACCGGAGTCCTACAAGGATTGCACTGCTGCATATGACCTTTCTCAAGAATTTCTTCAGCAAATTCTCGGACTGTGATAAAAATAAACCAGATGTAGTCCCTAGAGCAGAAATACCATGAAAATAATTAAGAGAGCCAAGATCTGTCATCGCAAACTCGCCATGAAGAGAGCCAAATATTCGTTTTAGCAACGATGTAGATGACGCAGTAAGTATTATATCATCCACATATAATAACAGATAAGCAATTTCTGATCCAAAATGATAAAAAAATAAGGATGCATCTGTTTTACTCTGCTGAAAACCAATCCGTGTAGCAAAGCTAGCAAAACGCTGAAACCAAGCTCGAGGAGCCTGCTTAAGGCCATATAATGATTTCTTCAAGTGACAAACTTAATCAGGTCTAACAGAATCAACAAACCGAGGAGGCTGGTGCATATATACCGTCTCAGATAAATGACCATGAAAAGAGGCATTCTTCACGTCAAGCTGATGAATAGGCCACTGATGAGAAACTACGAGACTCAAAACTGTACGATTGGTCGTCGGTTTAACCACCGGACTAAATGTCTCATCACAATCAATACCCTGTTGTTGACTTCGTCCGTTGGCGACAAGACGAGCCTTATACCTCCTTAATGAGCCATCTACATGAAACTTATGTTTGAAAAGCCACATAGAATGAACAACGTTAACGTTAGCTGGTCGGGGCATAAGAACCCACGTTCCGTTAGTAATTAAAGCATTATATTCATCTAACATAGCTTCTTTCCAATTAGGATCCCTAAGAGCATGAACATGAGAACGAGGAAGCGGTGAAGGAGTGGTAACATTAAGACACATTTTTTCAATAGGTTTTGAAATACCAGACTTTGCACGTGTAACCATGGGATGAACGTTCTGGAAAGGTTCAGATGATGGTTGGTTCGCAGAAGGGATAACAACCGGGTTAGAGGTGGATGTAGTTTGTTGTTGGATTGTGGGTGAAACACGTGGTTGCGGGGTAGTTTGGGTTGTAGAGAAACCATTGGGTGGTGGACTATCATTGGTTTGGTAAGCTGGTGGTGTATGAGGGGTTGATGGGGTTGGAGTACTTGGTTGGGTCGGTTGGTTAGAAGTTGTGTGATTGGGCATAATATGTGAAGCGAGAAGTAATGGCAGAAGTAAGAAGTCATAGGAAAATTTAGTAGAAGACGTGACAGTCCCAAATGGGAAAACGTCTTCATCAAACAGTACATGTCTCGAGATAATTATCTTATTGGAGGATAACTCAAGACATCGATAACCACGGTGATTGGCAGGATAACCTAGAAATATGCATCATGTAGAACGGGGTTCGAGTTTGTGTGCAACATCAACATCAGGATAACAAAGGCATCCAAAAACACGCAGATGTTCATATGTGGGTGTTTGGTTGTATAGTTTCATGAATTGTATTTCGTTATTAATAGGAGTAGAAGGTAATATGTTTAAAAGATAAGCAGACATATTAAGAGCTTCTACCCAATAAGAGGGAGGTATGTGAGCTTGAAATAGCAATGTACGGATTAGATTATTAATGGTGCGAAGCATACGTTCCGATTTTCCATTTTGTTGGGAAGTACGAGGGCATGAAAAGCGAAATTGTATGCCGTTTTGGCGAAAAAGATCATGGAAACGAGTGTTGTCATATTCACCCCCATGGTCACACTACAAAGCCTTAATATCTACATTAAAATGTTTATTGACATAAGCTCGAAAAGCAACAAAAGTATCAAACAAATCAGATTTGTATGTAAAGGGTAGACCCAAACAAAGTGCGAAAAGTTATCTAGAAAAATAGCATAATATTTAATTCCACTTTCACTCGGAACTGGGGATGTCCATAAATCCGAGTGAATAGTTTCAAAGACAGACTCAACAGAAGACTCAGAACTATAAAATGGAAGCTTAACATGTTTACCTAATTGACACGCATGACATAAACCAGAGAACTTTGATTTATTACACGAAATTAAATTACTTGACTCTAAGCGACGAAGCACATCGTCCCCGGGACGACCGAGGCGCCTGTGCCATGTAGTGGAACTAAATGAAAGCAAAACAACGGGAGTTTGAAGCAAAGGTTGCTGAGTGACCGGGTAAAGGTATGGTTTAAATTGACGAAATTAAATTCTTAATTATGTGAGGCGTGACAAGAATATGGTTTAAATGAAGAGGCTTATGGGATGTATGCAAGAAGCTATGTCCGGTATGCGTGACAGGAATAGATTGACCATTACCAACAAATACAGATGAATAAATGCTCAAATTACTAAAGGAAGTGAGTATACCTGTATTGTCTGTTAAGTGAGAAGATGCTCCAGTATCCATGTTCCAAGAAAAATTTTGAGAAGTCATATATGCTTGCGGAAGCACGTATCTTGCGACAAATACAAATTTGGGACAGAATAAGTATAAGAATTACTCGCTGGACCAAAACTACTAACACTTTGTTGGGCCTGTGGACTTGCTGACGAGAATACATTCGAGATTGGCTGACTTGCTTGCGGGTATACATCCGATGGCAAGGCTATAGGAGGTGGGCCGTATATCAACATGAGTAATTATTGAATGGAGCAATCTCAATAAAAAATATTATTGATTCAACGGCAGTAACAATGATGCGATATTTGATAATCGCAACACAAACAGTGCATATTACCCTTTATATTAAAGAGGGGAATCACGTTTCCATAGAAATAGTGATCCCCCTCACACTCTCATTAAACTATGTTATTTTATTTCCCTCATAAAGGGTGTCTTCCCTCACAAAAATCATACACACAAAACACGCACCGTTGGTTCCAACAGAACATTATATTACTCCGTTTTTTGGATCTTTACTCCGTTCCATTGATGATTTTTGGATCTTTCCCCCATTTATTAATTGGCGAGTGCACTAATTAATTTGGTTTGCCCTTTCAAATTAACCCTTTGCCCTTTCAGATTAAACTCTTTAATATAAAGGGTAATTGTTGTAGCTACTCCTTAATTGTGTTTGTTTGATTGTGTAGTGGCTACAGGAAATCCTTAATTGATATTGTTTTATATATACCCGCAGTCATTTTGTTGTGGGTTTGCATTATTTGCGGGTTAGCTCCCATCTTCTGATTTTCATCCATGGCAACTTGAAATATGTGAAAAATATTAGGGGTTTTGCGGTTTTTATCTGATTCCGGTTGTTGTGATGTGTGATGGCAACCCTTTGTTGCCACTGATCACTTCATTGCCGCCTTTAACGGCGTCCCGTGATGTGGGTCGGTGTGTGGCGAGGTTGGATGCCTCATGTGGGTATCTGGGTGGTGGCGATCTCTTCCTTAATGAGGTATTAAATTAGTTTTATTTCATTTGTTTGGGGATTCAATAAGTTCTCGAATGTAGTCAAATTAGTAGCCTTTTTTTATATAAAATAACAAATTGGCCAATTTTTTCGGGGTTTTGATAGCAGTATGCTGTTAATAGGTTAGGATTGTTTGTTGTGTGAAATTGATGATATGAGAAGGGTCACACAGACAATGGATTTATGGGCAAAAACACTTGGGGTTTTGGCCAACTGATATTTGTCTGGGTGGTGGTGATCTCTTCCTTAATGAGGTATTAAATTAGTTTTATTTCATTTTTTTGGGGATGCAATAAGTTCTCGAATGTAGTCAAATTGGTAGCCTTTTTTATATAAAATAACAAATTGGCCAATTTTTTTTGGGGTTTTGATACCAGTATGTTGTTAACATGTTAGGATTGTTTGTTGTGTGGGATTGATGATATGAGAAGGGTCACACAGACATTGGATTTGTGGGCTTAAACACTTGGGGTTTTGGCCAACTGATATTTGCGTTGTCGTGTCGGCTGTGATGAATTTAATTACGCGTAGGTAAAGAGAAGGTGGCTTGGATCTTGGCGGGGTGACCTTGGAAGGTTGCAGCCATGTCAGTTAACCAGTCTTTATACCAAATTGCGCCTTATCTGAGCCAACGCTATAAAGCTCATAATTGGTGGCCTGAATTGATACAAAAAGTTCCCTTGATTTATGAAAACATTCGTGTCTTGGCTGGGCAAACTTTTAAGTTTGCAGCCATGGCGAGTGTAGCCACTTTCTCTGCCTCACAGTCGCGACTTGGATCCATATTTGTTCTTGCATATGTCCCGCTGCGTGCCCGCGGGATTACAAGGTATTAAATTTGTTTTATTTAATTCTTTTTGGGGATTCAATAAGTTCTCGAATGTAGTCAGATTAGTAGCCTTTTTAATATAAAATAACAAGTTGGGCTATTTTTTTGGGTTTTCATACGAAGATGTTGTTAACAGGTTAGGATTGTTTGTTATGTGGGATTGATGATATGAGAAGGGTCACACGGGCATTGGGTTTGTGGGCTTAAACAATTGGGGTTTTGACTGCTTAAGAGGCAATGCGAAGAGGCCAACCGATATTTGCGTTGCCGTATTGGCTGTGATGAATTTAAATACGCGTACGTAAAGAGAAGGTGGCTTGAATCTTGGCGAGGTGACCTTTGAAGGTTGCAGCCATGCCAGTTAACCACTCTTTGTACCAGATTGCGCTTTATCTGAGCCAACACTATAAAGCTAAAAATTCATGGCCTGAATCGATATAAAAAGTTCCCTTGATTTATAAAAACATTTGTGTCTTGGCTGGGCAAACTTTTAAGTTTGCAGCCATGGCGAGTGTAGCCGCTTTCTCTGCCTCACAGTCGCGACTTGGATCGATTTGTTCTTGCATATGTCCCGCTACGTGTCCGCGGGATTACAAGGTGTTAAATTTCTTTTATTTCATTCTTTTTGGGGATTCAATAAGTTTTTAAGTGTAGTCAAATTAGTAGCCTTTTTAATATAAAACAACAAGTTGGGCTATTTTTTGTGGGTTTTGATACCAAGATGTTGTTAACAAGTTAGGATTGTTTGTTGTGTGGGATTGATGATATGAGAAGGGTCACACGGACAGTAGGTTTGCGGGCTTAAATAGTTGGGGTTTTGGCTGATTAAGAGGCAATGCCAAGAGGCCACCTGATATTTGTGTTGCTGTGTCGGCTGTGATGAATTTAAGCATGCGTAGGTAAAAAGAAGGTGGCTTGGATCTTGGCGGGGTGACCTTTGAAGGTTGCAGCCATGCCGGTTAACCACTCTTTGTACTTAAAAGGGTAATTGGTCGCTAATCCTTAATTGTGTTTGTTTGATTGTGTGGTCGCTACAAGAAATCCTTAATTGGTATCATTTGATTGTGTGGTGGCTACAGGAAATTGATCATGTGCGTTCGTTTCATAAAGAGATGTACCCATGGTGAGCGTAGATGCTTCTCCCATGCCACCCATATATATACCCACAATAACACCTAATTTGTTGTGGGTTTTTGATACCAAGATGTTGTTAACAAGTTAGGATTGTTTGTTGTGTGGGATTGATGATATGAGAAGGGTCACACGAACATTGGGTTTGTGGGCTTAAACAGTTGGGTTTTTGGCTGATTAAGAGGCAATGCCAAGAGGCCAACTGATATTTGTGTTGCCGTGTCGGCTGTGATGAATTTAAGTGTGCGTAGGTAAAGAGAAGGTCGCTTGGATCTTGGCGGGGTGACCTTTGAAGGTTGCAGCCATGCCGGTTAACCACTCTTTGTACCGCATTGCGCCTTATCTGAGCCAACGCTATAAAGCTAAAAATTGGTAGCCTGAAGCGACATAAAAAGTTCCCTTGATTTATGAAAACATTCGTGTCTTAGCAGGGCGAACTTTTAAGTTTGCAGCCATGGCGAGTGTAGCCACTTTCTCTGCCTCACAGTCGCGACTTGGATCCATAAAGTGTGCGAAATAAGGTGACTTGGATCTTGGCGGGGTGACCTTTGAAGGTTGCAGTCATCCCGGTTTACCAACGGTCCGTTGGAACCAATGGTGCGTGTTTTGTGTGTTTGATTTTTTTGAGGGAAGACACCCTTTGTGAGGGAAAGAAAATAACATAGTTTAATAAGGGTGTGAGGAGGATCACTGTTTCTATAGAGACGTGCTTCCCCTGTATAATATAAAGGGTAATTCGCGTAGGTAAATAGAAGGTGACTTGGATCTTGGCGGGGTGACATATAAAGGGTAATCCCGTGTCGTTTGGTTGCTTTGATAAGAAGTGCCTGGTAAAGTTGTGTTTTTTTGCGGGGCGGCCATGCACTCATAGCCATCACTGTTTTGCCTGAGGCTGTGTATCTTTTAGAACATTCAAAGAGGCAATGATGATTAGACTTAAGCGTTAAACCGGATTATGTACTTCTTGGTGGGGCAATGTTGGTGGGTTTTCATCCAGAGTGCATGTCTCCTCATATCCGTTGCTCGCTTATCTGAGCCTCCAAATACCAAAAAACACAAAAAAAACTCTCGCGTGTCAGCGGGTTCTACCACAGGGCATATAAATTGTGCTTTTGTATCCCGCGCCAGCTGTCTGGTAAGTGTTACATTCTTTTCTCTTTTTGGTCAACTTTTGTCTTAACAACCTCAGCTCTTTTTTCCTATGTCTGACATTTTCTTACCAAAGGTCATCAACAACATTTTATGGCGTGTTCTTGCCATATTGCCTTGGTCGCGTATGCTACCATTTAGGACATGCCAGCAGATTCATTTGATCACAGCATAACTTGGACTATGCTTGCAGGAAGGTATGTCAATGTCAGGTACAAATGGTAAAAAAAAACTTATGCCGTCTCGCGTTCCCTAATATTTTGTTGTTTTTTGACTCACCAAAGGTGACCAACCTACCAAAACAGAATGCGAGCGTGTGGTTTGCCTAACAGTTCATGCCTACCTAGTGCCAGCCATGGACTAGCGCCATCGTTAAGGTATTTTCTGTTTCCCTATAACTTATATGATACTCTTATACGGCCTATGATAATTTTATACATAACAGATTGAGAAGCTGCCACCTCCACAGGTTTACTAAACCATGGCCGTTCCCTGACGGGCCAAAAAAACAAGTCACTACGGAGGAACGTTCATTTGTGGAGATGCCAGAGAGCTGGAGGACGCCTGATTTAATGGGCACCCGCTCTGTCGTTGGAATAGAGTGAAAAATGCACCCGGTAACACTCTATACTAATCTTTTGTTACTCAACAACCTTTGTTCTTTTTCGTCTTAGCTTCTTTAGAATTTTTAACCATGAAACCAAAATAGAAAAGTAAATAACTTCACATATGCAAATACATTAAACCAAACACATAAAGACATCCTGCCAATGACCGAACGTCATTGGCAATACTTAAACCAAATACATAAACACGCCCTGCCAATGACCCAACGTCATTGGTAGTACCAAAATAACAAACACCCAGGCACACATGCCTGGTCCATTCTTGGTAGACACGGAAACACAACGCGATTAACATAATGCCCAAGGATGATTTATTCAACACACAAAGCGAACACCTTCAGGCACATTCAAATAATCTCTTCAACCCGAAACGTTCCTTCGCAGCCGTTCAATGAATCTTTCCATCCTAGCAATGCGGTTTCCTGTTGCTAATGCTTCGGCTCCGAGCTGTTCTCTAAAGGAACAGTCTTCACGTGTCAGGGTCCCTAAAAATGCCACCATCTGGTTAACTACCGTTTCCCCAACAACGGTCCTTAACTCATAAACAAGATGAGTCCTATCAATTACACCACTATTGACCTCCTGCCACATCTGCTCCATCCTAGATTTCCAGGCCGTTTCTCCTATAATCTCATCCTGTAGGCGACAAATTAACATGTCCGCCCAATCGTCGGTCCCTGCTTCCTTCTCCAATGCATCGCATTTTGGACGGTATTCCATTAGTTATTTCTTAATAAAATTTAACTATAGATGTGTGTGAAGATGTGTCACCTACAGCCTGCTAACACTACTTTATATAGCAATGCCTCCTGGCTTAAAACATATAGTGTCCTGCACTAACACTCAACACTAGCACCAAAAACAGTAGCCGACTCCCAAATTGCATGATTATCGACTTAGGATCCCAAAAGTCTATTAAAAAAACACTATCCCCATCCACACACTGTTGCATCATCTATTATGCTACTTTTTCTGTTTACTTTTTGGCCATATTTAGACAATATAGAAAAACCCATTTATGTCCAAATACAAAAAAGCAGAAATAATGTTGTTATAGGGCACTTCATATCTTTACCACAAGTGGTGAAAAAACAAACCACCAACAACAGTGTCATACTATTATCTATAATGCAGACTCTTTCCTACTATTATACAACATGTTATAACACACAAGCACAACATTTTATACGGATCCATTAGAACCTAATGAAAGAGCATTGGAACATAATGAAAAAACACATTCGCACATAAACGACATTCGTTATATTATAAACAACATACAACACAATTTCAATAAAAATAACATAACAGCCAGTTTGGCCGTATAAAAGCCATATCACCAACATATACGGCCAGACTATAGACAGTCAGAGCACACACGCCGTTTATTCCAAACACACGACCAAACTTCTCGCTGTAAACATCCGTTGTATCATTAAATGGGTCACAAGGATCGGAAAAAATTATCCAAATCGTGAACACGCCCATCAGAATCATCCGCTAATGCCTGTAGCTTCTACAACTCCGCGACATCATGCTCTTGCATGTCGCCTAGCAGCCAAAGCATTCGACTCACACGGTGGTCCGGGCTAAGGCTAGACAACTCACTTATAAACTGGGCCCTCTGATCAATATCGTTTTTCTTTCTCAAATGCAAATCTTCAATTCTGGCCCTTCACTCCATCTCAGCTTCAATCTTCTTCCGCATATAGAAATAGCAAACGGTTCCAAAATCACTGGAAGAACAGAGCAAT
Organism: Glebionis coronaria; assembly: GCA_025667525.1. Classification (NCBI taxonomy): domain Eukaryota; kingdom Viridiplantae; phylum Streptophyta; class Magnoliopsida; order Asterales; family Asteraceae; genus Glebionis; species Glebionis coronaria. Next base: position 250,077,536 of record CM046878.1, read on the forward strand.
TGCAAAGCACGAAGCACTCCTCGCCAGGTCATTTTATTTGGATTGCCTGTTTAACCCTGTTTATTGCCTACAATGTGCTATACCCAAATAGAATGACACACTTAAATAGACCATCTCCAACCCACTGTTGGCATGTCACATTGGGTTTTTTCTTTTTTTATCACTTGCTAGCCAAAGTAGCCACTAAAGCTTGCAACAGTGAGATTCTCAATAGCACATTGTAGGCTAAATGAGTGATACAGGTTACAGGCAAAATGCCAAGCACATGTTCATAAGAAAAGTGTCCCAATACAATAACCAAGAGGCACAAATGAATACTTGCTATGATACATTGGTTCCTGATGGGAAATAAAACACCAGCGAGATGCATTCAAAGTAAAAGGTGTTCCGAATTTCAAGATAATCAACAACGACATAAACATATGGCAACATACACAAACGTGTCGTTACAACTGCATAGACTACGGCAAATACACATCAAGTTAAAACAACAAAGACCAAACATAATCTTCCCACACACGCCTAGGAACAACACTTTATTGAAAACATAAAAACACACGAACAATCACTAGGTGCGCCCTGCAAACACATTCGATGATCACATATTACGGATGAAAAACTCCATATCGGTCACACGATTGTCGGACGCACCCATCAATTCTTGCAGCTGGTGAAGCTCCGCCTCGGCTCTGTCTTGCATGTCCAATAGCAAAGAAACCATGCAGCTCAAAAGCGGTTCTTGGTTAATACTAGATAACTCGCTTATCAAACCATCCCTATCAGCAATTGCAGCCCTTTTACGGGCATACATAGCTTCAAGTGTCCCCCTCCAATCCATCTCATCAGCCACCTGTTCACGCAGTTAGAACCAAAAACAGTCACGGTGCTCCTCGGAACCGCAAGCCGTTTGCAAAGCACGCAACCTTCTCAACCAAGACATTCTTTCGTCACTGAGTATCGGTTACTCTGTGCGCGGTGATGTATTGCCAATACATGCCATGACATCCTTATATAAAACTACCACAACCCACTGTTGCAACATACCATTGAGAGTTTATATTACTTTAAGATATACACCCAACCAAAACCTGCAGCCCTTTCATGAGCAGGTTGACCCTCATGATTCAGCATTGTGTCAAACCTGTAACACAACCTCCAACATAATTCCATGTGCATGCGTAGTTACAAGAATACAAATTAATAGCCCTTTGACTAGATCCTAACCACAAATAAAGTCTACCACCAACATAGGTCTTCAAAGTAACTATTACATACATGCCAATACACATATTCCTTTTGATTTCAATTAACTAGATACAAACAGTTAAATTGTTGTAGATATATGTGAATGAGCTTGCTCGAACAATAAGGATTTTTAGATTCGTTGATGGTAAGAATGTATAACGATCACTAAGTTTTTTTTATCCATGTGATGCAGGCGTCCGTTTTGCAAGTGGGAAGTATAGGATTCATCAGATTCATACAAGCAAATTCACCTTTGGCTACACTTTTTTTGTAAACGATGACTTGATAGGTATAGTAGACTCAATGACTCATGATGTTAATATCAAACAATCAAGTAATGCTTGAACCTTATTCAATTAGGCTTTTATATAATACTGTGCGTTGCTTAAAATATTTGAACAATGGTTCTTGACTGTAGCTTGAAGCGATGGCAGATCGGTTGTTCGACCAGATACGGGGACAACCTCTCGAGGGTGCAGCCATGATCTATTTGTTGTCATACCCGTTGCCTTTGGATTTTTCGAAATCTGATGGCATACAAATTGAAAATAACAAACATTGCTAGAATGAGTGACGATACTGGCAATGATGAAATCTATATACGTGGATGTTTTGGCAAGCGTAGTTTCCCAAGGTCCATATCTTGGCGGGGCGACCGTTTGCAGCCATGGCGGTTTTCTGGGTGCCGTTTCCATACCTCCATATCTGAGCCTAACTTGATCAGCAATTGAAGAAATTCACGTCCGGATTCAAGCAAATAAATATGTGTCCGTCTCTCTAACAAAAACCTGCAAATGATTCTCTATATTTTTTAGATGTTGTGTTTAGCTTTATAATGTGAATACTTCTTTGTATACATTTGTCCGCAAAATGTACTGTCAGTCGTCTGCTTAGTTGGTATAATGCATTTTTTTCGTAATCAAACATATACACTTCGTGTAGCATAGTGTAATAAAGTCGGCCGTGCATTTTGAGTTAAAACATCCTACTTTTAGACGTTTATGTCATAACTCAGCGACCACTAAAAACATTACCATAAACGCCCGCTCTTCGCCGCAGTGAAGCACGGGCTCTAAGTCCTAGTATTAATTAATGGTTGGTATAAGCTATGCAAAAGAATTAATGCAAAGTAGATCAAAGTAGCAGATAGCAAAAAAAAACAACCATGCGATTGCGGCAGCTAGAATTTTTTTTGGTAGAGGGTTTTTGTGGTGGGTGTTTTAAGGCTCTGATTACTATATTAGAATTGGTAAAACCCATGCCTAAATATTATTCATAATTCAATATAAATACATCTCTAAGACTTGCATAATAAGATAACTAAGATGAGTTAAGCCCGATAACACTAACATATGCATGGGCTAAATATAATTCACTAATCTTTTTTTTTGTAAAGCAAAACCCAAAATAGGGACTTTTTTAAGAGATTACTTCTTTAATAGGAAATAATTATTTAATTTATTCCTTTTGTTTTTCAAACTTTTTAATAAAAACATTAGATATTTCTTAATTTGTACAAAAAACCTAAAAACCGCTACAATTCACGTTTTACATATAAATTATGAAAAAAAGTATTAGTGTCAATAGTATAACTAAAGAAACTTAAAAAACACAGATTGGATAACAAATAACTTGAGGGTTAGAAACAAAAAATCAAACCAATCAATAAACCAAATCTTACCTTCTACCAAATGCTCAATCTTATCCCCGTCAGAGTCCAATTAATCGACATAAGTATAAAAAAACTATCCTCCCCACCTTTGACGAATCCGCTTCTATCTTCTTCAACCCTCACCACACCGAAACAATTGAACGACTTAATAAATATGTGTCCGGATTCAAGCAAATAAATATGTGTCCGTCTCTCTAACAAAAACCTGCGAATGATTCTCTATATTTTTTAGATGTTGTGTTTAGCTTTATAATGTGAATACTTCTTTGTATACATTTGTCCGCAAAATGTACTGTCAGTCGTCTGCTTAGTTGGTATAATGCATTTCTTTCGTAATCAAACATATACACTTCGTGTAGCATAGTTTAATAAAGTCGGCCGTGCATTTTGAGTTAAAACATCCTACTTTTAGACGTTTATGTCATAACTCAGCGACCACTAAAAACATTACCAAAAATGCCCGCTCTTCGCCGCAGTGAAGTGCGGGCTCTAAGTCCTAGTATTAATTAATGGTTGGTATAAGCTATGCAAAAGAATTAATGCAAAGTAGATCAAAGTAGCAGATAGCAAAAAAAAAACAACCATGCGATTGCGGCAGCTAGAATTTTTTTTGGTAGAGGGTTTTTGTGGTGGGTGTTTTAAGGCTCTGATTACTATATTAGAATTGGTAAAACCCATGCCTAAATATTATTCATAATTCAATATAAATACATCTCTAAGACTTGCATAATAAGATAACTAAGATGAGTTAAGCCCGATAACACTAACATATGCATGGGCTAAATATAATTCACTAATCTTTTTCTTTGTAAAGCAAAACCTAAAATAGGGACTTTTTTAAGAGATTATTTCTTTAATAGGAAATAATTATTTAATTTATTCCTTTTGTTTTTCAAACTTTTTAATAAAAACATTAGATATTTCTTAATTTGTACAAAAAAACCTAAAAACCGCTACTATTCACGTTTTACATATAACTTATGAAAAAAAGTATTAGTGTCAATAGTATAACTAAAGAAACTTAAAAAACACAGATTGGATAACAAATAACTTGAGGGTTAGAAACGAAAAATCAAACCAATCAATAAACCAAATCTTACCTTCTACCAAATGCTTAATCTTATCCCCGTCAGAGTCCAACTAATCGACATAAGTATAAAAAAACTATCCTCCCCACCTTTGACGAATCCGCTTCTATCTTCTTCAACCCTCACCACACCGAAACAATTGAACGACTTAATAACTCCCAGTTCATTGAAGTCGAAGTTTGCGCTGTAAATACAAATTTAGTTTTTCAATTTCAATACTTCAATATTTATGAATAGCTGAAACCCTCACCTGATTTGGTAACTTTTTTTGTATTGTTGATTTTTAATTCATACGTTTCAGTAATCTAATTTTTAGGTTTCTTAAGTTATGTTTAATTTTAAATTATGCAGGAATTCAAGAGGTCAAACCTAAATGATGGTATCCCGTGCTTCCGATCAGGTATTAGTGTATATTAAAATGGTTTTAGATGCCCCTTGTGTTTATAAGTTATTTTTATAATCAATGCAACTGTTCCTTTATTCGAAGATTCTATGATATGCTGATCGAAAATACAAACATGGTATAATGTCTGCCTTCACACTTTGACATCTTACAATGTGGTGTAAATGATTAATTTATCGAAAGTTTCATATAACATTATTATGTTTTCGGATACAATTTTGTCTATTTTAGATCTTATAGAGGGGATGTTTTCCATCGATATGAGTACCTTAATAAGTTACATTTAAGTGCATATGCTATGAGTATTCAAGCTTATGTTCGAGCAGACCACCCATGAATAATTGGTTAGTTATGTTTGAATTTTTTATTCTTACAAGTTTTTAATCTTTCCTTTGGATATAAAGAAAGCAAAGTAGACATGTTATTGTTTTGGATTAGCTCATTTTTGTAAGTTGTATGAGGTTGATGATCATCTAAAGTGAAGATGTGTCGTAGTGATTCTAAAGGAGCAAACGGGTAAGGACATCTACTTCAGTTTTCGTAGGATACATATATAAAAACTTTGATTGTAATTACTTTGGTTTCTCACTAAGGCCAGTTAGTAGACAAGTAGCGAGATAATGAAACTGAATAACTTACAAAACGTAGAGGCCGCTATGTATTTTCAACAAATTAAGAGATTTTATGAGAAACTGGAAGAACCACTCGCTGTCCAATACATGGCTCGCTTACGAAGCAAGTGCTGAACATGAAACTGGGTGTCAGGGTGAACCCGAACCGCTCCTGAAAGAGAAAACTTGGATAACAAAGAGTTAATAAGAAAAGATCAAATCGATTGCAATTTGAATGAAGAACAATAATAGTAAAAAACAAAGATTGCCTTATATGATTGCCATCTCCTTGATCCATAGTTATCCTCTAACCTTATATGTTTTTTCTAATGTGGATCCATAGATCTAATCTTAGTAGGACCCTATTGATGTAGAAACTATCTTTTAGTTGAATGTTCCTATAATATTAAGTTTTAGTTACCTAAATGGCTTTATGCATAATCAAGCTATTTGATGATGTTTGGGAGTAATATTTAAGGAGGATTTTTTATACTGTTGCACACTGCACCACCAACAACAACATGGGTGTTTGGATATTGCCGCAACTTGCAACATGGGGTGTTTGGATCTGTGTTTAGATTTTGGTTTTGTAGTTTGCTACTATCTCCGTTTTTAATGACATTAACAATCACTACGGGCTGCTACTATCTCCGTTTCTTATGACAATAACACACTTTTATGATATTCAATTTTGGGCTTCTTATCAATTTCTTTAAGTGAATTGTTTAGGGGCTGCAATAATATTGTACAGGGCACAAGATTAAGTTGACAAACGTACAATTATCCTCACAAAGATTGTGCATTAACGTCTGCATCTATTATGTACCAAAATGATTAACTTACAAGTGCTTGCTTCTTGCTTTATTGGATTTGTTTTTGAGCAAGTGCTGAGAAAGTTGCTTTATTAGACTGCATTATTAGCTTGCTTCTTACGTTATTAGATTGATCACATATTTCTTTCTGAGAAGGCCAAAGTTGATGTGTTTTGTGATATGCATACATACTAAAGCTTTAGCTCTCTGTAAAAAGTTTGTGTAGAACTGAAGCTTTGTTTAATAATCAAATAATAAGATTACAAAACTTCATGAATTTGGTATGCATTGAATTCATTCAGATCTTCAAAGAGCAAGATTTACACCTTATATCAGATTTCTATTTTGCTAACACAACATGTGGTAGTTTGACGTTATCAACAAAATATGCATTTATGCTCCTTTCTTGCTAAGTTGTAATTCTAAAATGAAGTTTGATTTAGTATGGAGTTTGATTTAGATGTAGGTTTCATTTATTTGTTGAATATTACTAATTCTTTTATAAAATGAATCTAAAGACATCTAATCAGGTAGTATCTATGACCGGGTTGATTTGGGTTGATTGGGGTTGGTTTAGACTGAGGCGATCTCAAAAATCCGTGTTTGCGAGTAATATTTTATTTTGTTTCAGGAATAAGCTAATGGATTGAGGAGTATCGCTATTAAAGATGCGTATGGGTGATTACGAGCGAAACTAGCTGAAATTAACGAAGTTTGATATGGAGGTTTGATCAAGAAACCAGTACATGCTACTAGAGAAGCTTCTGAGTGTAGCACAAAAGAATATTGGACATAATGGATGAGGCAGCTCAGTTGAATCACGTAAGCGATCACCTTTTATTATCTTCTTATACGTGCCTATACCATATATTTGTTCCATGTAATGCAAAGCAAACTTGATTGATTCTGCTATACACCATACCATTTATTTTTTCTTAAATTTACTTATAGATGTTTATATCAAAGTGAATATGTGAAGCAAAATAAATACCATATTCACTAAATGCATGTATACAAGTCTTTATTGCAAATGACATAAAGTAAGAAAACAATAGAACAATGATCTGGTTATGAGTGGGAATCATAAAGAGATATCGAAGACCATGAAACCGAAGATGCATAAGCTAAGGCATTTTGGTCAATGTTTTGTTCCAATATACGCTAAAGATCCATTATGTGGAATCCATTACATTGTATATTTAGATATGTGGAAGTTTTAGAAAAAGCCTCATGCGTGCACGAAGATTACAACTAGTAGTAACGAACGGAAATCGTAAAACAGTTCAATAAAGATTATAATGCTCCAATATATTATCTATATCTTTTTCAAAACAAATTAACCTCAAGCACGTCACACGAAAGCTATTCGATAAGAGAAGTAGTATAGTTCGACTCTGCATTATGTTGCATAACTGGAACAACTTCGTAAGTTTTGCACTTCCAAAGTGATAACAGGCCTTCAAATATACAATATTAAGGCAATGCTATCCCTCTTCCTTTATCCATCTTAAGTCTCATGTTTCCACCCCTATATACACAAACCTTCACTCTCTCCTACGTTGGGAAGTTTTGTTTCGACAGTCATAGCCTTAACGCTGTTAAAAAAAGAAAAGCTACTTGTGAGGGTCATTAAAAAGCTTAGCTTTAAAGATGATTAAGAATTGTACATGGAAGTCAAAGTGATAACAAACCTTTGGAGAAGAGCATCATATTTCATCATCAATGGTCATGTGTTCACGACTCCACCTAATCAACAGAGTTCCACAATGTAAGTAATTAGTTGATTATATTCGAGACAAAGGGTGACATTGAATAACAATAACTTGAAGGAGATAAATTAAAGTTATCAACAATAGAACAACGAAAAAAAATATGCTAGAGCCAAGAATGTTGCGTTTTACAATTGTCCGATGTTAATGGCAAGATCTACTACATCTCAAGTTCTCAACACATGCATGCTAGCTTAGCAGCTGCGTGGTAATTGTATGAACCTAAGCAGCCGTGTAATCAATATGATGGTAAGGTTGATCGGCCTAAATAGCTGTGTGGAGCCCATAGAAGCGTTAAACGTGCTCGCAAAAGAAGTAAACAGAAATACCTTTTATGTAAAGTAGAATTTTATATTGTTGTGTGTGAAAGATTGTTTATGAGCGTTATGTGGATTTAACAAGCTTCTTACTAATAAATAAATCAAGCCACGGCGGCGAGTATTTTAAAGGGTTAAAGGCATAAAATAGTTACGTACTTTTTAAAGTGTAACGATATGGTATATGTATTTTTTTATTATTTATATGGTACGTCCACTTTTGCAAACCGGCTAATATGGTACATGTGCCCAATTTCCTACCGTTTTAACTGGCTAGTTGGCTGACGCGGCTTTTTTAATGTACCTTTTCACAGTGTTGGCTGACGTGACCCTTTTATCCCCTTTTATCTTTTCTACAGCCACAAGCTCATCTCTACCATTGTAGGTGACAAATACGTTGCCAGGCAATAGCTTTTTATCAGTTTCAGCAGCTTGGTCAACCTTCAAACTCATGGCTAAGATCTTGCTTGTGGGATCTTCCCAATCTGGTGGAGTCAAGTTTGGTCCATACCAGTCGATATTCCCGACCTTCAAAAACTCGTTACTTTGGAGAAGATCACTTTTTCTGATCTTTAAAGCAGTCAAGAATGAAATGAATTGAATTATTTGGGTAGCGAAACCAGTTTGTGTCTAGTTTGAAGAACACTTCTATTTTTTGTTGCACCTTCTTCACCACAGTTCCAACTCAACTCAGTGGTTTTACTAAAGCTCACCAAGTTGACAAGAGAGAACCCATGGTTCGTGGTGATGAAATTGAAAGAAAAGGCTGGCCCATAAGAAGACATCACCACTCCCACATAGCCGTGTGGCAAGATTACTAAGAAGACTCTCGCCTCGAAGATAATTTCTTGCATCACTACAAAATTTTGTATTCAGTTCTGCCCATTTTTTCCAGTGAGGAAACTGGATTTCTCTTGTAGATTTGTTAATTGGGTTGAAAGAATCTGTAATGATTGAAAGAATCTGCAATGATCTTGGTCTTTGAGAGTATAGGGTCAAAAGCGATTGCTTCAATCAAAGACGGACGAGAAAGACAACTTCAAGCAAAACCTCAATCCCATTAGTATGCAGTCTCTTTATCATTTCTTTCATAGACTCGATAGTTGACATGGACCCACCAGGTGGGCCATACGAGTTTTGCGGTGAAAAATTATGGAATGGGAAATATGGTCCTTTTTGCTTATCGAACGGAGCTATCAGTTCTAATAAAATCACATTCACCCACATCCTTGAAGTGATGCAACTTTTCAGCAACACCTGAAAAGGTTCCTCCAATTCCATCTAATTTCAATTTTTTCACAATTTAATTGCAAAGGCATTAGTGACAACGAATCAGTGATTGATATTCTCTTCATTGCAATTGTTAATTTTGATTAATTGAACCCTAGAAAAAATTATGGTTTGTTTTGATTTGGGGAAATCTGGGTGAAAAAGTGTCATGAATGATTTTGGGAAAAGGTGGGGTTATATATGGTCATATTTAATTTACACGTATGCAACCACAAATAATAAAAAGGAAAAATATTGCCAAGTCACACATGTTAGCCGGTTCTACCAGTTACCAGTCACAAAGTGGCCATATTGACACGAATCAGATAGTAGACGTATCATATACATAATAAAAAAAGTACATGTACCACATCGTTACACTTGAAAAAGTAGGTAGCTATTTTATACCTTAAACCATATTTTAAAACTAAAATTTTGTAAATTTGTAATATTTTATAGCTATATTTATAAATAATGACGATAATTTTAATTTGAAATAACTTTTAGCAATAATAAACAATTTCATAAAGAAATAGTGTTACGAGATTGTGATGATTGATTGTAAAACCCGCATAAAATACCATGAACAGTACACTACATGAAAACACGACTAATTTAAAACTCTCCATTTATAATATACGACACGTGTCACCAACATTAGATTACAAGTATTAAGTATATTATTAATGCACAATAAATATTATGTATAATATATAATTCACGGCATTTAAAACACGAACAAACACGAATACATACGTATAATATTAAGTCACGAAAAACGTTTGGTTTTGCTTTTGGGCTTATGTAGCCGCAGCACAAGAGGACAAGAGAGAGGGCCCGACCCATTTTGTAATCCAACTAGTAACTAAACTAATCCCATGGATTTCATTATTCATCTTTTAGCAAAAATAAACAAAACACTAGCCCCTTTTCTTCTTCCCTTGGCCGCGGCATAGCAAGAACAAAGAGGACGGATTCGTTGGTTTTTTATCTTGATTAATTACGTGTACGTGTTTGTGTTTCGATCGTCATTTCATCCACGCACTTGGTAATTAACAAACCTTAATCTTTTTATTTTTATTTTTATTATATGAACACGAATCTTAAAAACCTAAATATAAACATGTTATGATTATGGGGTATATAAGATTCGGGGTTTGTTTGGTTTGGCGCATACAACCGAGAGCTCAAGGCTCTCGGTGGGCTTTTTCCACCAACAACAGAGATCCCCCCAAGGGGCTCGATGTGGTTTGTGTTCGGGCAGCAGCAACCAAGGCCCCATGGTGGGGAACCTTGGTGCAACAGTGGGAACAGGCTCATTGCCGGTGGGTATTTGGCTAGGCAGGGGGAACACGGCTATGGCCGGTGTGAACCTGTGGGCTGCCGCAACCGACGGCTTGGCCAAGGCCACATCCGCTGGCCAACCACTAGCCGCCGGTTGGTGGTGTTGTTTGGTGCTCGGTTTGGTTTTTTCTTGGGTTTAGGGCTCAGGTACATTTTATTAGCCGTTATTTATTAGTTAATTAATTTATTTAATATACATGAACTATTAACTAAATTAATTAAAATCATGACTTAGGTTATATTATTAACATTTATAATACATGTTATAACCTAAGTATGTTATTTGACTTAATTAAATTAAAAACCATGCTCAATTTAATTAATTGATATAAGGTAAAGGTTTTATTAAATAACATGACATTTTATTAATTAATAAATCATGCATTTTCATTATTAATTAATAATCATTTTAGCCTAATTTTTAATTTAATAGACTTTACTAATAAATTATCATGACTTATAACTTATGACTAATAAGCACTAGCTTATATTTTAGACTTATTAATTCAGCTTATTTCTATTTATGGAAACTTTCTATTTCAGAAAACTTACTATTTTTGAAAACTTACTATTTTTGGAAACTTTCAATTTTTGGAAACTTTCTATTTTTGGAAACTTTCTATTTTTGGAAACTTTCTATTTTTAAAAACTTTCTGTTTTTGGAAACCTGCTGTTTTTAGAAAGTTACTTATTATGACACAGTATAGTAATACAAGAATACATGAAATACATAATCAGAATACATGTAAAACATGAATAAATATAAGATAACACTTAAAACAGTAAATCATGACAAGAACATATAAAATAAGTTAAGAACACACATAACCAGTAACACACTCAGTAATCAGACAACTCATACACGTCCCTTATTTATGTAGTATCCGCGAAGTCGGAGTAGATCGTTCAGCTTCCATCTAGCTTCACTACTGGACATAAGGTACGGATATTTCGTCCTTCAGTATGGACATTCTTTCGTATGTTTGATTAGGATTCCCCGTTTGCAGCCATCTATTTTCCCCAATTATTTTATATGTTTTGAATGCTTATGTTATATTTTAAATGCATGAGCTATATATACATGCATGCCAGTTCATCTAGTTATGGAGGTACCATAACCATAACACTAGAGGCACAAGTGTTATGACTTCCCCACGACAGAGTGATTGCACGTGGCGTTTGTGATAACCATGATTTTGGGGTTCGTCACTTAGACTATAGTTTAGGGTGTTTTGTACAAATATGTGCTTTTATGTGCTTATATGTTTATTTTGTGTGTTTAGAATGAGGTTTGGATATCGTGTATGGGTATATGGTACTCATAAGTAAATCGAGTAACGGTTATTTCATGTTCATGAGCTCACAAGGTAGTGACTATGAAATGAGATGGTGTTATTTCGTGGTTTTACATATACGTATATGTATTATAGAAATCGTATTTTTACGATTTAAGGTTTAGCATTTAGAGGTCTCGGATGAGGTAATTAGTCACGGGAGTATTTTTCGGGATGGTTTTAAGTCATTTAGGACTTAGTTAATTAGTTTATTTCATATTTCAATAGTTTTTATAAAACTGTATATTTTACGTCTTTTACGGTATACGTGTAAATTTTACTAGTTTTACGATTTTGAGGTTTTGGAGGCTTTAGAAGCTGAAATAAATTAAGGGAATTTAAGATAATAATAACTAATAGTTAATTTACAATAATATAATTAAAAAAGTCGGCCATAGGGTGTTGGACTAGGTTTTGGGCCGAATTTTGCTTAAGGAAGGGAAGGGGAGCCCAGTTTGAGTACTATTAGGCTTCCTGGTTAGATTTAATTACCCATACTAATCCCTTTAGCCCCAAAAACGATTTTTCCTTCTCTCAAACTTAATATCAGTCGTGATTAACAATGGTGGATCAATAAAACCCAATTATTCAATTAGGGTTTAAGGTAAACACTTACTATGTTCAATTAACGTTTAATTTACGTATTTGTAACCTAGTATGATGGATTAGGGTTTAGGAATTCAAATATTAGGGTTTCTTAATGATCTGTAATTAGTGATGTAATTAATGAGTTTTTATCATTGGAAATTGATTTTATGTTTTAATTAGGGTTTAGGTATGATTAATTAGGTTAATCATATTAAATTCGTCATTAAAAACTGGGCAGAAATTTTGGGTCATTGTTTTGATCATATCTAGAGTATTACAAACTTTTAAATTGCGATCTAGGTACCCCTGGAAAGGTATTTGAGTTGGCTTTCAAACACAAGAAACGAGAACTAAATTGCAGGTCGGGAAGTGGGTCAAAAACAGGTTACAACAGTTGGAGGTCAAAGCAGTTTTGAAATCAGTCGGGTTTAAATAAATGTTTTAAGATGTTTAGGATACTTAGGGGTATAATTGGACCTTCAAACGAACATGAGACTTAGATTATATGTTAATAAAAGATCTGGAGGAGGGCTAAACAAATGGGTTCGGGTAAGACCCTCTGATCATAACAAACTTTTCATATGTTTAAAATCAGTAAATTCTGCATAGGTAAAAGTATATATATATATATATATATATATATATATATATATATATGTATATATATATATATATATATATATATATATATATATATATATATATATATATATATATATATATATATATATATATATATATATATATATATATATATATATATATATATATATATATATATATATATATATATATATATATATATGGAGGCCTTAAAAGTAGCTTTAAGGTTATGGCCAAATGAGAGAGTAAGCTAACACATGTAAGGGAACAGGGTTGCTTTTACAGGGTATGTTATTTTGGTTAAGGGGGTGTTCGACCCATAGTTTGAAGTATGAAAAATGGGGCTGTTTTGTGTTAAATGTTAACGGGGTGAGTTATGAACTAAACTAAGTTAAGGGCTTTATAGAGGGATGTAATGAGATACATATGGCATATAAATGGGGTTAAGTGGTAGGATAAGTTTATATATCCATCATAGATTGGTGAGCCATTTTGGTATGTGGTTCATGTCTTGATTGTATACGTTTATGTGTTTAGATTTTTGCTAGAGCGTGGATACTTGGAGAAGCTTGTTCAGGTGAGTTTCATAGTCCCATGTATTTTTATGATTTGATATCCAGATGGGATGGAAGAGACAATGTACGGTTTTGTAACTATTGCTGTGAATGTTTTTATGGTTTGTGATGGACTTGTGTGTGCACTTATGTGATTAACTGCTGTGTGATTCTTGATTGTGTTAATGATTTGGATCGAGAGACATGTATCGTGTCAGTTATTGTGGTTTGACTTGGTACCAAGGGGATATTGATAAGGCGGGGCCTTAGGATTGGTTCATAGGTGTATGGGCGCCTATGGGACCATGGTTATTGGTAAGGCTTGGAGCCTTGGAATTGTGGTTTTTGGTAAGGCTTGGAGCCTTAGATTTGTGGTGATTGGTTAATCTTGAATGCTAGTTATTAATACATAATTGTAGCACATTGTCCATATGCTCTTTTGTTAATGGTTGTTATTCACAGCTTATAATTGATTTGGAGTTGGATTCTAAACCTATGACTCTCACCAACTTTATGTTGACGTGTTTTAGTGTCTCTTTCAGGTAAGAATGTGGTTAAGCGTGAGAATAGGAGTGGCTAGCTGGAAGGCTTAGGATTGCATTTGGAGGAACCCCCTTTCCACTTAGTCTTTATTTACGTTTGAATAAGTGATACTTTGTATACACCTATATGTTTGTTATTTGTTAATTGTATGTCTTTGGTGGAGGTAGACCTGTTACCTACTTACCTAGACGCCTGAATTGTTTGAGATATCTTCATGACATTGTGTCACCATTTATGATATTTCCATTTCATTTAGTTATCTCTATAGACACGCTATTATTGTGATGATATCCATACGTCGCGCCCCATATTCCGCCATGGTGGGGTGTGACAGAATAGTATTAGAGACAATGGTTATAGAGAATTAGGTTGCCTAGTCTAGTAGCCTAGTCTATAGCTTAAGGGTCCATGCATGTAGGTGTCATAGGGGTATGTGTGCATTATAGTATATGGAGTGCTTAAGTGTTAATTTAGTTTTGGATATTTATTTACTTTCATACTTACTTATTGAGATATAGTATATGTAAGTACATTCATTTATTTTCTATTGATGCGACGTATGAACCGGAAGTGTAGGAACTTATGTAGGGTTACCCATGTCGCGTAGAAGAAGAGGTGCGCTAGGTAATAATAGGATAGTATCGATGTTGAGTCTGCGACTAGTAGTAGATTCGAATTTCTGCCTGAATTATTATGATCATTTTTTTAATGTTGGATATTTTGTTGTTATTGATTTGTTTTGGCGTTTGAGCCTCGAGTTATAAATGAAGATAGGGTTGACGTATGAGATGTTCTTATTTGACCTATACAGTATTTATATGGAGTGTATTTTATGTGGTATATATGTGTTCCGTGTAGTACTAATTTCTTATAAGTGTCGTCATAGGAGTGAGTACATGGGTCAAAGAGAACATATATAATTATGGAGGCCTACGTAATTATATATGTGTCACAACACCGATGGACTTCCAAGTATGGTTGCATGAAAAAAGGGGTTAGTACATGCGTGTATATGATGAGATTTGTATTTTGGGTATTTTTAAACAATAGGGGTTTATGTAATGGTTGCCTATGATATGTTATTTCTTTTTTTGTGTTTTATGGTTTATGTTTTGAGTAACATTCATGTTGTGTGATTATGGGGTCACTCGATATGGGTTGGTTTTGGTGATGGGTTTTATGCCTTGTTGTGGCATGATGAGATGGTGAGATGGTGATTACTCGTATGGAAAAACAAGTGTATGACGCGATCTATTGACTTGACATGTATGATAACGAGTATGTTTTGGGAGATTTAATAGGTATATATATGCGGAGGTATATATACTAGTAGATGTTATGTTATGATATTCGGTCGTTCAATAGTTATTATAAATTGAACGTACCTAGTGTTCTCTCGTGTTTAAACAGTTTATTAGTGCTGGAGTTTGATGGAGTTCCAACGACGTTGTGAATCTTTTAAAGTGTGTCTACATTCGGGTATGTATTTTAATTGATGAGAACTACCAATTTTTCTTGCAAAGGAGTCTAGCTAATTAAAGGAAAATGCTTTTGAAAATACTTTGTAAGTGTACGGTATGATTTCCTGACTTACATATCTTTTCTTTAAGTTTATTGGTAATAAGTTAAAAAAAAAATCTTGACAATGAATGAATTAGTTTTCTAGGTAACATGTGATAGTACATATAAAGGGTAAAGAAATTTTACGATAATTTTCTTAAAAGTGGAGTTACAATTTTAGAAGTATTTAAATAGACGGAAATAGTAAAAAGGAAGATATTATTATAACAATGATAATAATAACACCACACTTTGTAAACGTATAATAGTTAGTTATAACAAGCCTAAATAGATTATATAAAATAATTATAATATAGAATAAAATGAATAAAAACACCATATTTTATAAACACGTATTGGTTTCATAATAACAAGTGAAATGATTTTAATGTGAGTAAACAAGAAAATGGTTAGAATAACGTTATACTACTAACTAGTGGATACCTTTGATAAAATAATGAAGATAAAAGAAGAGTTTATTGTTAAAGGAGATGATAGCTAAGTGAGTTTTAGTACACTAACTGAGTTGGGTCATTTGATAGTAACGAAGATGGTAAAATACGACTATGATTTCATTTATTGGTGTTAAAATATGGTCCTAATGTGGAGTAACTATTTGAGATGAAAATTTAAAATTTTCTATGATATTGAAATTTGGTAATACAAATCATGATGAGTCTATCTTTTTTTGTTGGCACACTCCATTGATCTTTCGGATTACATTGTTTTGTTTTCAGTTGTTTTGGCTAGGGTTCGTTTTACCCTATATTTTATTTTGGGACATGATTGTTTGGAATTCTTTTGGTACACGTCATGGTTGATTTAGTTATACAGTTGTGGGAATGTTAGGATGAGAGGATATAGTTAGGTAGTATTACTTATGGTTAGATATTAGAATGGAGAGATGTATTTTAATTTAAAGGTTGTGTTGAAGGAATGATTAATATTTGTGGAGTTTTGAAACTTAGATTGGTTCCGGGAATAAGGGAGTAAGTAAAGTTAGTTGACTAGTCGTGGGAACGAGATGTCATGCTATGAGAAGTTGGTTGAAGTACCATTAGGAGATTGATGAAAGTAATAGCGGATGTGAAGGTAGAGTAGAAAGTTTCTACTAATGGAAAGATGGGGCAAATAACACGCAAGGGAATTGGTATAGTTATGGAGGCAAGGTAGTAGTAGACACGTGAAGGAAAACATGGATGTGAAAGAATGATTGGTAGGAGGCTGATTAATGGTGAAGTACAACAAGTAAGGAAGAGTGAGCCATTGAGGGGTTGAAGTACCTTCAGAAATATTGTGGTTGATGAGTTGAAGTTAGAAGCTACTGCGTAGTGTGAAGTTCCTAGGTAACATCATGGAGACAAGAAGGAGTGCGTGAAGAGCTACATCATGAAGCAAGGAGCCGAAAGGAATACGTGTCGGCTGCTAAAAGGATGCAAGAGATTTCGAAGGAGTCACAGAAGTTGCAAGGACTGGAAAGGTGACAAGCACTATGATGGGAATCTTCGTATGCTTCGTGACGAAGAAGCACATATTGAGTATTAGAGTGGAGCTACAAAGAGCTGAACCAATGGATCGTAATGGAGTGACTACATAACATGGAAGATTAAGAACTCGTGGAAGTAACAAGGGGAGTCTAGTGACTACACAAAGATAGAAATTCGGTGCTATCAATATCGAGGGATGAGTAGTGAAGCTAGAGCTGAATAAGTTCGTGCAGAAGTGATTATAGGGTCAGTTTAGTGAAGGTGTTTATGAAGGATCTTTGGAAGAGACAGTTATACATTATCCAATGCAATAACGATTTCCATAGAGTTGATGAATTGAGTGAGAAATTTTGGTTGGACATGATAGTGAAGGAGTTAGGGAGAACCCTCGAAGAATAGAACCAAGTATCCCTAGAACTTGATGACTGAAGTATCACGTGGTAGGTGCAATGTCAAAAAGAGAGTTATTAGACCTATGTAAGAATTTATACTATGGATTGGTTTAGAAAAATGAAAACTGATATGGGTTTTAGATGAGAGTGTGATCCGAGTGGAATCACGAGAAACTCTAATCTATCCCTATTAGGAGGGAGTAGGAGAATTGGTCGTAAGGAAAACAAGTGAAGTTAGTTAGGTAATTGCGACGTGTAGATGACTTGATAGACGGGAAGCATCACATCGTGATGTATGGCATGAGTTGAGGAAGAAGAAGGAAGTGTGGATAGATGCGAATCATGAATGAAATAGGTCGAGATAGGAACCAAAGCTAAACTTTGGTAGAGCCTAATGAGTAGACTAAAGCACAAGGCAGACTAATATTGTTGTAGTGTGGAAAAGGAAATGACACTAACCTATACTGTGTGATTGGAAGGCTTAGTATCGATAATCGAAGGGATGAGGAGTTATAGATGTGATGTGTCATGAGAGACGAAGGGCTTGGTCTAACTGAGACGCGGCGAGGAGCAATATGACCTTGAAGGTAAAACGTTGTGTACGTATAAAGGAAGAAATGTAGCTAATTGTCTTAGAAAGAGTTAAATATGTTCAAGGGTAAGTTGAGTATAAAGGATCATTAAAAATCTTTCATTAAGGAAAGTGGGGAAAGAAGTGTATGGGTGCTACTAATGAGCTATCCAAATTTGATAGAAGTAGTTAAAACATAGGTTTGGATGACAGTTGATAAAACTAACTAATGAATATGTGAAAAACCGTCATAGGTCACTTTTGTAAGGAAATTGGAATTTTTAAGTGGTTTGGGGCACGGACTAAAGGGATTGATGAACATGATTGGACATGACTATATCCGGCTAACTGGAAATGGATGGACGAAGTGAGAAATTTCTACAAGTATAGGAGTCATGTTGAGAGCTTGGGTGACTGATTTAGAGGGAGGTGGAAAACTCATTAGCAATGTCCGAGTTTTCATATAATGATAGTTATCATTCTAGAAGTCGATGAATGCCATTTGAGGCACTATATGGAAGGATAGGGTGAGTTTCCCCTATTGTGGACTAGAATTGGTGAAAGAGGCTGCTAATATAATAATGGTGTTTGTGGAAAGGACGAGAGAAACAAGAGATAATATGTTAAAAAGGAGGAAACCACTACAGTTTAGTGACAAAGTTATGTTGGAAGTTTCACCTATAGTAACGGGCGCCATGTTTAGGAAAAAAGGAAAAGTTGATGTCGAGTTTTGTAGGTCCATTTATGATCTTTTGAAATATTGGACCAGTTGTTTATGGGTATAGAATTACCTGGGGAATTCAGTGGTGTACATGATATATTTCATGTATTGAGATTTGGGAAATGTGGTTTGAGAATGCATATTTGCATGTGCGGTTATTAAAGATTTGTATTAAAAAGAGTCATTTGTGAGATTTATGGTCTGTGAGGTCAATAGTTTGGGAATGAGTTTAAATAATGTTGGTTAATATATGTGGTAATTTGAGACTTGAACTAAATTACACATGGAAATGAGAGAAGTTCATTTAGAACAAGTATCCTCATATGATTTGTTATTTGTGTGTTTGATCCTAAGGAGTAAATCTCGGGACGAGATTTCTATTAGGAGGGAGTGATGTGACAACCATGGTTTTGGGGTTCGTCACTTAGACTATAGTTTAGGGTGTTTCGTACAAATATGTGCTTTTATGTGCTTATATGTTTATTTTGTGTGTTTGGAATGAGGTTTGGATATCGTGTATGGGTATATGGTACTCATAAGTAAATCGAGGAACGGTTATTTCATGTTCATGAGCTCACAAGGTAGTGACTATGAAATGAGATGGTATTATTTCGTGGTTTTACGTATACGTATATGTATTATAGAAAATCGTATTTTTACGATTTAAGGTTTAGCATTTAGAGGTCTCGGATGAGGTAATTAGTCACGGGAGTATTTTTCGGGATGGTTTTAAGTCATTTAGGACTTAGTTAATTAGTTTATTTCATATTTCAAGAGTTTTTATAAAACTGTATATTTTACGTCTTTTACGGTATACGTGTAAATTTGACTAGTTTTACGATTTTGAGGTTTTGGAGGCTTTAGGAGCTGAAATAAATTAAGGCTGTTGGAAATACGTTTTTACGTACTTAGGAAGATTCGGTCACTCCGACAATATATTAAGTAGTAGCTCGTTGTCTAGATATCTTTATTAAACAAACAAAGCTAAGCCTAACCTACAACATGTGTAGGCCGGCCTAACATTGTAAGCCCAAGCCCATCACAAGGCTTGGGTATATAAACCCTCTCCTTTGATGGAGAGGGTAGTGTGGTTATTCATTTTTCATATAGTAAACATTTGTTTCTCTCTCTAGAAGTGTGTGTAATCCACCATCTCTCTCTATCTCTCTCTCTCTAAAACATAAGCAAGATTTACATATCCTACAAATGGTATCAAGAGCCATGGGATGATTGCTTAGTTTTTGTGTTTGTGTTCTTGATTTATACGGCTATTTTGATCCGATTTCACACGTCCAGATTTTTGTGTGTGTTTTTTATGATTTTTTTTCTTGATACAAATCATCTACATAGTTGTGGTAGTGATTTGGTATTGTTACTTTGGTTAAAAACACAAAATTTTTGGGTGTTTGGATCAATTTTTAGCTTAAAATCTCAAATTTGGTGTGTTTTGTCCGAGAAAAGTGGAAAATAGCATACTGTTTGTACCATTGCGACAGCCTCTCCATCGCAATATCTAGGGTTTAAACATTGCGATCCACATTGCGATTGGGATTACGATTGGAGTGTTTTCTGTTATTGCGATTAGATTGCGATTGGAGTTCTTGTTATTACGATCCATATTGCGTTAGGGTATTGCGACAGGGTATTGCGACAAGATATTCCGACAGGGTATTGCGGTTGGATAATTGTGATTGGATATTGCGATAGGACTTATTGCGATTGGAGCATTGCGATAGGATTTATTGCGATTGGATTATTGCCATAGGATTTATTGCGATTGGACATTGCGACAGCATTCCTTTTAGGCATTGCGATAGGGCAACAAGTATTCCAAGATTTTTTCCAAAACGTGTTTTAGGGGATTTTAACATTATTTTGGAATTTTTGGTTTATCGAGAACATATTTTAGGGGATTTTAACATTATTTCTCGGCTTCTACACACAACAACAAACACATTTACTTTCTTTCATTGATCGATCAACTTTTTAAATCTTAACTTATTGAAATGGAGTACACATCTCTTACGGATAAGTCCATCCTCTCGGGTACGGATAATCGTCCACCTACGTTGGAGAAGTCTATGTACGAGGATTGGACTTCCCGAATGGAACTTTACATGTTGAACAAAGAGAATGGACATCTCATTTGGGCATCGGTGCTCAATGGACCATTAGATTATGGTACAGTGACGGAAGGTACGACTACTCGTCCTCGCACAACGGGTGAATTGACTAGAGATATGAAGATTCAAGACAAATGTGATAAGTATGCTACAAACATCATTCTTCAAGCCCTTCCTCCAGATGTCTACAAACTCGTCAGCAAACATAAAGTTGCCAAAGAGTTATGGGATAGAATTCGTGTTCTAATGCAAGGAACCTCGTTAACTAAACAAGAACGAGAGTGTAAGCTTTATGATACTTTTGATAAGTTTGCCTATGTGCCAGGGGAGACTCTTAATGATTACTATATGAGATTTACCCTATTGTTGAATAAGCTCAGTATCTATGGCATGGCAATTCCTACGTTTCAATTGAACACCAAGTATTGGAACACTCTTCCTTCAGAATGGAAAAAGTACGTGACGGATGTTAAATTGGCTAAGGACTTGCATAACACTAATGTGGATCAACTTCAAGCTTTTCTTCAACAACACGAATGCCATGTGATTGAGGCTCAGTTGTCTACACCTCAAGTTCATGATCCACTTGCCATGTATGCTTCTCAACAAAACATGGCTTATACTTATCAAAAACCATCATACTTGCAGCAACCACCACAACACACCTATCAACAACCATCTTATCAACCACCAATGATGCCACAGCAAGCATATCAACAAAGTGTTCATCAACAATCTTTTCCACAGCAACCACAATATCAGACATCACCATCACAAGCCAACACTTCTCCAATGGGCTATACTCCTCAGCAAGGATATTTTCCAATAGAAGCACAACCAGCACAAGCTTTCTACTCTAATGAACTTCCACCAATCCAAGCACCGGTCTTTAGTCCAAATGATACGCCAGCTGATGTTCTAAACCATCTCACAGCCTACTTGTCAAAACTTGTTGCAACTAGAGGATTTCCACCAACAAACAATCAGCTCCGCACCTCCTCAAATCCTCGACAACAAGCTACTGTTCAAGATGGACAAGTAACAGTGCAACCTATTCAGGGAAGGCAAAATTCATATGGACCTCCTACAAGGACGGTGAATGCTCAAGCTGTGAATTCACAAGCTAATTGAAATGGAAGTCCCTTTGGTCCTCAAAAGGTTGTGACTTGCTACAAATGCCGAGGACAAGGTCATATGGCTAGGGAATGCACTCAACCGAAAAGGAGAAGGGATGATGCATGGTTTCGTGAGAAGATGTATTTGGTTGATGCTTAGTCTAAGGGGAAGATTTTGGATTCAGAGGAGTTAGCATTTCTTGCAGACCCAGGGGCAGCAGATACTGAAGGCATTGCAGTCGTTTCTACTTCTAATGCAGCTTATCAAGCAGATGATCTTGACGCATATGATTCTGATTGTGATGACATTCACTTTGCCCAAGTTGCTCTCGTTGCTAATCTCTCTCACTACGGTTCTGATGTCGTCAGTGAGGTACCAACCACATCTAATAATATTGATGATAACCAACATCAAGTTGGGCATGAAAATGACAACCTCGAACAGCATTCGGGAACTAGTAACTCAAATGATGTGGTACCCAATCCTACACATTTGAGTGAACCTCAACCAAATGCTACGACGGGTATGGAATCTTATGCTCAACATGATTTGGTCATGGTACCTAAACATATTATTGATCAAATGCATATGGCCCTCAGACAATCCGTAGATACCAATTCCACCCTAACTGCTGAGCTTGCGTTGCATAAAGAAAAGGTCAAAACTTTTGAAATGGTCCCTCAAGAAGAGAAAATAACATGTTTTGAATTTGACCAATTTCGTTTTGAAAAGATTGAACACTTGAAAGAAATAGAATCATTAAAAGCTAATCTTTCCAATGAATTAAAAGCAAAAGAGTCGGTTGTCAACGATTTTCAGAAACTTAAAATAGATTTCGAAACTCTCGAGTCTAAAAAGTTTGAATCGGAAATTAATGCTACCAAGCTTCTTAAATTTAAAGAACAACAGCTTTTAAAACAATACGCTTCCACAGAAAAGGTTCATCTTTTAACTAAATCATTTAAAGAACTCGAACTTAAACGTCTTCAAGATTTACCACCTAATCCCGGTTATGCAAAACAAGCTCAGGAATATATTTCGTGTCTTTATGATATGACCCTAATTGGCAAATCGAAAGAAGCACCTTTTGTTCGTAGTACTGAGGCGACACAGTCACTTGCGGATGAAACTCATTCTAAAATGCTTTCAAAATTCCATACGATTGATTATGATAAGTATAACAAAGATCAATTGTCTAAAAAGACCCGCATTCGCTTACAAAAGGAATTAGCTTAATTGACAGTTCTTGTGCCCCAAAGTTTGTCAAATGAAAACCTTCCTAGTACGTCTCCTACACTTGTTAAAACGGATTTAACGAAGTTAATTCCACCGGTAAGTAAGGCGTCCGTTAACTTAAATGCGGTACACCAACACTTAGCCGATTTTGACAAGGTCATTTTGGAACGTACGATGGCTTCGGCCATAACGGAAGGTGAATGGAACTTTGAGCACACTAGAGCTGCGTTTCGAGACGAAATTGTTCCGTTTGTAAAGAATGTTAAAGCTTGTCTTAGTACTCTTGATCAAGATTTGCTTTTGGAAATAGAAGAAGTTAGATGTGTTTTCAACGAAATGGATGATGCTTATGAAAACAGTTTACTTGAAATAGAACGGGTTTCACGCCAAAATGATCATCTTCTGAAGCAAGTGATGTCTCATGATATAGTTTTCGTCTGTGTGAATAACAGTGTTGATAATGATTCTATTGTGCATAATGTTGAATATGTGGATAATGTGGTAGATAGTAATTGTCACGAATCTGACGCTGAATTTTCAGAGCTTCAAGATTCATATTCTTCGCTTTCAAAACGCTTTGATGAGATTCAAACACATTGTATTTCGCTTGAATGCAAGCAAAAATTTATTCAAGAAATCTTTGAAACGTCATTCGAAGGTGTTAATATCGATGATGCAAACTTTGAAAAGAATTTTCGATTGAATTTACAATCAAAATAGCGTCAGCCAAGTGACAAAGTTGCTAAACCTTTGCCGATAGAAATAGAGAAATCTAAGGAGCTTAACTGTTTGAACGTACTTGAGGCCGCTGAGAATTTTAAACTTGATCTAGATAATCGAGTTTCCAAGATTTTGTCCAAAGTTGATAACTTAAAATAGAAAGATACACGACTCTTCGATTCAGTAAAGTCCGCATGTGCTAATACCACTGCACAGAATCAATCCTTGATTGAACAATTGAATCGAAAGTCGGTGGAAATATCTGATTTGAGGGAACAAATTTGTGATAAGAACTTGGTCTTGGCTGAGTTAAAGGAAACATTTCGTACTCTAAAAGGTAAGAATGTTGTGGATAACGCAGCCACTATCTCAGCATCGTCCTTTAGTGCAATCAAAAGAACCCTTATAGCCGTCACACCACTTAACAAGGGGCCTAGGACTAAACCATCTCAAACTTTGGTCACTAAAGATAAGGCGGAATCAAAACTAACTTCTAATATTCCCATGTTTCCTTCTACAGGAGTAAGCACCACTACTAAGGCTCAAAGATCTAAGCTTAAGAGAAACAAGAAGAACGATAGGATCTTGCCCACATATAGTAGTAAAGTGAAGAAGAAAGTAAGCCCATCCTAGGAATGTTATTTCTGTTTTGAATAAAAGAATCATGTAGCTAAACCTAAAGGCTCTGCGGTTGTGCAGCGTTCTAAGCCTAGTGTGAATTCTAATTTGAAATGTTGGAATTGCAATGAATGTATGTTTTCTAGTCGTCATGATTCTTGCCTTATTGACCATGTGAATGAGATGTATGCCCGAAAAAATGGATTAGAATGGAAACCGACTGGGAAAGTGTTAACTCAAGTTGGTTGGTTGTGGCGCCCCACTGGTAGAACTTTCACTATAGTAGGAAATATGTGCCCTTTAACTAGGATCACTCCCACTAAAGCGAAGAAAGCGTGCCCTTTAACTAGGAGTACCAAGGATACCAAAACACAAGCATGTCCTTTAACTAGGAACACCGACACTACTGTAGGAACCAAGTGCCCTTTAAGTAGGTCTACTCCCACTGTAGTGCCCGCAAATAATACAAAACCTAAGAAAGTTGGAACAGTAAAACTTGTTAGTGCTAAAACTCACATTAGAAAACGCAGGAAATCTAAGGGTCACAAACCTGTTAGCAATTCTGGTAATATTTTATCTGTATCTGCTAACACTCGGAACCAATAGTTTCCAATGCATTGTCTACTATTGTTGTTGAAAACAGGTGGTCCAAATTGTTCTCTGGTATTTGGACTCTGGTTGCTCCAAGCATATGACCGGAGATCGCTCTCAGCTCAGAAATTTCGTCAGCAAGTTTCTTGGTACGGTTCGATTTGGAAATGATCATATTGCAAAGATAATGGGTTATGGTGGATATCATATTGGGAATTTTATAATTTCAAGAGTGTATTATGTGGAAGGTCTCGGTCACAACTTATTTTCTGTGGGACAATTTTGTGATGCAAACCTAGAAGTTGCTTTTCGAGAGCATACCTGCTTCATTCGTAATTTGGAAGGGGTTGATTTATTGAAAGGTACTCGAGGGAATAATTTGTATACTTTGTCTCTACAAGACATGATGGCCGCTTCTCCCGTATGTCTTCTCTCCAAAGCATCGAAGACTAAGTCATGGTTATGGCATCGACGGTTATCTCATCTTAACTATGACGCTATTAATCATTTGGCAAAAAATGAACTTGTTCGTGGTCTTCCTAAACTTTCATTTCACAAGGATCATTTGTGTTCCGCGTGTACAATGGGGAAAAGCACTAAGAAATCTTACAAACCCAAGACGGAAGACACCAACCAAGAGAAACTTTATCTCTTGCATATGGATCTTTGTGGGCCAATGCGTGTTGAAAGTCTTAGTGGTAAAAAGTACATCCTCGTCATTGTCGATGATTACTGTCGGTTTACATGGGTGAAATTTCTTAAAACAAAAAATGAGGCACCTAAATTCATCATCGGATTTCTCAAGATGATTCAAGTGCGTCTCAACACTACTGTCCGACGCATTCGTACAGATAATGGAACCGAATTTGTGAATCAAATCTTGCGTGATTATTATGAAGAAGTTGGCATATCTCATGAAACATCCTTTGCACGCACTCCACAACAAAACGGTGTCGTTGAAAGGCAAAATCGCACACTTATGGAAGCTGCTCAAACGATGTTAATTTACGCAAAGGCATTGTTTTTATGGGCAGAAGCAGTATCTACAGCAGTGTACACCCAAAACCGGTCACTAATTCGTAAACGCCATGGTAAAACACCTTATGAGCTTCTCCCTGGAAAAGTACCAGATTTATCATATCTTCATGTATTTGGTTCTCTTTGCTATCCAAATAATGATGGTGACAATTTGGGAAAACTTCAACCAAAGGCTGATATTGGTATTTTCATTGGTTACGCACCCGCAAAGAAGGCATACCGAATCTACAACCGTAACTCTCTCAAGATCCTCAAAACTATGAATGTTGATTTTGATGAGCTGACAGCAATGGCTTCTGAGCAAAGCAACTCTGAACCCGCACTTCATGAAATAGGACCCAGTAACATTAGTTCTGGTCTTGTCCCAAGTAACCCTACTTCATCATCATTTATACCACCTACTAGGAATGAATGAGATACGTTGTTTCAACCATTCTTTGATGAATTCTTTACTCCTCCAAGTATTGCTGCTCCAGAACCTGAGGTAATAGCTCCGGTAACCGAAGTTGTCGCTCCAGCAACCGAAGCGCAATCAGATACGTCTACACCTACAATTGGTCAAGATATACCATCAACAAGTAACTCTCAACCAACACATGTTTCAACTACCCATGTCATGCCTATTGATGATGAAGAGGATGATGATGATCACGATTTGGAATTCGCTCAAATGCGTGAACTTCCATTATTTGGTGTACCAATTCCCGAACCTAATCAAGCCGGGTCGTCCACCTCAGAGGAAGATCCAACTACAGTTTACTCCAATCCATAGATTCGTGAACATGACAGCAAGTGGACAAAGGATCATCCTATAGATTCTATTATTGGTGACCCTAATCGTCCGGTATCCACACGAAGTCAGCTACAAGAAAATGCAATGTTTTGTCATTTTGATGCTTTTCTCACTGAAGTTGAACCTAAGACATGGCAACAAGCTTTTACTCAATCTTGTTGGATAGAAGCTATGCAAGAAGAACTTAAGGAATTCATACGTCTTGAGGTTTGGGAACTTGTCCCATGCCCGGATCAAGTGCAGTTACTCACTTTGAAATGGGTTTACAAGGTGAAACTTGATGAGTTAGGCGGAATATTGAAGAACAAAGCTCGACTAGTAGCTCGTGGATACAAGCAATTATTGGGCATCGACTTTATGGAATCCTTTGCACCTGTTGCCCGTTTGGAAGCTATTAGACTATTCCTCGCTAATGCAGCCCATATGAATATGATCGTCTATCAGATGGATGTGAAGACGGCATTTCTCAATGGTGAAATCAAGGAAGAGGTTTATGTTCAACAGCCGGATGGTTTTGTGAATCCTAAATATCCTAATCATGTGTACAAGCTTAAGAAGGCTCTCTATGGGTTGAAGCAAGCTCCACGCGCATGGTATGATCTATTATCACAATTCCTCATTACGCAAGGCTTCGCTAAAGGCAAGGTGGATCCCGCGCTGTTCATTCAGAAACGAGGTAAAGATATGATTATGGTACAAATATATGTTGATGATATTATATTTGCAGCCTCGACCCAAACTTTATCCGACGAATTTGGGACACTCATGTCTTCCAAGTTTAAGATGTCAATGATGGGCAAGGTATCATTCTTCTTAGGTCTTCAGATATCTCAGAGTCCCAGATGCATCTTTATCAATCAATCCAAGTATGCCCTTGAATCGCTTAAGAAATATAAGATGGAATCTTGCGACCCCGTGGACACTCCAATGGTGGAAAAAACTAAGCTTGCTGTAGATCCACATGGAATTGTTGTTGATCCGATACTTTATCGTGGAATGATCGGTACTCTTCTGCTATATGTATGTGTGCTCGGTATCAAACTAGACCTACTGAGTTACACTTGGCTACTGTGAAACGGATCTTTCGATATCTTAAAGGAACCATTAATCGGGGACTTTGGTATTCGAAGGACTCTTCGATTGCACTAATGGCATATGCAGATGCGGATCACGCGGGTTGTCAAGATACAAGGCGTAGCACGAGTGGAACTTTGCAACTACTAGGAGATCGACTAATCAGTTGGGCATCGAAAAGGCAGAAAAGCGCTGTAATTTCAAGTACGAAAGCGGAATACATAGCTATGTCTGGTTGCTGTGCTCAAATTCTTTGGATGAGATCGCAATTAACCGACTATGGTCTAGGTTTCAACAAGATTCTGATGTACTGCGACAACAAAAGTGCAATTGCCTTATGCTGCAACAATGTTCAATTCTCCCGGTCAAAGCATATTGACATTCACTACCACTTCATCAAGGAGCAAGTGGAAAATGGAGTGATCGAGCTTTACTTTGTCCGATCTGAGTATCAACTGGCGGATATTTTCACGAAGGCTTTAGATCGCGCTCGAATTGTATTTTTGGCCGACAAGCTAGGAATGAGAACCTTCTCGCCTGAGACTCTAAAGGTACTGGCAGATGAAGCGAACGAATAGGGATGGTAAACTATTCTCCGTATCCTTGGTGATCATCTGTATATATTATTTATATTTTTATCCACAAAATCAAAATACAAAAATATAAGACCATATAAAAACCATAAAAATTGAAAAATTCACAAAAATCCAAAAATATTTTTACTTATTTTTCAAAGGCATGTCTTTTGGTACGATAATATTTACGGCCTTAGAAATGTTGATTAATATTGACACGGCGCCATAAATAGAGTTCGTACAAAAGTTGTAAATATTTCATAAAACATGCCTAAATGGCTTGTAGTTATTTCAGACTGCAACCCGGTTTTCATATTAAAGTCAAGTATTTCTTATGAAAGCTTTGGCTCTCAACGGGAATTAGTTTTCTCGGGAAAGGTTTACTTTAAAACCTTGTAAGGGATCGAGTTTACTTTATAACTTGGTCTAACACAAATCTATGTACGTTTCAGGGCATTTATTTGTTAAAACAAGAGAAGTCTTGTTTTTCATGAAGCTATCATCTCTACAACCATAGCTATTTACAATTGGTATCTACATACTCGACGATGCGACTACTCAAACGACGACTACAGCTCTTTCGATAGAACACGGGTCAACAATTGAGGGGGAGCAATTGTCAAGCATTCAAAATCTTTGATGCCGAACGTGCCAAGTTCACAAGTTGGTGTCAAGACAACAATACCAATCGTACACGTGGTGTCAAGAGATGACTTCAGACGTGACGAGGCGACCAACATATGCTGACACGAACCATTTGATATTATCATATGATGTTCTCATGTATCAGGTCCAACCTTGTCAATTTATTCTAATATGGTGAATATGTGATCATGTTACTAATCGGTATCATATCTCATACATTTGGTATCATGAAGATAAAACGTACTCGCATTTTTCTTCCCAAAACCTTTGTTAAAACTTCATTAAATCAATTGATTTTAAAAACATCGATTGGGTTAATATTTTTAATATGGGGGAGAAAATGTGATTTAATATGGGAAATTATCACAAATGGTTTGACTTAATGTGCTGGCTCATCCCGGCATGTGCGAAACGTTTTCAAATATCGTGGCATATGTTAAGGGAGAGCAAAATGGATTTGCACATCAAAAATGGATTTCATGGTGATTTATACTTACCCCCAACCCGTTTATTTCACGACGATGAAGATTGTGGTGACATAAGGATGGTAGGATAGGTTAAGTCCTATGATTCTTCTAGAACCGGAGGAATCTTCCTAAGGATATTCCATAGCTAGAAATAGTAGTCCTTAGGAAAGTTGGAGAAAAGATTGTGACTGTAGCTAAATGCCGACCAAGTACTTAAGTTAGCACTGGAACAATCACAACAAGGTGCTAGTGCTGACGTATTGGTAAGCATTGAAGGGGTTGAAGAATGAAAAAGAATTGTAAAGATAAAGGGTGTAAAGAAAGAATCCCTCCTTACAACTTAGGCAGAAACCGGGTCAACACATATGCTATTGAGATCATTTTAATGATTCTCGATATTGAAGACAGACATCATGGACCCAATGATGCAATGCACAACCCATCCCAGCTAACTCAGATATCTCTCAAAAGGTATTTGTTTTAATCACACGGAGACAACACGTTATCTATTGATTTATTCACTCCGAATAAACTGGTATTGAAATGGTAGCACTCCTCTCCAGCCACCGATCACTAAAAATCCAAAATGCACGATCGAGTCTAGAGCCATTTGAGATCATCAAATATCTCATTAGGACACACTTTCATATTTCCTTGCTTCTTCACACACTGTGAAAAGTAAGAAAGATTTTAAGAGTCCTACGCAAAATCTTCATGATCTTGCCTGAACATCCGAGTAATACGAAAGTATTTACAATGAAGATGGAAATCCTTCTTGAGCGAATATCAAAAAGCTCATGGTAGGTGACTTGTGCGATTCTTTATGAATCAAACTTGTGATAACTGGAAAGCAACAGTAGTTTAATTCTTAGCTGAACTTAAACACGTTCCAGGCCTCTACAAAAAATCTCAGTGATCTTGCCAGAACACTACGAGTGATACCTTAGTGTTCACAGTGATGAGTGGAAATCCTTCTAGTGTTAACCTCAAACAGCACTTGGTAGGTAACTTGCAAGATTCAATATGAATCAAGCTCGTGACAACTGGAAAGCAACGATGGTGCGATTCTTTAATGAATCAAACTTGTTCCAGGAATCAGAATTGACGGCTTCAATCATACGGATAATTCAATCCAAATGATTCACTCTTTACGTTCGCAGTCAGCTTTGGACGGTCGAGTAAAGAGAACGGGTTTACCCGCGAAATCTTGTCAAGGAGATTTTTAATTAAATCTACCTGCCACAAGTACGATATTTTATATCGTCCAACGGTCTTCACCGACCGGAGGTAAAATGCTATCGAATTAGAATGAAATGTTCAAAGCCATTTCGTTCGTGTCTACATATGTTGCGGCATTTGAAGACGGTGGCGTTGCGGAATCTGAGAAGAAGTCGTCCCCGCATGCTTATACTTTATGCACTTAATACCTCATCTAATTCAAGAAAGCCTAAAAGTTAAGTCTTCCGCTGTATCGAACTCTGAAGCTTTCAAGAATTACTAAGGTATAAGTATGTGGGACATGGCGTCACGAAGAGGCGAAGATCACAAGTGATGGATGCACAAGATCAAGGCAAGAGATTAATGCTCAAGATTGATATCAATGATCACATCAGCATGTTCACCTGAAAAGAAAAAGAAAAGAAGAAGACTACGAGCTCAAGACAAGCATAGTATGCTAGGTTTATTTTATTATTGTAACTTGGGTAACGCCCTTGTTTGGAGTGACCTCCCTTAGGGGGAGATTGTTGGAAATACGTTTTTACGTATTTAGGAAGATTCGGTCACTCCGACAATATATTAAGTAGTAGCTCATAGTCTAGATATCTTTATTAAACAAACAAAGCTAAGCCTAGCCTACAACATGTGTAGGCCGGCCCAACATTGTAAGCCCAAGCCCATCACAAGGCTTGGGTATATAAACCCTCTCCTTTGATGGAGAGGGTAGTGTGGTTATTCATTTTTCACATAGTAAACATTTGTTTCTCTCTCTAGAAGTGTGTGTAATCCACCATCTCTCTCTATCTCTCTCTCTCTAAAACATAAGCAAGATTTACATATCCTACAAATGGTATCAAGAGCCATGGGATGATTGCTTAGTTTTTGTGTTTGTGTTCTTGATTTATACGGCTATTTTGATCCGAGTTAATTTACAATAATATAATTAAAAAATTCGTCCATAGGGTGTTGGACTAGGTTTTGGGCCGAATTTTGCTTAAGGAAGGGAAGGGGAGCCCAGTTTGAGTACTATTAGGCTTCCTGGTTAGATTTAATTACCCATACTAATCCCTTTAGCCCCAAAAACGATTTTTCCTTCTCTCAAACTTAATATCAGTCGTGATTAACAATGTTGGATCAATAAAACCCAATTATTCAATTAGGGTTTAAGGTAAACACTTACTATGTTCAATTAACGTTTAATTTACGTATTTGTAACCTAGTATGATGGATTAGGGTTTAGGAATTCATAAATTTTTATTAGGGTTTGTTAATGATCTATAATTAGTGATGTAATTAATGAGTTTTTATCATTGGAAATTGATTTTAGGTTTTAATTAGGGTTTATGTATGATTAATTAGGTTAATCATATTAAATTCGTCATTAAAAACTGGGCAGAATTTTTGGGTCATTGTTTTGATCATATCTAGAGTTTTACAAAATTTTAAATTGCGATCTAGGTACCCCTGGAAAGGTATTTGAGTTGTCTTTCAAACACAAGAAACGAGAACTAAATTGCAGGGCGGGAAGTGGGTCAAAAACAGGTTACAACAGTCAGAGGTCAAAGCAGTTTTGAAATCAGACGGGTTTAAATAAATGTTTTAAGATGTTTAGGATACTTAGGAGTATAACTGGACCTTCAAACGAACATGAGACTTAGATTATATGTTAATAAAATATCTGGAGGAGGGCTAAACAAATGGGTTAGGGTAAGACCCTCTGATCATAAGAAACTTTTCATATGTTTAAAATTAGTAAATTCTGGATAGGTAAAAGTATATATATATATATATGGAGGCCTTGAAAGTAGCTTTAAGGTTATGGCCAAATGAGAGAGTAAGCTAACACATGTAAGGGAATAGGGTTGCTTTTTGGTTAAGGGGGTGTTCGACCCATAGTTTGAAGTATGAAAAATGGGGCTGTTTTGGGTTAAATGTTAACGGGGTGAGTTATGAACTAAACTAAGTTAAGGGCTTTATTGAGGGATGTAATGAGATACATATGGCATATAAATGGGGTTAAATGGTAGGATAAGTTTATATATCCATCATAGATTGGTGAGCCATTTTGGTATGTGGTTCATGTCTTGATTGTATACGTTTATGTGTTTAGATTTTTGCTAGAGCGCGGATACTTGGAGAAGCATGTTCAGGTGAGTTTCATAGTCCCATGTCTTTTTATGATTTGATATCCAGATGGGATGGAAGAGACACTGTATGGTTTTGTAACTATTGATGTGAATGTTTTTATGGTTTGTGATGGACTTGTGTGTGCACGTATGTGATTAACTGCTGTGTGATTCTTGATTGTGTTAATGATTTGGATCGGGAGACATGTATCGTCTCAGTTATTGTGGTTTGACTTGGTACCAAGGGGATGTTGACAAGGCGGGGCCTTGGGATTGTTTCATAGGTGTAGGGGCGCCTATGGGACCATGGTTATTGGTAAGGCTTGGAGCCTTGGAATTGTGGTTATTGGTAAGGCTTGGAGCCTTGGATTGTGGTGATTGGTTAATCTTAAATGCTAGTTGTTAATACATAATTGTAGCACATTATCCATATTCTCTTTTGTTAATGGTTGTTATTCACAGCTTATAATTGATTTAGGGTTAGATTCTAAACCTATGACTCTCACCAACTTTATGTTGACGTGTTTTAGTGTCTCTTTCAAGTAAGAATGTGGTTAAGCGTGAGAATAGGATTGGCTAGCTGGAAGGCTTAGGATTGCATTTGGAGGAACCCCCTTTCCTCTTAGTCTCTATTTATGTTTGAATAAGTGATACCTTGTATACACCTATATGTTTGTTATTTGTTAATTGTATGTCTTTGGTAGAGGTAGACCTGTTACCTACTTACCTAGATGCCTGCATTGTTTGAGATATCTTCATAACATTGTGTCACCATTTATGATATTTCCATTTCATTTAGTAATCTCTATAGACACGCTATTATTGTGATGATATCCATATGTCGCGCCCCATATTCCGCCATGGTGGGGTGTGACAGCGTCCCTTTCAGTTTGACCATTTATTTATATTATCAGGTGGGGCGTATGGGTGCATCCTAGTTACATGTTTTCAGTCAGGATTTTCATGGTGAATGTGGTGTGCGTCTTGCATCCTTAACAAGGAGTTGATCCCTCCTACTAAGACCAATATAATTAGAGGCAACCCCTCTGATTGCATGATATGGTCACCCCTCTAAGTATTCATGCACGTTGATACCTCATGACCTATATGGGCTCTTGGCTAAATTTAAAATATAGTTTTCATAAGTTAATCATAAGCTTTTCAAACTATAAAACTAGTTTTGTGAACATGTTCCAGGTTTTCTAGGACTTATACATTTCTGCTGCTAATCAATATTTATTTTGCTTATGTCATTCATACTATGTTATATATCCGTCACTGGGCGTTTTCCTCAGCTGTTTCCTTTCCATGTTCCCTAACGGCAGGTACTCATGTACACACTTAGGATCTTAAGACTATGTGTATAACAACCCGAAAATTTTGACCAACGTTTAAATTAAGATTTTTCGAACATTTATGAAACTTGTTATTTATTTTCGATAATTTAACGACGATCGTGTTAGCTAAATTCAAATTATTTTGAATATTTTCTTTTAGTTTATGAACTGAGGAATTTAAAATTTTTACGTTTACGTTTAATAAATTAAATATTTATTTTCTAATTACTTGTACTATTTTTCGACGTTTTAGAGTCGGAATGAGTAAAACTAACAAAAATAAAGTTGAAACGATTCAAAACTAAAACTTTGAAAATATAAAGAAATAGTATTTTTCATTATATTCTAAAACGTTGTTAATAACATGAATATTAGAGTTTACATTTTATTTTTACGTTAAAATCTAACAGAAATAGCTAAATTAATTAAACGAGCATTTAAATAAATAATAGAAAATATTTTCGAAACGCAACGAAGTAAGGACTCATTATTATTGGAAAAATGATTTTAAAAATGATGGCGCAAGTCTCGTGAATTGAATCGTCCGTTAAGTCGTCCAAACGAGCCTCGAACGCTTATTGTACAAAAGTAAACAAAACATTTACAAAATATACCCTAAACTATTAACCACTTGCTACCTTGATTTTATACTTTTTAGTATAAATAGGAAAAAATCCCCATTTCTTTCATTTCTCACTACACAAAACACACACACATCTCATAAAAAGCTCTCAAGCTTTCATCAATGGCTTCCACCCCATACCCACTCTCTTCCAAAAACCTCGAACCACCATTGTTGAGGTGGGTTGCCACCGCCGCCACTTTGTGGTGGTGTGTGGGTGACAAAATTTCCATCTTCCTAGTGGGTATACCATAAAAACCCAAAAAACATGCAGATCTAGCCCGGATCTATACATGCATCAAGTAAAACATGTATATCTAGCCCGGATCTATACATGCATCAAGTAAAACATGTAGATCTAGCCCGGATCTATACATGCACCAAGTAAAACTTGTAGATCTAGTCCGGATCTATCCATGCATGGTGGTCACATCAAGTATTGAAAAGATCTTGGATGGCTGCTTGCATGCATCACTCACTAGTACCACTACTTTGATAAGCCTCGTAAGATCTACATCTCGATCTTATTTATCATTCCTTTTATTTTCTTGATCTTATGTATATTCCGAATATATATATATATATATATATATATATATATATATATATACATATATATATATATATATATATATATATATATATATATATATATATATATATATATATATATATATATATATATATATATATATATATATATATATATATATATATATATATATATATATATATATATATATATATATATATATATATATATATATATATATATATATATATATATATATATATATATATATATATATATATATATATATATATATATATATATATATATATATATATATAGAATCTGGATCGATTGAGAAGGAAAAAAACCTTCTCAATTGAGAAGGTTTTTCAAAAACCATAGCTTGTTAACTTTGATTCAAGTTTTTCAAGTGTTGATTCATTTTAATATGATAATAATACAAAATGAGTCAAAAATAATTTGAATCAATATTAAAAAAACTCTCTATGTTGCGATATTAGTAAAATATTGAATTTACTGTACAAATTTTTTGAATCATTTCATAACTCGATTTTTACGAACATTTATGAATCAAACTTATGATTTATGGTTTTGATTCACTATTAAATGATGTTAACTAGTGAATCAATGAAAAATTTTCGAATCAATGGCTCAAACGAAGATTTCTCAAATTTCTCAAAATAAAAACCTTCTCAATGGAACCGGAGCCTATATATATATATATATATATATATATATATATATATATATATATATATATATATATATATATATATATGCACGAAATGGATTAATGAGTATTGGGACATTGTATATGAAATTTTGAACACTAAAAATAAAGTTAAACAAGCCCTATTAACGATTTGATTTATAACGATTTTGAACCGTAAAACAGATTGCATGTCGAAATCAGTAGGTTTGGGATATTGAAAACTTATATATTAAGATAGATATTGTTTTGTGATTAATTCCCCGGGTGGCTCGTCCCGTGATGAATTTTAGAAAGCAAGATATGACAAAAATAGTGAAAACTAGTCAGATCTGAACATACTGTTTTGATGGACTGTTTTCTCGTAAAATTTGTATACTGACCTATGAATATGTAAAACTAAAAGTTGTAGATAAAATCATGAAGAACTAGAATCAATTGGATGATTTACCAATTCCTTACGTTTTGGAAATGGTGGTCAAAATAGTGAAAACTAGTCAGATCTGAACATACTATTTTGATGGACTGTTTTCTCATAAAATTTGTATACTGACCTATGAATATGTAAAACTAAAAGTTTTATATAAAATCATGAAGAACTAGAATCAATTGGATTATTTACCAACTCCTTACGGTTTAGAAATGGTGGCCAAATAGTGAAAACTAGTCCGATCTGAACATACTGTTTTGATGGACTGTTTTCTCGTAAAATCTGTAGACTGACCTACGAATATGTAAAACTAAAAGTTGTATATAAAATCATGAAGAACTATAATCAATTGAATGATTTACCAATTCCTTATGGTTTGGAAATGGCGACCAAAATGGTAAAAACGAGTTTGGCTGCCCAAAAACAGCCCACTCTTCTAAGTGATAAAATGGGTTAATTAGCTATGAAAATTATAAATTGGGGATATTAGACTTATAATCAGTAAAGTACATTAGTTAATAATGATTTTGGTAAAAAGAACACACTTAGATGATTTATAGTTCAAGAGATATGAACAAATTAGCGGGACATGTCTGGAAAATTATAATAAACGGATTATAACTCTTTAACGTAAATTGTGATAGTTTTTATATAAACCGACGTGGTAGGACCCACTTGTCGGGAATTTTAGATTAGTTATATAGTGATAATTATGGAACCTAAGACCCGACCAACATAAAATATTAAGTGTATGTGTTTATGATGCGTTTTAGAACCCAAGAACTATATAAAGTGGACTTGGGCCATAAAAGCCCAACTTACACTTCTAATGGCTATTGGGCCATTATTGGGCCTGAGATCTATAACTAAGTTAGGAGTGAAATACTGAATTTTAAATGGACCTAAGTTATATAATCTTGTAATAGGCCACTATTGGGCTTAAGATGGGCTAAAAGTGTCAAACTAGATAATACCCTAAAATGGTTAAGTTTTCGCCTAAAAGTTCTATAAAGAATCATAAAACTTATGCAATGTCCAAGAACTCATTAAAATAAACTTATTACATATATGTACGATTCATTTATTGTTTCGAGCCTAAGACGTGCCTCGTTATCTTTAGGTCTCGTGTGATCATGTATCAACCATTGACAATTATTCTTGATTGACGTTCGTTCCCTATTAACTATTGTGACGATTGCATCTAAGATAAGTCTATAGCCTCGCTTTTATACTATCTTATAAATGGTTTTTAAACTCGCGAGGGGGAATACATGTTTTTATAAACTTAGAACACAAGTCTTTTATGGTATGCTTGTCCCTCTATGAATGGACCCGTGGTTGCCTTTAAATTGAATTAAGTGATTGCCATTATTAAACCCTCAATTGTGTACCGTTAATTAACCTATGATGGGTTAACCGCTAGTACAATTAATAGATCTATGGGGGAAGGCGCCCCGGTTCAGTTTGTGTGGACTTGTCACAGATGCTTAGGGCCGACCTCCACACTGTTTGAACATATTGTATTGAGAAGTCAGGTATACGGCAATGTACCAATAATCCGGAGGTAATTGACAATTTATAAATCTCCTGTCTTATCAGACCTCTAAAGGGAGTGTCTAAGGGCTCGGTTCCATGAGCTTATTGCAATTTATGCTATATACAATTATTATTGTTGATGCAAATTATTAGATGCTTGTTGCCTTCAAGTGTGCCACAAACTTATAATCTTTGCTTGTGTTCAAAATGATTTGTAAAACCTATTGACTTACTCAACCTTTGTGTTGATGATTTTACACATGTATTTCAGGTAATCAAGATGGATAGCAGTGGAGCATATGAGGAGGAAGTTGGTGCTTACTTGTCTAAACTTTATATTATTTTTCCATCCTTTCAAATAAATAAACTGCTTTTAAGCATTTAATGTATATGTTGTCCCTCTATGAATGGACCTGTGGTTGCCTTTAAATTGCATTAAGTGATTGCCATTATTAAAGCCTCAATTGTGGACTGTTAATAACCTATGATGGGTTAACCGCTAGTACAATTAATAGATCTATGGGGGAAGCCGCCCCGGTTCAGTTTATGTGGACTTGTCACAGATGCTTAGGCCCGACCTCCACACTGTTTGAACATATTGTATTGAGAAGTCAGGTATACGGCAATGTACCAATAATCTGGAGGTAATTGACAATTAATAAATCTCCTATCTTATCAGACATCTAAAAGGAGTTTCTAAGGGCTCGGTTCCATGAGCTTATTACAATTTATGCTATATACAATTATTATTGTTGATGCAAATTATTAGATGCTTGTTGCCTTCAAGTATGCCACAAACTTATAATCTTTGCTTGTGTTCAAAATGATTTGTAAAACCTATAGACTTGCTCAACCTTTGTGTTGATGATTTTACACATGTATTTCAGGTAATCAAGATGGATAGCAGTGGAGCATATGAGGAGGAAGTTGGTGCTTACTTGTCTAAACTTTATATTATTTTTCCATCCTTTCAAATAAATAAACTGCTTTTAAGCATTTAATGTATATGTTGTGATTGGTAACAGTTTTTGGGACAAAACGCCACTCTGATTTAATATATATTGGGATGTGAAAATTTTTAGACAAGATTGTATAATATTTCAACGTCTCTTTTGAGGTCGTTTTCTATGATTGTGTGTGATGTGCTATGAGTAGCGCCCCAAAGTGGTATTCCGCTGCGTGGTAATTTGGGGGTGTTACAGATTGGTATCAGAGCCACAAGTTATAGAGAACTAGGTCGAATTTAAAAAAAAACTAAACTATAACTTTTGTTATGTTTTAAAAGGTTTTAAGCACGCAACTACTCCGCATGGCTCCTGTAAGGCTATTCTTGTATTACTTATGATTGATTGTGATTATGTGAACCTATGTGTATGTACGAATAGTAGTATGTATATATATGAATATACTAGGATATTTAAAGGCATTGCACGCGAAGCGATGTTCCTTGAATGATTTTCGTACATTTTAAAATACGGTCTATATCGAATTTGGTTTCACTGCCAATCATCAATCTTGATGATTATGTATTATCTGAATACGAGTGTGAAACTTGTTTGATATTTGAGTATGTAAATATGGTTTCGTAACCTATCGCATATCGACTTGTTTAAGTTCGATTGTTATCATCGTATCGTGATGTGCCATTTTTTTGGACATCTCCTTTCGAAACGAAATTGATAAATGCGATGTTCGTATTTTCGTTACTACTTATGATTTTGAAGTATCATTTATCCAAGGCGATATCTCTTATGTAATGCGACGTGTGTTTTAATTTTATATGACCACGTTTTATTGGCGGAAAGGAGGATGCCAATGTTGGACTTAAGATATATATATCCTAATCAAATATATATAGTTTAGGTACAACAATGATATGCTCATAGTAGTCATTCGGTTGAGTGACTTAATATTGTGTATCTAAATGGAATGGGACATTTAGATATATGGATTTTAACTCGCCCAACTAAGAGTCGTTTAAGGTTGTCTTATTTAAATGGATTAGGACATTTGTATGAGAACATTTTAAACCACTAGACCTTAGATTGTCGTGTTTTCCTTATTCAAATGGAATGGGACATTTGAATATGGAAATCATGATGTAAGTTTATTAACACCTTGTATTTACTATGGTATTTTGATATGATATCGTGTTGAGAGGTAAAGATACTTGAGTAGGATGACTTATAAATCGTTTTGTTGGAATGGATTGGGACGCCTTTTCATTTGAACAAGAAAGTTATAAGTTCCCGAACCGTAAATTTATAAAATCTTGTATACATGAAAAGGGACGCCTTTTGATGTAGACAAGGAGTTATAAATGAGTGGGCCCAAGTATGTCTGGCTCGATTCGTGAGTGTTTGGTATGCGTACGTCTTTCTTCGAACCCAATTTCGTTGATAAGAATCGTTCAGTGTTATCGTCATTATGATGATTGTCGATTAGCATCTATGTACGAATCACCCGTTGTATTTCTCTCGAGTTGTGATTTGTTTTGATGGACCATTTCTAATGTGTCTTGATGATCGACGGCGGAAATCTGTATTTGATGTTTATATTTGACTTTTGCTTTTAGATACTTATGTGGCATGTGATCTAGTCGAATGATCGTAAGTTGTGAGAACTTGAGACGACATTGTCCAGTGACGTCCGATCATGGAGAACGTGTACCATATAATATCTTTTGACTTTCTTTGGAACCTAGAGATGATTTGTCTGTTTTTCACTCTTCACTGTTAGACTAAAGACTGTTATATCCGAATTAAGCGCCAGGACGTCGCTTCCTAAAGGAGTGGATGATATAACAACCCAAAAATTTTGACCAACGTTTAAATTAAGATTTTTCGAACATTTATGAAACTTGTTATTTATTTTCGATAATTTAACGAAGATCGTGTTAGCTAAATTCAAATTTATTTTGAATATTTTCTTTTAGTTTATGAACTGAGGAATTTAAAATTTTTACGTTTACGTTTAATAAATTAAATATTTATTTTCTAATTACTTGTAGTATTTTTCGACGTTTTAGAGTCGGAATGAGTAAAACTAACACAAATAAAAGCTGAAACGATTCAAAACTAAAACTTTGAAAATATGAAGAAATAGTATTTTTCATTATATTCTAAAACGTTGTTAATAAAATGAATATTAGAGTTTACATTTTATTTTTACGTTAAAATCTAACCGAAATAGCTAAATTAATTAAACGAGCATTTAAATAAATAATAGCAAATATTTTCGAAACGCAACGAAGTAAGGACTCATTTTTATTGGAAAAATGATTTTAAAAACGATGGCGCAAGTCTCGTGACTTGAATCGTCCGTTAAGTCGTCCAAACGAGCCTCGAACGCTTATTGTACAAAAGTAAACAAAACATTTACAAAATATACCCTAAACTGTTAACCACTTGCTACCTTGGTTTTATACTTTTTCGTATAAATACGAAAACACCCTCATTTCTTTCATTTCTCACTACACAAAACACACACACATCTCATAAAAAGCTCTCAAGCTTTCATCAATGGCTTCCACCTCATACCCACTCTCTTCCAAAAACCTCGAACCACCATTGTTGTGGTGGGTTGCCGCCGCCGCCACTTTGTGGTGGGTGACGAAATTGCCATCTTCCTAGTGGGTATACCATAAAAACCTCAAAAACATGTAGATCTAGCCCGGATCTATGCATGCATCAAGTAAAACATGTAGATCTAGCCCGGATCTATACATGCATCAAGTAAAACATGTAGATCTAGCCCGGATCTATACATGCACCAAGTAAAACTTGTAGATCTAGTCTGGATCTATCCATACATGGTGGTCACATCAAGTGTTGACAAGATCTTGGATGGTTGATTGCATGCATCACTCACTAGTACCACTACTTTGATAAGCCTCGTAAGATCTACATCTCGTTCTTATTTATCATTCCTCTTATTTTCTTGATATTTTGTATATTCCGAATATATATATATATATATATATATATATATATATATATATATATATATATATATATATATATATATATATATATATGCACGAAATAGATTAATAAGTATTGGGACATTGTATATGAAATTTTGAACACTAAAAATAAAGTTAAACAAGCCCTATTAACGATTTGATTTATAACGATTTTGAACCGTAGCAAAAACAGATTGCATGTCGAAATCAGTAGGTTTGGGATATTGAAAACTTATATATTAAGATAGATAATTGTTTTGTGATTAATTCCCCGGGTGGCTCGTCCCGTAACGAATTTTAGAAAGCAAGATATGACCAAAATAGTGAAAACTAGTCAGATCTGAACATACTGTTTTGATGGACTGTTTTCTCGTAACATTTGTATACTGACCTATGAATATGTAAAACTAAAAGTTTTAGGTAAAATCATGAAGAACTAGAATCAATTGGATGATTTACCAATTCCTTACGGTTTGGAAATGGTGGCCAAAATAGTGAAAACTAGTCAGATCTGAACATACTGTTTTGATGGACTGTTTTCTCGTAAAATTTATATACTGACCTATGAATATGTAAAACTAAAAGTTGTAGACAAAATCATGAATAACTAGA
The DNA here is from genome assembly GCA_025667525.1 of Glebionis coronaria. NCBI lineage: Eukaryota > Viridiplantae > Streptophyta > Magnoliopsida > Asterales > Asteraceae > Glebionis > Glebionis coronaria. The sequence goes on from CM046878.1 coordinate 250,120,504, forward strand.
ATCAATTGGATGATTTACCAATTCCTTACGGTTTGGAAATGGTGGCTAAAATAGTGAAAACTAGTCAGATCTAACATAGTGTTTTGATGGACTGTTTTCTCGTAATATTTGTATACTGACCTACGAATATGTAACACTAAAAGTTGTAGATAAAATCATGAAGAACTAGAATCAATTGGATGATTTACCAATTCCTTACGGTTTGGAAATGGCGACCAAAATGGTGAAAACGAGTTTGGCTGCCCAAAAACATCCCACTCTTCTAAGTGATAAAATGGGTTAATTAGCTATGAAAAGTATAAATTGTGGATTATTAGACTTATAATCAGTAAAGTACATGAGTTAATAATGATTTTGGTAAAAAGAACACACTTAGATGATTTATGAGTTAATAAACGGATTATAACTCATTAACGTAAAATGTGATAATTTTTATATAAACCGACGTGGTAGGACCCACTTGTCGGGAATTTTAGACTTAGTTATATACTGATAATTATGGAACCAGAGACCCGACCAACATAAAATATTAAGTATACGTGTTTATGATGCGTTTTAGGACCCAAGAACTATATAAAGTGGACTTGGGCCTTAAAAGTCCAACTTACACTTCTAATGGTTACTGGGCCATTATTGGGCCTGAGATTTATAACCAAGTTAGGAGTGAAATACTGAATTTTAAATGCACCTAAGTTATATAATCTTGTAATAGGCCACTATTGGGCTTAAGATGAGCTAAAAGTGTCAAACTAGATAATACCCTAAAATGGTTAAGTTTTCGCCTAAAAGTTTTATAAAGAATCATAAAACTTATGCAATGTCCAAGAACTCATTAAAATATACTTATTACATATATGTACGATTCATTTATCGTTTCGAGCCTAAGACGTGCCTCGTTATCTTTAGGTCTCGTGTGATCATGTATCAACCATTGGCAATTATTCTTGATTGACGTTCGTTTCCTATTAACTATTGTGACGATTGCATCTAAGGTAAGTCTATAGCCTCGCTTTTATACTATCTTATAAATGGTTTTTAAACCCGCGAGGGGGAATACATGTTTTTATAAACTTAGAACACAAGTCTTTTATGGTATGCTTGTCCCTCTATGAATGGACCTGTGGTTGCCTTTAAATTGCATTAAGTGATTGCCATTATTAAAGCCTCAATTGTGGACTGTTAATAACCTATGATGGGTTAACCGCTAGTACAATTAATAGATCTATGGGGGAAGCCGCCCCGGTTCAGTTTATGTGGACTTGTCACAGATGCTTAGGCCCGACCTCCACACTGTTTGAACATATTGTATTGAGAAGTCAGGTATACGGCAATGTACCAATAATCTGGAGGTAATTGACAATTAATAAATCTCATGTCTTATCAGACATCTAAAAGGAGTTTCTAAGGGCTCGGTTCCATGAGCTTATTACAATTTATGCTATATACAATTATTATTGTTGATGCAAATTATTAGATGCTTGTTGCCTTCAAGTATGCCACAAACTTATAATCTTTGCTTGTGTTCAAAATGATTTGTAAAACCTATAGACTTGCTCAACCTTTGTGTTGATGATTTTACACATGTATTTCAGGTAATCAAGATGGATAGCAGTGGAGCATATGAGGAGGAAGTTGGTGCTTACTTGTCTAAACTTTATATTATTTTTCCATCCTTTCAAATAAATAAACTGCTTTTAAGCATTTAATGTATATGTTGTGATTGGTAACGGTTTTCGGGACAAAACGCTACTCTAATTTAATATATATTGGGATGGGAAAAGTTTTAGACAAGATTGTATAATATTTCAACGTCTCTTTTGAGGTCGTTTTCTATGATTGTGTGTGATGTGCTATGAGTAGCGCCCCAAAGTGGTATTCCGCTGCGTGGTAATTTGGGGGTGTTAGAATGTGCATTAGGACAGAAGTTATCCAGTCTTCTTTACCTTATGCATTTTCATACATTACCTATTGCTTTTGGACATTGTTTAGTCCTTTCCTTTAGATATTTACATTTCATGTGTGTGAGCTGTTGGACTACCGATGTTTGATTCCGGTATTTGTCTTTATGGTCATTTAATGTTTTAAGAAATTTACCTTGCATGCTTTGATGACACACCATAATTATCCTCTGATATTTCGTTTATCAAATGGGGTGTTACAATTATGGTATCATAGCCAAGGTTTCGACTTGTAGGTTCTATAAACTTGACTTGTGACTAGTGGGTAGTCACCAGTGTCTTCCTAAACTTACAGTTTGTTTTCATGCATTTGTTTCATGTATCATTGTTACAGGTATTTTGACTAAATAATGGTTGGTACAAGACTGGCCATATTTAGTCGCATGTACTTTTATTCGATTTTGTTTTAGTGAACCGACCCATAGGCGTTCACCCTCGTCATGCCAATTTTGTTTTAGTGAACCGACCCATAGGCGTTCACTCATGTCTTGTCAATTTTGTTATGGTGAACCGATCCATAGGCGTTCACCCAAAATCATGTCATTTCCGTTGGCTATGCCTTCATAAACTATTCCATGCATCATTATCTTATGTTTATCTTATGTTCTAATTAGATTAATCATTTCATTTTTTTAAAGTGTCAGATAGTTAACACATGTGAGCAAGAACTGCAAGCAGTTGTCCAAGCTGCTCTGCAAGCTTTACTTCCCCAACTCAGAAATGAGATCCGTGCTGAGGTTCAAGCCAATCACAATCAGCACCAGAATCAGAACAACCCTCCTCCTCCTCCACCAGCTACTCTTATCACATGGCTGGAAAGGTTCAATAAGCAGTGACCTAGATCTTTTGAGCAGACTGAGAGCTGGATTGCACACATTGAGAAGATTTTCGACGCCATAGGGTGTGATGCTGTCTTAAAGGCGAGGCTGGCTTGTTACAAATTTGAGGGAGATGTGCTGGCATGGTGGAAAGCACTCAAGCAATCGAATGGAGGTGATAACTAGGTTGCTGGTTTGACTTGGGCGCAGTTTAAGGAGTTCGTTCTGGATCACTTCTATCCAAAAGCTGAACAGGATCGGCTCAAGAGGGAATACCATGGCATTCGACAGAGAGCTGGAGAGAATACTACGGAATTTATGCAGAGATTCCTTAGACTTGCTGGATTCCTGGGTGCAGCAGCCGGGACAGCAAAAGAGCAGGCATATGATTTTCGTTGGGCTCTTCGTACTTCTGTCGCCAACAACCTGGTGTGTGCTACATTTACTAATGTGGCGTAGGTGGCAGATGCAGCTCGCAAGCTAGAGATGCTGCAGGAGAGAGACGAGTTTGGTGAAGTAGACAGATCTAAGAAGAGGTATATCTCAGTTATCAATCGTTAATCTAACACCCTCAAATTACTTGCGCAACGGAAATACAAATTTGGGTGCTAGGCAGTTATCATCACACACTAGTCATACAGAACGACTCAAAAGAGACGTTCTAGAAATTTACATTTATAAAAATGTACAACCACAAAGTCTAAATGTTATTCCAACCCAAAAGTTACAACAGAGTGCGTTTAGGTCCCCACCGAATCTCAACCAAATATCCAAATTTTTACACATTAAACAAAATAATATTTAGATTGTTTAAATAACAGGGAGAAAACATAATAGACCACAAAAGCCACACCAACTTTCTATTGCATGCTCCGCTATATCCTAGCCTTGATTACCTGAAACACATGCTTAAAAGAGTCAACAAATAATTTTGAGCGAGATCTATAGGTTTTACAATCACATTTTGAACATAAGAGTATAAAATTCATTCACGATCATTTATAGAATTGTCGATCAAACAATCTATTATTCAAGGTTGTTATATTTAGCAAAAGCTAATAATTGTGTTTGAGCTCATGACACCGAGTCGTTAACTAATTAGTCACCCGCGCCAAATGCCGGCGTAACTTATATGAAACCATTGCCCCTCTAAAGGCATTAGTTGCAATTAATCTTTATCTCTTATCACAAGTTATCCGTCCGCAAAGGATACTCAACGTACTAGCTCTCGTCTCGGATAGGGTTGTCAACCCCATAGTACTATCAATTGTATAAGCGGCTATTTCCAATTCACACAAGAATTAGACAATAAATAACGGTTCATGAAATTAGAGACTTTTTGCAACTAGGTACTCAACACAATTCAAGGCATCATTCGGGTCCAACAATCATTCATGAATTATGTTCATTTTCATTTAAATAGCATGTATCCCCCCTCGCGGGTAATAATCATTTGAAATAAGTAAAGAGCGAGGCTATAGACTCTCACCTTATGTAGAAGTATAAGTCGAAGTAACGGATGACGATCACCGACGATGAGGATGCCCGGGAAATTTAATCACGACACCTAACAAATAAACGCAAAATGAATCAACTCATTTATATACCATTAGATACTGTATAATACTTACATATTAGTCAATTGTCATAATTACAAACTCACGCCAAATGCAAACAAGTGATAGTTACTAGACTCGTACCATTTATCTACGTAACTAAGAACATTGCTCATTTTATAATTCTGCCGGTACTTACCAAAAGTACGGGCTGAATTCCTATACTTAGACATCACCATAAATTATTAGAAAATTTGTAAAATTCACTTATAACCTGTAGATAACCCATAATAAATTTTATAACAAGTTTTCACTTTTAAGATTTTCTGCTCAACACATTTCTAAACTTAAATTTTTGGACAATTTTGTACCTTTACGTTGTAAGACCTCTTTGACACATTTAAAATGTAACACTTACTAATTTGACTCCTAAGTCTAAAAATAGACTCAAAAACACAGATTTCTAGATAAAGAACAACTTTCAACACTTTTAAAAACTCTACTTATTGTCCCCGAGATTTGACCTAAAATCGAACACAATTTCGGATTATGTCGACTTTCATCTCCCGGTACACAAAATTTTAAACTGGCGTAACTTTTGACTCGTTAGGAGTTAAAAGCTCTATCTTATATCAAAAGGAAGCTTGAGAAAAGCTCTACGACTACATCTAATCCTTATAACCTGGACTTAGACTTAAGACTACTAAAAATGGCCTTAAACAATATGTTTGAAAAAGACGTTTTAAAACTCGCATCAAATCATCATTTCAATCCATTCCAACAACTCTTAGACCTATAATAACTTCATATGAACAATCCTAAACATCCTAAACATTTATAAAAACCCATTTCATAAACCATGCATGCAACATGTTTAAACAAACTAAAAACATTAAAAACATCATCACAAACATGCCCATATCATATTTAGATCAAAACCAAAGAAAACAAACACCCCCCTATGGGCCGTGGGTTTTGGAGAACAAAACCACCAAGTAAAACATTTTTATAACTTGTTTTTATGGTTAATTATCATCACAAACATGTGATTTAAACATGCCTAGAACTTAATTAAATCAAAACCCTATTTTTAAAAATCTTCAATTTTGAAAAAAAATCATATGAATGCATGTTGGATTTGAGTGTTCAAGGATACTTACAAAGGGTTTTTAAGATGTGGTCTTTGATTTGATTCTTCAAAAACACAAAAAAAAAAAATTAAGTGGTGGTGGTGGTGGGTTGCTATGGCCGGCGGCCTAAAGAGAGAAAAGTGAAAGGAAAAAATTTTGAAAATGAAAATGTGTGTAGTTTTTTCTCTCTCTTTCTTTTTGTATAAATTAAAAGGACCTCACTTGTAATTTTGTATATCTTTTGGCCTCAAAATTAAACGACTAGTTTCAAAGGCGGGAATCGAGTCACTAGTCGGTTTTAAAATTTTGCGGGAGTCGGGGTTCGTCCCGGCTTCCTAAAACATATTCATACGTCTATACTCACACAAAATAAAGTAAGAACGGTTTCGAATCAACTTTTCATGTAAGTCAAAAATAAAAATCTCGAGAAATTAAATATCGAATAATCGATAATAAAATACAAACTTTGGGCATCCGTCGGTATCGCGATCTCTATCGATTCTTCTTAAATCGTCAAACATCGAAATTTAGTCTCGTTTATCGGTTTCAACTTAAACCGTCAAATAATTCCATGATAAAAAATTTCAAAAATTTCAAAAATATGCGTAAAATAGGATAAAATAATAACCTCGGTTTTCGGGGTGTTACATCCTCCCCTCCTTAAGAAAACGACGTCCCGACGTTCGCCTCCTCTTATGATCACATTTCGTACCACTAGTACAAATGCGGGTACTTCTACTTGAAGAAATCCTCACGCTCCCACGTGAATTCCCGTCCACGTCTAGAATTCCATCGTACCTTCACAATCGGAATCCTACTATGCTTCAGCTTCTTAACCTCTCGATCCATAATCTCCACGGGTTCTTCAATAAAATGCAACTTATCGTCAAGTTGTATCTCATCCAAAGGAATCACCAATTCTTGGTCCGCTAAACACTTCTTAAAATTCGACACGTGAAACGTGTTATGAATAGCACTAAGCTCCTCTGGCAATTCCAACTTATAAGCAACTGGTCCAATTCGTTTAATGATCTTGAATGGTCCAATATACCTCGGACTTAACTTTACTCTCTTCCCAAAACAAATCACACCTTTCCATGGCGATACCTTAAGCATAACCATGTCTCCAATCTCAAATTCCAAAGGCTTCCTACGATTATCTGCATAACTCTTCTGTCGGCTTCTTGCAGCTAATAATCGATTCTTAATTTGCACAATCTTCTCATTCGTCTCAAACACCATTTCAGGTCCAATCAGTTGACTTTCCCCTACTTCGCTCCAACACACTAGAGATCTACACTTACGCCCATACAACGCTTCAAACGGTGCAGCCTTTATACTCGCATGATAACAGTTGTTATATGATAATTCCACTAAAGGCAAATGACATTCCCAACTACCACCAAAGTCTATTACGCACGCTCGAAGCATGTCCTACAACGTTTGTATAGTCCTTTCACTTTACCCATCGGTTTCGGGATGATAAGTAGTACTCAAACTCAACTCAGTGCCCATAGCACGTTGAAGAGATCTCCAAAATTCTGAAGTAAACCGACTGTCACGATCCAAAATAATCGACAACGACACTCCATGACAACAAACAATCTCTTTCACATACACCTAAGCGAACTTCCCCATACTATCCGTCTTCTTCATAGGGAAAAGTGTGCAGATTTAGTCAATCTATCCACAATCACCCATATCATATCACAACCACTTGGAGTTCTTGGTAAACCCGTGACGAAATCCATAGCGATCTTCTCCCACTTCCATTCAGGAATCTCAGGTTGAACCAATAATCCTGACGGTCTCTTGTGTTCAGCTTTAACCTTCGCACACGTCAAACACTTGCTAACATAGCGCGCAATATCTGCCTTCATATTCAGCCACCAATACACCTTCTTCAAATCATGATACATCTTATCCGATCCAGGATGTATCGAATACTTCGTCTTATGAGATTCATTCATCACCAAATCTCGCACTCCTTGTGCTCCTTTCTTAGGTGGACACAAAGGTAACCAAATTCTATTATCAAAATATCTCATCCCATTCGACCTCACTTCAAACAACAGATTCATCATCCTTTCCAATTTCTCCTTCCTAACATGCTTCCTTAACAACCCATTGGCTTGAGCTTTCAATATCAACTCGGTCAAGTCAATCCTTTCAGCCATCACCAAAGCCCTAACTCTCAGCGGCTTTTCTCTTTCCTTCCTACTGAGCGCATCAGCTACAACATTCGCTTTACCAGGATGGTAACGAATCTCGCAATCATAATCACTCAATAGTTCAACCCATCTCCTTTGACGCATATTCAACTCTTTCTGATCCAATATGTGTTGTAAACTCTTGTGGTTAGTAAACACCACACACTTGGTTCAATACAAATAATGTCTCCAAAACTTTAAAGCAAAAACAACAGCTCCAAGTTCTAAAGCATGAGTCGTATAGTTTTCTTCATGCTTTCTCAGTTGTCTTAATGCATAGGCAATTACCTTCTCGCGTTGCATCAGTACCGCTCCATAGCCCTTGTGAGACGCATCACAATAGACCATGAAATCTTCAGTTCCTTCAAGTAGCGACAAAATCGGTGCAGAACACAACTTTTCTTTAAGAGTTTGGAAGGCGGTCTCTTCATCTTGTCCCCACACAAACTCTCGATTCTTCTCGGTCAACTTAGTCAAATACTTAGCGATCAACGAAAATCCTTCGATAAATCTTCGATAATATCCAGCTAAACCCAGAAATTGACGGAATTCAGTCGACGTTGTTGGTACTGACCAATCCCTGATAGCTTTAATCTTGGCAGGATCTACACGAACACCTTTGTTGTCAATCACATGCCCAAGAAACTGCACAGATTCCAACCAAAACTCACACTTCGAAAACTTGGCATAAAGCTTCTCCTTCTTCAACAGATCCAAAATCGTCCTCAAGTGCTTCTCATGCTCCCTCTTGCTTTTGGAGTAGATAAGGATATCATCAATAAACACTATGACAAACTTATCCAAATACGGCTTACACACGGGGTTTATAAGATCCATGAATACGGCAGGCGCATTCGTTAAACCAAAAGGCATCACTTGGAACTCAAAATGTCCATATCGAGTACGGAACGCAGTTATAGAAACATCTTCCTCTATAACTCTCAGTTGATGGTAACCCGATCTCAAATCGATCTTCGAGTACACAGATGATCCTTGCAACTGATCAAATAAATCATCAATCCTCGGTAGCGGATACCGATTCTTAATCGTCAATTTGTTAAGCTCCCGATAGTCAATACACATTCTGAACGATCCATCCTTCTTCTTCACAAACAGAACAGGCGCTCCCCATGGTGATGAACTTGGTCTAATAAATCCCTTATCCATCAATTCTTTCAACTGATCAGATAACTCCTTCAACTCTGATGGCACTAGTCGATAAGGCGCGCGAGCCACAGGCGCAACTCCCGACACCAAATAAATCAGAAATTCGACTTCTCGAGGTGGCGGAAAACCCGGCAACTCTTAAGGAAAAACTTCAGGATAATCTCAGATTACTGGCACATCTTCCAATTTCTTCTCAACCTCACCATCACTAGTGATCTGAGCCAGAAATACATCACTAACTTGCTCCATATACCTCATCATCTTCAAGCAAGATATTACTTTCAAACGAGAAGTACATTCATCTCCTTTCACAGTCAATACCTTATTCTTCAACGGTATCTGGACTAACCTTTCTCCACAAACAATCACCGCACTATGCGAAATCAACCAATCTATACCAATCACCACCTCAAAAGATCCTAGCTCTGTAGGCATCAAGTCGATCTCAAACACGTAATTTCCCAACTTCAAGGAACACCCTTTTAGTATCGAATTAGTGCTAACAATTTTCCCATCTGCTAATTCCACATTATAACTAGTTACCAACTCTATTGGTTCTCTATCGATAAGGCGACTGAATTGTAGATCTACAAAACTCCTATTTGAACCAGAATCAAACAATACACTAACATAACGAGAGCCAAGTAAGAACGTACCATTCACCACGTTCAGACCTTGATGCTTATCCACCTTCCCTACAGCATACACTGGATCAGTAACAATTTCACCTTGATTACTTCCAATCTTAGGACAACTCCCTTGCTGGTGTCCTCTTTCTCCACAACCAACGCAAACCATCACTCTAATAGCATTAGCACCCGTAGCCACGCCTCTAGATTTACACTCCACAGTCTTATGTCTAGCTTTTCCACACTTGCCACATGCAGGCGAACAGTTACCTACATGATACAAATTGCACCGACCACACTTAGGGTTAATCTTGTTTCCTCTTGGCACAGTAGCAGCTCTAACCCCATTATTCCTTCTCTGATTAAACTGCTGATTATGGTTCGATCCTTGATTACTTCCTTGCTGAATTCCACGACTTTGACCTTGAGACTGATTTGACTGGGCAATCTCCCATTTCCTCTTATTTCCTTCAGCCACACTAGCTTTCTTATCCTGAACTTTCACATCCACCAAAGCATGAGCCATTTGCACTGCTTCATCAAAGGTTGTAGGACTTGATGAAGTCGTTTCACCCTTGATATTACTCGGCAATCCCTTGATATACTGTCTTATCTTTTTGCGGTCATCCGCAAAAGCATATGGACAAAGCAAACATAACTCATTAAATCTGCGCGTATAACTAGCAATGTCATTGTTTCTCAACATCAAGTGTCTCAAATCATCTTCCAACTGACTCAGCTCTTCCTCGGGACAAAACCTTTTAGTTAGCAATGCCTTAGTGGCAACCCAAGTTCTCCCATTGGTCACTTCTAGCCCAACAGTCGCCACTTGGTTCTTCCACCAACTCAAAGCATCATCCAGGAGGGTAGTAGTTGCAAACTTCACCTTGTTAGCTTCCGAACAACCACTAATTTCAAACACACTTTCCATCTTCTCGATCCACCGACACAATTCCATAGCCCCACCAGTTCCACGAAGCTGTGTAGGTCCACACTTCACAAAACTAGCATAAGTACACTCCCTTGGGCGTTACAGTCCAACATTGTTCCTAACATTATCTACAGCACCTTGCACTCGGTTAGCACGGTCCTCAGCGAGAGCTACAGCGATCGCTTGCTGAATCATGTTGTTAATAGTATCAGTAGTCAACTTGGGGGCATATTGAAGGACTAGTCAAGTAGTGATCCACAAACGACTAAAAATGCCTCTTTACTCCTTCTCTACAATCACAGGGAAAAGAACATGATAAGTATAAACATCGAGATCAAGAAGGATTTCTTTTTCAAGACATAATATAAGTATAACATTGCCACGCGGTCGATGTACATGTTATACAATCAACAAAACTACTAGCATTCATCAACCACATCATAAAAGAGCTAATAAAGACGTAACATAGATCATGAAGGGTAAAAACTGATTGCATTGATATCCACAAAATCATGACAAGTCATGCCACTACAATCTATCACCGGTTAAACCAAAAGGATATTAAGGTTCATCACAAATCCATAGTACACAAGTCTAAACAAGTTCGATTACAACGAGGAAATAGAAAATGAAATACTAAAAACAAGAACTAATCATGAGGTGATCCACATGATTTCTTGGGTTGCGGCTCATCATCATCATCTTCTTTAGGTTCTTCCTCATCACTATCTTCTTCATTGCCCATTATCTCTTTGCCTTTGTCTTTGGGGTCACACTCCACCACTTTCTTCATTCTCGAGGTTGATCTGACTTCAAGTGCTGCTGGGTTCCCACAAGTAATACACTCACCCCAGGCGGGCGATTGAACCATAAAGTCATTGGTAGCATACTTAGAATCATCAACAAACCTCCATTCCTGCGGTAGAGACGCCCTCACACGATGCTCCCAACTTCGCATCCTTTGAAATGCAGCTTGATCCTCTCTCATCTGCTCAAGACTAGCACTCAAATTCTTAATCATGGACCTCAAACTATCCATCTCACTTCTAACCAACATCCCGTCATACTCAACTCTTGCAGTCCTTGGCAAAAATTTCTGAAAAGCTTTCTCATTTTCATAAAATCTTCTAATCACCCGAGTTTCCACAACATAACGCTCATACATTAACCTGTCCAACTTCCTCAAGAAAAGGGTAGTATTTTCATACGACCTCGGACCAGGGCAAAGCACTCTTGAAATATCCTCGTGGAGAGAATTTGCACAAGCTGCGGCTTCAGACACATTGGCATGACCGAAACGAGCACGGTTAATACCTAGCATACCAACCAAATGAGAAATACGAGTAGGTCTAGGAACACGAACTCTTCGTCGACCATCTGGCACATCATCCTACTCAGCTTGAACCACAACATTATTACCAACACTTTCTTCTTCTTCTCCATTACCATCATTCTACAGATTTGCTTCGTTAACATACTCATCTCCATTGCCGTTAGGTGGGATTTCCGACATTTCTGCAATCACAGAAAGTTCGAGGGTAAATAAGGTCATTATCCAACATATATATACACATGCACATGCACATGCAAAAATGTAGTACGTATGCTTATATGATGCAACAATATGATAGCCATGCAAATGTGAAGGCCTACTTAATCTAAGGATTTGGTAATGGATGGATTAGATCTATGGATTTGGTGGAAGAGATGGGGAAGAAGGGGATTAGGTGTAGAGAGAGAAAGGAGAGGGAAGAAAAGTAGAGAGAGAAAGTAAGATTAGATTAATGATAAGTGTTAATGAATGAATGACCCAACCCCCTCCTAACATGCTAGGAGGGGTATATATATAGCCCACCCTACATGTGGGCTATATGGACTATACATTATAAAGTAGACCACGAGCCCATTACATAATTATCGTTGGAAAAATGAAATCGCTCGATCTCAAAACTGGATGGAAAAATACAGATCTTTTGATAATTTTTGGACTGTTTGGACTGTAGACAGATATGACAGATTGACTAATGGACGAGTTAATCAGATTGGACTTTTTGACTGTTTTGGACTGTTAAAAAAATGAAAAAGAAAACTGAGAAAAAAATATTGATTAAAAAATTATAAAAAAAAAATGACTGATTAAAAAAATTGATTAAAAAAATAACTGAATAAAAATGATTAAAAAGAGACTGAGTAAAAAAATAAAAAAAATGATTAAACAAAAAACTTGATTATTTTTTAAAAAAAAATTTAATAAAACTAAATGATTTAAAAAAAATGATAAAACTGATAATAAAAACTGTAAAATTGATAAAAAAATGATTGTAAAAACACACGAAAAAACTGATAAAACTGATAAAGATAAAAATAGATCAAATTTATAAAGATTGATAAAAAGTTGATTAAATAATGAAAAGATTGATAAAAAAATAAGAAAAGAAAGGATTTTTACCACCAAATCAAAAGATAAAAAATGCAAATCCTAAGATTCAACCATGGCTCTTGATACCAATTGAAGGCCTACTTAATCTAAGGATTTGGTAATGGATGGATTAGATCTATGGATTTGGTGGAAGAGATGGGGAAGAAGGGGATTAGGTGTAGAGAGAGAAAGGAGAGGGAAGAAAAGTAGAGAGAGAAAGTAAGATTAGATTAATGATAAGTGTTAATGAATGAATGACCCAACCCCCTCCTAACATGCTAGGAGGGGTATATATATAGCCCACCCTACATGTGGGCTATATGGACTATACATTATAAAGTAGACCACGAGCCCATTACATAATTATCGTTGGAGCGACCGATCCTTCACAAATACGTAAAACGTATTTCCAACAATCTCCCCCTAAGGGAGGTCGCTCCAAGTTACAAAGTTCTAAATATACTATGGCTCGTGATCTATGCTAATAATGATGTGACCGAGACTTTCTTTGGGAAAACACATTTCCAACAAAATGCAATGCAAAAATTACGATGTTAAGTACTCCACGTACGTTCACAATACTTCCATATAATACCATAGTACTTACTCCATAATTACTTGGGAAATCATTTCAGTTATAGGGGATACATCTACAAATAAATAAAGCAATGCTAAAAGTAATCTTACCGGAGCCATGTGGAGAAGTTGTGTGCTTTTGGAAACATTTGAGACACCAAAGTTATAGTTTATGACATTTTCAAAAATCGACCAAGTTCTCTACAACTTGTGGCTCTGATTAACAATCTCCAACACCCCCAAATTACATGCGCATCGGAAATACATAATTTAGGTGCTAGGCAGTTATCATCACACACTAGTCATACAGAACGACTCAAAAGAGAGGTTTTAGAAATTTACATTTATAAAAATGTACAACCACAAAGTCTAAATGTTATTCCAACCCAAAAGTTACAACAGAGTGTGTTTAGGTCCCCACCGAATCTCAACCAAATATCCAAATTTTACACATTAAACAAAATAATATTTAGATTATTTAAATAATAGGGAGGAAAACATAATAGACCACAAAAGCCACACCAACTTTCCATTGCATGCTCCGCCACATCCTAGCCTTGATTACCTGATACACATGCATAAAAGAGTCAACAAATAATGTTGAGCGAGATCTATAGGTTTTACTACCACATTTTAAACATAAGAGTATAAAATTCATTCACGATCATTTATAGAATTGTCGATCAAACAATCTATTATTCAAGGTTGTTATATTTAGCAAAAACTAATAATTGTGTTTGAGCTCATGACACCGAGCCGTTAACTAATTAGTCACCCGCGCCAAATGCCGGTGTAACTTATATGAAACCATTGCCCCTCTAAAGGCATTAGTTGCAATTAATCCTTATCTCTTATCACAAGTTATCCGTCCGCAGAGGGTACTCAACGTACTAGCTCTCGTCTTGAATAGGGTCGTCAACCCCATAGTACTATCAATTGTATAAGCGACTATTTCCATTTCACACAAGAATTGGACAATAACTAACGGTTCATGAAATTAGGGACTTTTTGCAACTAGGTACTCAACACAATTCAAGGCATCATTCGGGTCCAACAATCATTCATGACTTATGTTCATTTTCATTTAAATAGCATGTATCCCCCCTCGCGGGTAAAAATCATTTGAAATAAGTAAAGAGCGAGACTATAGACTCTAACCTTATGTAGAAGTATAAGTCGAAGTAACGGATGACGATCACCGACGATGAGGATGCCCGGGAAATTTAATCACAACACCTAACAAATAAACGCAAAATGAATCAACTCATTTATATACCATTAGGTACTGTATAATACTTACATATTAGTCAATTGTCATAATTACAAACTCACGCCAAATTCAAACAAGCGATAGTTACTAGACTCGTACCATTTATCTACGTAACTAAGAACATTGCTCATTTTATAATTCTGTCGGCACTTACCAAAAGTACGGGCTGAATTCCTATACTTAGACATCACCATAAATTATGAGAAAATTTATAAAATTCACTTATAACCTGTAGATAACCCATATTAAATTTTATAAAAAGTTTTCACTTTTAAGATTTTCTGCTCAACACATTTCTAAACTTAAATTTTCGGACAGTTTTGTACCTTTACGTTGTAAGACCTCTTTGACACATTTAAAATGTAACACTTACTAATTTGACTCCTAAGTCTAAAAATAGACTCAAAAACACAGGTTTCTAGCTAAAGAACAACTTTCAATTCTTTTTAAAACTCTACTTAAAGTCCCCGAGATTTGACCTAAAATCGAACACAATTTCGGATTATGTCGACTTTCATCTCCCGGTACACAAAATTTTAAACTAGCGTAACTTTTGACTCGTTAGGAGTTAAAAGCTCTATCTTATATCAAAACGAAGCTTGAGAAAAGCTCTACGACTAAATCTAATCCTTATAACCTGGACTTAGACTTAAAACTACTAAAAATGTCTTTAAACAATCTGTTTGAAAAATACGTTTTAAAACTCGCATCAAATCATCATTTCAATCCATTCCAACAACTCTTAGACCTATAATAACTTCATATGAACAATCCTAAACATTTATAAAAACCTATTTCATAAACCATGCATGCAACATGTTTAAAAAAAGTAAAAACATTAAAAACATTATCACAAACATAACCCATATCATATTTAGATCAAAACCAAAGAAAACAAACACCCCCTATGAGTCGTGGGTTTTGGAGAACAAAACCACCAAGAAAAACATTTTTCTAACTTGTTTTTATGGTTAATTATCATCACAAACATGTGATTTAAACATGCCTAGAACTTAATTAAATTAAAACCCTATTTTTAAAAATCTTCAATTTTGAAAAAAAAGCATATGAATGCATGTTGGATTTGAGTGTTCAAGGATACTTACAAAGGGTTTTTAAGATGTGGTCTTTGATTTGATTCTTCGAAAACACAAAAAAAATAAATTCAAGTGGTGGTGGTGGTGGGTTGCTATGGCCGGCGGCCTAAAGAGAGAAAAGAGAAAGGAAAAAAATTTTGAAAATGAAAATGTGTATAGTTTTCTCTCTCTCTCTTTCTTTTTGTATAAATTAAATGGATCTCACTTGCAATTTTGGTATATCTTTTGGCCTCAAAAATAAACGCCAAGTTTCAAAGGCGGGAATCGACTCACTAGTCGGTTTTGAAATTTTGCGGGAGTCAGGGTTCGTCGCGGCTTCCTAAAACATATTCATACGTCTATACTCACACAAAATAAAGTAAGAACGGTTTCGAATCGACTTTTCATGTAAGTAAAAAATAAAAATCTCGATAAATTAAATATCGAATAATCGATAATAAAATACAAACTTTGGGCATCCGTCGGTATCGTGATCTCTATCGATTCTTCTTAAATCGTCAAACATCGAAATTTAGTCTCGTTTATCGGTTTCAACTTAAACCGTCAAATAATTCCACGATAAAAAAATTTCAAAAATTTCAAAAATATGCATAAAATAGGAGAAAATAATGACCTCGGTTTTCCGGGTGTTACAGTTAATCATTTCATTCAATTCAGTACCTTCTGTTTTATATCATTCTCTATACAATTGCATCTTTCAGGAAAAAGATTGGGGACTGGTCCCAACCGGCCACTCAACAGCACCAATCCACGGGAAACGGTCTGACTCAGGACCGTTCTACATCTGATAGGCGTGGCGGTAGTGACAACTACCGTAACAACACCAACAACTCCAGCAACAGCAGGTCCCTAAAAAAATTATTCATTTCTATGTTATGTTGCCTTATGATTCATAAATTCTGACACTTCAGTATCTATTACCAGGAACATTAGCAACAGACGGGATCAGGACCGCAGAGGTTCACAGCCCAACCGTGCAGCTTCATTTGGTATTACAATCTAAACTTTCTGTGTAGTCATGTTTGTACCCCAATAATCATGTCTCACGCATACTTTCTGAATCAGGCTCCGAGCCAGCTAGAGCACCTGTTGGAGGGTACACTCACCCTATTTGCACCACTTGCTGTCGCAAATACCCAGGTCAGTGTCGTCGGGCTACCGGTGGTTGCTTCAAATGTGGCCAACAAGGCCACCAGATGAAAGATTGCAAGAAGAGTGAGATTAAGGGTACTTCAGTGCATGCTGATTCCAACCTACCTCTGACTACTGGACGTGTGTATACCACCACGAGGGACCAAGCAAACAAGTCGTCAGGTACCATCACTGGAATCTTGTTTATGTATGGTCAAGCTTCTTGTGTTTTATTTGATACGGGGGCGACTCATTCAGTTATATCCACTGCTTATGCTACTCGTGTTAGGATATCCCCCATGCCACTTGATAATGTCTTAAACATATCCACGCCCCTGAGATACTCTGTGCGCATCACACATGGGTACCAAGATCTTCCCCTTGAGTTTGATGACAGGATTTGCGAAGTTGACGCACTTTCGTTGGACTTGTGCGAATTTGACATGATATTAGGCATGGACTGGTTATCCATACACCACGCCACCATAGATTGCCATTCATATCGGTTTATTTTCGGTGATGTCAACGAACCAGAGTACATTCAGAAATGGTTTCATACAAGGGAAGTCTGTACAAATTATTCCAGCCTTACTGCTACATGGCTGTGAGGGCTTCTTAGCTGTTTTTCATGATATTGAGGCTGAAACTCCATCCATTCAGGATCAGCCTATCGTGTCAGAATTTCCCGAGGTATTTCCTATAGAACTTGTGGGCATACCACCTGCTCTTGAAGTAGAGTTTGGTATTGAGCTCGTCCCGGGAGCTGAACCAATCTCCAAGGCTCCTTACCGAATGGCTCCTATTGAGCTCAAGGAGTTAAAAGAGCAGTTGCAGGAACTTTTGGAGCGAGGTTTCATCCGCCCTAGTGTATCTCCATGGGGTGCACTGGTGTTGTTTGTGAAGAAGAAGGATGGCAGCATGCGTTTATGCATTGATTACCGTGAGCTGAATAAGATCACAATCAGAAACCGATATCCTTTGCCACGTATAGATGATCTGTTTGACCAACTGCAAGGCGCCAAACATTTCTCTAAGATCGATCCGAGGTCTGGCTACCATCAGCTACGGGTAAAAGAGCAGGATATCTCCAAGACTGATTTCTGTACACGCTATGGTCACTACGAATTTGTAGTCATTCCTTTTGGACTCAACAATGCTCCAATAGTCTTCATGGATCTGATGAACCATGTCTTCCATGAGTTTCTGGATAAGTTTCTTATCGTCTTCATTGATGATATTCTGATTTTCTATAAATCCAAGGAGGAACACGAAGAACATCTTCATATAGTGCTACAGATACTTCGCCAGAAGCAGTTGTATGCCAAGTTCTCCAAGTGTGAATCCTGGTTGAGCAAAGTGGCGTTTCTGGGCCACATCGTATCCGTAAAAGGAATAACCATGGATCCTTCGAAGGTTGAGGCTATCACAAAATGGCCAAGACCGACGTCGGCGACTAAGGTTTGTAGTTTTCTAGTCTTAGCCGGTTATTACCGCAGGTTCGTGGAGAATTTTTCACGTTTAGCCTTGTCCTTGACTAAGCTAATGCGAAAAGGGGAGAAATTCGTCTGGAGTGATGAACGAGAGAAGAGCTTTGAAGAACTCAAGAAGAAGTTGGTATTTGCACCTATTCTTACTCTCCCATATGGCACAGGTGGATTTCAGATATATAGTGATGCTTCAGGGAAGGGCATTGGCTGTGTTCTCATGCAACATGGAAAAGTGATTGCTTACGCATCATGGCAACTTAAACCTTATGAGGAGAACTATCCTACCCATGACTTGGATCTTGCAGCAGTTGTATTTTCACTAAATATTTGGAGGCATTACTTGTATGTCAAATCATGTGATATCTTCACAGATCACAAGAGCCTTAAATATATCTTCACCCGGCGAGAACTAAACATGAGGCAAAGAAGGTGGTTAGAGCTGCTGAAGGACTACGACATCAATCTTCAGTATCATCCCGGCAAGGCGAATGTAGTGGCAGATGCTCTCAGCAGGAAGTCGGACATGATTAACGGCATTAAGATAGAATAGGAAATCATATGTGACTTCATTAACGACTGGACATCGAGTTTATGGTATGTGGACAACATGGCTACTGGGCTAATCTTAGAGTTGAGCCAGACTTACTCTCTAGGATCAAGGAAGCTCAGAAGGATGACAGTGAAATCTGGGCGATTATTCAGGACATCAACCAGCGGACGGAGTTTTAGATAGACAATGATGGTATCTTATGGAAGGGCACTAGATTATGTGTTCCTAATGACCTTACACTCAGGGAGGCTTTGCTAACTGAAGCTCACAGCTCTCCATTCTCCATTCATCTTGGTTCCACCAAGATGTACCATGACATCAAGCAGCATTTCTGGTGGAGTGGTATGAAGCAGGATGTTGCTACCTTTGTCTCCAAATGTCTTACCTGCCAGCAGGTTAAGATTGAGCATCAATGATCTAGTGGGTTACTACAACCATTAGACATTCTAGAGTGGAAGTGGGACAATATCTCCATAGACTTTGTCACCAATCCGCAAGGATGATCCAGTTAGCAAATTGGCAGATATCTATCAAAAGGGAATCATGAAACTACATGGTACTCCATCTAGTATCATCTCTTACATAGATTCTCGTTTTACATCTCGGTTCCGGAAGAGTCTGCAGAAAGCTTGGGGCACCAGACTTAAGCTTAGCACGGCTTTTCATCCTCAGACAGACGGACAGTCGGAGCGTACCATTCAGACACTAGAGGACATGCTGCGAGCTTGTGCTTTAGAATGGACAGGAAGTTGGGACGACTATATCTGCTTAGTAGAGTTTGCATACAACAACATTTGGCACGCCAATATCAAGTGTGCACCATTTGAGATGTTGTATGGCAATAAATGTCGCGCCTCAATCTGCTGGGATCAGGTTGGTGAGCGAATTCTTGAGGGTTCGAAGATGATAAAGGTGACCAATGAGAAGGTTGTCGTCGCCAAGGCGAAGTTGCAGGAAGCTCGTGCACGTCAAAAGAGCTATGTCGACAAGCACCGTAGAGATTTGTACTTCAACGTGGGTGATCATGTCTTTCTTAAGGTATCACCAGCACGGGGAGTTAAGCGTTTTGGAATCAAGGGAAAACTCAGTCCGCGATTCATCGGACCGTTTGATATCCTCGAACATGTCGGTGAGGTATCTTATCGTCTGGCATTACCTCCTCAGCTATCTCACATTCACAACATATTCCACGTGTCCTTACTCAGTGGGTACAATTAACATCCCCTACATATGGTTCAGTATCCACTCGAGCAGATTCGTGAGGATCTTTCTTATGTCGAGGAACCCGAAAGAGTACTTGATCGTCAAGAGCGAGTCATGAGGAAGAAGACGATTCCATTCGTCAAAATCCTTTGGAGGGACCATCCTGAGCGGGAAGCCACTTGGGAGACGGAGGATTCTATTCGGACTTCTTACCCTCGTTTACAGTTTTGATTCGGGTATGTTATCTTTCAGTTTATGTTAACTATAATTGGGGGACGAATTATTCTTTTTAAAGGGGAAGAGTTGTAAAACATGCATAAAATACCATGAACAGTACACTACATGATAACACGATAATTTAAAACTTTTCATTTATAATATACGACACGTGTAACGAACATTAGATTACAAGTATTAAGTATATTATTAATGCACGATAAATATTATGTATAATATATAATTCACGACATTTAAAACACGAACGAACACGAATACATACGTATAATATTAAGTCACGAAAAATGTTTGATTTTGCCTTTTGGGCTTATGTAGTCGCGGCACAAGAGGACAAGGGAGAGGGCCCGACCAATTTTGTAATCCAACTAGTAACTAAACTAATCCCAGGGATTTCATTATTCATCTTTTAGCAAAAATAAACAAAACCCTAGCCCCTTTTCTTCTTCCCTTAGCCGCGACATAGCAAGAACAAAGAGGAAGGATTCGTTGGTTTTTGATCTTGAATAAGTACGTGTACGTGTTCGTGTTTCGATCCTCTTTTCATCCACGCACTTGGTAATTAACAAACCTTAATCTTTTTATTTTTATTTTGATTATATGAACACGAATCTTAAAAACATAAATATAAACATGTTATGATTATGGGGTATATAAGATTTAGGGTTTGTTTGGTTCGACGCACACAACCGAGAGCTCAAGGCTCTCGGTGGGCTTTTTCCACCAACAATCGAGACCCCCCCATGGGCCTCGGTGTGGTTTGTGTTCGGACAACGACAACCAAGGCCCCACGATAGGGAACCTTGGTGCAACAGTGGGAACCGGCTCATTGTCGGTGGGTATTTGGCTCGGTAGGGGGAACACGGTTATGGACGGTGTGAACCCGTGGGCTGCCATTGGCAACCGACGGCTTGGTCAAGGCCACAGCCGCCGGCCAACTACCAGCAGCCGGTTGGTGGTGGTGTTTGGTGCTCGATTTGGTTTTGTCTCAGGTTTAGGGCTCGAGTACATTTTATTAGCCATTATTTTATTAGTTAAGTAATTTATTTAATATACATGAACTATTAACTAAACTAATTAAAATCATGACTTAGGTTATATTATTAAAACTTATAATACATGTTATAATCTAAGTATTTTATTTGACTTAATTAAATTAAAAACCATGTTTAATTTAATTAACTGATATAAGGTAAAGTTTTATTAAATTAACTATGACATTTTATTAATTAATAAACCATGCATTTTCATTATTAATTAATAATCACTTTAGCCTAAATATTTAATTTAATAGACTTTACTAATAAATTATCATGACTTATAACTTATGTCTTATAACTTATGACTAATAAGCACTATCTTATATTTTAGACTTATTAATTTAGCTTATTTCTATTTATGGAAACTTTCTATTTCAGAAAACTTACTATTTATGGAAACTTTCTATTTTTAGAAACTTACTATTTTTGGAAACTTTCTATTTTGGAAACTTTTTGTTTTTAGAAACTTTCTAAACTTTCTATTTCTGGAAACCTACTATTCTTAGAAAGTTATTTATTATGACACTACAAGTATAGTAATACAAGAATACATGAAATACATAATCAGAATACATGTAAATCATGAATAAATACAAGATAACACTTAAAACAGTAAATTTTGACAAAAACATATAAAATAAGTTAAGAACACATAGAACCAGTAACACACTCAGTTATCAGACAACTCGTACACGTGCCTTATTTATGTAGTATCCGTGAAGTCGGAGTAGATCGTTCAGCTTCCCTTCTAGCTTCACTACTAGACATAAGGTACAAATATTTCGTCCTTCAGTATGGATATTCCTTCATATGTTTGATTAGGATTCCCCGTTTGCAGCCATCTGTTTTCCCTAGTTATTTTATATGTTTTGAATGCTTATGTTATATTTTAAATGCCTGAGCTATATACAAGCATGCCAGTTCATCTAGTTATGGAGGTACCATAACCATAACACTGGAGGCACTAGTGTTATGACTTCCCCATGACGGAGTGATTGCTCGTAGCGTCCCTTTCAGTTTGGCCATTTATTTATATTACATGTGGGGCGTATGGGTGCATCGTAGTTACATATTTTCAGTCAGGATTTTCATGGTGAATGTGGTGTGTGCCTTGCATTCTTCACAAGGAGTTGATCCCTCCTACCCAGACCAGTATAATTAGAGGCAACCTGTAAAACCCGCATTAAAATACCATGAACAGTACACATGAACAGTACACACATGAAAATACGATAAAATTAAAACTTTCCATTTATAATATAATTCACGTGTCACGGTATTTAATAACATGTAGTTACATATATATTATAAATGTGTTAAGTACACGACGTATAAAAATCATGACATTAAAACATGAACGGTCACGTAAATAATTGAACTCGGGAAAACTACGGGCTTCCCCGTGGACTCCCTTTAGGCCGCGGCTACACAAGAGAAAAAGGAAGGGATGGGCTTGGTCCATGACCCAACTTAAAATCCATCATAAGAAAAGAAAACACAGGAAACTTAAAACATAATTTAGGTTTTACATAAAAAATTTCCTTTTGCCTCCTTTTGCCTCTTGCGGCCGGCCACCATAAACAAGAAGGAGAAATCGTACGATTTTCATTGTTGATTTATTAATTGTACGTGGTCGTGATCTTGATCCTTTTCTTCTACGTGTTCGGTAAATCAAACACCTTTTCTTTTCTTTTAATTCTTATTGAATTCATGTTTTTATTTAATTAATCTTAAAAACAAGTAAACAAAACATGTAGATTAATTAAATCATGAAAATAAAGGGGTGTTTGTGGGTGTTTTTTTGGGCCGAGAACCAAACCGAGAGCAAGGGGACTCTCGATGGTGTTTGATTCGCCCAACCGAGACCTCATGGTCTCGGTGTTGTGGTCGTGTGGTTCGAACGCAACAAGGGGACCCTGACGTGGTATCGGGGTGTAGTTTTGGTTTGGACCGAGAGCCAGCCGAGACCAATAGGGTCTCGGTGGGGGCTGTTTTTGGCTAACAGTGGGAACCGAACATGGGCAGGGGGAACTGGGTCACAACCGGTGTGAACCGGCAGAACCGCCGGTGGGAACCGCGGCTCATGCAGCGGGTAAACCACTCGGACAGTGGCAACCGGCTAGGCCGGGTTAGCCACTGTCAAGGGTGTATGTTTCGGCTTATAAGTTGGATCGGGTTTCGGGCTCGGGTTAATTTTTTTTAAAACAAGGGTTCGGGTCTCGAGTTAATTATTAAAATCAGAAAAACATGTTAATTAAACTAATTACTAAACTTTTTAATTTAATTAATTTCGTGACTTAGGTTAAATATTAAAATTAATATTACATGTATAACCTAAAGTATTTAACTTAGTTTAATTTAATTAAAACATGTATTTTTAATTAAGTTCTATATAACGTATAGTTTAATTAATTAATCAGTTATTTAATTAATAAACTATAACCATGACTTGTATTATACTATTTAAACTTTACTTATTATTTATAGTCCAGCTTATTTCTAATTATGGAAACTTACTATTTTTGGAAACTTTATATTTTTAGAAACTTACTATTTATGGAAACCTGCTATTTTTGGAAAGATACTTAGTATTACAATACAAGTATTATAATACATTAATACATGAATGATACACAATTGAACATCAGAATAACTACAGTTAACACAGTAAACAGCAAAACAGGACATAATACGTATAACAAGCTAATAACACAAAGAATCAGTAAAACGCACGTAATTCAGACAACTCATACACGTCCATATTTCTTCTGTAGTATTATCCGTCAAGGCGGAGTAGTCTTCATCGTTTTCATTAGCTTCTACTAGACATAAGGTACGGATTTCCCGCCCTTCAGTAAGGACAATCTCTTCCTTCATTAGGATTTCCCGTATGCAGCCAACTGTTTTCCCCAGTAGTTACAGATTAAATGTTTATGTGTTATTAGTTACCTTTGCCATATACATGCATGACTAGTTTCACCTAGTTATGGAGGTACCATAACCATAACACTAGAGGCACTAGTGTTATGACTTCACCACGGTGGAGTGATAGCTCGTAGCATCCCTTTCAGTTATTTAGCCATTATATTTATTATGTTATCATGTGGGGCGTACGGGTGCATCCTAGTTACATGTTTCAGTCAGGATGTCATGGTGAATGTGGTGTGTGCCTTGCATCCTTCACCAGGAGCTGATCTCTCATACCCATTACCAAATAATTAGAGGAATCCCCTCTAATTTGCATGACGAGGTCACCCCTCTAAGTATTCATGCACGTTGTTGGCCTCATGACCTATATTGGCTTTTGGTATATTTAACTAATACAGATTTTCATAAGTAACATAAGCTATGTTTTTAGAACTAAAACCAGTAGACATGACAGACAACTAGGTTTTCCAGGACTTATTCATTTCTGCTGCTATTCATGCTTTATTCTCTTTATATGCTTTCGTATTCTATGTCTTCCATGCTTTACTGTATATCCGTGCACTGAGCGTTATGCTCAGCCGTCTACGTTTTCATGTTCCCAAACGACAGGTACCCAAGGTCGCAAGTATGAACTCTAGAGTATGTGCATTCGGATTGGAAGTTATCCCGCCTCTTTTACCTTATGAATTTATTCCTACTTTTCATACTTTAACTATTTTGTACATTGTTTAGTCCTTTCATTTACAGTACTTAATATTGCTTGTGTGTGAGTTACTAGACTACCGATGTTTCATTCCGGTATTTCTATTTATGGTCATGAATGTTTAGACATTTACCTTGCATGCTTTGATGACATGCCATAATTTACTGTAGCAATCCCTCTTAACAAATGGGGTGTTACAATTATGGTATCAGAGCCAAGGTTTCGACATGTAACTCTGTAAGATATGACACGTGACTTACGGGTAGTCACTAGTGTCTTCCTAGAACTGACAGTTGGTTTTCATGCATTCATTCATTTTCATATTTATTTCATGCATTCATATCATTGTAGAAGGTTTATGACTAAGTAAAGGTTGGTACAGGACTGGCCCTATTTAGTCTCATGTGCTTTTATCGAAACTTTTAACTTTGGGACCGACCCATAGGCGTCCCCTCGCCATGTCTTTTGTTTTGAGTGAACTGACCATAGGCGTTCACTCCCGTTCATATAAAAGTTTTTATAAACTGCATCATGCAATTACCATTGTTTCATGCATTATAAACTGCTTCATTGATTTATACATTGTTCATGTATTTTATGTTCATCTCATTTCATACTTATCATTTATATTGCATTTTTTGTTTTAAACTGTTAGATGGTGAACTCACGCAATACTCCAAATTTGGCTGCAGCTGTCAATGCAGCTCTACAAGCCCTCCTTCCGCAACTTCGCAATGAAATCAGGGACGAAGTTCATGCGAAATTGCAGGCTCATGGCAATCATAACAACAACAACAATCCTCCACCTCCTCCACATGTTACTCTCATAACTTGGTTAGTGCGATTCAACAAACAGCGACCCCGTTCGTTTGAGCAGATAGACAGCCCCAACGAGGCTGAAGCTTAGATTTCTCACATCGAGAAGATATTCGATGCGATGGGTTGTGATGGTGTTTTTAAGGCAAGACTGGCTTGCTATAAGTTTGAAGGTGATGTGCTGTAGTGGTGGAAGTCAGTCAAGCAATCCAATGGTGGTGATAATTGGGTTGTACAGTTGACATAGGACCAGTTTAAGGAGCTCTTCCTTAATCAGTACTTTCCACATGCTGAGCAAGAGAATCTCAAGAGAGACTACCATAACATTCGGCAGGTTTCTGGTGAAAACAGCAACGAGTTCATGCAAAGGTTTCTCCGTTTAGCATGATTTCTGGGTCCAGCCGCAGGGACTACTGCGAAGCAAGCTGAGAAGTTTCGTTGGGCACTTCTCACTTCGGTCGCCAACAGCTTGGTATGTGCCACTTTCACTACAGTGTCACAAGTAGCCTATGCAACCCGTAAGCTCGAGATGCTTCAGGAACGAGAGGAGTTTGGTGATGATAGAGTAGTGAAGAGGTATCTTCAGTCACCAATTGTAAACCATTTATTTCCATCAGTATTTTCATTTTCATATAATCCTCTGTTCATCCTTATATTCCAGGCAGAAGACTTACGACCGCAAGCCTGCTGTCGCTCAGCAGCAAGCATCTAAGGGAAACGGTCAGACTAACGACCGTTCTGGTTCTGAGAGGTGTGGCGGTAATGATAATTACCGTAACAACGCTAACAAATCGAACAAAAGCAGGTCCCTACATTAACCTACTTTCATGTTAAACTATCTTATGTTATGATATTCTGACTCTCCAACAATTGTTAATTCAGGAACAATGGTAACGGCAGGGATCAGGACCGTAGAGGTTCACAGCTAAACCGTTCTACCTCATCTGGTATTTATTAAACCTTCTATATAATCATGTTTATGTTCCACGGTCATGTCTCATGCATGAAATCCTGAAACATGCTCTCAGCTAGCTAGGACGCCTGCTGGAGGATTCACGCATCCCGTCTGTCCTACTTGTTCGCGCATACATTTTGGTATTTGTCGTTGAGGTACTGGTGGTTGTTTCAAGTGTGGCCAACAAGGCCATTAGTAGAAGGACTGTCACCAGGGTGAGATAGAAGGCACCTCTGGACACGCCGACACTAAGCCACCTCCTACTTCTGGTCGCGTGTTCATTACTACTAGAGACCATCAGCAGAAGGACTGTCACCGGGGTGAGATAGAAGGCACCTCTGGACACGCCGACCCTGATGTCACTTAGGGACTCTATACGAATTACTCAGGTGTACAGAGATCTTACCCTAGAATTTGATGATAAGATCCGCAGAGTTGACGCACTTCCTTTGGGCATGTGCTATTTTGACTTGATTTTGTGCATGGACTGGTTATCCAAACACCAGGCTACGATTGACTGCCACACTTACCGGGTCATCTTCGGTGATGTTGAATCCCCAAAGTACATACACCATGGTTTTCTGCCAGGGAGGTCGGTACAAATTATTTCATCCATGGAGGTGCGTGCGTTGCTATCACACGGCTGTCAGGGCTTCATAGCCAATATTCATGACATTACTGCCGAGTCTCCATCGATCCAAGATCAGCCTATTGTGTCAGATATTTCTGACGTATTTCCAAATGAACTTCCGAGAATACCACCTGTTCGTGAAGTAGAGTTTGGAATCGAGCTCATTCCAGGCGCGGAGCTGATTTCCAAAGCTCCTTACCGTATGGCTCCTATAGAGCTTAAAGAACTAAAAGATTAGCTGCAGGAACTTCTGGAACGAGGTTTCATCCGTCCCAGTGCATCGCCATGGAGTGTACCGGTACTATTCGTGAAGAAGAAAGACGGCAGCATGCGTTTGTGTATAAACTATCGTGAGCTGAACAAGATCACGATCAGGAATCGTTATCCTTTGCCGCGAATTGATGACATGTTCGATCAACTTCAGGGCGTCAAGTATTTCTCCAAGATTGGTCTGAGGTCCGGCTACCATCAGTTACAGGTAAAAGAGCAAGACATCTCCAAGACTGCTTTCCGTACACGTTATGGGCACTACGAGTTCGTAGTCATGCCATTCAGACTCACTAATGCTCCACCTGTCTTCATAGATTTGATGAATCGTGTCTTCCATGAGTTTCTGGACAAGTTCGTTATCGTGTTCATTGATGAAATCCTGATTTTCTCCAAATCTAGGGAGGAACATGAGGAACACCTTCGTACAGTCTTACAGATTCTTCGTCAGAAGCAGTTGTATGACAAGTTCTCTAAGTGTGAGTTCTGGCTAAGCAAGGTGGCATTTCTAGGCCATATTGTATCTACAGAGGGGATCACCATGGATCCTGCAAAGGTTGAAGCTATTACTAAATGGCCGAGACCTACATCTACAACTGAAGTACATGTTTTCTGGGTTTAGCTTGCTACTACCACAGGTTTGTAGAGAAATTTTCACGGTTAGCCTTAACTTTGACTAAGCTGATGAGGAAAGGAGAGAAATTCGTTTGACAGAAGAGCGAGAGAAGAGCGAGAGAAGAGCTTTGAAGATCTTAAGCAGAAGTTAGTTACTGCACCTATTCTTACTCTCCCATCTGGCTCAGGTGGATTTCAGATCTATAGTGACGCTTCAAGAAGGGGTCTAGGCTGTGTTCTCATGCAACATGGGAAAGTTATTGCATACGCATCACGACAGCTAAAACCTTATGAAGAAAACTATCCTACTCACGATTTAGAGCTTGCAACAGTTGTCTTCGTGTTGAAAATCTGGAGGCATTATTTGTATGGTGAATCATGTGACATATTCACCGACCACAAGAGTCTCAAGTACATCTACACCCAGAAGGAACTGAACAAGAGACAGAGGAGATGGTTAGAGCTATTGAAGGACTACGACACCAACATTCAGTACCATCCTGGTAAGGCGAATATGGTGGAAGATGCTCTAAGCAGGAGGTCAGGTGTGATTGCTGGCATTTGGATTGCAAAGGAGATCATCCGTGACCTAAAGATGACTGATATTGAGTTTTATGTACGACGACAGCACGGTTACTGGGCTAATCTTAGAGTAGAACCAGACTTACATTCTAGGATCAAGGAAGCTTAGAAGGACGATGGTGAGATTTGGGCTATCATTCAGAACCTTGATCAACAGACGAAGTTTCGTGTTGACAACAACGGTATCTTATGGCAGGACACTAGACTAGTGGTTCATGATGACTCTAAGTTGTGCTGACTGAAGCTCATAGCTCTCCATTTACCATACATCCTGGTTCTACCAACATGTACCACGACATCAAGCAACACTTTTGGTGGAGTGGTATGAAGTAGGGTGTTGCCACCTTCGTTTCTAAATGTATGATCTGCCAACAGGTGAAGATCGAACACCAGCGAGCTAGTGGTTTACTACAGCCATTAGATATTCCAGCATGGAAGTGGGACAAAATCTCC
This sequence comes from Glebionis coronaria, assembly GCA_025667525.1. Lineage (NCBI taxonomy): Eukaryota > Viridiplantae > Streptophyta > Magnoliopsida > Asterales > Asteraceae > Glebionis > Glebionis coronaria. Next base: position 250,149,860 of record CM046878.1, read on the forward strand.
ATGGATTTTGTTACTGGTCTTCCGGTTACTCAGAAGAAGAACGACGTTATCTGGGTTATTGTGGATAGGTTGACTAAATCTGCTTATTTTCTGCCGATCCGCAAGGACTGTCCGGTCAGCAATTCAGCAGACACATTCTAGAAGGAGATCATGAGACAACATGGTACTCCATCAGAAATCATATTTGACAGAGATTCCCGTTTCACATCAAGTTTCTGGCAGAATCTGCAGAAATCTTGGGGCACCAGACTCAAGCTCAACACTGCCTTTCATCCTCAGACCGACGGACAGTCGGAACGTACCATTTAGACATTGGAGGACACGATGCGGTCATGTGCTCTAGAGTGGTCAGGGAGCTGGGATGATTATATATTTCTAGTAGAATTTGCATACAACAACAGTTGGCACGCTAACATCAAGTGTGCTCCTTTCGAGATGTTGTATGGTAGAAAGTGTCGCGCCCCAATCTGCTGGGATCAGGTCAGCGAACGACTGCTTGAGGGTCCAGAGATGATTGTGTTGACTAATGAGAAGTTCGTTGTCGCCAAGGCGAAGCTTCAGGAAGCTCGTGCTCGTTAGAAGAGCTATGCTGATAAACGTCGTAGAGATGTGTTAGACTTACTTTTTGGTAAGCTGGCGCCTTTCACGTGAGTTGGACTAGATATATACCTTTTGCTATATGCAGGGACTAACATTGTATACGATGAATAGTCTAGTTTAGTTAGGCCTATAAATAACCCCCCATGACTCTCCATGGGGGTGTGGAAGTTTAGTGTTATTTTCTTTGTTTTCATTTCACTTGAAATAATACACACATCTTTTCTTTCACCTCTCTCTACTTTCTCTCACTAGACCCTAAAATGTCATACATGTTCTTTGATCATCCCCGACCCCCTGAACCAAGGAGGTTTTTTATGCCTGTTAATTGGTATCAGAGCTAACCGGAGGTGTTTTGTATCCATGTGTGTTTGAGTTGTGTTTTAAGATTCATCGTGTTATCAGGTTCATGATGTGCTATCAGTTTTATGGTTCGTACTTTTTCTGATTCAAGTTATATCTGATTTTATTATGTCTAGCTATTATCATTTACTTTGAATCAGTTATAGTCACGAAATCATTTTCTAAATCTGTGTCTAGTCATGCCTCGTATCAAATTATTTAATTCCATTTTTATGCTACCCGTTTATAGCTTTTGTCCTATCAAACAAGGCTTTATTCTGAATCCTTTATTGGGGAAAAGGACAAAAAATGGCAGATCCATTTTTTCGGGGTTACCAAAAACTTAAACCCTTTTGCGATGGCACATTCAAATGACTATTCCGATGGGATATTGCGATGAGGTTTTTCAGATGGCTACTTACGATCGCATTATTTGTGATGGCTGATTTGCGATGGAGTCATTCCGATGGCTCATTGCGATGGGCTATTGCGATGGGTCATTCCGATGGCTCGTTGCGATGGCTCATTGCGATGGGTACATTGCGATGGCTCACATATTGCGATGGCAACATCCTGATGGACAGATATTTGATATATATTGCGATGGTAAGTTTGTATTCATTGCGATGGGAGGTTAAGATGACATTACGATGGGTGGTTCACACATGTTATATTGCGATGGGTGATTGTTTTTTTTGTGAAAAAACATTGCGATGGGTTGCCAAGATTGTCAACTCAGTGAGTTTTAATCATCTAAATTAACAAATCAAATTTAGACTCATGTAATTCAAACAATCATCATTTTACCCTCAATCAACTGACATGCAAACCCATCTATTATTTAACTGTTAAGATTGAAAAATCATATTTGGACTCTTATCAAACAAGAGTAATCAAACCTCAATCATCTGACATGAAACCCATCTATTCTTAATAGTTAATCCAAACCAATTTTTTATCAAAACCTTTAAACATATCAGCCTTATCACTCTAAAATCAACACTAATCTAAATCCTAATCCCATCTTCACCTAAACCCATCACATCTAGACTCGTATACACTCAATCAAGATCTCTGATTTGTTAAAAACATTTTTTTCCAATCTTTAAAAAGATTTTTTTGGGTTTTACAATAAATCATCATAGATCTCGAAAAGTTATACCCCTGATTAATTTGTTAACCTACCTGAGATCAATCGATTTGATCTTGAAGCCGCGTCATTCTCTGCATGTATGGGATTCGGCTTGAGATGACAATCGAATTATAACATAGAAGGTCGAATTGATATGGGTGTAATGGTTATTTTATTGGGACTTGTATGTTTTTTATAAGCAATGATGTTTTGATAACGGGATTTGCTTAAGTTTTGATGATAACGATAGTTTGAGATTGGTGAGATGGGTTTTATGAACAACTTTCTCAAGCCTTGGGAGTATCGACAGAAGTGGAGGCGGTGGGAATGAGTGGTGGTTGTAAAAGTGATTAGAGTTTGGTGTGAGACAAATATTAGGGTACTTCTAGTAGCTATATATCCAAACGTTTTTCCTCTATTCGGCTACTACTACTTTGTCTCATGGGCCAACTACTAAATGGACTTTGATTTGGGCAGCATTGGAATAATTTGCAAGTGAACGTAGATATACTATTTTTTTGACATATCCGTATGTCTTCTATACGTTGGCTTTGCAAATTGATTGTTCCTATCAAATGCCACGTTTTTTTATTTAAATGTCATTTGGATATGAGATACTAAGGCCGGGAATAATTTTATTCTTTGGTACTTGATTGATGGGCCAATCTCTACACTAAGTGAAGACATTTAATGGGCCAATTAGTTTTTTCAATAGATTTTGGATTAATCTATTATATTTCCGAATCTGGAAAAATTAATCAGGTTGGATTTATTGATTTGAGCTGGGTATTTCGAAAGAACCGAGTGATAAAATTGTTGTCGGGTTAAATGCTTATGTGACAGGATTTTATTACTTTGGCGGGCCGTTTAAACAGTGACATTCAAGGCCGGATATCCGTTTTCGATCATAACACTTCTTCACGAAAAACAAATACAACAAACACAACAAACATGATGCATTACACTAAAACGATCATTATCAAAAAATTAACCTAAATTCCTAATGGCTATTACGGTTTATGTGATTACCAAGATGATTCGATGCTACTTATTTGAGGTTGAAGTGAGATTTTTCAGAGGCGTTCTTATTTTATCTTTAAAGGAGTACTTACATCTTTATAAGATAACTTGCTTGTTGCGGTTCTCAGTATCACACGCACTTGCTGTTGTGGATTTCTTCAAGAGGTGTAGTACCTTTTCTTATACCGCCTGTTTTGGTATAGGGTACTTTAGAGAAGTTGTACCTTTTTTATACCGCCTTTTGGTATAGGGTACATTTAAGACTTCTCTGCATCGCTCTTCATTCTACAATAGTGCAAGCTTAAGTTCAAGTTTGGGGAATTCTACTTCTGTTTCAAGTTAGGATTATCGGGTTATCTTCATCAGTGGTCACTATCAATAGCCAACAGAATTGATAAGGGGATTCAATTCGGGGTGATCTAGAGAGAATCTTGTTTAGAGAGATATTGTTGACATCTTCTCACATAGTATTGGTTACTAAGTAAGCGGTTTCAGTTGGCATACCACGTACACACATGAAGGGTGATTTCCTTAATAGGTATCATCCTTGAGGGAGAAATGTGTACATGCGGGGTCACTTGACTTTAGTGTTATCGTTTCTACATAAAGGGATAAGTTGTCTACACTCGGGACTTAATTGACTTTGATGTGGCAACTTTATATCATCACTGTCCTGGCAGGAGATATGTGCAATTACGAAACTTAATTGACTCTGGTGCTACATTTGACTTCATGTTCGGGATAGAGTGTGTACTTCTGGTAATCTTTCGTAGAATCAAGACTAGGATTGCTTCAAATTGTGAGAAAATGTTGATGACGATATCACCTCCCACGGATTTCCTCTGAAGGATCTGTTTGGGAGGGAGAAGTCTTTATTGCTTGTTTAATGAAAGGCCTTCTAGGTGGGAGGGAGTAAAACTCAACTAGATTCTACAAGCTGGAGAAATAGAGCTGGAGTATTCAAGAAGATGAATGTCGTTGAAGACTGTCTCAAGGAATGTTGGAATTCACGTTTATTATTTTTCATCATTTTTGCTTGTAGGAAACATTGTAACCAACTCACACGAGTCACCATCTTGGAGGGAGATTGTTAGACTTACTTTTCGGTAAGCTGGCGCCTTTCATGTGAGTTGGACTAGATATATACCTTTTGCTATACGCAGGGACTAAAGTTGTATACGAGGAATAGTCTAGTTTAGTTAGGCCTATAAATACCCCCCCCCCCCCATGACTCTCCATGGGGGTGTGGAAGTTTAGTGTTATTTTCTTTGTTTTCATTTCACTTGAAATAATACACACATCTTTTCTTTCACCTCTCTCTACTTTCTCTCACTAGAACCTAAAATATCATACATGTTCTTTGATCATCCCCGATCCCCCGAACCAAAGTGGTTTTTGATGCTTGTCAAGATGTATCTTTCAACGTAGGTGATCACGTTTTCCTCAAGGTATCACCTGCACGAGGAGTAAAACGTTTCGGAATCAGAGGGAAACTCAGTCCTCGCTTCATCGGACCGTTTGACATCATAGAACGCATTGGTGAAGTGTCATATCGTTTAGCGTTATCGCCTCAGTTATCACACGTTCACAACGTGTTCCATGTGTCCTTACTCAGAGGATACAACTATCATCCAGTTCATGTTGTCCAGTATCCGCTTGATCAGATTCAAGAGGATCTTTCTTATGTCGAAGAACCTGAGAGAGTTCTTGAACGACAAGATCGTGTCATGCGGAGGAAGATGATACCTTTCGTTAAAATCCTCTGGAGGGATCATCCTGAGCGGGAAGCCACTTGGGAGACGGAGGAGTCTATACGGACTTCTTACCCTCATTTCCAGTTCTAATTCGAGTATGTTTTTCTTTCAGTTTATGTTTCTCCAATTCGAGGACGAATTGTTCTTTTAGAGGGGAAGAGTTGTAAAACCCACATTAAAATACCATGAACAGTACACATGAACAGTACACACATGAAAATACGATAAAATTAAAACTTTCCATTTATAATATAATTCACGTGTCACGGTATTTAATAACATGTAGTTACGTAAATATTATAAATGTGTTAAGTACACGACATATAAAAATCACGACATTAAAACATAAACGATCACGTAAATAATTGAACTTGGGAAAACTACGGGTTTCCCCATGGACTCCCTTTAGGCTGCGGCTACACAAGAGAAAAAGGAAGGGATGGGCTTGGCCCACGACCCAACTTAAAATCCATCATAAGAAAAGAAAACATACAAAACTTAAAACATAAGTTAGGTTTTATAGACTAAGTTTTCCTCTTGCCTCCTTTTGCCTCTTGCCGTCTGCCACCATAAACAAGAAGGAGAAACCGGACGATTTTCATTGTTGATTTATTAATTGTACGTTGTCGTGATCTTGATCCTTTTCTTCTACGTGTTCGGTAAATCAAACACCTTTTCTTTTCTTTTAATTCTTATTGAATTCATGTTTTTATTTAATTAAAGTAAACAAAACATGTAGATTAATTAAATCATGGAATTAATGGGGTGTTTGTGGGTGTTTTGTTCGGCCGAGCACCAAACCGAGAGCAAGGGGGCTCCCGGTGGTGTTTGATTCACCCAACCGAGACCTCATGGTCTCGGTGTTGGGGTCGTGTGGTTCGAACACAGCAAGGGGACCCCGACGTGGTGTCGGGGTGTGGTTTTGGTTTGGACGACAGCCAGCCGAGACCTATAGGGTCTCGGTGGGGGCTGTTTTTGGCTAACAGTGGGAACCGAACATGGGCAGGGGGAACCATGTCACAACCGGTATGAACCGGTGTGAACCGGCAGAACCGCGGCTCAGGCAGCGGGTAAAACACTCGGACAGTGGCAACCGGCTAGGCAGGGTTAGCCACTGTTAAGGGTGTATGTTTTGGCTTATATGTTGGACCGGGTTCCAGGCTCGGGTTAATTTTTTTAAAACACGGGTTCGGGTCTCGGGTTAATTATTAAAATCAGAAAAACATGTTAATTTAATTAATTACTAGACTTTTTAATTTAATTAATTTCGTGACTTAGGTTAAATATTAAAATAAATACTACATGTATAACCTAAAGTATTTAACTTAGTTTAATTTATTTAGAACATGTATTTTTAATTAAATTTTATATAATGTATTATTTAATTAATTAACAGTTATTTAATTAATAAACTATAACCATGACTTGTATTATACTATTTAAAGTTTACTTATTATTTATAATCCAGCTTATTTCTAATGATAGAAACTTACTATTTTTGGAAACTTTCTATTTTTAGAAACTTACTATTTATGGAAACCTGCTAATTTTAGAAAGATACTTAGTATTAAAATAAAAGTATTATAATACACTAATACATGAATAATAAACAAATGAACATCAGAATAACTACAATTAACACAATAAACAGTAAAACAGGACAGAATACGTATAACAAGCTAATAACACACAGAATCAGTAAAACACACGTAATTCAGACAACTCATACACGTCCATATTTCTTCTGTAGTATTATCCGTCAAGGCGGAGTAGTCTTCATCATTTTCATTAGCTTCTACTGGACATAAGGTACGGATTTCCCGTCCTTCAGTAAGGATAATCTCTTCCTTCATTAGAATTTCCCGTATGCAGTCAACTGTTTTCCCCATTAGTTACAGATTAAATGCATATGTGTTATTAGTTACCTTAGCCATATACATGCATGACCAGTTTCACCTAGTTATGGAGGTACCATAACCATAACACTAGAGACACTAGTGTTATGACTTCACCACGGTGGAGTGATAGCTCGTGGCGTCCCTTTCAGTTATTTGGCCATTATATTTTTTATGTTATCATGTGGGGCGTTTGGGTGCATCCTAGTTACATGTTTCAGTCAGGATTTCATGGTGAATGTGGTGTGTGCCTTGCATCCTTCACAAGGAGCTGATCCTTCATACCCATTACAAATTAATTAGAGGCATCCCCTTTAATTTGCATGACGAGGTCACCCCTCCAAGTATTCATGCACGTTGTTGACCTCATGACCTATATTTGGCTTTTGGTATATTTTACTAATACAGATTTTCATAAGTAACATAAGCTATGTTTTTATAACTAAAACCAATAAATATGACAAACAACTAGGTTTTCCAAGACTTATTCACTTTCGCTGCTATTCATGCTTTATGCTCTTTATATGCTTTCATATTCTATGTCTTCCATGCTATATTGTATACCCGTGCACTGGCCGTTATGCTCAGGCGTCTACGTTTCCATGTTCCCAAACGACAGGTACCCAAGGTCGCAAGTAGGAACTCCAGAGTATATGCATTCGGATTGGAAGTTATCCGGCCTCTTTTACCTTATGCATTTATTCCTACTTTTCATACTTTACTTCTTTTGGACATTGTTTAGTCCTTTCATTTACAGTACTTAATATTGCTTGTGTGTGAGTTACTAGACTACCGATGTTGGATTCCGGTATTTCTATTTATGGTCATGAATGTTTAGATATTTACCTTGCATGCTTTGATGACACGCCATAATTTACTGTAGCATTCCATCTTAACAAATGGGGTGTTATACAACCCCTCTAATTGCATGATGAGGTCACCCCTGTAAGTATTCATGCACCTTGATACTTCATGACCTATATGGGTTGGCTAAATTTAAAATATAGTTTTCATAAGTTAATCATAAGCTTTTCAAACTATAAAACTAGTTTTATAAACATGTTCTAGGTTTTCTAAGACTTATACATTTCTGCTGCTAATCAGTCTTTATTATGCTTATGTCATTCATACTATGTTATATATCCGTTCATTGGGTGTTTTGCTCAGCCATTTCCTTTCCATGTTCCCAAACGGTAGGTACTCAGGGACGCACTTAGGATCTTAAGAGTATATGCATTAGGACGGAAGCTATCCAGTCTTCTTTACCTTATGCATTTCCATAAATTACCTATTTCTTTTGGACATTGTTTAGTCCTTTCCTTTCAGTACTTATATTTCATGTGTGTGAGCTGTTGGACTACCGATGTTTGATTTCGGTATTTGTCTTTATGGTCATTTAATGTTTTAAGACATTTACCTTGCATGCTTTGATGACACGCCATAATTATCCTGTGATATTCCATTTATCAAATGGGGTGTTACATTGATAGTGAAATGTATTTGCAAATCTGTGTAACATTCGTCGCTATAGTCTATACTACATACAAACCTATGCACTCTCTCTTCATTAAATCTTTAAGTAATATAAATTTTAAAACATACGTATTATACAAGTCATTTAAGCATGGTTTATAAACCATCTTATGCACTCTCTCATCAATAAACTTTTAAGTAATATAAATTTTAAACCTATTGCCACTATACATAAATCCTTTAAACTTTATAAACATAACATGTATCTCAAATGTATTAAATTATGAAGAGGTCCAAAATTCTAGACCTCTTCATGCCAAGTAAGCATGAACTAATCTTTCACTATGGTTTGCAAAAGTATATACCTCCTCAAGATATTATAAAGCTATGTTTAAACTACCATACTAGATGCTCTAAGCATTACCATCACTTTTCTAAAATTAATTTTAATTAATACATGTTATAAAGCATATGTTAAAAGTACATATTAATTAATATATTAAATACCCTAATTAATAATGTTTTTAAAATACTCATAAAATGAATAATACATCTTATTATACATATTGTACAACTATTAAAACAAAAAAAAAACTTCATATAGCTTACAAGTTGGTGGTACATGTGGTTTTAAAATCGGACTAAATCAACGAGTTTAATCGATAACTGGTGAAAACCGGCCGAAACCTATGCAAATGAGCAAACCAGGCCTGACCGGAATCATTTTTTTACCTTTCTCACAGGGTACCCGCCGCCGGAGTAACATATAAATATATAAAATCTTCTTAATTTATATGTTTACACGTTTTCATACATTATGATGACCTTAAAATCTTACTAGTTTGATGTGTGCGACTTAATCGAATTAACTAGCAAAATAATCGGTCTTCAAAAATGCAAATTTATAAAAAAAGTGAATGGTTCAAAATCTAACACATAAATTTGATATTAAACTTTCATTAATGAACAATTTGAATAACTGTATCTACAAAGTTATAATTTATAACAATAATCATTTATAGACATTGCATATTAAATTGTATTAATTTTATCATTTAATGTGTATTCCCTACTGATACAAGGTTTTTACCCGTATAAAAGTTAAAGTTCGTTGTGTGGTCTAATCGAATTGATCCTGGTTAACTATGTGACTCAGCTGTCTTTGGTGGAAACAAAAGTTGTGTCGTTGTAGTATATTAAAAGTGCAAAAATTATAAAAGTAAAAAGCGATAATTTAAAATCTAAATCTAATTTAAAATAAATGACGGGAAATTAAAAGCGTGACGAAAATTAAAAGGCACTAAAAGTAAATGGGCAATTAAAGTAAATAACGCAAACTTAAAACTATCTAAGGCAAGCTTAAAACGCAACTAAAACTTAAAACTAAGGCAAGACTAAAATAAATCTAAGGCAAGTAAACTTAAAGTGCAACTAAGGAAAAATGCGGGAAAAGTAAAGCTTGAAAATTAAAAATTAAAAACATAAACTAAAAAGAACCTGAAAACAGCTCATCCGGAATAAACCTTCGTTCGGAATAATCACTCATCCGGAATGTCACCTTTGTTCGGAATGATTCTTCTTCACTCGGAATATTAGCCAAAACCCTTGATCCGGAATAAATTCTTCAGTCGGAATAACAACTTGATCCGGAATAAATTCTTTATTCGGAATATGTCACTTATCCGGAATAAATCCTTCACTCGGAATATAAGCCTTGATTCGGAATGATTTGCTGATCCGGAACAATGTCTTGATTCAGAATAAATTCCGAATGAACGACTTCATTCGGAATGTTCCGAATGAACAGCTACTTATCCGGAATATTAGATGTTCTGGATGAACACCCCTTGTCTGAACCCTTGATTCGGAACAATAGAAGTTCCGAATGAACAATCCTTGGTTCGGAATGTTCCGGATGAACTCCTTTGATTCGGAATAACTGGAACAACCCTTCTTCACTCGGAATGTTCCCTTGATTCGGAACTTCCACTGGTTCGGAATGTTTCGAATAAGCTTCTTCACTCGGAATGTTCCGAATGAGTTCTTTTTATTCGGAATACAAGTATTCCGAATGAATGCCTTTGCTTTGGAATATTCCGAATGAACTTGCTTGATTCGGAACACACAGCTGATCCGGAATATCCAACAAACACCTTCACTCGGAATAATCTGGGCTTGATCCGGAATAAACCTGGGAAACAGAAAACGAAGAACACGGGGCAAACAAAAAGCTACGAATCTACCAAAACTAATCAAAATCAACCACAAGATTAAATCAAACTAATCAATAAACATCTACTAATCATAAACAAACAATCCAAAACAATCAAACTAACAATAATAATCAAAATAATCAAAACCCACTTTAATCAAATCAAATAAACATCAAAAACATAAACATGAACAATAAAGCATAAAGATAAAAGATTAAAGAAAGGTAGATAGGAGATCAAACAATAAAAGTAAAGATTGAAAAGAATTAAAAGGAAACTTACGTGAAATTAAATAAATTTAAGGTGCAAGACAATGTATTTAAATGACATGTAATTAAATGACAAGGTAATTAAAAGGTGGAAGACTAATTGTCACACTTAGCCAACAAAATGAAATGAAAACACAAATAATCTATTTATAGGGGAGATTAGGGAGGTGCTTAGGAAGCTTCTTCCCCTCTTTCTTCTTTCTTTAATTGCATCATTAAGTCCTTGATCTTCTTAATTCTTTGTTAATCTTCTTAATTCTTTGACTTTAACGACTTTCTCTCGGGATTTCTTCAAACTCGTCTTGTAATTCTTCAATAAATTAGACTTGAGTTCTTCGGATTTTAGTAAACTTCCGTCTTTTGACTTTTTCTTTGATAAATCTTCAGAATTGGTCTTGGACTTCCATTTTTTTTGCACTCTTGATTTCTTGACTTCGTCTTTCGTCTTTTTCTTCGATAAAAGCCCGTGAATGCCCGTGTTTTCTCCCCTTTTCACAATTTCGTCCTAAATCACAACAAAAACACAAACCACGCATAATTCCGACATTTACGACATAAAATACACGTTTTGGCTCGGTTATTATTGTAGTTAAGTGGTAAAAAGGATGGGTGTTTACACACCTATCAACTACCAATAAATATAGAAATAAATTTATGAAATTTTTGTGTTACAAGGTTTGTACCAAAACCTTGTAATGTTTTACTACATAAAATTTTAAGGAGAGGGGTGCAATCTCTTTTATAAGTTATACAGATTTATATGTTGTTAAAAAAGTAGTACAAATTATTTTAACGGTGTCGTTTTTAATAGTTTCAGTGGGTCCTCTACGGTTTGTCTTTTGACGGTTTTTATTGGCTAGTTAAACCGACTGTGACTCCAGTTCTCAGTTGAACCTCATCATTTTAGGTAGATAATATGTACGCTTTTGTAGATATATATGTTTTTAATTGTTGTAGAATGCGAATAAATAATAGTATTTCTCAATAATAAGGTGTATCACTTATTTTTTTTAAGTGGGTATTAATTATTAATTATTATGTATTAATTAGTTTTAATATGAGTATTAAATTATGTATTAATTTAATTAATTTTAATATTATGTACTACTTAGTTTTAATAATGGGTATTAAATTATGTATGAATTAGTTTCTAATTATGTTTATGTATTTGTACAATATGCATATAATTTTGTAAGTTGATTTTGTAACATTTCTATAAATAGAATGAGTTTTCTTTTAATATATAGTAGAGATATTATATAAGAGCTTGCAGGTCTTTTGACTTCCCTGAATCCAAATATGAATGTATGTAACACCCTACTTTGATAAGTAGACCGTTACATGATAATTATAACGTATCATCAAAGCATGTAAGGTAATATGTCTTAAAACATACATGACCATAAAGGAAAGCAGGAATCAAACATCGGCTCACAAACATAAGCCCAAAACATGCATAAAGTAAATGAAGTAGAAATACTAAACAAGTTTCCAAGCGAGCATAAGTATATGAAAAAAAGGAAAAGAAGTCTAAGGTAGCTTCCATCCTATGCACGTGCTCTCAAATGATCAAGTCTGTCCTTAGGTACCTGTCCTATCGGACATTGAAAGAAAATTGAGCAATACGCTCAATGAACGGATATAATGACATTGAATAGAATAACTTAAATATAAGCAAATGGTCTGAATTGCAGCGAAATATGTGTAAGTCCTAGAAAACCTGAAATATGTTCTATAAACTGGTTTATAACTAAAAAGTCTTATGTTTTATACAGACAAATGTAATTTAAATGTCAAAGAGCTCATATAGGTCACGATATATATCAACGTGCATGAATACATAGAGGGGTGACCTCGTCATGCAATTAGAGGGGTGGCCTCTAATTATATAAGTCTGGGTGGAAGGATCAGCTCTAAAGTGATGGATGTAGAGAACACACCACAATCACCTTGTAAACCTGCAAACATGTACTATAGATGCACCCATACGCCCCACATGATAATAATAATAACGGCAAAGTAACTGAAAGGGACGCCGCGAGAAGTCATTCTCGTCGCGGAAGAGTCATGACACTGGTGCCTCAAGTGTCATGGTTATGGTACCTCCATAACTAGGTGGACATGGTCATTCACGTATATAGCTCTGGAAATTTAAAATGATAGCATGGCAAATAATGAAAAATTTATGTCATGTAAACTGTGAAAAACATATGGTAGCAAACGGGAAATCCTAATCATGCGCAGAAAGAGAATGTCCTTACTCAAGGACGGAATATCCGTACCTTATGTCCAGTAACGAATGAAGATGAAAGGCGGAAAGTACTACTCCGACTTCACGAATGCTACATAATAAAGGACGTGTATGAGTTGTATGTTCATGAATAACTTACTGATTGTTAGTTTACTTTACTTGTTCTTGACTTGTTTTACTTGTTCTTGACTTGTTTTACTTGTTCTTGTTTTATCATGTCTTCCTTAGTGTTTCGTGTGCTCTTGATTAACGTATTTCATGTTTCATGTGTTAGTATACTTGATGTTTCCATAATGAGTAACTTTCTAAAAATAGCAAGTTTCTATATATAGTAACTTTCCAAAAGTAGCAGGTTTCCATATATAGCAACTTTCTAAAAAAAGTAAGTTTCCAAACATAGTAATAAGCTTGTTTAATAAGCGTATAATATAAGTCGAGGCTTAATGAACATAAATTATAAGTCATGATTAATTAAATGTCATAATAGTAAAGTTTATTTAATAAATAATATAACATGTCATAATCTTATAAATAATTATTAATTAATAATATAATATGGTTTAATTGATTATTCATTAATAATAAAGTATGATTTATATTTTAATAAAACTTTACCATAAACATGATAATTTTCTAATTAAATTAAAACATTAAATAATTTAATTATGCCATGGTTAATAATAATTATCATGTTAATAAGTCTATTTAATAATAGACTTCTATATACTATAGTTTACAAATAATTATTAATTAATAATATACCATGTTATAGGCGTGATTATTAATTAATAATATATCATGGATTCAATTTAATTATTAAATAATAATATATCATGGATTTATATTAATTATAAATAATATCATGTCGTGGATTATAATTACTATAAGTAATAGTATGTCATGGTTTATGGTTCATTATAATTAATATATCATGGATTACCTTGATTAAAACCAAGCCTTGAACTTACTAATAACTTAATTAAGTTAACCAAAATAAGCACGTGTTAATCAAATTAAAACCTAATAAACCCTTTCCAATTAAACTAAAATATGAATAGGTATTTAATTTAAGTCGTCATTGTAGGATATGTAAATCTTGCTTATGTTTTAGAGAGAGGAAGAGATAGAAAGATGGTGTATTTCACACTTCTAGAGAGAGAAAGTTTAAGAGAACTATGTGTTATTCAAATGAAATCACCACCCTCTCCATCAATGGAGAGGGTTTATATACCAAGCCCATAAGATGGGATTAGGCTTACATTTGGGCCGACCATACAAGCATGGACCGGGCTTTTCCTTGTTTAGTTAATTAAAAGATATCTAGACTACGAGCTACAACTTAATATATTGTCGGAGTGACCGAATCTTCCTAAATACGTAAAAACGTATTTCCAACAATCTCCCCCTAAGGGAGGTCACTCCAAACAAGGGCGTCACCCGAGTTACAATAATAAAATAAACCTAGCATACTATGCTTGTCTTGAGCTCGTAGTCTTCTTCTTTCTTTTATTTTTCTTTTCTGGTGAACATGCTGATGTGATCTTTGATATCAGTCTTTAGCATTAATCTCTTGCCTTGATCTTGTGCATCCATCACTTGTGATCTTCGCCTCCTCGTGACACCATGTCCCACATACTTATACCTTCGTGATTCTTGAAAGCTTCAGAGTTCAATACAGCGGAAGACTTAACTTTTAGGCTTTCTTGAATTAGATTAGGTATTAAGTGCATAAGGTATAAGCATGCGGGGACGACTTCTTCTTGGATTCCGCAACGCCACCGTCTTCAAATGCCGCAACATAAGTAGACATGAACGAAATGGCTTTGAACATTTCATTCTAAATCGGTAGCATTTTACCTCCGGTCGGTGAAGACCGTTGGACGATATTAGATATCGTACCCGTGACGGATAGTTTCAATTAAGTAACTTCCTGACAGTATTTCGCGGGTAAACCCGTTCTCTTTATTCGACCGTCCAAAGCTGACTGCGAACATAAAGAGTGAATCATTTGGATAATTATATCCGCATGATTTGAAGCCGTCAATTCATGTTCCTGGAACAAGTGAAATTCAATTAAGAACCGCACCATCGTTGCTTTCCAGTTGTCACGAGCTTGATTCGTATAGAATCTTGCAAGTTACCTACCAAGTGTTGTTTGAGGTTAACACTAGAAGGATTTCCACTCATCACTGTGAACACTAAGGTATCACTCTGAGTGTTCTGGCAAGATCACTAAGATATTGCGTAGAGGCCTGGAACGTGTTTAAATTCAGTTAAGAATTAAACCACTGTTGCTTTCCAGTTATCACAAGTTTGATTCATAAAGAATCACACAAGTCACCTACCATGAGCTTTTTGATATTCGCTCAAGAAGGATTTCCATCTTCATTGTAAATACTTTCGTATTACTCGGATGTTCAGGCAAGATCATGAAGATTTTGCGTAGGACTCTTAAAATCTTTCTTACTTTTCACAGTGTGTGAAGAAGCAAGGAAATATGGAAACGTGTCCTAATGAGATATTTGATGATCTCAAATGGCTCTAGAATCGATCGTGCATTTTGGATTTTAGTGATCGGAGGCTGGAGAGGAGTGCCACCTTTTCAATACCAATTTATTCGGAGTGAATAAATCAATAGATAATGCGTTGTCTCCGTGTGATTAAAACAAATATCTTTTAAGAGATATCTGAGTTAGCTGGGATGGGTTGTGCATTGCATCACTGGGTCCATGATGTCTGTCTTTAATATCGAGAATCATTAAATGATCTCAATAGCATATGTGTTGACCCGATTTCTGCCTAAAGTTGTAAGGAGGGCTTCTTTCTTTACACCCTTTATCTTTACAATTCTTTTTCATTCTTCAACCCCTTCAATGCTTACCAATACGTCATAACTAGCACCTTGTTGTGATTGTTCCAGTGCTAACTTAAGTACTTGGTCGTCATTCAGCTACGTTCACAATCTTTCTCCAACTTTCCTAAGGACTACTATTTCTAGCTATGGAATGTCCTTGGGAAGATTCCTCCGGTTCTGGAAGAATCATAGGACTTAACCTATCCTACCATCCTTATGTCACCACAATCTTCATCGTCGTGAGATAAATGCGTTTTGGGTAAGTATATGTCACCATGAAAATCCATTTTGATATAGCAAATCCATTTTTCTCCCCCTTAACATATGCCACGATATTCGAAAACATTTCGCATATGTAGAGATGATCCAGCACATTATGTAAAACCATTTGTGATAATATCCCATATTAAATCACATTTTCTCCCCCATATTAAAAATATTAACCCAATCGATGTTTTTAATATTAATTGATTTAATGAAGTTTTAACAAAGGTTTTGGGAAGAAAAATGCAAGTCCGTTTAATCTTCACGATATCAAATGTATTAGATATGATACCGATTTGTAACATGATCACATATTCACCATATTAGAAAAGAATTGACAAGGTTGGACCTGATAGATGAGAACATCGTATGATAAAATTAAATGGTTCTTGTCAGCATATGTTGGTCGCCTCGTCACGTCTAAAGTCATATCTTGACACCACGTGTACGATTGGTATTGTTGTCTTGACACCAGTTAGTGAGCTTGGCACGTTCGGCATCGAAGATTCTGAATGCTTGACAATTGCTCCCCCTCAATTGTTGACCCGTGTTCTACTGAAAGAGATGTAGTCGTCGGTTGAGTAGTCGCATCGTCGAGTATATAGATACCAATTGTAGATTGCTATGGTTGTAGAGATGATAGCTTCATAAAAAACAAGACTTCTCTTGTTTTAACAAATAAATGCACTGAAACGTACATAGATTTGTGTTAGACCAAGTTATAAAGTAAACTTGATCCCTTACAAGGTTTTAAAGTAATCTTGCCCGAGAAAATTAATTCCAGTTGTGAGCCAAAGCTTTCATAAGAAATACTTGACTTTAATGTGAAAACCGGGTTGCAGTCAGAAATAACTACAAGCCATTTAGGCATGTTTTATGAAATATTTACAACTTTTGTACGAACTCTATTTATGGCACCGTGTCGATATTAATCAACATTTCTAAGGTCGTAAATATTATCGTACCAAAAGACATGCCTTTGAAAAATAAAGTAAAAATATTTTTGGATTTTTATGAATTTTTCAATTTTTATGGTTTTTATATGGCTTTATATTTTTGTATTTTTCTTTTGTGGAAAAAAATATAAACAATATATACAGATGATCACCAAGGATTCGTAGAATAGTTTTACCAAGACTATTCTTTCGCTTCATCTGCTAGTTCCTTTAGAGTCTCAGGCGAGAAGGTTCTCATTCCTAGCTTGTCGGCCAAAAATTCAATTCGAGCACGATCTAAAGCCTTCGTGAAAATATCCGCCAATTGATACTCAGATCGGACAAAGTAAAGCTCGATTACTCCATTTTCCACTTGCTCCTTGATAAAATGGTAGCGAATGTCAATATGCTTTGACCGGGAGAATTGAACGTTGTTGCAGCATAAGGCAATTGCACTCTTGTTGTCGCAGTACATCGGTATTTTGTTGAAACCTAGACCATAGTCAGTTAATTGCGATATCATCCAAAGAATTTGAGCACAGCAACCGGACATAGCTATGTATTCTGCTTCCGTACTTGAAATTGCAGCGCTTTTCTGCCTTTTCGATGCCCAACTGATTAGTCGATCTCCTAGTAGTTGCAAAGTTCCACTCGTGTTACGCCTTGTATCTTGACAACCCGCGTGATCCGCATCTGCATATGCCATTAGTGCAATAGAAGAGTCCTTTGAATACCAAAGTCCCCGATTAATGGTTCCTTTAAGATATCAAAAGATCCTTTTAACAGTAGCTAAGTGTAACTCAATAGGCCTAGTTTGATACCTAGCACACATACATATAGCAAACTGAACATCAGGTCGACTGGCTGTGATATACAGAAGAGTACCGATCATTCCACGATAAAGTGTCGGATCAACGGCAACTCCATGTGGATCTGCATCAAGCTTAGATTTTTCCACCATTAGAGTGTCCACGGGGTCGCAAGATTCCATCTTATATTTCTTAAGCGATTCAAGGGCATACTTGGATTGATTGATAAAGATGCCTCTAGAACTATGAGATATCTGAAGACCTAACAAGAATGATACCTTGCCCATCATTGACATCTTAAACTTGGAAGACATGAGTGTCCCAAACTCGTCGGATAAGGTTTGGGTCGAGGCAGCAAATATAATATCATCAACATATATTTGTACCATAATCATATATTTACCTCGTTTTTGAATGAACAGCGTGGGATCCACCTTGCCTTTAGCGAAGCCTTGCGTAATGAGGAATTGTGACAATAGATCATACCATGCGCGAGGAGCTTGCTTCAACCCATATAGAGCCTTCTTAAGCTTATACACATGATTAGGATAATTAGGATTCACAAAACCATCCGGCTGTTGAACATAGACCTCTTCCTTGATTTCACCATTAAGAAATGCCGTCCTCACATCCATCTGACAGACGATCATATTCATATGGGCTGCATAAGCGAGGAATAGTCGAATAGCTTCCAAACGGGCAATAGGTGCAAAGGATTCCATAAAGTCGATGCCCAATAATTGCTTGTATCCACGAGCTACCAGTCGAGCTTTGTTCTTCAATATTCTGCCTAACTCATCGAGTTTCACCTTGTAAACCCATTTCAAAGTGAGTAACTGCACTTGATCCGGGCATGGGACAAGTTCCCAAACTTCAAGACGTATGAATTCGTTAAGTTCTTCTTGCATAGCTTCTATCCAACAAGATTGAGTAAAAGCTTGTTGCCATGTTTTAGGTTCCACTTCAGTGAGAAAAGCATCAAAGTGACAAAACATTGCACTTTCTTGTAACTGACTTCGTGTGGATACCGGATGATTAGGGTCACCAATAATAGAATCTATTGAATGATCCTTTGTCCACTTGCTGTCATGTTCACGAATCCGTGGATTGGAGTAAACCGTACTAGGAGCTTCCTCTGAGGTGGACGACCCTGCTTGATTAGGGTCGAGAATTGGTACACCAAAGAATGGAAGTTCACGCATTTGAGCGAATTCCAAATCGTGATCATCATCATCCTCTTCATCATCAATAGACATGACATGGGTAGTTGAAACGGGTGTTGGTTGAGAATTACTTGTTGATGGTATATCTAGACCAATTGTAGGTGCAGACGTATCTGATTGTGCTTCGGTTGTTGGAGCGACAACTTCGGTTACCGGAGCTATTACCTCAGGTTCTGGAGCAACAATACTGGGAGGAGTAAAGAATTCATCAATGAACGGTTGAAACAACGTATCCCATTCAGTCCTAGAAGGTGGTGTAAATGATGATGAAGTAGGGTTGTTTGGGACAAGACCAGAACTAATGTTACTGGGTTCCATTTCATGAAGTGCGGGTTCAGAGCTGCTTTGCTCAGAAGCCATTGCTGTCAGCTCATCAAAATCAACATTCATAGTTTCAAGGATCTTGCGAGAGTTACGGTTGTAGATTCGGTATGCCTTCTTTGCGGGTGCGTAACCAATGAAAATACCAATATCAGCCTTTGGTTGAAGTTTTCCCAAATTGTCACCATCATTATTTGGATAGCAAAGAGAACCAAATACATGAAGATATGATAAATCTGGTACTTTTCCATGGAGAAGCTCATAAGGTGTTTTACCATGGCGTTTACGAATTAAAGACCGGTTTTGGGTGTACACTGCTGTAGATACTGCTTCTGCCCATAAAAACAATGGAGCCTTTGCGTAAATTAACATCGTTCGAGCAGCTTCCATAAGTGTGCGATTTCTCCTTTCAACGACACCGTTTTGTTGTGGAGTGCGTGCAACGGATGTTTCATGAGATATGCCCACTTATTCATAATAATCACGCAAGATTAGATTCACAAATTCGGTTCCATTATCTGTACGAATGCGTCGGACAGTAGTGTTGAGACGCACTTGAATCGTCTTGAGAAATCCGATGATGAATTTTGGTGCCTCATTTTTTTCTTTAAGAAATTTCACCCATGTAAACCGAGAGTAATCATCGACAATGACGAGGATGTGCTTTTTTTTGCCACTAAGACTTTCAACACGCATTGGCCCACAAAGATCCATATGCAACAGATAAAGTTTCTCTTGGTTGGTGTCTTCAGTCTTGGGTTTGTATGACTTTTTAGTGCTTTTCCCCATTGTACACGCGGAACACAAATGATCCTTGTGAAATGAAAGTTTAGGAAGACCACGAACAAGTTCGTTTTTCGCCAAGTGATTAATAGCGTCAAAGTTAAGATGAGATAACCATCGATGCCATAACCATGACTTAGTCTTCGAAGCTTTGGAGAGAAGACATACGGGAGAAGCAGCCATCATATCTTGTAGAGACAAAGTGTACAAGTTATTCCCTCGAGTACCTTTCAATAAATCAACCCCTTCCAAATTACGTATGAAGCAGGTATGCTCTCGAAAAGCAACTTCTAGGTTTGCATCACAAAATTGTCCCACAGAAAATAAGTTGTGACTGATACCTTCCACATAATACACTCTTGAAATTATAACATTCCCAATATGATATTCACCATAACCCATTATCTTTGCAATATGATCATTTCCAAATCGAACCGTACCAAGAAACTTGCTGACGAAATTTCTGAGCTGAGAGCGGTCTCCGGTCATATGCTTGGAGCAACCAGAGTCCAAATACCAGAGAACAATTTGGACCACCTGTTTTCAACAACAACAGTAGACAATGCATTGGAAACTATTGGTTCCAGAGAGTTAGCAGATACATATATAAGATTATCAGAATTGCTAACATTTGTGTGACCCTTAGATTTCCGGCGTTTTCTAATGTGAGTTTTAGCACTAACAGGTTTTACTGTTCCAACTTTCTTAGACTTTGGATTATTCGCGGGTACTACAGTGGGAGTAGACCTATTTAAAGGGCACTTAGTTCCTACGGTAGTGTTGGTGTTCCTAGTTAAAGGACACGCTTGTGTTTTGGTAGCCTTGGTACTCCTAGTTAAAGGGCACGCTTTCTTCGCTGTAGTGGGAGTGATCCTAGTTAAAGGGCATGCATTTCCTACTATAGTGAAAGTTCTACTAGTGGGGCGCCACATCCAACCAACTTGGGTTAACACTTTCCCAGTCGGTTTCCATTCTAATCCATTTTTCCGGGCATACATCTCATTCACATGGTCAATAAGTCAAGAACATGATGACTAGAAAACATACATTCATTGCAATTCCAACATTTCAAATTAGAATTCACACTAGGATTAGAACGCTGCACAACCGCAAAGCCTTTAGGTTTAGCTACATGATTCTTTTTATTCAAAACAGAAATAACATTCTTAGGATGGGCTTCTACTTTCTTCTTCACTTGACTACTAGATGGGGGCAAGATCCTATCATTCTTCTTGTTTCATTTAAGCTTAGATCTTTGAGCCTTAGTAGTGGTGCTTACTCTTGTAGAAGGCAACATGGGAATATTAGAAGCTGGTTTTGATTCCGCCTTATCTTTAGTGACCAAAGTTTGAGATGGTTTAGTCCTAGGGCCCTTGTTAAGTGGTGTGACGGCTATAAGGTTCCTTTTGATTGAACTAGAGGACGATGCTAAGACAGTGGCTGCGTTATCCACAACATTCTTACCTTTTAGAGTACGAAGTGTTTCCTTTAACTCAGCCAAGACCAGATTCTTATCACAAATTTGTTCCCTCAAATCAGATATTTCCACCGACTTTCGATTCAATTGTTCAATCAATGATTGATTCTGTGTAGTGGTATTAGCACATGCGGGCTTTACTGAATCGAAGAGTCGTGTATTTTTCTGTTTTAAGTTATCAACTTTGGACAAAATCTTGGAAACTCAATTATCTAGATCAAGTTTAAGATTCTCAGCGGCCTCAAGTACGTTCACACAGTTAAGCTCCTTAGATTTCTCTATTTCTATCGGCAAAGATGTAGCAACTTTGTCACTTGGCTGACGTTGTTTTGATTGTAAATTCAATTGAAAATTCTTTTCAAAGTTTGCATCATCGATATTAACACCTTCGAATGACGTTTCAAAGATTTCTTGAATAAATTGTTGCTTGCATTCAAGAGAAATGCAATGTGTTTGAATCTCATCAAAACATTTTGAAAGCGAAGAATATGAATCTTGAAGCTTTAAAAATTCAGCGTCAGATTCGTGACAAGTACTATCTACCACGTTATCCACAGATTCAACATTATGCACAATAGATTCATTATCAACACTTTTATTCACACAGACGGAAACTATATCATGAGACATCACTTGCTTCAGAAGCTGATCATTTTGGCGTGAAACCTGTTCTATTTCAAGTAAACTGTTTTCATAAGCATCTTCCATTTCATTGAAAACACGTCTAACTTCTTCTATTTCCAAAAGCAAATCTTGATCAAGATTACTAAGACAAGCCTTAACATTGTCAACAAACGGAACAATTTCGTTTCGGAACGCAGCTCTAGTGTGCTCAACATTACATTCACCTACCGTTATGGCCGAAGCCGTCGTACGTTCCAAAATGACCTTGTCAAAGTCGGCTAAGTGTTGGTGTACCGCATTTAAATTAACGGACGCCTTACTTACCGGTGGAATTAACTTTGTTAAATCCGTTCTGACAAGTGTAGGAGACGTACTAGAAAGGTTTTCATTTGAAAAACTTTGGGGCACAAGAACTGTCAATTCTGCTAATTCCTTTTGTAAGCGAATGCGTGTCTTTTTCGAAAATTGATCTTTGTTATGTTGATCATAATCAATTGTATGGAATTTTGAAAGCATTTTAGAATGAGTTTCATCCGCAAGTGATTGTGTCTCCTCAGTACTACGAACATAAGGTGCTTCTTTCGATTTGCCAATTATGGTAATATCATAAAGACCGGGAATATATTCCTGAGCTTGTTTTGCATAACCAGGATTAGGTGGTAAATCTTGAAGACGCTTATGTTCGAGTTCTTTAAATGATTTAGTTAAAAGATGAACCTTTTCTGTGGAAGCGTATTGTTTTAAAAGATGTTGTTCTTTGAATTTAAGAAGTTTGGTAGCATTAATTTCCGATTCAAACTTTTTAGACTCGAGAGTCTCGAAATCCATTTTAAGTTTCTGAAAATCATTGACAATCGACTCTTTTGCTTTTAATCCATTGGAAAGATTAGCTTTTAATGATTCTATTTCTTTCAAGTGTTCAACATTTTCAAAACGAAATTGGTCAAATTCAGAACATGTTATTTTCTCTGCTTGAGGGACCATTTCAAAAGTTTTGACCTTTTCTTTATGCAACGCAAGCTCAGCAGTTAGGGTGGAATTCGTATCTACGGATTGTCTGAGGGCCATATGCATTTGATCAATAATATGTTTAGGCACCATGACCAAATCATGTTGATCATAAGATTCTATACCCGTCGTAGCATTTGGTTGAGGTTCACTCAAATGTGTAGGATTGGGTACCACATCATTTGAGTTACTAGTTCCCGAATGATGTTCGAGGTTGTCATTTTCATGCCCAACTTGATGTTGGTTATCATCATTACCAATATTGGTTGTAGTGGGTACCTCACTGACGAAATCAGAACCGTAGTGAGAGAGATTAGCAACGAGAGCAGCTTGGGCTGAGTGAATGTCATCACAATCCGAATCATATGCGTCAAGATCATCTGCTTGATAAGCTGCATTAGAAGTGGAAACGACTGCAATTCCTTCAGTATCTGCTGCCCCTGGGTCTGCAAGAAATACTAACTCCTCTGAATCCAAAATCTTCCCCTTAGACTGAGCATCAACCAAATACATCTTCTCACGAAACCATGCATCATCCCTCCTCCTTTTCGGTTGAGTGCATTCCCTAGCCATATGACCTTGTCCTCGGCAATTGTAGCAAGTCATAACCTTTTTAGGACCAATGGGGCTTCTATTTCCATTAGCTTGAGAATTCACAGCTTGAGCATTCACAGTCCTTGTAGGAGGTCCATATGAATTTTGCCTTCCCTGAATAGGTTGCACTGTTACTTGACCATCTTGAACAGTAGCTTGTTGTCGAGGATTTGAAGAGGTGTGGAGCTGATTGTTTGTAGGTGGAAATCCTCTAGTTGCAACAAGTTTTGACAAGTAGGCGGTGAGATGGTTTAGTACATCAGCTGTCGTATCATTTGGAGTAAAGACCGGTGCTTGGATTGGTGGAAGTTCATTAGAGTAGAAAGCTTGTGCTGGTTGTGCTTCTATTGGAAAATATCCTTGCTGAGGAGTATAGCCCATTGGAGAAGTGTTGGCTTGTGATAGTGATGTCTGATATGGTGATTGCTGTGGAAAAGATTGTTGATGAACACTTTGTTGATATTCTTGTTGTGGCATCATTGGTGGTTGATAAGATGGTTGCTGATAGGTGTGTGGTTGTGGCTGCTGCAAGTATGATGGTTGTTGATAAGTATAAGCCATGTTTTGTTGAGAAGCATACATTGCAAGTGGATCATGAACTTGAGGTGTAGACAACCGAGCCTCGATCACATGGCATTCGTGTTGTTGAAGAAAAGCTTGAAGTTGATCCACATTGGTGTTATGCAAGTCCTTAGCCAATTTAACATCCGTCACGTATTTTTTCCATTCAGGAGGAAGAGTGTTCAAATACTTGGTGTTCAATTGAAAGGTAGGAATTGCCATGCCATAGATATTGAGCTCATTCAACAATAGGGTAAATCTCAGATAGTAGTCATTGAGAGTCTCCCCTGGCACATAGGCAAAATTATCAAAAGTATCATAAAGCTTACACTCTCGTTCTTGTTTAGTTAACGAGGTGCCTTGCATTAGAACACGAATTCTATCCCATAACTCTTTGGCAACTTTATGTTTGCTGACGAGTTTGTAGACATCTGGAGGAAGGGCTTGGAGAATGATATTTGTAGCATACTTATCACATTTGTCTTGAATCTTCATATCTCTAGTCAATTCACCCGTTGTGCGAGGACGAGTAGTCGTACCTTCCGTCACTGTACCATAATCTAATGGTCCATTGAGCACCGATGCCCAAATTAGATGTCCATTCTCCTTGTTCAACATATAAAGTTCCATTCGGGAAGCCCATTCCTCATACATAGTCTTCACCAACATTGGTGGACGATTATCCGTACCCGAGAGGATGGACTTATCCGTAAGAGATGTGTACTCCATTTCAATAAGTGAAGATTTACAAAGTTGATCGATCAATGAAAGAAAGTAAATGTGTTTGTTGTTGTGTGTAGAAGCCGAGAAATAATGTTAAAATCCCCTAAATTATGTTCTCGATAAACCAAAAATTCCAAGATGAAATTTTCAAAAACACGTTTTTGGAAAATCTTGGAATACTTGTTGCCCTATCGCAATGCCTAAAGGTAATGCTGTCGCAATGTCCAATCGCAATGTCCAATCGCAATGTCCAATCACAATAAATCCTATCGCAATAATCCAATCGCAATATCCCCGTCGCAATACCTCTGTCGCAATGCCCTGTCGCAATGCCCTGTCGCAATACCTGTCGCAATACCCCTGTCGCAATGTGGATCGCAATAATAGAAAACACACAAATCGCAATCCCAATCACAATGTGAATCGCAATGTATAAACCTTAGATATTGCGACGGAGAGTCTGTCGCAATGGTACAAACAGTGCACGATTTTTTCCACTTTTCTCGGACAAAACACACCAAATTCGTGATTTTAAACCAAAAATTGATCCAAACACCCAAAAATTTTGTGTTTTTAACCAAAGTAACAATACCAAATCACTACCACAACTATGTAGATGATTTGTATTAATCGGATCAAAATAGCCGTATAAATCAAGAACACAAACACAAAAACTAAGCAATCATCCCATGGCTCTTGATACCATTTGTAGGATATGTAAATCTTGCTTATGTTTTAGAGAGAGGAAGAGATAGAAAGATGGTGGATTTCACACTTCTAGAGAGAGAAAGTTTAAGAGAACTATGTGTTATTCAAATGAAATCACCACCCTCTCCATCAATGGAGAGGGTTTATATACCAAGCCTATAAGATGGGCTTGGTCTTACATTTGGGTCGGCCATACAAGCATGGACCGGGCTTTTCCTTGTTTAGTTAATTAAAAGATATCTAGACTACGAGCTACAAATTAATATATTGTCGGAGTGACCGAATCTTCCTAAATACGTAAAAACGTATTTCCAACAGTCACTAATAATACACATAATTTGTATAAGTTAAATATTTTAGTCTGTGATTTAATTAAGCCGAGCCAATGTAAGCTAACACCCGCCTTTGGTTTGTGTCCTTGTTTACCCGAGCCCCAAACAAAGCTCGCTGAGACCTCCTTGGTCTCGGTTTCATGAAAATAAAACACCACCGCAGCCCCCTAGCTGTGGTTCCCACTGCCCTATGACCACCTGCTGTTGCCCCTTAAATATTTACCACCGCAGTTGTGACAATCCGTCAATTTATGGTTGATATTTTATTCTCATATATTATTAAAAAACATTATTTTAATGTTATATTATGAACTCACTTATTTTTGGGAAGAAATTTAGATTTACGTCTTGAAGTAGCATCGACTACGTCTAAACCGGAGGATTCTACGTTACGTGCTCACGTTTACATACACCGTTTTGATGACAGCCTGACATTTCAGGAAATAAATTTATCCGTGAATATTATTTTGAGATTTTAAATTTGTGTTGATTCATAAACTCACAAATTTACGAGAAGAGATTAGGACTTACGATTTTATTTTAACGTCCTTTACGACTAAACCGGAAACCTTAGTATTATGTATTTATGTTTTTGAACTCCGTTTTTATGAGACAATTTTTATTAGATTCGTTTTGTGCCATTGATTCATAATTTATAAAAACGTTTTTCGTAAAACGACCCGAGGGCATGCAAATCGAGGAAACTAGAATCAAGGAGTACCCGTAAATAATTGGGGATGAGACAAAAACAAGTTTTGCCCCACCCCCAACACATGGGGCGGCCACAACACTCCACCAAACCAACTTGGTGTCAAGTTTTAAGTCATGTAGCTAACACTTGTCCATTTAGCTTAGCATGTAAGCTAAGCTTACACCAAAACCACTAACTAAACCACTCTTCCCATTTCATACATGCAAATCAACACATTCTCTCTCTCTATACTCCATTCTAGCCGTCCCATTTCCACCATTAAACACCCCTTTCATACAAAATTTGACCACAACATTTGTTATAATTAACATATGTTAATCTTCATTCAAAGAGATGAAGATTGGTGCAAGTTTTAACATCAAAGGAGGAGTTTCTATGGAGTCTTGGGGCTGATTTTCCACAAGGAGTTCTTGAAGAATGGTGGTCTTGAAGATGGTCTTGGTTTATCACAAGTTTCTCCATCAAAATCCATGTTTTGATCACAACCTACATCATCATGGTGGTATAAAGATAGTTCTTCCCATCCTCTTGTTAATTTTGATTATGTAATCATGTATTTTATTCTTAAATGTATATATGTATGATGATATATGATGATAAAAATATTGTGTGGGGATTTGGTGTTGATAATCATGGGTAAAAAGATGAAAAACTATATGTAAAAAGGTTAAAATCATGCTTAAAATGATGGATGTATAAAAACAGTAACTAACCACATGTTAGACTGATAAAATGGCAAAGTATAATCAATATACAGTAATTAATATGTCTTGTACACATGTGAGAGTTGGCCATGTAATGGAATCATTAGGATGAGTGAGATATGATCAAAACAAGTTTAGAGTACAAATTTGAGTTCACTGTTTTGGACGATTTTTCGAAAATACTTAGAGGCTGATTCAACAGTATCCATAGTATAGTTAAATGGAGCACATATCATCTAGTTTATGCCATAAAAATTTGAGCTTCTATCTCCATATAGAACTCTAGATATGGCTATTTTGGTGAACATGAAAGTGAAAATCAGATTTTGGGAAATTAAAGTATAATAGTATTATATAAGCACTCAAATAAAAATAGTACAAAATGTGAATTAAAACCCACTAACTTATATATTACATTTATATAAATATGTATAAGGATAAATAAATGGACATTTTATAAAAATGGTAGTTTGATAAGTTTTATAAGTTATAAAACTATAAACATGATTTTTACGACTTTTTCGGCTATTACCGTAAAATTAACGTTTTTGTTAAATAAAACTTAGACGGTTGTACCCGCCTGATGTAAACTTTCATAAACTCATATACTGATATATAAACATATATAACAAGTAAAAACCGATAAAACCCGAACTATATAACATACGGACATTAACGGGCTAAGTTAACGTTATTGAACTAATAATACAACAAAATGGGCTAAAACACTTATAAACTTATTTATTGGGCTTAACCAATTTAGGGCCAACATGTAAAGGGTAAATACTGATAATACAAGTATAAAATGGATTAATACAAGTTAAAGAACTTATAATAAGCTTATTGGACTTAAAACATGTAAATAGGTAAAACTAGTAAACTAGTATAAAAGTTATCAACACATAAACACTAAAATGAGTAAAAGAGAATATGTAAACCCACTTGATCATCACATATATAAAATCATTATATGTATACATAATTGTTATTTTTATAAAGTCATTGGACATGAGTCTAAGACGAGTATTATTTGTCTAGGTTTCCGTGATTGAAGCACGTACCGTACATCCGAATTGCCGATAACCCGCTTTCACACATCAACGTGAGTTCATAGCCTCGCATTCTTTTAAATGTTTTCATGAACTGTTTTATAAACCCGCGAGGGAGATAACATGTTAGTTTTTATGAAAAAGGACACCATTTGTCCCGATTATTTGTTTATTGATTTGGACCCGAATGATTGTATGACCCGATGAATGATTAAATGACCCGATAGATGAAATAAAATGGATTATTAAAGTTAGGTTATGTCACTAAAAGTCCCATTAGCATGAATTGTGAACTACCGGGATTTGGTAGACGCTTATGCATATAATAGTACTATTTGGGGACGATCACCCCAGTTCGCACCTTGGCGGTTGATCCCCGTCGTGCCACATTGATTGGTAAGCGAATTTATGTAGGAGAAGATTTACACAAGCGTGATTATTGCGACGACACGCTAATTTAGATGGATTGAGTTTCGGGCTAGCTACCCGTTGTTTGTTGTAGTAAGGTAACAATGTCATGCGGCTTATAATAATCCACTTAACGAAATACTGCTATATGCACCGAATTACGATATATTGCCTGACTAGCAATATGGGGTCTTACTATTGATATTATGTTCGTGTTTTGGTTTTATATAACCATATTCATATAACGGTTTTTATTTAATCTATACAATGTTATAAGACGTATTGTATGATGTTTTAACGACAATGGTTCGTATAATGATTTTGAAGGCGAAAGCCTATATTATGATTTTTGATAAAGATTTGTATAAAATGACTTTGGCTATTTTATGGCCTATTACAATGATTTGTACAAAATGATTTTCGGTAATAGTTTTATACCGATGTTATATTGATGAATTTTATTAAACTCTATGAATTCACTCGGCGTTATCGCTGACCTTTTCTTTTAACATGTTTTATCTTAGGTACTTGAAGGTAATTCTCGGGAAGACAACAAGAATTCATGGCCCGCACCTAAATAACTATTTCCATTCAAATGCTTTGTAAAACCTGTATTAAATACAATGACTTGGGACCTATGTAAATTTGATATTTATGAATGGAAATGCTTTACTATTAAACAACGCAATTTTTAAGCGTTGTCTATGATTTGAGTAATGTGCTATCCCGTAACACCAACGAGTCTTCCGCTGTATTGAATCGTATAAATTTGGGGGTGTTACAGTTCGGTACCAGAGCTCTCGTTATAGAGAACGAAAGATTTTTAAAATTTAGGTTTTGAATAAAACATTTCAAAATCTTTTAACTATAAACATTTTTCTAAAAATGTCTAAAAATCTTTTGACTATAACGGTGCCGAAGAATTCCCGAGTTACCGACAAGGCCAGACTGAGAAGTGTTATTTTAATATATATAACTTGGATTATATATATATATACATATGATGTAATTTGATTACATGATTGTTTGATGATTATTTCTATATTTATACGAGGTATTTATACGACGTAGATTGTCACAAGGAACCCTAACTCGCCTAGCAAATCAATCGAAGCTATTCCCGTAGGAATTCTAGCTATTTTAGATCTAAACCAAGTTGTGGATATTTATGATCCCAACAAAATGGTTGACATTCGTTGAAATGTTGATATTAGTTGATTACGATATTAAAGAAGAATTGGCGAGATTAAATCTGATATTGATGTCATGACGATCTTTCCTTATAGAGTGGAGTTTGACAAAACGTTACCACCTGGAAAGGTGTCATCTGATTCAGTGTCACCCAATTCTGAAATTGAAATCGAAAGGGTGAATGTTGCACTTGAGGCTGTCATTGGAACCATTACCCAAAAGCCTCATGCCACTAGTACCTTTCTGAGAAATCTAATTGAGTGTGAGTCATCTCATGCTAGTGACTCGTTTGATAGTTGTTGTTGTAAGAGCTATAGGATTGGAAATTAAGTGTTGATCATATCGAGCTTTTATTGCCCTTTTAAGGTTTAAAAATAAAGTTGAAAGTGTTGGAGAATGAGGTAAGATATCGAATTGAGTATAAGTTGGTTGAAACTTGAATAAAGTAAAATTTAACTTGTACGGAATATGAGATTGATAAGAGGAAGTCATTAAGTTATGTGATTGAATTATAAGGTTTTAAATGATCGTTAGTTTGTGTTAAGGGTTGTTCCTAGGCCATTGTCCACTGACGAGGATGCCCAGTGTCCAAGAAATAAATTGAAGAAAACTTCTTCTGAATTGGGACCGATGGATCTTCCAGGACATGTGGAACACCTAATGACTCTTGTAAATTAGTATTCATTGCGGTATCTTTTAAAAATCCCTAACTAAACTGAGACATCAGTTGGTAGGATGAGTTCTTGGAATTGTATGACATAGAGACACGTAATGTGTTACGGTACAATTTGACTTGTTTGTGAATAATGAAAAGACTACCTTTGATTGCTAAATTCTACATGTATCGATGTTATCTATCTTTTCTTGCTTGTTCCTAATGCTCGCATTAGTGATGCAACCATTGAACAAGTACTCATCTCGATTTGAGTTACGTTGTGGATTATTCTTTTTCCTGAATGCCATCGAGGTTATGAACCTCATGATAAAGTGGCTAAGCTCATTTCCTATTATATTGTAGTTAGTTCTTGGTGAACAAGCTTTCATCACTCTTCTGCAGATCACTCATTGTTTTTATAAGATAAAACAGTATCCCTTGAGAAAAATTGGGTTTCCATCACAATATGGATTATTTAAAGTGAGACTTATAAATAATCGTTATCAAAATGAAGTTGTTTATAAAACACTTTGGAAAACTTAATTGTTTTCATAACAAAGAAAATCTTTGTAAATTTACTTTGATTCTTATTTAAGAATTAAGCATGAAAATGTTTTTAATATAAACATTATGATAAAGTTTTGACGAACTGAGTATTGCATCGTTAATCTTGAAATTCTATATAGTTGCGCGCCTACATACAATTTAGAATGGACCATGCAAGGCTGATTAGTAGTCACCATAAAACTAATGAATAAACACTATATTTTCTTTGAAGATTGTGAAAGATTAAATTTTATGAAGATTTGCAAGAAGTGAAAAATAGGGACATAGTGTTAGGGACACCTGCATATGTGCCTATATCATCTATTCTTCTGAGTCGAATTTAATCATCTGTGGAAATTGTCTTATTTGACGATTGACAATTCTTTCTTGTCCAATTCTCTCGTAAGTGAGATTCTTAGGAAAAGTATCTGATTACCGAGTGTTGATACCCGATTGGATGTATCGACGTTCGTATCATTTCTTTTGATTAGATTTCATTTGAATGAACTGGGTAACGATCCGAGGAGCTTTCGAATGCGTACTCAATTCATGAAAACATGGGATATATTCATATTCATTAAATGTTTTCGTCTGTATCTGATTTGAAAT
Organism: Glebionis coronaria; assembly: GCA_025667525.1. Classification (NCBI taxonomy): domain Eukaryota; kingdom Viridiplantae; phylum Streptophyta; class Magnoliopsida; order Asterales; family Asteraceae; genus Glebionis; species Glebionis coronaria. The sequence goes on from CM046878.1 coordinate 250,181,896, forward strand.
TCTCTCGCGTAGATTATGCATTGACCTTACTCTTTTAAGGTTAATGATGTCTCCTGATATCCTTGAAAGTGTGAAGGATTATGAGTTATTATTGGTCTTTTGAGAAGTTCACATCTTATCAACGGCAATAAAACTAAAAAGTTGGTAATGCCAGTAGAATGGATTGATTGATTATGACATGACGACATTGTCTTAATTGATGGGAACTCGAATAGAATTCCCCTAAAAGATAAGATGTTGATTATCGAAAGTGATCTAAATGATTCTTGATGGATGACCGTATCTTGCATTTAGACTTGAAATTATACCATGAATGGTTGTGAACTAGTTATAGATATTGTAATCTAGAAGAACCTAATATGAATTTATTAAAAGATGTTTATGTTATATGAAATTTTAGAAGGTATTTGTTGATGAATTACCTAGACTTTTGCCATTAAGGCAAGTTGAATTTGATTAAATTCTCGGTGTTGCACCTGTGGCGTGTGCACTGTACGTCAGCACCATCTGAATTAAAGGAATTACCGTACAACTGAGAGAGTTGTCGGAGATAGATTTTATTCTACCGAGCTCGTCATCATGAAGAGCTATGGTGTTATTATTTCTTATATTTATAGATTACTGTGAACTGAGTAAATTGACAATCGAAAACGATATCCATAACTCGAAATGGAAGATTTATTCGATCATTTACAAGGTTCTAGCGTATGTTTTAAAGATTTGATCCACGGCATGGTTATTATCAACTTCGCGTCCGCGAAGGATATTATCTATTCCAATCACTACATCCGGTACTTGTAATGAACATTATGAGTTTCACGTGATATCGTTTGGATTGACTAATACACATGTAGCATTCATAAATTTGGTGAATCACGTGTGTAGGCTGTAATTTGATAAGTTCATGCTTGTGATCATTAAGGACTATCTGTTTGTTTGTAAGAATAAGAATGAGTTAATAATTATTTATAAACTGGTCAGAGTTTTCCGAGCAATGAAAAATCTACACCTTAAATATTTAACATGAGATTTAAGACTTAATCATTTACACTATTTGACCGTGTGATAATAAGATAATGAGATCTATATTGACTTTTCAAAAAAAAAAAATTTAGAGCCCTTTTATGGCTTTGGGTTTTACCAAAAAGAAAGTGGAATTATGTTTTGACAAATAAATTATCAAAGAAATTTTTAAGGGATTATCTCCTTATGCCCAAAACATTTAACTAAACTCCTGTTTAGGGGTAAATGGTTGTGTATACATCAAGACAACCTAAGAAGGATTGAGCAAACTATTTAAACCATGACTCGAAATTTGAAACGACGCTTTTTGCTTTTCAACTAAGAAAATTTTGACCAAAGTATAACCAAAGATTTTTCAAACATTTACGAATCTTACTAATTATTTTCGATAAATCAGCAAAAATGTGTTAATTAAATTCAAATTTATTTTGAACATTTTTATATAATTGGACAAACTGAGGAAATATAAAAACTTTTTCCGTTTACGTTTCATAAAAATTAAATATTTATTTAATTACTTGTAATGATTATTGACTCTTTAAACGTCGAATTGAGCAAAACTGATAAAAACGATAGCTGAAACGAAACTGAAACTTAGAAAATATGAAGAAAGGTGAACGTAATTACTGACACATTATGTAGAAAATATAAAGAACCAATTAGGACATGTTCCTTAGTAATGAAGGTGCAAAATAAATTGCCAAACAATATAAAAATAAACAATGTTTGTAAAAAAGATAATATAGATAATAAAAGGGGTTCACGGCTAATGTGAACCATTAGAATTGAGAAGCCGATAAGCGTTAAATGTATAACAGGTCACTTGTGGTTGCCTAAATATGGAGATTTCAAGATGTAGTCATCTCGTAAGTATAAGAATTCTATTCATGATATTTTTGACTAAATGTATCATTATCAGAAGAAGTTGTACTGATGGCAAATTATGAAGGTAGACATCGCCTCATACATTAGTAAACGTCTACCTATTGGGTCATCGTCGACAGACTGACCAAATCTGCTAATATCATTCCTATTAATGATAGATTCTCGATGAAGAAATTGACTCTTTGTATTTAAAGGAGTTGTGTAAACATGGTATGCTTGTATCGATCATCTCTATCAAGATCCTCGCTTCGCATTGAGATTCTAGAGATTTGCTCAGAAGTCATTGGGAACGAACCTTGATGAGAGAGTACTGTTTACCACCCCAATCGAAGGGACGAGGTAAAGTAACGATACAAAATACTATAAGTGCTGTTTTATGTTTGAATGATTGACCTTTGGTAATGAACCGTATAATCGTTTTTCTTTGGAGAGATTATCATTGATAATTATCGTGTTAGGATCGAGATCGAATCTTGTTAAGAATTATATATTAGAGCATATGTAAGCAGGAGTTGGGATGAAGACACCCGACATACACCCATTGTGAGTTGGGCATGTCTTTAGGTTTAAGGTTTCCTATGATGGCGAACCTAACCTTATAAAATACTCGACCTGCGAGACCTGAAATGATTGTTGAAATTAGGATCTGATTATTGACCGCCGGTAGTAGACAGGAGGTTATGTGAATATGTAATGTAGATCTTGAAGTGCCAGATGGATAGCGAAGTTATGCCAAAAATTTTCACCATAGAAAGATGAATTGAAGATCTGAAAGATCATGGGAATTAAGTCCTCCTAGTATGGGACCATTGAGATGATGTAAAAGATTGGTTTGAAAGGCATATAAGTTGGATCTACCCTAGGACTTCAAGAGCTGCGTGAATTATGTTTCGTATATCGAACTTGATAAAATGTCTAACAAGTGAATATCTGATTGTTTCTTAGTAAAGTTTAGATCGGCGAAAAGTTGCATTCATCAGAAACCCGTAAACATCATGGATAGAGAAAGTAAGTCAACATTAAGCCTGATCTTATTCCCGTAGTTATGTTTCATGAAACTCGCGTATTGTAATGAATTACACTTGAGAGAAAAGACCGAATGTGGAGGAAATACCCACATGGCTTTAACTCTATAAGAAGCGAGTAGTAAGATAAGATGATCTTTGAGGACAAAGATCCTGTTTAGGGGTAAATGCTGTGACAATCCGTTAATTTATGGTTGATATTTTATTCTCAGATATTATTTAAAAACATTATTTTAATGTTATATTATGAACTCACTTATTTTTGGGAAGAAATTTGGATTTACGTCTTGAAGTAGCATCAACTACGTCTAAACCGGAGGATTCTACGTTACGTGCTCACGTTTACACACACCGTTTTGATGACAGTCCGACATTTCAGGAAATAAACTTATCCGTGAATATTATTTTGAGATTTTAAATTTGTGTTGATTCATAAACTCACAAATTTACGAGAAGAGATTAGGACTTACGATTTTATTTTAACGTCCTTTACGACTAAACCGGAAACCTTAGGATTACGTATTTACGTTTTCGAACTCCGTTTTTGATGAGACAATTTTTATTAGATTCGTTTTGTGCCGTTGATTCATAATTTATAAAAACGTTTTTCGTAAAACGACCCGAGGGCACGCAAATTGAGGAAACTAGAATCGAGGAGTACCCGTAAATAATTGGGGATGAGACAAAAACAAGTTTTGCCCCACCCCCAACACATGGGGCGGCCACAACACTCCACCAAACCAACTTGGTGTCAAGTTTTAAGTCATGTAGCTAACACTTGTCCATTTAGCTTAGCATGTAAGCTAAGCTTACACCAACACCACTAACTAAACCACTCTTCCCATTTCATACATGCAAATCAACACATTCTCTCTCTCTATACTCCATTCTAGCCGTCCCATTTCCACCATTAAACACCCCATTCATACAAAATTTAACCACAAACATTTGTTATAATTAACATATGTTAATCTCCATTCAAAGAGATGAAGATTGGTGCAAGTTTTAACATCCAAGGAGGAGTTTCTATGGAGTCTTGAGGCTGATTTTCCACAAGGAGTTCTTGAATAATGGTGGTCTTGAAGATGGTCTTGGTTTATCACAAGTTTCTCCATCAAAATCCATGTTTTGATCACAACCTACATCATCATGGTGGTATAAAGATAGTTCTTCCTATCCTCTTGTTAATTTTGATTATGTAATCATGTATTTTATTCTTAAATGTATATATGTATGATGATATATGATGATAAAAATATTGTGTGGAGATTTGGTGTTGATAATCATGGGTAAAAAGATGAAAAACTATATGTAAAAAGGTTAAAATCATGCTTAAAATGATGGCTGTATAAAAACAGTAACTAACCACATGTTAGAATGATAAAATGGAAAATTAGAATCAATATACAGTAAGTAATATGTCTTGTACACATGTGAGAGTTGGCCATGCAATGGAATCATTAGGATGAGTGATATATGATCAAAACAAGTTTAGAGTACAAATCTGAGTTCACTGTTTTGGACGATTTTTAGAAAATACTTAGAGGCTGATTCAACAGTAGCCATGGTGGAGTTAAATGGATCACATATCATGTAGTTTATGCCATAAACATTTGAGCTTCTATCTCCATATAGAACTCTAGATATGGCTGTTTTGGTGAAAATGAAAGTGAAAATCAGATTTTCGGAAATTAAAGTATAATAGTATTATATAAGCACTCAAATAAAAATAGTATAAAATGTGAATTAAAACCCACTAACTTATATAATACATTTATATAAATATGTATAAGGATAAATAAATGGACATTTTATAAAAATGGTAGTTTGATAAGTTTTATAAGTTATAAAACTATAAACATGATTTTTACGACTTTTTCGGCTATTACCGTAAAATCAACGTTTTTGTTAAATAAAACTTAGACGGTTGGACCCGCCCGATGTAAACTTTCATAAACTCATATACTGATATATAAACATATATAACAAGTAAAAACCGATAAAACCTGAACTATATAACATACGGACATTAACGGGCTAAGTTAACGTTATTGGACTAATAATACAACAAAATGGGCTAAAACACTTATAAACTTATTTATTGGGCTTAACCCATTTAGGGCCAAAATGTAAAGGGTAAATACTGATAATACAAGTATAAAATGGATTAATACAAGTTAAAGAACTTATAATAAGCTTATTGGACTTAAAACATGTAAATAGGTAAAACTAGAGGGTGTTTGGTTAAGCTTATGAGTTGGGCTTAGCTTATATTATGTAAGCCATTTATGGCTTATATACTATAAGCTTATAAGCCCATATTTAGTGTTTGGTTTAGCTTATTAAAGTTAATAAAGTAAAATGACAAAAAAACACATAATTATTAAATGATGTAGTTATTAGATGTGGGTATAAAAGTCTTTTCATATGATATTGTTATATAAGCCACCATTCCTTATAAAAGCCACAAATGTTTGGCTTACCAAAACCTTCTTATATAAGCTTATAAGCCTACTTACATAAGCTTAACCAAACACTTGATTTCGGCTTATAAGCTTTTATAAGCTAATAAGCTTATAAGCCCACTAAATAAGCTAAAACAAACATCCCCCTAGTAAACTAGTATAAAAGTTATCAACACATAAACACTAAAATGAGTAAAAGAGGATATGTAAACCCACTTGATCATCATATATATAAAATCATCATATGTATACATAATTGTTATTTTTATAAAGTCATTAGACATGAGTCTAAGACGAGTATTATTTGTCTAGGTTTCCGTGATTGAAGCACGTACCGTACATCCGAATTGCCGATAACCCGCTTTCCCACATCAACGTGAGTTCATAGCCTCGCACTCTTTTAAATGTTTTCATGAAATGTTTTATAAACCCGCGAGGGAGATAACATGTTAGTTTTTATGAAAAAGGACACCATTTGTCCCGATTATTTGTTTATTGATTTGGACCCGAATGATTGTATGACCCGATGAATGATTAAATGACCCGATAGATCAAATAAAATGGATTATTAAAGTTAGGTTATGTCACTAAAAGTCCCATTAGCATGAATTGTGAACTACCGGGATTTGGTAGACGCTTATGCATATAATAGTACTATTTGGGGACGATCACCTCAGTTCGCGCCTTGACGGTTGATCCCCGTCGTGCCACATTGATTGGTAAGCGAATTTATGTATGAGAAGATTTACACAAGCGTGATTATTGTGACGACACGCTAATTTAGATGGGCAAATTGTGTTTCGGGCTAGCTACCTGTTGTTTGTTGTAGTAAGGTAACAATGTCATGCGGCTTATAATAATCCACTTAACGAAATACTGCTATATGCACCGAATTACGATATATTGCCTGACTAGCAATATGGGGTCTTACTATTGATATTATGTTCGTGTTTTGGTTTTATATAACCATATTCATATAACGGTTTTTATTTAATCTATACAACGTTATAAGACGTATTGTATGATGTTTTAACGACAATGGTTCGTATAATGATTTTGAAGGCGAAAGCCTATATTATGATTTTTGATAAAGATTTGTATAAAATGACTTTGGCTATTTTATGGCCTATTACAATGATTTGTACAAAATAATTTTCGGTAATAATTTTATACCGATGTTATATTGATGAATTTTATTAAACTCTATGAATTCACTCGGCGTTATCGCTGACCTTTTCTTTTAACATGTTTTATCTCAGGTACTTGGTAATTCTCGGGAAGACAACAAGAATTCATGGCCCGCACACTATTTCCATTCAAATGCTTTGTAAAACCTGTATTAAATACAATGACTTGGGACCTATGTAAATTTGATATTTATGAATGGAAATGCTTTACTATTAAACAACGTGATTTTTAAGCGTTGTCTATGATTTGAGTAATGTGCTATCCCGTAACACCAACGAGTCTTCCGCTGTATTGAATCGTATAAATTTGGGGGTGTTACAGCAGCCCCCGTCCCCCTTTACCTGTTGCAGCCGAGTGTAACAAATCTCCCACCGGCTGCAGCCACTCTCCCACCGACTGCAGCCAATTCCCAGCAACAGCCCACAGTCTCCCACTGGTTACTGTGGGACTCGGTTGCCACTTGCCTGCATACAGCAGCCACTGCGGCACCTTATGGGGTTTTGACTGTTTTCCCAAAACCACCATCGAGACACCCCAATGGGGTTCTCGGTTTCCGTTCAACCCAAACACGAATTCATTCTTGTTTTAAGTCATTAACAACCTATATTCATACACTTACATAATTAGTTCATGTTTTCTTGAGAAAAATAATTAAAAAGAGAGGTTGATGATTACCGAATGAGGTATGATCTAGGAATGATTAAACATGAAAACACACAAACGAATCAAGATCAAAAAAATTTCTTCCTCCTTTTCTTTCTTTAAAACCGGCGGCCTATAGTGCCCTTTAGGGTTTCTTTATGTTTTTCCCGTGTTTGATAAAAGATAAGTAATAATATGTGTGTGTTTGTTTTTGTTTTCTTAAGTGTACTGGGTGTAAAACCCGCATAAAATACCCATGAACAGTACAATACATGAAAACACGATTAAATTAAAACTTTCTATTAATAATATACGACACGTGTCACGAACATTAAGTTAAAAGTATTAAGTATATTATTAATGCATGATAAACATTTATGTATAATATTTAATACACGACACCTAAAACACGAACATTCACGAATAATACTTTAGACACGAAAAACAAATAAATTGGTGTTGGGCTTGTGTGTAGTCGCGACAAGAAAAGAAAGGGGAGGGCCTCATGGCCCAGCCCATTTTGAATCCAACTAGTAAAAATTAATCTCCAGGGAAAACACAAAATACATTTTCAAGAAACATTAAAAGAACCCTAGTTCTTCCTTCCCCTTAGCCGCGGCAGCCAACAAAGAAAACAAGAGGGGTTTTTTATTTTTGATATTGGGTAATTACTTGTTCGTGTTCGGGTTTCAATCCTTAAAACATCCACGCATTTGGTATTAATCGAATCCTTATCTTTTTAATCTTTTTATGTTAATTAAAATCATATGTTCACGAATCTTGAAATATTAAATTAAAAAATGTTATCCTTAAAAGATTAAATAAGATTCGGGTGTTTTTGGTTTGGTTTTGGTTCGGTGACACACAAAACGAGAGCCCCATGGCTCTCGGTGGCGTTTTCTATCCGCCAGCCGCAACCCAAAGGGTGCAGTGGCGATGTTGTTGTTGTCGGCCACAAACCCAGGCCCCCACAGGGGGAAACCTAGTAAAATCAATGGCAACCAAGAGCCCTCCGAGCTCTCGGTGGGTCTTAGGCATAATCAGTGGGAACCGGCTACAAGTCGGTGGGCTCGGCAAGAGGAACCGGCTAGAGCCGGTGTAAACCGCAGGCCTTAGTGGCAACCGACGGCTGCAGCTTTGGCTGCTTAACCGACAGCTGCAGCTCTGGCTGCTTAACCACCGGCTAAACCACCAGCCGCCGGCTGTGTAAGGGGGTGTTTGGCTCGGTTTAGTTTATCTAGGGTTTCGGGACTCGGGTACAATTTAATTTAGACATTTATTTTGGTAATTAATTAATTAAATAAATTTACATGCACTATTAATTTATTTAATTAAAAATCATGACTTAGGTTATATTATTAAAATTAATAATACATGTTATAACCTAAGTATTTTGAACTTAATTAAATTAAAAAAAACATGCTTTAATTTAATTATTGATATAAGGTAAAGTTTTATTAAATTAACCATGACATTTTATTAATTAATAAACCATGCATTTCCATTATTAATTAATAATCACTTTCGCCTAGGTATTTAATTTAATAGACTTTACTAATAAATCATCATGACTTAAACTTACGACTAATAAGCACTAGCTTATATTTTACACTTATTAATTCAGCATATCTCTATTTTTGGAAACTTTCTATTTCAGGAAACTTACTATTTTTGGAAACTTTATGTGTTTGAAAACTTTCTATTTTTGGAAACTTACTATTTTTGTAAACTTTCTATTTTTGGAAACCTGCTATTTTTAGAAAGTTACTTGTTATGTCACTACAAGTATAATAATACAAGAATACATGAAATACATAATTAGAATACATGTAAAACATGAATAAATACAAGATAACACTTAAAGCAATAAAACATGACAAGAACATATAAAATAAGTTATGAACACACAGAATCAGTAAATCACATAGTAATCAGACAACTCATACACGTCTTTTATTTATGTAGTATCCGCAAAGTTGGAGTAGATCGTTCAGCTTCCATTCTAGCTTCACTACTGGACATACGGTACGGATATTTTGTCCTTCAGTATGGACATTCCTTCATATGTTTGATTAGGATTCCCCATTTGCAGCCATCTATTTTCCCCAATTATTTTATATCTTTTGAATGCTTATGTTATATTTTAAATGCCTGAGCTATATACATGCATGCCAGTTCATCTAGTTATGGTGGTACAATAACCATAACACTGAAGGCACCAGTATTATGACTTCCCCACGACGGAGTGATTGCTCGTGGTGTCCCTTCATTTTGGTCATTTATTTATGTTATCATGTGGGGCGTATGGGTGCATCCTAGTTACATGTTTTCAGTCAGGATTTTCATGGTGAATGTCGTGTGTGCCTTGCATCCTTCACAAGGAGTTGATCCCTCCTACCCAGACCAATATAATTAGAGGCAGCCCCTCTAATTGCATGATGAGGTCACCCTCTAAGTATTCATACACGTTGATATCTCATGACCTATATGGGCTCTTGGCCAAATTTAAAATACAGTTTTCATAAGTTAATCATAAGCTTTTCAAACTATAAAACCTTTTTTATAAACATGTTCCAGGTTTTCCAGGACTTATACATTTCCGCTGCTAATCAGTCTTTATTATGCTTATGTTATTCATACTATGTTATATACCCGTTCACTGGGCGTCTTCCTCAGCCATTTCCTTTTCATGTTCCCAAACGGCAGGTACACAGGGACGCACTTAGGATCTTGAGAGTATGTGCATTTGGATGGAAGCTATCCAGCCTTCTTTACCTTAAGCATTTCCATACATTATTTATTTCTTTTGGACATTGTTTAGTCCTTTCCTTTCAGTACTTATTGCATGTGTGTGAGCTTATGTTGGACTACCGATGTTTGATTCCAGTATTTGTCTTTATGGTTATTTAATGTTTTAAGACATTTACCTTGCATTCTTTGATGACACGCCATGATTACATGTAACGATCAATTTATCTAAATGGGGTTTTACAATTATGGTATCAGAGCCAAGGTTTCGACCTATAGGCTCTAAAAATTTGACAGTGATTAGTGGGTAGTCATCAAGGTCTTCCTAAACTGACAGTTGATTTACACTTATTTATTTCATGTATCATTGTTGCAGATATTTTGACTAATTAATGGTTGGTACAAGACTGGCCATATTTAGTCGCATGTGCTTTTATTCGAATTTTGTTTTGGTGAACCGACCCATAGGCGTTCACCCTTGTCATTTCAATTTTATTTTGTGAACTGACCCATAGGCGTTCATCCTTGTCATGTCAATTTTGTTTTGGTGAACAGACCCATAGGCGTTCACCCTTACTCATGTCATTTTCGTTGGCTATGCCTTCATAAACTATTCCATGTATCATTTTCTTATGTTTATCCTATGTTCTAATCAGATTAATCATTTCATTTTTTTTCTTTTAAAACTATCAGATGGTTAACATACGTGAGCAAGAACTACAGGCAGCTGTCCAAGCTGCTCTGCAAGCTTTACTTCCCCACCTCAGAAATGAGATTCGTGCTGAGGTTTAAGTCAATCACAATCAACACCATAATCAGAACAACCTTCCTCCTCCTCCACCAGCTTCTCTTATCACATGGTTGGAAAGGTTCAATAAACAGCGACCTAGATCTTTTGAGCAGACTGACGGTCCATCTGAGGCTGAGAGTTAGATTACACATATGGAAAAGATTTTCGACGTCATGGGGTGTGATGGTGTCTTTAAGGCGAGGCTGGCTTGTTACAGATTTAAGGGAGATGTGCTGGCATGGTGGAAAGCACTCAAGCAATCGAATGTAGGTGATAACTAGGTTGCTGGTTTGACTTTGTCGCAATTTAAGGAGTTGATGCTGGATCAGTTCTTTCTGAAAGCTGAGCAGGATAGGCTAAAGAGGGAATACCATGGCATTCGAAAGAGAGCTGGGGAGAATAGTACGTAATTTATGCAAATATTCCTCAGACTTGCTAGTTTCCTTGGCGCAGCAGCCGGGACAGCAGAGGAGCAGACATATCATTTTTGTTGGGCTCTTCGTACTTCTGTCGCCAACAACCTGGTGTGTGTTACATTTACTAATGTGGCGCAGGTGGCAGATGCAGCTCGCAAGCTAGAGATGTTATAGGATTGAGACGAGTTTGATGAAGCAGACAGATCTGAGAAGAGGTATATCTTAGTCATCAAACGTTAATCATTTCGTTCAATTCAGTACTTTCCATTTTATATCATTCTCTATACAATTGCATTTTTCAGGCAAAAGACTAGGGACCAGTCCCAACCGGCCACTCAGCAGTACAAATCCAAGGGAAACGGTCAAAATCAGGACCGTTCTGCATCTGATAGGCGTGGAGGTAGTGAAAACTACCGTAACAACGGCAACAACTCCAACAACAGAAAGTCCCTAAAAGTTATTCATTTCTATGTTATGTTGTTATATGATTCATAAATTCTGACACTTCAACGTTTATTACCAGGAGCACTGGCAACGGATGGGATCAGGACCGCAGAGGTTCACAGCCCAACCGTGCACCTTCATCTGGTATTACAATCTAAACCTTTTGTGTAGTCATGTTGTGCCCCAATCATCATGTCTCACCCATATCTTTCTGAAACAGACTCCCAGCCAGCTAGAGTACCTGTGGAAGGGTACACTCATCCTATTTGCACCACCTGCGGGTGTAGACACCTAGGTCAGTGCCTTCGGGCTACCGATGGTTGCTTCAAATATGGTCGGCAAGGCCACCAAATGAAAGATTGCAAGAAGGGTGAGATTGAGGGTACTTCAGGGCACGCTGATTCCAAGCCACCCCCGACAACTGGATGTGTGTATACTACCACCAGGGATCAAGCAAATAATTCGTCAGGTACATCACTGGCATCCTATTTATGTATGGTTAAGCTACCTGCATTTTGTTTGATACGGGTGCGACTCATTCAGTCATATACACTGCTTATGCTACTCGTGTTAGGATATCCCCTATGCCACTTGATAATGTAATAAGCATATCCACGCCCCTACGAGACTCTGTGTGCATCACACATGGATACATAGATCTTCCCCTAGAGTTTGATGATATGATTCGTGAAGTTGACGCACTTTCGTTGGACATATACGAATTTGACATGATATTAGGCATGGACTGGTTATCCAACCACCACGCCACCATAGACTGCCATTCATATCGGGTTATTTTTGGTGATGTCAATGCACCAGAGTACATTCATAATGGTTTCATACCATGAAAGTCTCTACAAATCATTTCAGCCATACAAGCGCGTGCCTTACTGTCACATGGCTGCGAAGGTTGCTTATTTGGTGTTCATGATATTGCTGCTAAAACTTCATCTATTCTGGATCAGCCTATCATGTTAGAATTCCGCGATGTATTTGCTAAAGAAATTGCGGGCATACCACCTGCTCGTGAAATAGATTTTGGTATTGAGCTCATCCCAGGAGCAGAACCAATCTCCAAGGCTCCTTACCGCATGGCGCCTGTTGAGCTCAAGGAGTTAAAAGATCAGTTGTAGGAACTTTTGGAGCGAGGTTTCATCCGCCCTAGTGTATCTCCATGGGGTGCACCGGTGTTTTTCATGAAGAAGAAAGAGTAAATTAGAGCAAGATGTATGCAAATAGGTATAGAAAGTAATTTCTATGTAGAAGAAAGCTTTTTAAGAATGCACCATTGCAAAATCTTTTGAGAATTTACAAATTCAGGTTACTTGCCTTGGTTGTTCTTGTGAAATAAAGAGAAGAGTTGGAAAATCTTAAGTGACCAATTTTATCAAATGAAACTATGATCATGTTTTCCACTAAATTTAACTCATACCAAAGCGTGTTTCATTACTCAAAATGATTCACAAAATGTTTATGTAGCATTTTTACGTTAATGCCTATATGCAATGTAACATACAAACACATTTGCGTGTTACTAATCGTATCCCGTATTCAACATGTGCACATAAATGTCGACACAAAAACACATATACATATAGAATGAAAGATAATTAGAGAAAGCATATGCATATAGGTGTAATGCGGTGGTTATCTATGAATGAAAGGATAGTGATATTAATAAGTGTGAAAACACTTATCCTTTTACCACTTATTTCTAATAAAAACAAGACCAAAACGTGTATTTGATGTTGTAAAAGTCGGAATTATGTGTGGTTTGTGTTTTTATTGTGTTTTAGGACAAAAATATGAAAAAGCAAGAAAACACGGGCTTTTATCGAAGAAAAAGACAAAAGACCAAGTCAAAAGATCATAAGTGCAAGAAGAACGGAAGTCAAAGGCCTATTCTGAAGATTTATCGAAGAATAAGTCTAAAGACAGAAGTTTAACGAAGTCAAAGAACCAAGTCTACTAAAAGAAGAAAATTAGAAGACGAGTTCATGTTATCATTCGACTAATCCGGAGACAAATTCGAGAAAGACGAGTTATTTAAAAGATAAGAAGAAAGAGAGAAGCAACAACACCCTCCCCTTCGCCTATAAATACCCTTCTAATCTTCATTAGGAGGGTAGTTGGTCATTTTTTTAGTCATTAAGTAGGTGTAACTTTCTCTCTCTAGTTTTACTTTCTCTCTCTAAATTTTCTTTCTAGTTTGCTTAATCTTTCATCTTTAAGTTTTGTAATCTTGAATCTTTAAGCTTCATCTTAATTTCAAGCTTTTCATTATCAATCTCCTTCTTCCTTTCTTGTTTTAATCTTTTGTTCGATTCGGTATAAGTATGTAGTTTTTTTCATCTTTATGCTTATTTGATTAAAATGCTTATCTTTTTATTTTTATCATTTTTATGTGATTTATGGTTTTAGCTTATTGTGCTTTTTAATTGATTTGTTATTTTCTTATTTTTTAATAAAGTGTTTTTAAAGGTTTAATCTTTTAAAAGTTGATTTTATAAATTTTACTTATTTGGTGTTTTGAAAGTTTTTAAATTTGTGGCTTATTTAGTTCTTCTTATTATTGATTCGTTTAAGTTTTTGGTAAGTGCTTATTAGAAAATTGCTTATTTAGTTTTTGTTTATTCTCCTTTTACTTTCATCGGAAAAGGGTTTAGGTATTCCGATCGTTTTTCGATTGTTATTCCGATAACTTTCATCGGAAAAGGGTTTAAGTATTCTGATCGTTTTTCCGATCGTTATTCCAATAGTATTGGTGATCAGTCATTCCGACGGTGTTTCCGACAGACATTCCGACGGATTTTCCGATACATATTCCGATAGTTGTTACCGCCTGTTATTCCGATACAGTTTTAGATATTCCGACAGGATTTTTGATAACATTCCGACAGGTTTTTCCGATCATTATTCCGTTTGTATTCCGACAGGGGGTATTCCGACAGGTTTGAGTTTTTCTTCCTAATTGCGGAATTGATCTTTGTTCCAAATTAATTTTCAAATTTTCTTTTCCCGCCAATCAAGGTTAGATTTCTCTCTTTTATTTTTATATTTATGTTTAATAATTTTAGCTTTTATTTTTACAAGTAGAAATAGATAATCTAAAGCTCCCCCTTTTAGTTACCAAAAACGACAATTCCACCTTAAACCATTATCAATTCGAATTGAATCGAGTTCGAACAACACGCAACAACAAGATACACACAAGACATCAACGACATGTCATATTAAAATGGCGCCGCTGCCGGCTCTTTTCGTAAAGATTAATGGTTTTTTGTGAGAAAATTGGATTTTGGGATCCGTTCTCTTGGGAACGTTATTTTCATAGCATAAAAATTTTCAAAAAATCCAAAAAATTATAAAATTTTAAAAAATCCAAAAAAAAAGATAAAAAGTCAAAAATATTTTTATTGCATTTTTAGTGTATGTGTACTCGATCTTCGTCTAATCTTGAGCCCGAGACTCGTAAAGACCTAGATATGGCCGGTGTGCATAATACTAATAATCCACCTCACCCCGTTGTGAATAATAACAACCATCACCCTTAACCCGACCTTCGCACGATGGAGGAGTTATGCCAACCGACAATGAATGGACGTGGAGGACCGATTGCGCCGATGCAAATCACGGCTCCCGAATTTTCGTTGAAGCATCACATGATCCTACAAGTTCAAAATGCTTGCCCATTTCGCGGATTACCGGATGATGATGCCAACAAACACCTCGATAAATTCATAACCGTCACTCAAAGAATGAAATTGCCCGGTGTTTCCATCGATTTTCTCCGTCTTCATCTTTTTCCACACACTTTATCCCACCATTCCGAAAAATGGTTTGATAGTCTTCCTAAAAACTCAATTCATACATGGGACGAGATGACTCAACGATTTTTGTCGCGCTTCTTTCCACCATCCATGGTAACTAGTCTAAGAAATCAAATAAGTGGTTTCACTCAAGAACCCGATGAGTCTCTTTTCGACGCTTGGGAACATTATAATGTCTTGATCGATCGTTGTCCTAACCATAATATGCTCCCCGTCACTAGAATTGATACTTTATACAACGGTTTAACTTCTCGTGATCGTGATACGATTAATGTCGCCGCCGGTGGTACATTTATGAAAAGAAGACCTGAGGAGTGTAGAGAGCTAATCGAGAACATGACCACTCATCACAAAAATTGGGATTCATCCGCATCCTCAAGAAATAACCTGAGGGTCAATGTTTCTTCTACTTCATCAAACCACGAGTTAACCGAACTTACCCGCCAAATAGCCGAGATGAACAAAAATTTCTTAACCATGGGTACGAAGCAATATCAACAAGTTAAAGTTGTAGCACTTTCTTGTGAGACTTGCGGCGGACCTCATTCCTACACCGATTTTCCTTCTACTCAAGACAATCCTTGTGAAAACGTGTACGCGACTACCGGTAACTTTTCCAGGGGAGGCTATCAAGCTCGTCCTCAAGGTGACCGTAATTTGCTAAGTTATCGTTCAAACAATTTTTTTTCACCACCCGGTTTTCCTCCTCAAAACCAAAACAACCTCAACCGTAACAATCAAAGCCAACCTCGAGCTCGTAATCAATATCAAACCCAAAGAAATCCATATCCACCTCAAGGTAATTATCAAGTTTACCAACCAACCACCTATCAACCACCCGCTTACCAAGCTCCACCTTTTAGCCAATCCACGACATATAATCAAGAGTTCGAAACTTACATGAGGACTAATGACGCGCTGGTGAAGAATCTTTAGAGACAAATTGTTAACTTGAAAGGTGACATGGTAATACAAGGCTTTTACCCCACGTATAAAATCTTATCGTCCGAATCTTTTCGAATTGATTACCGGTCTAGAGTGCGACTCAATTGTCTTTTGGTGAACAAGAGAATGGTTTGGTTGATTATCTATTTTAAACTAGTAGCAAATAAGTAAGTGTCGTTGAGTAAAGTCGAAGTTTAAAAGATTAAACTAAATTGACTAGTTAAAAATAAATGCTTGAAAACGTAAAGAAAAGATTAGAAAAATACTTCAACTCTTAATAAATCTAAAACTTGAAAATTATGTAAAAACAAGAAATTAAGTCATCGGAAAGCAAAATGTAACTCTGATCGGAATATGAGGTCGGAAAGTAAGGCTGATCGGATTACACCTTAAAAGAGAAGTGATCGGAATGCTGGGAAAATAGGACCAATCGGAATATTGCAAACAAGTCCCGTCGGAATACTTGAAATCAAGCACCAATCAGAATAACACCCAATCGGAATATCCACAAAACCCACTTAATCAGAATGTTTAACAAAAGTCCAAATCAGAATGTATGGAGGACACCAATCAGAATAGCATAAAAAGGAAATGGATCGGAATGATTTAAATTGGGGCTATCGGAATAATAACAAAACCATCCTAATCGGAATATATGAACGAGACTCAATCGGAATATCACTTAATGCCCACGATCGGAATGTGACAACAAGACCCAATCGGAATAACTAAAACCCTTTTCCGATTTGACAATCGGAAAGAGGGGGATGGTGGTGGTCGGAAAGCTACGATCGGAAAGAGGTTTAGACCCTTTCCGATTTATGTGGGATTCGAGATTAGGCTAGTAATAAGCTATAATAATAAGCTCACACCAAAACTAAAACTAACCAATAATAAAAAAGACAAAATAAGCACTAATAACAACTTATCCTAACTTAAAATAATCAATCTTTTGAATCAAGCTATAAAAAGATGAACTTTTTAAGAAAACTTTTAAAAGTAAATAAGCTAAAAGAAGCGAATAAGCCAATAAGCACACAAATCTTAAAGCTTAATCGAATGATAGCTTATGTAAACATAAAAAGATTAACTTTTTAAGCACGAAATCATTAAGAACAACACGGATCAAATGAAATTCGCACCAAAATTAATCTAAAAATCAAAGAAAGGTAGAATGAGATGAAAGATTAAAAGCTTAACTAGAACTTGATTACTGAAATCAATAATACACAAATGTTTAATCTTGAAAGATTAAAAGAAAGAAAAGATGAAACTTAGTGAGAGAAAGTGGAGAACTTTCTCTCTCTAAAATTAGAAAGAAAAGTGAAAAATGAAAACTAAAACTAAAAACTAACTCTCCTCTCCTAATGTGTATTAGGAGGGTATTTATAGGGAAAATGGAAGGAGTGCATGTGTTGCATCTTCTTTCTTTCTTTACGTCTTCTCGACTCGATTTAATTCTTTGTCTTTTCTCGACGTCGTCTCGGGATTTGAACTTGTCTTGTTAATTTTCTTCTTTAATTTAGACTTGAGTTCTTCGACTTCATTAAACTTCCGTCTTTAGACTTTTTCTTCGATAAATCTTCAGAATAGGCCTTGGACTTCCGTTCTTTTTGCACTCTTGATCTTTTGACTTCGTCTTTTCCCATTTTCTTCGATAAAAGCCCGTGCTTTCTTCCTTTTTCATCTTTTGGTCCTAAAACACAATAAAAACACAAACCACGCATAATTCCGACTTTTACGACATAAATTGCACGTTTTGGTCTTGTTATTATTGGAAATAAGTGGAAAAAGGATAAGTGTTTTCACACTTATTACATCCCCTACACTTGACCATTGCAATGCCCTCATGCCATGCATTAATTTTAAAGCACGGTTTACATTTTCCATCATAAATAACCTACCTTGGCCTTTATTAAATACTAAACATAAAAAGATAAAAACAAGTAAAGAAATTAAAGACTTACATTGGGTTTTGGAAGCCATGAACGTTTATCATCCTCAAGTTTCACGTTCCCCATACCAAGCTTAAAAACGAGATCATTGTTATTATAAGTTAGTAAACTAACACGAACTCATGTGGGCCAATTATTCACTTAGACTCCCTTATTCCTAGGTGTATCTCTTATATTTTATTTTTTTCTTGAATGATCACAAGGATGCATTTTTTGACTTATTTCGATAGTTATATAGGCCGAAAATAAAGGGAACGATTTAATCAATAGTTAGCTAAAGGACAAAATCTTTTAAAACTGCTTCTCGGGACCTCATAAAGTTCATATCTTGGCATAACTCGCTTCACGATTTGAGACCTTTCTCGGACCGATATTTGGCTGCGACTTCATACTTCGAATCTTTGAGAGACGTTCTTGAAATTATGGTCTTCTCTTCATAATAGGAATTTCTTCACTTGAAGTTTTGAGAGATTCTTCATATTTGGACCACGACTTCTTCATTTTTCTCCAATCTTTATTTTGGATTTTGATATACAACGATCCGCCTCCTTTTAGGACTTGGATCTATTTATCCTAATACCTTGTTAGGGCCTTTTTGGATAGACTTCTCTATGATCTTTAGGGGAGTATTTGCTTTTCGACGTGTGTCTCGATCCTTCATATTGATTTTCGATAAACGATTCTTCACATCACTTTTGGATCTTTAGCAACAAAATGTAGCCCTCATGCCTTGTTATGGCCTTTTCGGACTCGCCAATCTTCGCATCCCGCTTCAATAAGTTATGCCTTGGCTATGAACTCTAATCCGTACCGAGCAACTTTTAAACGATCTTGGGCTAGAAGCTAAGTAACCTTTTAAATCGTACGACCTTATTTATTGTAGATAAATTTATTAACAAGCGAAGGGAGAATAGGCTTATAATTAACTCACATAAATTCACGAAAGAATACCAAACTTATAATTGACTCTATCATCTCTCGTCCTCCACAGTTTAAAATCTCAAGGAATGAGACTCGTGGATGCTTATCCTATTAAATCAAAGTTTTGGGTTTTCGAGTCATCTATAGGATCTTGCAAATTCTTAGACTTTTTCAAGTTCAGAAATCGCATTTTAAAGTTCCCTTGATAAACGACTCTCTAGGATCAATTATAGGAACTTGCGAAAAGTTCTTGTTCTTAACCCGTGAGAGTTAAGACTTTCGTGTTTTATAGCTCCCTATATAAAAGCCTAGCAAAACTTGACTTAAACACGTTAAGGATACTAGCTAGAGTAAACTTAGATAAGTAAACTCGGGTTGAGTCAAAATGTTCACGACTAAGAAAAAATTAAAACCACTATGTTTTAGCAAGGAAAGAAAATAAATATAACAAGGGAAAATACAACTATACAACTTAGGCCAAAATAGATTAAAAATTTTGAAAAATGTCGAAAAATCAAATTTTCCGTTTAAAATGAGGGCAAATTCATGGAAAAGACCACTTACTTCGATAGAAGTCCCCCCTACACTTGATATAAACATTGTCCTCAATGTTTAAGCATGTGGGAGTAAACTCCCCTACACTTATGACATTGTGCACTTTGTTTAAATCTTGCTAAGGAAAGGACAACTAAAGTGATTTCAATGTGAACATATAAGATATGAAATATTGAATCACAAGAGTTTAGGATAGAACCGGGAAGATGGGAACACGGTATCACGGTTCGTCAAAAGTCATCAAGAGTGGATCGTTGAAGCTTTAATCCCTGCACAGCACAAGAAACAAGACAACAAGCACATACGAGGCTCCCCCTACACTTATTATGAAAGCAGTAAAGGATAGATCACGGGTTGCCTCCCGAGAAGCGCTTGTTTTTGTTCACCGAGTCACGAGCCTGACTCGACCCAATTTAGTTCATGGGGAACGTGGTGAGGGATGGAATCATCTCATGAGAGATGTCCTCACCAAAGTACAGCTTCAAACGCTGGCCATTCACCTTGAAATTGGGCCCATTTGGCTGAGAAAGCTCAATGGTCCCATATGGAAAGTCTTTGGGGACGGTCAATGGACCAGACCAGCGGCTCTTCAACTTGCCAGAGAAGATCTTCAACCGAGAGTTAAAAAGTAAGACTTGATCACCAATGTGGAACTCTCGGTTCTTAATTCTAGCATCGTGGATGATCTTGGTCTTCTCTTTGTAGATCAGTGAGTTTTCGTAAGCTTCATTCCTCAGTTCGTGGAGCTCGTTGAGTTGAATCTTGCGAAGATCACCGGCTTTGTTGATGTCGAAGTTAGCCCACTTCAAGGCCCAGTACGCCTTATATTCCAGCTCGATGGGGAGGTGGCATGCTTTCCCGTACACAAGACGATAAGGTGTACAACCGATCGGGGTCTTATAAGCAGTACGAAAAGCCCACAGAGCATCATCTAACTTATCGGCCCACGCGGCGCGATGCTCTCCCACAGTACGCTCCAAAATTCGCTTCAATCCACGGTTGGAAATCTCGGCTTACCCATTGGTTTGGGGACGATAGGCGGTGGAAAGACGGTGATTGACACCATACTTAGCCATGACTCTTGCAAATTGATCATTGCAAAAATGAGTCCCGCGGTCACTGATAATAGCACGAGGAACGCCGAATCGAGCAAACAGCTGCTTTAAAAAGTTCAAAACCACCCTCGCATCATTCGTAGGGAGAGCCTTAGCTTCAACCCATTTAGAAACGTAGTCAACGGCTACAAGGATGTACTTGTTCCCTTTGGAGGATGGAAATGGCCTCATAAAGTCGATGCCCCATACGTCAAAGATTTCACATTCTTGTATGAAATTTTGAGGCATCTCATCTTTATGTGTGATCTTGCCTTGGCGTTGGCAAGCATCACAATGCTTAACCATTTCGTGAGCGTCACGATAAATGGTAGGCCAATAGAATCCGGAGTCAAACACTTTCTTAGCGGTGTAGTTGGGACCAAAGTGACCACCAGTGGGTCCTTTATGGCAAGCAGCAAGGATTTGTAAAGCTGCCGGTCCATCAACACATCGACGAGTGATCAGATCAGCACATTGTTTGAATAAAAAAGGGTCATCCCAAAAGTAAGTCTTAACATCATTCAAGAACTTCTTCTTTTGTTGGGATGTTAACCCTTTGATGAGAACACCACCCGCTAAGTAGTTTGCAATGTCGGCAAACCACGGGGTGTCATCAAGATTGATATTTATAGACATTAAGGTCTCAAGGGAAAGAGTCATTGATCTCTTTGTTCGGATGATCCCCTTGATATGGATCCTCAAGTCTGCTCAGATGATCCGCGTATAAAATTTTATACAAGGCTTTAATACAAGGCTTTTACCCCACGTATAAAATCTTATCGTCCGAATCTTTTCGAATTGATTACCGGTCTAGAGTGCGACTCAATTGTCTTTTGGTGAACAAGAGAATGGTTAGGTTGATTTTCTATTTTAAACTAATAGCAAATAAGTAAGTGTCGTTGAGTAAAGTCGAAGTTTAAAAGATTAAACCAAATTGACTAGTTAAAAATAAATGCTTGAAAACGTAAAGAAAAGATTAGAAAAATACTTCAACTCTTAATAAATCTAAAACTTGAAAATTATGTAAAAACAAGAAATTAAGTCATCGGAAAGCAAAATGTAACTCTGAACGGAATATGAGGTCGGAAAGTAAGGCTGATCGGAATACACCTAAAAAGAGGAGTGATCGGACTGCTAGGAAAATAGGTCCAATCGGAATATTGCAAACAACTCCCGTCGGAATACTTGAAATCAAGAACCAATCGGAATAACACCCAATCGGAATATCCACAAAACCCACTCAATCGGAATGTTTAACAAAAGTCCAAATCGGAATGTATGGAGGACACCAATCGTAATAGCATAAAAAGGAAATGGATCGGAATGATGTAAATTGGGGCTATCGGAATAATAACAAAACCATCCTAATCGGAATATATGAACGAGACTCAATCAGAATATCACTCAATGCCCACGATCGGAATGTGACAACAAGACCCAATCGGAATAACTAAAACCCTTTTCCGATTTGACAATCGGAAAGAGGGGGATGGTGGTGGTCGGAAAGCTGCGATCGGAAAGGGGTTTAGACCCTTTCCGATTTATGTGGGATTCGAGATTAGGCTAGTAATAAGCTATAATAATAAGCTCACACCAAAACTAAAACTAATCAATTATAAAAAGGACAAAATAAGCACTACTAACAACTTATCCTAACTTAAAATAATCAATCTTTTGAATCAAGCTATAAAAAGATGAACTTTTTAAGAAAACTTTTAAAGTAAATAAGCTAAAAGAAGCGAATAAGCCAATAAGCACACAAATCTTAAAGCTTAATCGAATGATAGATTATGTAAACATAAAAAGATTAACTTTTTAAGCACGAAATCATTATGAACAACACGGATCAAATGAAATTCGCACCAAAATTAATCTAAAAATCAAAGAAAGGTAGAATGAGATGAAAGATTAAAAGCTTAACTAGAACTTGATTAATGAAATCAATAATACACAAATGTTTAATCTTGAAAGATTAAAAGAAAGAAAAGATGAAACTTAGTGAGAGAAAGTGGAGAACTTTCTCTCTCTAAAACTAGAAAGAAAAGTGAAAAATGAAAACTAAAACTAAAAACTAACTCTCCTCTCCTAATGTGTATTAGGAGGGTATTTATAGGGAAAATGGAAGGAGTGCATGTGTTGCATCTTCTTTCTTTCTTTATGTCTTCTCGACTCGATTTAATTCTTTGTCTTTTCTCAACGTCGTCTCGGGATTTGAACTTGTCTTGTTAATTTTCTTCTTTAATTTAGACTTGAGTTCTTCGATAAATCTTCAGAATAGGCCTTGGACTTCCGTTATTTTTGCACTCTTGATCTTTTGACTTCGTCTTTTCCCATTTTCTTCGATAAAAGCCCGTGAAAGCCCGTGCTTTCTTCCTTTTTCATCTTCTGGTCCTAAAACACAATAAAAACACAAACCATGCATAATTCCGACTTTTACGACATAAATTACACGTTTTGTTCTTGTTATTATTGGAAATAAGTGGAAAAAGGATAAGTGTTTTCACACTTATTACATGGCTAAACAAGGGAATGATCTTCGAGCCGAGCTTAGAATGACATGCAAAACTCTTTAAGCAATCAAACGAATGACTTAAGGGATATGATGGCTAGTTTCTTCCAAAGTAATCAACCCTCTGCTTCGGGTTCTATTCCAAGTAACACGATTGCAAATCCAAGAGGGGAGATGAAATCAATCACCACCCGAAGTGGAAAAGGCTATAAGGAACCCGAGATTCCTAAACCTACTCCGGTGATTGTGACAAAGGATAACGAGCAACCTTCACCAATTCCTTCACCTTCTAACCCCACCCCTCCACCACCAAAGGATGTGCGTGACCAATCTATTCCAAAGCCTTCCTCTCAACCCGACATACCTTATCCTTCAAGGTTGAGGAAAGAGAAGTTGAAGAACAAGGATCATATTCAAGTTTCAAACTTTCTTAAAATGTTTAAATAATTGAATTTCAATATCTCCTTTGCCAAGGCGCTTGCTCACATGCCTAAATACGCTAAAATGTTCAAATATCTTCTAAGTGACAAGGAAAAACTTCTTGATATTGCTCAAACCCAACTTAATGAGAATTGCTCCGCGGTTCTTTGAAGGAAATTACCAACCAAACTTGGTGATCCGGGTCGCTTTCTCATTCCTTGCAACTTTCCCGGGGTAGAGAGTTGTATGGCCCTAGCCGATCTATGCGCTAGTATCAACTTAATGCCATTAAGCGTTTGGAAACAATTATCTCTACCCGAGCTAGTCCCTAGACGAATGACATTAGAGTTAGCTAACCGTACGGTTGCTTATTCGGTGGGGATAGCCGAAGATTTCTTTGTTGGTATCGACAAATTCACCTTTCCGGAGGATTTTGTTGTCGTTGACTACGAGATGGATCCCCGTGTTCCATTAATCATTGTACGTCCATTCTTGAGGACCGGTCTCACTCTCACTGATGTAGCCGCGGGCGAATTAATCATGAGAGTTGGTGACGACAAAATCGTCTTTAACGTGGGTAAACTTTCTAAGCAACCTTATGAACACGAGAGCGTTAATTTCATTGACGTACTTGATGAGGCATGTGAAGAACATTTCAAAGACGCTTGTAAACGTGGTTTTTTTTTCTCTACCCATTTTTGAGACCGTTGCCTCTATTGCTCCCTCATTGACTCCATTTGGAGAAAGTGATTTTCTTTTGAAAGAATTTGAAGCAAGTTTCGGGAATGTGGACTTAAAATATGACGATTCTCCCTCCGATTGGGAAGAAGACATTCGTACCATTGAGAAACTTCTCAATGAGGACCATGTTTCTCCACATTCTCCTATGGAAGTTACAAACGATGATCCGAATTTAACTAAGCCTTCCATTGACAATCCTAAAGATTTAGAGCTTAAGGATTTACCGTCTCATCTTGAATACGTTTTCCTAGAAGACAATAAGAAGTTACCCGTCATCATTGCAAAGGACTTAAAAGAGGATGAAAAATCTCGACTTATTGATGTGCTCAAGAATCATAAGAAAGCAATTGCTTGGAAAATTTCCGCCATCCGCGGAATTGATACTAACTTTTGCACTCATAAAATTCTCATGGAAGATGACTTTAAACCCGCAATCCAAAGCCAAAGAAGGGTTAATCCAAAAATTCATGACGTCATCAAGAAAGAAGTTATCAAACTTCTAGATACAGGAATGATTTACCCTATCTCGGATTCGCCATGGGTTAGTCCCGTCCATTGCGTACCTAAGAAAGGCGGAATCACCGTTGTTCCCAATGAAAACAACGAGTTGATTCCTACTCGACTTGTCACGGGTTGGCGAGTTTGCATAGACTATCGCAAGCTCAATGATGCCACTCGTAAGGATCATTTTCCTCTTCCTTTCATGGATCAAATGCTCGAGCGTTTAGCGGGTAATGACTACTATTGCTTCTTAGACGGTTTCTCTAGGTATTTTCAAATTCCTATCGATCCTAAAGATCAAGAGAAAACCACATTCACTTGTCCATACGGAACATTTGCTTATAAAAGAATGCCTTTTGGTTTATGCAATGCTCCCGGAACTTTCCAAAGGTGTATGATGGCTATATTCCATCACATGGTTGAAGAAACTATGGAAGTCTTCATGGATGATTTCTCGGCCTTTGGCGACTCTTTCACTTCTTGCCTTGCCAATTTAGAACGTATGCTCAAACGGTGTGAAGACACTCGTCTTGTTCTAAATTGGGAAAAATGCCATTTCATGGTAAAAGAAGGCATTGTTCTTGGACATAAAATTTCCAAAGTCGGTCTTGAAGTCGATCATGCTAAAGTCGATGTGATTGCTAAATTACCTCCTCCTTCAACCGTGAAGGATATGAGAAGTTTTCTTGGTCATGTGGGCTTCTATCGTCGATTCATTCAAGATTTTTCTAAGATAGCTCGCCCGATGACCCACCTCTTGGAAAAGGATACTCCTTTTATCTTTTCTAAAGAGTGTATCGAATCTTTTAATCTTCTTAAGGATACATTAACTAAGGCACCGGTCTTAGTTACCCCTAATTGGGAGTTACCTTTTGAATTGATGTGCGATGCTAGCGATTTTGCTATTGGAGCGGTTTTGGGACAAAGAATTAACGAACATTTCCAACCAATCCATTACGCTAGCAAGACAATGACGGGGGCTCATTTGCGTTACACTACAACCGAAAAAGTTCTTTTAGCCGTTGTATATGCTTTTAAGAAATTCTGCCCATATCTTTTCCTTTCCACCACCATTGTCTACGCCGATCACTCCGCTTTGAAGTACTTGTTAACGAAATAAGATTCTAAACCATGAATTCTACGTTGGGTTTTACTCCTTCAAGAATTCAAAATTGAAATTCGTGACAAAAAGGGAGCCGAAAACCTAGCAGCGGATCATCTTAGTAGACTCGAGGATCCTTATCAAGGGGAACTTCCAAATTCCTAGATTAACGAATCTTTTCCCCTTGAGGACTTAATGTCTATTAATTCCAATCTCAATGATACCCCATGGTTTGCGGACATCGCAAACTATTTGGCGAGTAGAATTCTCATTGAAGGGTTATCGTCCCAACAAAATAAGAAATTCTTTAAGGATGTAAAAACTTACTATTGGGACGACCCTTATCTCTTCAAACAATGTGTTGATTTGATCATTCGTCGGTGTGTTGACGGGCCCGTTGCTTTACAAATCTTGGAAGCTTGCCATAAAGGACCCACCGGTGGTCACTTTGGTCCTAACTATACCGTGAAGAAAGTTTTTGACTCCGGATTTTATTAGCCCACCATTTATCATGACGCTCATGAAATGGTTAAGCATTGTTATGCTTGCCAAAGACAAGGCAAGATCACACATAAAGATGAGATGCCTCAAAATTTCATCCAAGAATGTGAAATCTTTGACGTATGGGCATCGACTTTATGGGGCCATTTCCATCATCTAAAGGGAACAAGTACATCCTCGTAGTCGTTGACTACGTCTCTAAATGGGTTGAAGCAAAGGCTTTACCTACGAACGATGCGAGGATGGTTGTGAACTTTTTGAAATAATTATTTGCTCGATTCGGTATTCGTCGTGATATCATTAGTGATCACGGGACTCATGTTTGCAATGATCAATTTTCTCGAGTCATGGCTAAGTATGGTGTCAATCACCGTCTTTCCACCGCGTATCATCCACAAACTAATGGTCAAGCCGAGATCTCTAATCGTGGACTTAAGCGAATCTTAGAGCGTACTGTGGGAGAGCATCGTGCCTCATGGGCCGTTAAGTTAGATGATGCTTTGTGGGCTTTCAGTACCGCATATAAGACACCTATTGGTTGTACTCCATATCGTCTTGTGTACGGAAAGGCATGCCACCTCCCCATTGGGTTGGAGCATAAGACTTATTAGGCCTTGAAATGGGCTAACTTTTATATCAACAAAACCGGTGATCTTAGGAAAATCCAACTCAATGAACTCAATGAATTGAGGAATGAGGCTTATGAAAACTCTTTAATCTACAAGGAGAAAACTAAGCTCATTTATGATTCTAGGATTAAGAACCAAGAGTTTCACATAGGTGATCAAGTTTTACTCTTTAACTCTCGGTTGAAAATCTTTTCTGGAAAACTTAAGAGTCGTTGGTCCGGCCCATTCACCATTGCTTAAATCTTCCCTTATGGCACCATTAAGTTATCTCAACCAAATGGGCCTAACTTTAAGGTGAATGGCCAACGTGTTAAGTTGTACTTTGGTGAGGACATCTCTCAAGAGATGATTCCATCCCTCACCACGTTTCCCTTGAATTAGTTTTAGGTCGAGTCAGGCTCGTGTCTCGGTTAACAAAAAAAAGCGCTTCTCGGGAAGCAACCCGTTGATCTATCCTTTACCCGTTTTCATAATAAGTTTAGGGGGAGCTACATAGATGTTTGTTGTCTTGTTTCTTATGATGTGCAGGGATTAAAGCTTTCAAAGAGCACTTTTAATGATATTTGACGACCCATGATCCCGTGTTCTCGTCTTTCCGGTTCTATCCTAAACTTTTGTGATTCAATATTTCATATCTTATATGTTGACATTGACATCACTATAGTTGTCTCTTCCTTAGCAAGATTTAGACAAAGTGCACAATGTCCTAAGTGTAGGGGAGTTTACTCCCACATGCTTAAACATTAACGACAATGTTTATATCAAGTGTCGGGGGACTTCTATCGAAGTTAAATGGGCTTTTCCATGAATATGTCCTCATTTTAACCGGAAAATTTAATTTTTAGACGTTTTCAAAAAATTTAATCTGTTTCGGCCTAGTAGTATTTTTCAGTTATTTTCTTTTATTTTCTTCCATCTTATGTATATATTTCATATCAAGAATAAAGTCAAGATAAATAAAGTAGTTGAATAAAATGGTTTTAATGAGTTTAGATATCTTTGATATATTTGGCCTGTCATAAATCTTTTGACTCAACCCGAGTTTACTTATTTGAGTTTACTCTAGCTAGTATCCTTAATGTGTTTAAATCAAGTTTTGCAAGGCTTTTATATAGGGAACTTTAAAACGCGAAAGTCTTAACTCATATGGGTTAAGAACAAGAACTTTTCGCAAGTTCCTATAATTGATCCTAGAAAGTTGTTTATCAAGGTAACTTTAATGCGAATACTAAACTTGAAAAAGTCTAAGAAAGTGCAAGATCCTATAGATGACTTGAAAACCCAAAACTTTGATTTATTTGGATAAGCATCCACGAGTCTCATTCCTTGAGATTTTAAATTGTGGAGGACGAGAGATGATAGAGTCAATTATAAGTTTGGTATTATTTCATGAATTTATGTGAGTTATTATGAGCTTTTTCTCCCATCGCTTGTTAATAAATATAATTGCAATAAATAAGGTCGTACGATTTGAAAAGTTACTTAGCTTCTAGCACAAGATCGTTTAAAAGTTTCTCGGGATTAATTAGAGTTCATAGCCAAGGCATAACTTATTGAAGCGGGATGCGAAGATTGGCGAGTCCGAAAAGGCCCTAACAAGGCATGAGGGCTACATTTTGTTGCAAAAGATCCAAAGTGATGTGAAGAATCATTTATCATAAAACAAAATATGAAGGATCGAGACACACGACGAAAAGCAAATACTCCCCTAAAGATCATGGAGAAGTCTATCCGAAAAGACCCTAGCAAGGTATGAGGACAAATAGATCCAAGTCTTAAAAGGAGGCGGATCGTTGTGTATCAAAATCCCAAATAAAGATTGGAGAAAAAATGAAGAAGTCGTGGTCCAAGTATGAAGAATCTCTCAAAAACTTCAAGTGAAGAAATTCCTATTATGAAGAGAAGACCATTATTTCAAGAACGTCTCTCAAGATTCGAAGTATGAAGTTAATGCCAAATATCGGTCCGAGAAAGGTCTCAAATCGTGAAGCGAGTTATGCCAAGATATGAACTTTATGAGGTTTCGAGAAGCAGTTTTAAAAGATTTTATTCTTTAGCTAACTATTGATTAAATCATCCTACTTTATTTTCTGCCTTAATAAACTATCAAAATAAGTCAACAATGCATCCCCGTGATCATTCAAGACAATAATAAAATATAAGAGATACACCTAGGAATAAGGGAGTCTAAGTGAATAATTGAGCCACATGAATGATTGTTAGCTTGCTAACTTATAATAACAATGATCTCGTTTTTAAGCTTAGTATGGGGAACGTGAAACTTGAGGGTGATAAACATTCATGACAACCAAAGCCCTAATATAAGTCTTAGATTTCTTTACTTGTTCTTCCTTCTTGCATTTTGTAATTTTCTAATCTTTTTGGTTTCCTTATTGTCTAGTATTTAATAAAGGCCAAGGTGGGTTAATTATGATGAGAGATGTTAAACTATGCTTTGAAATTAATGCATTGCATGAGGGCATTGCAATGGTCAAGTGTAGGGGATTTAATAAGTGTGAAAACACTTATCCTTTTACCACTTATTTCTAATAAAAATAAGACCAAAACGTGTATTTGATGTTGTAAAACTCGGAATTATGCGTGGTTTGTGTTTTTATTGTGTTTTAGGACAAAAAATATGAAAAAGGAAGAAAACACGGGCTTTCACGGGCTTTTATCGAAGTAAAAGACAAAAGACAAAGTCAAAAGATAATAAGTGCAAGAAGAACGGGTCAAAGGCCTATTCTGAAGATTTATCGAAGAAAAAGTCTAAAGACGGAAGTTTAACGAAGTCAAAGAACTAAGTCTACTAAAAGAAGAAAATTAGAAGACGAGTTCATGTTATCATTTGACTAATCCCGAGACAAAGTCGAGAAAGACGAGTTATTTAAAAGATAAGAAGAAAGAGAGAAGCAACAACACCCTCCCCTTCGCCTATAAACCCTCTTAATCTTCATTAGGAGGGGAGTTAGTCATTTTTTTAGTCTTTAAGTAGGTGTAACTTTCTCTCTCTAGTTTTACTTTATCTCTCTAAATTTTCTTTCTAGTTTGCTTAATCTTTCATCTTTAAGTTTTGTAATCTTGAATCTTTAAGCTTCATCTTAATTTCAAGCTTTTCATAATCAATCTCCTTCTTCCTTTCTTGTTTTAATCTTTTGTTTGATTCGGTATAAGTATGTAGTTTGTTTCATCTTTATGCTTATTTGATTAAAATGCTTATCTTTTAATTCTTATCATTTTTATGGTTTTAGCTTATTGTGCTTTTTGATTGACTTGTTATTTTCTTTTTTTTAATAAAGTGTTTTTTTTTAAGTTTTATCTTTTAAAAGTTGATTTTATAAATTTTGCTTATTTGGTGTTTTGAAAGTTTTTAAATTCGTGGCTTATTTAGTTCTTCTTATTATTAATTCGGTTAAGTTTTTGGTAAGTGCTTATTAGAAAATTGCTTATTTGGTTTTTGTTTATTCTCCTTTTACTTTCATCGGAAAAGGGTTTAGGTATTCCGATCGTTTTTCCGATCGTTATTCTGATAACTTTCATCGAAAAAGGGTTTAATTATTCCGATCATTTTTCCGATCGTTATTCCGATAGTATTGGCGATCAGTCATTCCGACAGTGTTTCCGACAGACAATTCGACGGATTTTCCGATACATATTCTGATAGTTGTTACCGTTTGTTATTCCGGTACAGTTTTAGATATTCCGACAGGATTTTTGATAACATTCCGACATATTTTTCCGATCGTTATTCCGATTGTATTCTGACAGGGGGAATTCTGACAGGTTTGAGTTTTTCTTCCTAATTGCGGAATTGATCTTTGTTCCAAATTAGTTTTCAAATTTTCTTTTCCCGCCAATCAAGGTTGGATTTCTCTCTTTTATTTTTATATTTATGTTTAATAA
The DNA here is from genome assembly GCA_025667525.1 of Glebionis coronaria. Lineage (NCBI taxonomy): Eukaryota > Viridiplantae > Streptophyta > Magnoliopsida > Asterales > Asteraceae > Glebionis > Glebionis coronaria. The sequence continues at coordinate 250,213,128 of CM046878.1, forward strand.
TTTTAGCTTTTATTTTTACAAGTAGAAATAGATAATCTAAAGCTCCCCCTTTTAGTTACCAAAAACGACAATTCCACCTTAAACAGTTATCAATTCGAATTGAATCGAGTACGAACAACACGCAACAACAAGATACACACAAGACATCAATGACATGTCATATTAGATATGCAAGTAAAAGGGAAGCTCATGGAAAACACATAAACATACAAAGTTTGACATACGCAAGATGTTCATATGCACAAATATCTATTAACGCATAACATAAATATCTTACGGATTCTTTTTATCATCATGGTTTTATACCAAACACCCTTTTTCAAGAACACTATATGTTTAGAGAATACCCGAAGAAGGTTTACTTGACAATTTTAGTTCATTTTTCTAAGTAACTTACTAAGTTAAAGTAAGAGATAACATATGCATGGAGAGTGAGAAAAGTCTACAAGCAATATAAAGGCAATTTTTAACTTAGAACACAAACTCTAGCAAATGTCCTATTATGCATAATCATGTTATTTACAAGCAAGCAAATGAGTAACATGGCAAGGTTGACACGCATGTATCACAAGTAAAGGCAATTACAACTTGCAATGATCAAACAAAACATTTACAATCTCGTAAACCATATCAAGTAATCATTTAACATATAAAATATTTTTCTCTGCTTTGAGTTTAACTATGACCAAGTATACAAACTTGATTAGTTTCTTTTGTATGACAAAATTATTTGTTCTACAATGTAAACACAGACTCATTCAAATACAAACTAATTTGATGTGTCCGACTCAAGAGTAATAAGAAGAAATGCTAAAGTATGTTCACGATTTTAGACACTTGATAGGTGTGAAAACACCCATCCTTTTACCACTTAATTATAATGAAAACAAGACCATAACGTGTATTTTATGTCGTAAATGTCGGAATTATGCGTGGTTTGTGTTTTTGTTGTGTTTTAGGATCAAATTGTGAAAAAGGAAGAAAACACGGGCTTTCACGGGCTTTTATCAAAGAAAAAGACAAAAGATGAAGTCAAGAGATCAAGAGTGCAAAAAGAACGGAAGTCCAAGGCCTAATCTGAAGATTTATCGAAGAAAAAGTCCAAAGACGGAAGTTTAATAAAGCCAAAGAACTCAAGTCTAATTTATGAAGAAATTACAAGACGAGTTTAATTAATCCTGAGATAAAGTCTAAAAAGTCGAAGAATTTAGAAGACTTAAACGAAGGACTAAAAAGAAAAAGAGAAAGAAAGAAAGGAGAAGCTTCCACTCACTCCCCTCATCTCCTATAAATAGGACACCATGTTCATTTTTTAGAGTTGTTAGCTAATTTTGACAAAATTAGTCTCTCCATTTTTAATTACTTGCACTTTTATTTCATTGCCATTTAATTACCTTGTCTTGCACTTTAATTATCAAGTAAGTTTACTTAATATGTTTATTGAATCTTTACTTTTATTGTTAATCTCCTATCTACTCTTCTTGTTTGGATTTAATCTTTATCTTTATGTTTATGTTCTTGAGTTTTTATTGATTTGATCAAGTGGGTTTTGATTATTTTGGTTATTATTGTTAGTTTTATTGATTTGGATTAATTGGTTATTGTTAGTTAATCATTTGTGGTTATTGTGGTTTAATCTTTAGGTTGATTATGGTAGTTTTTGTTTAGATTCGTCCGTCTTTTGTTTCCCTTGTTCTTCGCACTGTTTTGTTTCCCCAGATTCCGAACCAAGAGTTTTCTCCTAATTATTCCGCATCAGCAGTTTATTCCGGACGAAGGCCATATTCCCAACCAAGGTTTCATTCCGAATAAACTTATTCCGGATCAACAGATATTCCGGATAAGTGAATTATTCCGAATAAATTTTTATTCCGGATGAAGGGCATATTCCGAGTCAAGTTCATTTTCCGAATGAACCACTTTTTCCGAATCACCTGTTTTTCCGAATGAGCCAAAGTTATTCCGAATCAACCATACATTCCGAACCAACTTATTTTATTCCAGATGAACTCCTTTATTCCGAACGAAGACCATTCTGAATCAGCATTTCCTTTTATTTATTCCGGATGAAGGTTTTACTTAGATTATTCCGAATGAGTCAGTTTTATTCTGAGTAAAGTAAATATTCCGCATCAGTCTATTTTTCCGCATGAACCTTTTTTTTATTCTAAATGAACGATTATTCCGCATGAGTATTTTTAGTTTATGTTTTTAAGTTTTAAACTTTACTTTTCCTGCCTTTTTCCTTAGTCGCACTTTTAGTTTACTTGCCTTAGATTTATTTTAAGCTTGCCTTTAGTTTAAGTTTAAGTTTGCCTTTAGGATAGTTTTAAGTTTGCCATTTAATTTCTCGTCACGTTTTAATTTCCCGTCATTTATTTTCAATTAGGTTTAGATTTAATTACCTGCCATTTACTTTAAAGTTTTTGCACTTTCCTATACTACAACGACCAAACAAATATTTTTCTTAACCAAAAACAATTGAGTCACATTTTGAACCGGAAATCAATTCGATTAGACATACGGCAAAGAACTTTTTTAACTGAGTAAAATTCTAGTTATCAAAATGGCGCCGCTGCCGGCTCTTTTCGTAAAGATTAACGGTTTTCTGTGAGAGACGCGTTGCTATTTGGGATCTGTTCATTCGTGAGCGTTATTTTTCTTGCTTAAAAATTGTTAAAAATCCATAAAAATTAAAAAATTTCAAAAATCCAAAAAAGATTTTATTTTTATAGTGTATATATATTGTCTATTGCTTTGGTATCTTTTTCTTTTCCTTTTGCAGGTGTATGCGTACTAGATCTTCAACTTATCCAGAGCCCAAGACTCGTGAAGATTTAGCTATGGCAGGTGTGAACAACAACAATAACCCACCGCACCTCACCAATAACAACAACAATGTTCCCCCACCCGACCTTAGGACAATGGAGGAGCTTTGTCAACCCACAATGTTTGGACGAGGAGGACCGATTGCGCTGATGCAAATCATGGCTCCGGAGTTTTCGTTGAAGCATCACATGATCCAACAAGTGCAAACTAATCCATTTCGCGGATTGCCGGATGATGATGCCAACAAGCACCTCGACAAATTCATTACTATTACTCAAAGCATGAAGTTGCCCGGTGTTACTATGGATGTCCTTCGCCTTCAACTCTTTCCACATACTTTATCCCACCACGCCGAAAAATGGTTTGATCGTCTCCCGAAGAATTCCATTCATACTTGGGACGACATGACTCAACGATTATTGTCGCGCTACTTTCCACCATCCATGGTCACGAGACTTCGAAATCAAATCAGCGGTTTCATGCAAGAACCCGATGAATCTCTCTTTGATGCTTGGGAAAGATATAATGTTTTGATCGATCGATGTCCAAACCACAACATGCTCCCCGTTACGTTGATTGATAGTTTCTACAGTCGTTTGACTTTTCGTTATCGTGATACGATTAATGCAGCCGCCGGTGGCACATTTATGAAAAGAAGACCTGAGGAGTATAGAGAGCTTATTGAGAACATGACTACTCATCACAAAAATTGGGATTCTTCCGCATCTTCAAGGAATAACCCGAGAGTCAATGTTTCTTCTACTTCAGCAAACCCCGATATGACCGAATTCACCCGCATGATGGCCGAAATGAACAAAAATATCTTGCTCATCGCTACAAATCAACAACAACAAGTTAAAGCAGTAGCAATTTCTTATGAGACTTACGGCGGTCCTCACTCATACACTAATTGTCCTTCTACTCAAGGCAATCCGGAAAACGTGTATGCGGCTTATGGTAACTATTCACCGGAAAATTACCAAGCCCGACCTCAAGGGGATCGAAATTTGCTAAGTTACCGGTCAAACAACTATCTTTCACCCGGTTTTTCTCCTCAAAACCACAACCCCAACAACAATTACAATAGAAGCAACCAAATCCCACCTCGAGCTTCTAACCCTTATCACCCACCCGCTCAACAAGCCCCACCCATGAATCAAGATGTTGAAGCTTTAATGAGAACCCAAGGAGAGCAAATTAAGAATTTACAAAGCCAAATTATCAATTTGAAAGGGGATATCACTAAGCAAGGGAATGACATTAGATCCGAGCTTCGAAATGATATACAAACCTCCTTTAGCACTCAAACGAATGATTTGAAGAATATGCTGGCTAGTTTCTTACCAACCACTCAACCCTCTACTTCGGGCTCTCTACCTTCAAACACCGTCACCAACCCGAGAGCGAATGTGAGTGCTATTACTACCCGTAGTGGAGCAACTTTAGTAGGACCATCTATCCCATCCCTAGTTACACCATCTACACCTCCTCCACCACCATTTATCCCTACTACTCCCACACCTAGTATTAGTTCACCATTACCGTCTCCGCCTTGTCATGAAGAAGTACCCAAGAAGAACCCTTCACCAACCCCACCTTCCACCTATAAACCCAGCATTCCTTACCCTTCTCGACTCGACAAGGCTAGAATTTTGACTAAGAATGACGTTCAAGTCTCTAACTTTTTGAACAAGATTGCCGGCATGACCGTCACCTTTACCCTTGTTGAAGCTCTTGCCCAAATGCCACAATTTGTCAAGATGTTTAAGGAATTGCTTAATAAGAAGGAGAAGATGGCCGAGTTTGTTAATACTCGCTTGAATGAAAATTGCTCCGCAATCCTTCTTAAAGAACTTCCGGAAAAACTTGGAGATCCCGGTCGTTTTGTGCTACCATGTACTTTTAACCAAACCGACGAATTTACTGCCTTAGTCGATCTCGGGGCAAGTATAAATTTGATGCCTTTAAGTGTTTGGAAAAAGTTATCATTACCCGATCTTACACCAACGAAGATGACTCTCGAGCTTGCAAATCGTACTCTCGCTTACCCCGTTGGTATTGCCGAAGATGTGTTCATTAAAGTTGGCACCTTCACTTTTCCGGTCGATTTTCTTGTTGTTGATTATGAAATGGAACCTCGTATTCCTTTAATACTTGGTCGGCCATTCTTGAGAACCGGAAAAGCTCTTGTCGATGTTGCCGAAGGTAAGTTAATCTTAAGGGTCGGGAATGATGCACAAGTGTTCGAAATGGGGAAGATCATAAACAAATCCTATGGAAGAGAATCGGCGAATATGATTAATGTGCTTGATGATTTTGTTGTCTACAACAATCCTCTATTCGACTCTTGCTATGATAATCCACTGTTCTAAGATGATGTGGATGATTCTCTATCCAATTCTGATCCTCCACCCATATATGATTCTCCACCGATCTATGATGCTTATGATGATGATTCTAGCTCCGATGGGGATGATTATGATGATTTTACTTCTGAGTATCCAGACATGCCCACTTATGATGATTTTGATGAGGCCGATACTCTTTTGAGTGATTCTTCTCATGATGAAGATCCTCCGCCTACAACACTTGATCCTACTTTGGATGACTACTCATTTGAGGAAGATTTTGCTACTTTTCTCAATACCTACTTCCCAAATGAGAGTGATGCTCCTCCTTTAGACTTTGATGATTATGGTCTTTATCCTACTTTGAATATGAAGAAACCCACTTCAATGGAGAAAAAGCCGGCCGACACCGATATCCACAGCACTTATGTCTTGACACCTCTATATCCACCTTTTGAAGATGAGATAGCGAGATTTATGATCGGATCTTCTTCAAGATCTGCTGAGCCTGAGTGTTATTTTCCCCTAAAGGAAAAGGTGTTCGACCCTGGTATTGGAATCTTCAAGCCATCTCAGTATCCATCTGATGAAATAAAAGGAAAAATATTTGGAACTTATGAAGATATGCTTGCACCTCAGCACCCTTGCTACCACCGTGCTCCATCTTTGCTTAAGGGAACCTTGCCTACTCTTCTTTGGATTGCCTTGTTTGCCTTAAGCTTGTGCTATTTGATGGACGAAAACCATGTATTTGATCCCGGTGGATGTTTTTCAAGCTTCTTCCTATGCTAATCAAGGTCGAGTCAGGCTCACGACTCGGTGATCAAAATCAAGCGCTTCTTGGGAGGCAACCCAAGTATCTATCTTTTATCCTAAGTGTAGGGGAGACCCGTTGGTGTTTGCTATTTTCTCTCTTCTCATACTCAGGGATTCGAGCATTCAATGATCCACTCTTGATGATTTTTGACGACCCGTGATTCCGTGTTCCCGTCTTCCCGGTTCTATCCTAAACTCTTTTCGATTCACTATTTTATATTTTCCAATATTAAAATAGGAATCTCGTTAGTTGTCTTTTCCTTAGCAAGATTTAAATAACGTGCACAATGTCCTAAGTGTAGGGGAGTTTACTCCCACATGCTTAAACATTGAGGACAATGTTTATATGAGGTGTAGGGGGACTTCTATCGAAGTTAAGTGGCCTTTTCCTTGTATTTGTCCTCATTTTAACCGAAAAATTGATTTTTCGACATTTTTAAAAATTTTTGATCTATTTTGGCCTAGTAATTTTTCCTTTGTTATTGTTATTTACTTTCTTTACTAGAATAAATTTTAATAAAGTGGTTTTAATTTTTGAACGTTGTGAATCTTTTGACTCAACCCGAGTTTACTTATCTAAGTTTACTCTAGCTAGTATCCTTAACGTGTTTAAGTCAAGTTTTATTAGCCTTTTACGTAGGGAGCTTTAAAACGCGAAAGTCTTAACTCTCACGGGTTAAGAACAAGAGCTTTTCGCAAGTTCCTATAATTGATCCTAGAGAGTCGTTTATCAAGGGATCTTTAAAATGCGAATTTTAAACTTGAAAAAGTCTAAGAATTTGCAAGATCCTATAGATGACTCGAAAACCCAAAACTTTGATTTAATTAGCTAAGCATCCACGAGTCTCATTCCTTGCGATTTTAAAATTGTGGAGAACGAGAGATGATAGAGTCAATTATAAGTTTGGTTTTCTTTCGTGAATTTATGTGAGTTGATTATAAGCCTATTCTCCCATCGCTTGTTAATAAAAATATCTGCAATAAGTAAGATCGTACGATTTGAAAAGTTACTTAGCTTCTAGCCCAAGATCGTTTAAAAGTTGCTCGGTGATAATTAGAGTTCATAGCCAAGGCATAACTTATTGAAGCGGGACGCGAAGATTAGCGAGTCCGAAAAGGCCCTAACAAGGCATGAGGGCTACATTTTGTTGCTAAAGATCCAAAAGTGATGTGAAGAATCATTTATCAAAAATCAATATGAAGGATCGAGACACACGACGAAAAGCGAATACTCCCGTAAAGATCATGGAGAAGTCTATCCAAAAAAGCCCTAACAAGGTATGAGGATAAATAGATCCAAGTCCTAAAAAAGGAGGCGGATCGTTGTATATCAAAATCCCAAATAAAGATTGGAGAAGAATGAAGAAGTCGTGGTCCAAGTATGAAGAATCTCTCAAAACTTCAAGTGAAGAAATTCCTATTATGAAGAGAAGACCATTATTTCATGAACGTCTCTGAAGATTTGAAGTATGAATTCACTACCAAATATCGGTCCGAGAAAGGTCTCAAATCGTGAAGCGAGTTATGCCAAGATATGAACTTTATGAGGTTTCGAGAAGCAGTTTTAAAAGATTTTGTCCTTTAGCTAACTATTGATTAAATTGTCCCACTTTATTTCCAGCCTTAATAACTATCGAAATAAGTCAGCAATGCATCCTCGTGATCATTCAAGACAATAATAAAATATAAGACATACACCTAGGAATAAGGGAGTCTAAGTAAATAATTGGCCCACATGAGTTCATGTTAGTTTGCTAACTTATAATAACAATGATCTCGTTTTTAAGCTTGGTATGGGGAGCGTGAAACTTGAGGATGATAATCATTCATGACATTCCAAAACCCTAAGGTAAGTCTTTGATTTCTTTACTTGTTTTGTTATTTTCTATCTCTTTAATAAAGGCCAGTGTGGATTGATTGTGATGAAAAGTGTAATCGTGCTTTGTAATTAATGCATTGCATGAGGACATTGCAATGGTCAAGTGTAGGGGATTTGATAGGTGTGAAAACACCCATCCTTTTACCACTTAATTATAACGAAAACAAGACCATAACGTGTATTTTATGTCGTAAATGTCGGAATTATGCGTTGTTTGTGTTTTTGATGTGTTTTAGGATCAAATTGTGAAAAATGAAGAAAACACGGGCTTTCACGGGCTTTTATCAAATAAAAAGACAAAAGATGAAGTCAAGAGATCAAGAGTGCAAAAATAACGGAAGTCCAAGGCCTATTCTGAAGATTTATCAAAGAAAAAGTCCAAAGACAGAAGTTTAATAAAGCCAAAGAACTCAAGTCTAATTTATGAAGAAATTACAAGACGAGTTTAATTAATCCTGAGACAAAGTCTAAAAAGTCGAAGAATTTAGAAGAGTTAAACGAAGGACTAAAAAGAAAAAGAGAAAGAAAGAAAGGAGAAGCTTCCACTCACTCCTCTCCTCTCCTATAAATAGGACCTCATGTTCATTATTTAGAGTTGTTAGCTAATTTTGACAAAATTAGTCTCTCCATTTTTAATTACTTGCACTTTTATTTCATTGCCATTTAATTACCTTGTCTTGCACTTTAATTATCAAGTAAGTTTACTTTTTATGTTTATTGAATCTTTACTTTTATTGTTAATCTCCTATCTACTCTTCTTGTTTGGATTTAATCTTTATCTTTATGTTTATGTTCTTGAGTTTTTATTGATTTGATCAAGTGGGTTTTGATTATTTTGGTTATTATTGTTAGTTTTATTGATTTGGATTAATTGGTTATTGTTAGTTAATCATTTATGGTTATTGTGGTTTAATCTTTATGTTGATTATGGTAGTTTTTGTTTAGATTTGTCCGTCTTTTGTTTCCCTTGTTCTTCGCACTGTTTTGTTTCCACAGATTCCGAACCAAGAGTTTTCTCCTAATTATTCCGCATCAGCAGTTTATTCCGGACGAAGGCCATATTCCGAACCAAGGTTTCATTCCAAGTAAACTTATTCCGGATCAACAGATATTCCGGATAAGTGAATTATTCCGAATAAAGTATTATTCCGGATGAAGGGCATATTCCGAGTCAAGTTCATTTTCCGAATGAACCACTTTTTCCGAATCACCTGTTTTTCCGAATGAGCCAAAGTTATTCCGAATCAACATACATTCCGAACCAACTTATTTTATTCCGGATGAACTCCTTTATTCCGAACGAAGAGTATTCCGAATCAGAATTTCCTTTTATTTATTCCGGATGAATGTTTTACTTAGATTATTCCGAATGAGTCAGTTTTATTCCGAGTAAAGTAAATATTCCGTATCAGTCTATTTTTCCGCATGAACCTTTTTTTATTCCGAATGAACGATTATTCCGCATGAGTATTTTTAGTTTATTTTTAGTTTATGTTTTTAAGTTTTAAACTTTACTTTTCCCGCCTTTTTCCTTAGTCGCACTTTTAGTTTACTTGCCTTAGATTTATTTTAAGCTTGCCTTTAGTTTAAGTTTAAGTTTGCCTTTAGGATAGTTTTAAGTTGCCATTTAATTTCTCGTCACGTTTTAATTTCCCGTCATTTATTTTCATTTAGGTTTAGATTTAATTTCCTGCCATTTACTTTAAAGTTTTTGCACTTTCCTATACTACAACGACCAAACAAATATTTTTTTAACCAAAAACAATTGAGTCACATTTTGAACCGGAAATCAATTCGATTAGACATACGACAAAGAACTTTTTTAACTGAGTAAAATTCTAGTTATCAACACTTTATTGCTTTTTGACTTATTGTACTATCTTATGAGTCTAACCGGTACTTGAGAATGTTTTTATATGAAAGTATACTTAATTACCTTCCAAAAGATAGGTGGCATGACTTCTACAGACTTACGATTAAAAAGTCATGGCACTTTTAAGTTGGCTGAAAAACTGAAGTCACAGACAGTCACGGAACCCGACGGACCCTTTTAACAAGGGGTCCACCCCTTTACGAAAGGGGTCCGTGAGTCTGTGAGATAGACTGTAATTTTTTCCCAAAAACTGTGTTTTGACATAGCGAAAATGCATAGGACTTACTAGACTTGATAACAAACATAGAGTACACATTCTAAACGTCATTTCTACTTATGAGACTTATCAATGAGTTTACGGAAATGATTTTTCAACAAAATTAAGAGTTGTCCCAAACAATCGTTTAAAACCGTATCTTGTAAGTTTTCTTTATGGACACACAACGACACTCACCAATATTTTTTAAAACATCTTTATTTATGTTTTATGGAAATCTTCAAGCTAATATAAGAAGTTATACTAAACAACAAAATTGCAAGCAATAAACAAAGAAACGCTTCTCGTATTTTATCCTGCTTCAAAAGTAATTTGATACATGGACTGTGCGCTATTTTAAAAATCATCTGTTTTTAAGAAATTAGAGCTACCCGCTCTGATATGTAGAAAACTAGAAGGGGGTTAAACAGTTTTCTCCAATTAGTTTTAATTTTTTTAAAACTTTTTGTATCAAATGTCCATTTATGGGGACAAAGTATGAGATCCGTTTGTTTATAGTCAAAGACTATATGAATCAAGTAGCACATTGAGGGATCACGATACATACAAGCAATGCAAGTATAAGGATAAAGCAATAAAGTAAAGTAAATGCAAACCGACACAATGATTTATAGTGGTTCGGCTACAATGACACCTTTCTTGCCCTACATCCACTCCCCGAGTCACCTACTCGAGAGTTCGACTTCACTAGTAAAAGAATCTCCTTTACACCGGTGGAGAAACCTTCACACACTGGCTTACAATATTTACCGACACCTAAGCTAAGATGTCGTGTTCTTTAACATGGGTACAACAAGTCCCTTCTACATCGCTTATGCTTTATTCGGTACTAAGCTACACACCGGGTCCTTGCATAATTGATAGGACCAACACCCGGGTTCTTACCCACAAGTAGAACCAACACGACTTCTAACCTTTTGTGAGTACTAATCCAAGTACCGGGTTCACATAAGTATCGACAACACACATGAAGGTGGTGATAGTTTATGATAGATAGAGAGAGAGATGCCTCTATGATATAATATTGCCTAGATCATGGATTACATCTTGAAGAACATGTCTTGACATATTCGTAATCCTTATCAACTCGAGTCATGAAGCATCAAGATCATAGATCTCATGAAAGAGAAATATGGATCTATACACAAAGTCAAAACGTACTTACCCTTTGGCCTTTCTGCTCCTTAAGATGTATAGATTAATGATGATAAGTCATCGATCTTAGTTGAGAAGAACACGAGATGTCAGGATCATGGATCTTGAACATAATACCATGAGATGACAAGTACAAAGAAACTAGTCTTGATAGAGGTGACACAATGACTTGATGTATGTCTTGTGCTTGAACTTCTTGATCTTTCTTACACCTTGAGCAATCTCCATATCTACAAAGAAAAACACTAAGCAAGAAGAAGAACAGCTATAGATCAAAGAATTACATGTTAGAGAGAAGAAATATCTGATAGAGGATCGGATATAGAGAGAAGAATATGATAGAAAGGTGTGAGAAACTAAAAGTTTATGGACTTACATTTAATAGTCGTGTGATAGGATAGAACTCAAGATTACAGGATTGCACACAATACGTAAAGAGTTAATTTATTTAGTAAATATATTTATTATATTTATTTAATTAAATCGAGCTATAACTTTAGCGACCGTTAAATAATTAAGAGTTAAGTATTAATGAGCGTTGTGGAATAAATAGAAAGAGGAATAAATAGATAGAATAATGGAAGGTTCCGGAACACCCCTAAGGGGTGTTTGGGTCGTCGGTTATAGAGGGAAAAGGGGAAGGAAAAAACTTTCCTTATATTTGTTTGGGCTACAAGAATTCTAGGTCTATATAAACAAAACCCCACCCTCATAATTCAAACACACAATCTCTCCCTCTCCTTCTCTCTAGTCGCGCAAAAGGGAACCCACAAAGGAGTTTGGTTGGTTTTCTTGTTCTATCGATTTTACTTATAATCTAGTCCTAGCCCCTCTCTCTAGGGTCGTTGGGTAGATTTTTCCACTAGCGTTGAAGCTCGGTTTCACGTGCTAGAATCATGGTTAGCTCATTGTATTACGTGTGTACAAGATCGTAATATAGTCTTACTTTAGACTATATCTTGGTGGTATACGGTATAAACCCGAATTGGTGATTCGTTCTTCATCTTGTGGATTTGATTTAGCGTAAAGGTATGTGATAAGTGTGAAAACACTTATCCTTTCACCACTTAAAACAAGCAAAAACGACACCTAAACGTGTATTTGATGTCGTAAAAGTCGGAATTATGCGTGGTTGGTGTTTTAGGACAAAAATATGAAAAAGGAAGAAAACACAGGCTTTCACGGGCTTTTATCGAAGAAAAAGACAAAAGACGAAGTCAAAAGATCAAAAGTGCAAGAAGAACGGAAGTCGAAGGCCTATTCTGAAGATTTATCGAAGAAAAAGTCTAAAGACGGAAGTTTAACGAAGTCGAAGAACCATGTCTACTAAAAGAAGAAAATTAGAAGACGAGTTCATTTTATCATTCGACTAATCCCGAGAAAAAGTCGAGAAAGACGAGTTATTTAAAAAGACGAGAAGACAAGAGAAAGAAGGAAGCAACAACACCCTCCCCTTCTCCTATAAATACCCTCCTAATCCTTCATTAGGAGGAGTTAGTTAGTTTTATTTTTAAGTAAGGTAATTAGGAGTAGGTGTTTCTTTCTCTCTCTAGAATATTCTTTCATGTTTGCTTAATCTTTCATCTTTTAATCTTGTAATTGAATCTTAATCTTTATCATTAATTCAAAGCTTTTTAGTTAATTCTCATTATTCCTTTCTTAATCATAATCTATTGTTTTGTTTCATTAATCATGTAGTTTGTTTTATCACGTTGATTGTGTGATTGATTTGCTTATTAGATTGAGCTTATTGATTTGGTGTGTTTGATGTTTTAGCTTATTGTGCTTATTTCTTATTATTATTTAGCTTATTTTTAATTTAGTTGTTTTTAATAGTTTAAATATTTTAAAAGTTGCTTTTTAATTTTTAGCTTATTTGGTGTTTTTAGAGTTTTAATATTGTGGCTTATTAGCTTTTTCTTAAAATCAATTTGGTTATAGTTTTAGTTAAGTGCTTATTTTGATTTTTGCTTATTTTTATAATCCGGGTTTTAGAAACCCTCTTATTCTAAACTAGCATAAAATATTGTCATTCCAAATTAAGTGGGAACATAGTTATTCCGGATTAGGAACAAAGAGTTTTCCCGAATTGTGTTGAAATCCCATATTCCGGATAAGGGTACTAAGTATTCCGGATTGCATTCAATTTTCTGTTTCCCGGATTATATGTAGCATCAAGATTCCAGATTGCATTTAAAAGTATTCCGGATTAGTGTTGTTTCAAATATTCCGGATTAACTTGCATGTCAGCCTATTCCGGATTTGGTCTTGCATACCATATTCCGGATTAGGTATACAACAACATTCCGAATTGTTTAAGATACTTCGATTCCGGATTAGGCTAGGAAGGTGGGTTCCGGATTACTATGGAATTAGGGATTCCGGATTAAGCTAAGCATAGGGATTCCGAATAGGGTTTGTATCTTGTATTCCGAACTTGTTTGTTTTGACATATTCCGAATTAGGTCTTGATTGGTATTCCGACTTATTTTAATTTTGAATTTTTCCATAATTGTTTAAACATTTTCCCACCAATTTTTACTTAGTTTAATTTTAACTTGTTTTGTCTAAGTTTATTTTCAATTTTATTTTTTTACTGAAGTTTTAATCTTTTGATTTTATTTTTAGTTTATAACTTTGAAGTTTTCAACTTTATTTTAAATTAGATAACGACACCCTTTCTTTTTACACCAAGAACGATTGAGTAAGTATAATCATCCAAGCCATTTATCCGGAGTCATTCCTTTAGCTATCCGTATCTCAATTTATTCAGAAAATCAAGGTCAGATATCCTTCTTTTATTTTTATATTTATGTTTGATAATTTTAACGTTTAATTTTACAAGTAGAAATAGATAATCAAAAGCTCCCCCTTTTAGTTACCAAAAACGATAAGTCCACCCTAAACCGTGATCAATTCAAATAGAATCGAGTACGAACAACATAAAAATAAACCATATTAAAATGGCGCCGCTGCCGGCTCTTTTCGTAAAGATTAACGGTTTCTTGTGAGAAAAATTGGATTTTGGGATCCGTTCTCTTGGGAACGTTATTTTTAAAGCATAAATAATTTCACAAAATTCTAAAAAATAAAAAATTTTCAAAAAATCCAAAAAAATAAAAACAAGATTAAAAAAAATCAAAAATATTGTATTGCATTTTTAGTGTATGCGTACTCGATCTTCGTCTAATCTTGAGCCCGAGACTCGTGAAGACTTAGATATGGCCGGTGCGAATAATAATAACAATCCACCACACCCCGCTTTGAATAATAACAACCATCACCCTCAACCCGACCTTCGTACGATGGAGAAGTTATGCCAACCGACAATGAATGGACGTGGAGGACCGATTGCGCCGATGCAAATCACGGCTCCCGAATTTTCGTTGAAGCATTACATGATCCAACAAGTTCAAAATGCTTGCCCATTTCACGGATTACCGGATGATGATGCCAACAAACACCTCGATAAATTCATAACCGTCACTCGAAGCATGAAATTGCCCGGTGTTACCATGGATTTTCTCCGTCTTCGTCTTATTCCACACACTTTATCCCACCATGCCGAAAAATGGTTTGATCGTCTTCCTAAAAAATCCATTCATACATGGGACGAAATGACTTAAAGATTTTTGTCGCGCTTCTTTCCACCATCCATGGCAACTAGTCTTAGGAATCAAATCAGTGGTTTCACTCAAGAACCGGATGAGTCTCTTTTCGATGCTTGGGAACGTTATAATGTCTTGATCGATCGTTTTCCTAACCATAATATGCTCCCTGTCATTCTAATTGATACTTTCTACAACGGTTTAACTTTTCGTGATCGTGATACGATTAATGCCGCCGCCGGTGGTACATTTATGAAAAGAAGACCCGGGGAGTGTAGAGAGCTAATCGAGAACATGAACTCTCATCACAAAAATTGGGATTCATCCGCATCCTCAAGAAATAACACGAGGGTCAATGTTTCTTCTACTTCATCAAACCCCGAGTTAACCGAACTCACCCGCCAAATAGCAGAGATGAAAAAAAAAATTAACCATGGCTACGAAGCAATATCAACAAGTTAAAGTTGTAGCACTTTGTTGTGAGACTTGCGGCGGTCCTCACTCATACACGGATTGTCCTTCTACTCAAGACAATCCTTGTGAGAACGTGTACGCGGCTAACGGTAACTTTTCTACGGGAGGCTATCAAGCACGTCCTCAAGGTGACTGTAATTTGCTAAGTTATCGTTCAAACAATTTTCTTTCACCACCCGATTTTCCTCCTCAAAACCAAAACAACCTCAATCGCAACAATCAAAGCCAACCTCGAGCTCCTAATCAATATCAAACCCAAAGAAATCCATATCCACCTCAAGCAAATAATCAAGTTTACCAACCACCCACCTATCAACCACCCGCTTACCAAGCTCCACCTTTTAGCCAATCTACGACATTTAATCAAGAGGTTAAAACCTACATGAGGACTAATGACGTGTTGGTGAAAAATCTTCAAAGCCAAATTATTAACTTGAAAGGTGATTTGAATAAACAAGGGAATGATCTTCGAGCCGAGCTTAGGAATGACATGCGAAATTCTTTAAACAATCAAACGAATGACTTAAGGGATATGATGGCTAGTTTCTTCCCCAAGTAATCAACCCTCTGCTTTGGGTTCTCTTCCGAGTAACACCATTGCAAATCCAAGATGGGAGATGAATGCAATCACTACCCGCAGTGGAAAAGGCTATAAGGAACCCGAGATTCCTAAACCTACTCCGGTGATTGTGACAAAGGATAACGAGCAACCTTCACCAATTCCTCCACCTTCCAACCCCACCCCTCCACCACCAAAGGATGTGAGTGACCAATCTATTCCAAAGCTTTCCTCTTCACCCGACATACCTTATCCTTCAAGGTTGAGGAAAGAGAAGTTTAAGAATAAGGATGATATTCAAGTTTCAAACTTTCTTAAAATGTTTAAACAATTGAATTTCAACATCTCCTTTGTCGAGGCGCTTGCTCACATGCCTAAATATGCTAAAATGTTTAAGGATCTTTTAAGTGACAAGGAAAAACTTCTTGATATTGCTCAAACCCAACTTAATGAGAATTGCTCTGTGGTTCTATTAAGGAAATTACCAACGAAACTTGGTGATCCGGGTCGCTTTCTTATTCCTTGCAACTTTCCTGGGGTAGAGAATTGTATGGCCCTAGCCGATCTAGGTGCAAGTATCAACTTAATGCCATTAAGCGTTTGGAAACAATTATCTCTACCCGAGCTAGTCCCCACGCGAATGACATTGGAGTTAGCTAACCGTACGGTTGCTTATCCGGTGGGGATAGCCGAAGATGTCTTCGTCGGTGTCAACAAATTCACCTTTCCGGCGGATTTTGTTGTCGTTGACTACGAGATGGATCCCCGTGTTCCATTAATCGTTGGACGTCCATTCTTGAGGACCGGTCGCACTCGTATTGATGTAGCCGCGGGCGAATTAATCATGAGTGTTGGTGACGACAAAATCGTCTTTAACATGGGTAAACTTTCTAAGCAACCTTATGAACACGAGAACGTTAATTTCATTGACGTACTTGATGGGGCTTGTGAAGAACATTTCAAAGACGCTTGTAAAAGTGGTCTTTCTCCTTTACCTCATGTTGAGAACGTAGCTTCTATTGCTCCATCATTGACTCTATTTGGAGAAAGTGACTTTCTTTTAAAAGAATTTGAAGCAAGTTTAGGGGATGTGGACTTAACATATGACGATTCTCCCTCCGATTGGGAAGAAGACATTCGTACCATTGAGAAACTTCTCAATGAGGACCATATTTCTCCACCTTCTCCTATGGAAGTTACAAACGATGATCCTAATTTGACTAAGTCTTCCATCCACAATCCTCCGGATTTAGATCTTAAGGATTTACCGTCTCATCTTGAATACATTTTCCTAGAAGACAATAAGAAGTTACCCGTCATCATTGCAAAGGACATAAAAGAGGATGAAAAATTTCGACTTATCGATGTGCTCAAAAATCATAAGAAAGCAATTGCTTGGAAAATTTCCGACATCCGCGGAATTGATCCTAACTTTTGCACTCATAAAATTCTCATGGAAGATGACTTTAAACCCGCAATCCAAAGCCAAAGAAGGGTTAATCCAAAAATTCATGGCTTCATCAAAAAAGAAGTTATCAAACTTCTAGATGCCGGAATGATTTACCCTATTTTGGATTCTCCATGGGTTAGTCCCTCCCATTGTGTGCCTAAGAAAGGCGGAATAATCGTTGTTCCTAACGAAAACAACGAGCTGATTCCTACTCGACTTGTCACGGGTTGGCGAGTTTGCATTGACTATCGCAAGCTCAATGATGCCACTCGTAAGGATCATTTTCCTCTTCCTTTCATGGATCAAATTCTCGACCGTTTAGCGGGTGATGACTACTATTGCTTCTTAGACGGTTTCTCCGGGTATTTTCAAATTCCTATCGATCCAAAAGACCAAGAGAAAACCACATTTCCTTATGGAACATTTGCTTACAAAAGGATGCCTTTCGGCTTATGCAATGCTCCTTGGACTTTCCAAAGGTGTATGATGGCATATTCCATGACATGGTTGAAGAAACTATGGAAGTCTTTATGGACGATTTCTCGGTCTATGGTGATTCTTTCTCATCTTGCCTTGCCAATTTAGAACGTATACTTAAACGGTGTGAAGACACTCATCTTGTTCTTAATTGGGAAAAATGCCATTTCATGGTAAAAGAAGGCATTGTCCTTGGTCATAAAATTTCAAAAGCCGGTATCGAAGTCGACCATGCTAAAGTTGACGTCATTGCTAAGTTACCTCCACCTACCACCGTCAAAGGAGTTAGGATTTTTTAGGTCATGCGGGATTTTATCGTCGTTTCATCCAAGATTTCTCTAAGATAGCTCGACCTATGACTCACCTCTTAGAAAAGAATGCTCCTTTCATCTTTTCTCAAGAATTTCTGAATTCTTTCGAACTTCTTAAAGGTAAATTAACTAAGGCACCGGTCTTAGTCTCTCCAAATTGGGAGTTACCTTTCGAGCTCATGTGCGATGCTAGTGATTTCACAGTAGGAGCGGTTTTAGGTCAATGAGTGAACAAACACTTCCAACCAATCCATTATGCTAGCAAGACAATGACGGGGGCTCAATTGCATTATACCACTACCGAAAAAGAGCTTTTAGCCGTAGTTTATGCTTTTGAGAAATTCCGCCCCTATCTTGTGCTTTCCACCACCATCGTTTACACCAAAAATTCCGCTTTGAAATACTTGTTGACCAAGCAAGATGCTAAACCGAGACTCCTTCATTGGGTTTTGCTCCTCCAAGAATTTAAAATCGAAATTCGTGATAAAAAGGGAGTAGAAAACCTAGCCACGGATCATCTAAGTAGACTCGAGGATCCTTATCACGGGGAACTCCCAAATCAAGAGATTAATGAATACTTTCCCCATGAGGCTTTAATGTATATTAACTCCAATCTTGATGATACCTCATGGTTTGTGGACATTGCAAACTATTTAGTGGGTGGTGTTCTTATGGAAGGTTTAACGTGCCAACAAAAGAAAAAATTCTTTAAGGATATTAAACACTATTATTGGGACGACCCTTACCTCTTCAAGCAATGTGCGGATCTTGTCATTCGTAGGTGTGTTGATGGGCTGGCAGCTTTACTAATCCTAGAAGCTTGCCACAAAGGACCCACCGGTGGTCACTTTGGTCCTAACTACACCGCAAAGATAGTTTTTGACTCCGGATTCTATTGGCCCACCATTTATCATGATGCTCATGAAATAGTTAAGCATTGTGATGCTTGCCAAAGACAAGGAAAGATCACACATAAAGATGAGATGCCTCGAAATTTCATCCAAGAATGTGTAATCTTTGACGTATGGGGCATCGACTTTATGGGGCCATTTCCATCATCTAAAGGGAACAAATACATCCTCGTAGCCGTTGACTACGTATCCAAATGGGTTTAAGCAAAGGCTTTACCTACTAACGATGCGAGGGTGGTTGTGAACTTTTTGAAACAATTATTTGCTCGATTCAGTGTTCCTCGTGCTATCATTAGTGATCGCGGGACTCTTTTTTGCAATGATCAATTTGCACGATTCATGGCTAAGTATGGTGTCAATCACCGACTTTCCACCGCGTATCATCCACAAACTAATGGTCAAGCCGAGATCTCTAACCGTAGACTTAAGCGAATCTTAGAGCGTACTATGGGAGAGCATCGTGCCTCATGGGCCGATAAGTTAGATGATGCTTTGTGGGCTTTCCGTACCGCTTATAAGACACCTATAGGTTGTACTACTTATCGCCTTGTGTAAGGAAAGGCTTGCCACCTCCCCATTGAGTTGGAGCATAAGGCTTATTGGGCCTTGACATGGGCTCATTTTGATATCAACAAAGCCGGTGATCTTAGGAAAATCCAACTCAACAAACTCAATGAATTAAGGAATGAGGCATATGAAAACTCTTTGATCTATAAGGAAAAAACTAAGCTCATTCATGATTCCAAGATTAAGAACCGAGTGTTCCACATAGGTGATCAAGTTTTACTCTTTAACTCTCTGTTGAAAATCTTTTCAGGAAAGCTTAAGAGCCGTTGGTCCGGTCCATTCACCGTTGTCAAAATCTTCCCTTACGGCACCATTAAGTTATCTCAACCAAATGGGCCAAACTTGAAGCTGAATGGCCAGTGAGTTAAGTTGTACTTTGGGGAGGACATCTCTCATGAGATGATTCCATCCCTCTCCATGTTTCCCTTGAATTAGTTCAGGTTCGAGTCAGGCTCGTGACTCGGTTAACAAAAACAAGCACTTCTCGGGAGGCAACCCGATGATCTATCCTTTTTACCCATTTTCTTAATAAGTGTAGGGGAGCCACGTAGGTGTTTGTTGTCTTGTTTCTTATGATGTGCAGGTATTAAAGATTTCAAAGATCCATTTTTGATGATATTTGACGACCCGTGATCCTGTGTTCCTGTCTTCCCGGTTCTATCCTAAACTCTTGTGATTCAATATTTCATATCTTATATGTTGACATTGAAATCACTATAGTCGTCTCTTCCTTAGAAAAATTTAAACAAAGTGCACAATGTCCTAAGTGTAGGGGATTTTACTCCCACATGCTTAAACATTGAGGACAATGTTTATATCAAGTGTAGGGGGACTTCTATCGAAGTTAAGTGGGCTTTTCCATGAATTTGTCCTTATTTTAACCGGAAAATTTAATTTTTTGACGTTTTTCAAAATTTTTGATCTATTTTGGCCTAGTATTATTTTTCATTTATTTTCTTTTATGTTCTTTCCTTTTGTCATCACATCATATGTATATATTCCATTTCAAGAATAAAGTCAAAAGAGAAAAATAAATAAACAAAATGGTTTTAGTAAGTTTAGATATCTTTGATATATTAGGCCCGTCATGAATCTTTTGACTCAACCCGAGTTTACTTATCCAAGTTTACTCAAGCTAGTATCCTTAACGTGTTTAAATCAAGTTTTGCTAGACTTTTATATAGGGAACTTTAAAACGCGAAAGTCTTAACTCTTATGGGTTAAGAACAAGAACTTTTCGCAAGTTCCTATAATTGATTCTAGAAAGTCGTTTATCAAGGGAACTTTAGAATACGAATTCTAAACTTGAAAAAGTCAAAGAAGTTGCAAGATCCTATAGATGACTTGAAAACCCAAAATTTTGATTTAATAGGCTAAGCATCCACGAGTCTCATTCCTTGAGATTTTAAATTATGGAGAACGAGAAATGATAGAGTCAATTATAAGTTTGGTATTTTTTTCATGAATATATGTGAGTTAATTATGAGCTTTTTCTCCCATCGCTTGTTAATAAATATAATTGCAATAAGTAAGGTCGTACGATTTAAAAAGTTACTTAGCTTCTAGCAGAAGATCGTTTAAAAGTTGCTCGGGATTAATTATAGTTCATAGCCAAGGCATAACTTATTGAAGCGGGCTGCGAAGATTTTGTTGCTAAAGATCCAAAGTGATGTGAAGAATCATTTATCAAAAATCAATATGAAGGATCGAGACACACGACGAAAAGAAAATACTCCTCTAAAGATCATGGAGAAGTTTATCCGAAAAGACCCTAGCAAGGTATGAGGATAAATAGATCCAAGTCCTAAAAGGAGGCGGATCGTTATATATCAAAATCCCAAATAAAGATTGGAGAAAAATGAAGAAGTCGTGGTCCAAGTATGAAGAATCTCTCAAAAACTTCAAGTGAAGAAATTCCTATTATGAAGAGAAGACCATTATTTCAAGATCATCTCTCAAGATTCGAAGTATGAAGTCAATGCCAAATATCGGTCCGAGAAAGGTCTCAAATCGTGAAACGAGTTATGCCAAGATATGAACTTTATGAGGTTTCGAGAAGCAGTTTTAAAGATTTTGTCCTTTAGCTAACTATTGATAAAATCGTCCTACTTTATTTTCATCCTATATAAACTATCGAAATAAGTCAACAATGCATCTTCGTGATCATTCAAGACAACAATAAAATATAAGAGATACACCTAGGAATAAGGGGGTCTAAGAGAATAATTGAGTAACATGAGTGAGTGTTAGCTTACTAACTTATAATAACAATGATCTCGTTTTTAAGCTTAGTATGGGGAACGTGAAACTTAAGGGTGATAAACATTCATTACAACCAAAGCCCTAATGTAAGTCTTCGATCTCTTTACTTGTTCTTCCTTCAAGCATTTTTGTAATTTTCTATCTTTTTAGTTTCCTTAGTGTCTAGTATTTAATAAAGGCCAAGGTGGGTTAATTATGATGAAAATGTTAAACTTTGCTTTGAAATTATGCATTGCATGAGGGCATTGCAATGGTCAAGTGTAGGGAATTTAATAAGTGTGAAAACACTTATCCTTTCACCACTTAAAACAAGCAAAAACGAGACCTAAACATGTATTTGATGTCGTAAAAGTCAGAATTATGCGTGGTTGGTGTTTTTATTGTGTTTTAGGACAAAAATATGAAAAAGGAAGAAAACACGGGCTTTCACGGGCTTTTATCGAAGAAAAAGACAAAAGACAAAGTCAAAAGATCAAAAGTGCAAGAAGAACGGAAGTCAAAGGCCTATTCTAAAGATTTATCGAAGAAAAAGTCTAAAGACGGAAGTTTAACGAAGTCGAAGAACCAAGTCTAGTAAAAGAAGAAAATTAGAAGACGAGTTAATTTTATCATTCGACTAATCCCGAGACAAATTCGAGAAAGACGAGTTATTTAAAAAGACGAGAAGACAAGAGAAAGAAGGAAGCAACAACACCCTCCCCTTCTCCTATAAATACCCTCCTAATCCTTCATTAGGAGGAGTTAGTTAGTTTTATTTTTAAGTAAGGTAATTAGGAGTAGGTGTTACTTTCTCTCTCTAGAATTTTCTTTCATGTTTGCTTAATCTTTCATCTTTTAATCTTGTAATTGAATCTTAATCTTTATCATTAATTTAAAGCTTTTTAGTTAATTCTCATTCTTCCTTTCTTAATCATAATCTATTGTTTTGTTTCATTAATCATGTAGTTTGTTTTATCACGTTGATTGTGTGATTGATTTGCTTATTAGATTGAGCTTATTGATTTGGTGTGTTTGACGTTTTAGCTTATTGTGCTTATTGCTTATTAGTATTTAGCTTATTTTTAATTAAGTTGTTTTTAATAGTTTAAATCTTTTAAAAGTTGCTTTTTAATTTTTAGATTATTTGGTGTTTTTAGAGTTTTAAATTTGTGGCTTATTATCTTTTTCTTAAAATCAATTTGGTTAAAGTTTTAGTTAAGTGCTTATTTTGATTTTTGCTTATTTTCATAATCCGGGTTTTAGAAACCCTCTTATTCCGAACTAGCATAAAATACTGTCATTTCGAATTAAGTAGGAACATAGTTATTCCGGATAAGGTTCTAAACCCTTATTCCGGATTAGGAACAAAGAGTTTTACCGAATTATGTTGAAATCCTATATTCCGGATAAGGGTACTAAGTATTCCGAATTGCATTCAATTTTCTGTTTCCCAGATTATATGTAGCATCAAGATTTTGGATTGTATTTAAAAGTATTCCGGATTAGTGTTGTTTCAAATATTTCGGATTAACTTGCATGTCAGCCTATTTCGGATTTGGTCTTGCATACCATATTCTGGATTAGGTATACAACAGCATTCCGAATTGTTTAAGATACTTCGATTCCGGATTAGGCTAGGAAGGTGGATTCCGGATTACTAGGGAATTAGGGATTCCGGATTAAGCTAAGCATAGGGATTCCGAATAGGGTTTGTATCTTGTATTCCGAAATTGTTTGTTTTGACATATTCCAAATTAGGTCTTGATTGGTATTCCGACTTAATTTTGAATTTTTCCTGAATTATTTAAACATTTTCCCGCCAATTTTTACTTAGTTTAATTTTAACTTGTTTTGTCTAAGTTTATTTTCAATTTTATTTTTTATTAAAGTTTTAATCTTTTGATTTTATTTTTAGTTTATAACTTTAAAGTTTTCAACTTTATTTTAAATTAGATAACGACACCCTTTCTTTTTACACCAAGAACGATTGAGTCAGTATAATCATCCAAGCCATTTATCCGGGAGTCATTCCTTTAGCTATCCGTATCTCAATTTATTCAGAAAATCAAGGTCAGATATCCTTCTTTTATTTTTATATTTATGTTTGATAATTTTAACGTTTAATTTTACAAGTAGAAATAGATAATCAAAAGCTCCCCCTTTTAGTTACCAAAAACGATAAGTCCACCCTAAACCATGATCAATTCGAATTGAATCGAGTACGAACAACATAAAAATAAACCATATTAGTATGTAACCCTAATTCGATTATTTATAATTGTATTATTATGATCTTGTTAAATCGCTTTCGCTATGTGTGCTTTGATCTCGTTTATGGTTTTGTGTAATTGTTATGAACTATTTATAAACCTTCAGTGGCATCGAGAGCCGTTTTAACATGTTATAATTATCGAAAATCTAAAGATTTTTTTTAACTAATACTTGTTTTGAGTTAAAACTACATGTTTTTTAGGTTTTCTTAAATGTTAAGGTTTTGGATTTTTTAAAATTAGGGTTTTGGCCGAATTTTATAGAAAAAAGAATTGTTTTTGAAACCCTAAATTACATGTTGGATAATTTTAGATTAAATTGCAGGATTAATTGTTATGTCATGTAAATTAAAGGTTACAATCTGAAGAGATTTAATTGTTAAGATCTGAGGGTGGATCCATGATGAACGTGCATGTTTTTCATGGACGTAAAATCGTATGTTTATATGATTTTATGTGCTACTTGCTTTATTTGATTCAATAATTCTTGAATTAGGGAAGACTTTTATATGAATATAAAAACCTAGATTTAAAGGTTATTGAATAAATTGTATGCATGTGGCTATTTGATTTAATTATCGCACATATAAATTGTTATTATATGTTTATGATTTAGTTTTTTACTTGTTTATGTTAAAAATTGTATGAATTGTTGTACACAGGGGTTTTTAAGAAAAATAAATATGGACTAAATCATATTAAAATTAAGATTTGTTTGAGATCTAAATTGCATAGAATTACGTTGATTGGTGAACTGCAAAAATAATCTAAAGGCTATAATAAGTGTGAAAACACTTATCCTTTTATCACTTATTTCCAATAATAACAAAGACCAAAACGTGTATTTTATGTCGTAAAAGTCGGAATTATGCGTGGTTTGTGTTTTTATTGTGTTTTAGGACCAAAAGATGAAAAAGGAAGAAAACACGGGCTTTCACAGGCTTTTATCGAAGAAAACGAGAAAGACGAAATCAAAAGATCAAGAGTGCTTAAAGAATGAATGTCCAAGACCTATTCTTAAGATTTATCGAAGAAAAAGTATAAAGACGGAAGTTTAATGAAGTCGAAGAACTCAAGTCTAAATTAAAGAAGAAAATTATTAAGACAAGTTCAAATCCCGAGACGACGTCGAGAAAAGACAAAGAATTTAATCGAGTCGAGAAGAAGAGAAAGAAGGAAGCACACCACACATGCACTTCCCACTTAGCCTATAAATACCATCCTAATCACATTAGGAGGGTGGTTAGCTAGTTTTAGTTTTCATTTTTTCTTTCTAGTTTTTAGAGAGAGAAAGTTCCCAACTTTCTCTCACTAAGTTTCATCTTTTTCATTCAAGTTTAAGGTTTGAATCATTCTTATATTTGGATTTCATTAATCTAATTCAAGTTAAGCTTTTTGTTCTTTAATCTCTTTCTACCTTTCTTTATTTTACTTTGTTCTTAATCCGAAAGTTCATGTTTGATCCGAATGGTTCTCAACTCGTGTTGATTTTGATGTTTCGTGATTAAGAGGTTGATCTTTCTATTTCTACATAAGCTCTCATACGTTTAAGCTATAAGCTCTTGATGCTTATTGGCTTATTTGTATTTTCGGCTTATTTACTTTTAAGCTTTTTAAAGAGTTTTCTTATTTTATGTTCGGCTCATTAAGGCTCGAGTTTAGTATTTGTAAAAGTTAACGAATTTGTGCTTTTTAACTCTCTTAGAAGTTTGAAAGTGCTTATTGGTTACTGATTATTTTCTTAAGCTTATTTTCCTTTTGGACGCGTTTTCCATCTCAGGAGGGTTTACTTGGTCCCGATCTTGTTACGATTGCATAGACTGCGATCTGTGTTCTTTCCCTGGTACGATCCACGCCCACGATCACTCATTGCGATCTGGGGTGCGATCGAGTCTCACTTCCCTGCTTCGATCGCATTGAGTGCGATCTTTGTGTTACGATCCAGAACCACGATCAAAGACCACGATCACTCATTGCGATCGTGGTTGCGATCTGGTAGTACGATCTCCCCCCCCCCCCCCCATCGTACTAGTGAGTACGATCCTATCTCTTTTGTTGTGATCGCAGTGAGTGCGATCTGTTCTTCTTTTTGCGATCGCATCGAGTGCGATCTGGATCACCATTTGAGTACGATTGCATTGCGATCGGACTCAGGCCTTGGTTTTCTTTTTGCTTAAGTTTCAAATCTAGTTTTTTCCCGCTCTTTTACTTAGTTTATTTTAAACATGTTTTTAAGTTTTTGAATTTTTAAGTTTTAATTTCCAAGGTTGCAAGCTTTTATTTGTAGTTTAATTTTAAGACTTCTATTTTACTCAACGACAATTTTAATTACTTGCATTTAGTTTAAAAATTAGATAACCAAACCAAACCATTCTCTTGTTCACCAAAAGACAATTGAGTCGCACTCTTAACCGGAAATCAATTCGAGGAGATCGAACGATAAGATTTTCCTACGTGGGGTAAAATCTAGTATTAAATGGCGTCGCTGTCGGCTCTTCTCATTAAGATTAACGGTTTCTAGTGAGAGACGCATTGAATTTTGGGACCCGTTCTTTGAACGTTATTTTCCTTGCTTTAAAAATTTTCAAAAACCCTACAAAATATAAAAATTTTCAAAAATACAAAAACATTGAAAAATCATAAAAAGCAATTCTTTTCGAAAGGTTTTGCACCAAAAAGATTATATAGATATTCTCTCTGTATATTTTTCTTCTGCAGGTGTATGCGTACTAGTTCTTCAAACTATTCTGAGCCCGAGACTCGTGAAGATTTAGATATGGCTGGTGTTCATAACAACAATAATAACCCACCTCTACCCAATTTGAATAACAATAACAACAACAACAATGTCCTCCTACCTGATTTACGAACAATGGAGGAATTGTGTCAACCCACCATGAACGGACGCGGAGGCCCGATTGCGCTGATGCACATCACGGCTCAGGAGTTTTCGTTGAAGCATCACATGATCCAACAAGTGCAAACTAATCCATTCCGCGGAATTCCGGATGATGATGCCAACAAACACCTCGACAAATTTATTACCATTACCCAAAGCATGAAGTCACCCGGTGTTTCTATGGATGAACTTCGCCTTTAACTATTTCCCCACTCGCTTTCTCACCATGCCGAAAAATGGTTTGACCGTCTCCCAAAGAATTCTATTCATACTTGGAATGACATGACTCAACGCTTTTTGTTGCGCTACTTCCCACCATCCATGGTCACGAGCCTTCGTAACCAAATTAGTGGATTCATGCAAGACAATGATGAATCGCTCTTTGATGCCTGGGAACGCTACAATGATTTGATCGACCGTTGTCTGAACCATAACATGCTCCCCGTCACTCTCATTGATACTTTCTACAATGGTCTCACTTGTCGTGATCGTGACACGATCAATGCCGCCACCGGTGGTACTTTTATGAAAAGGAGACCGGAGGAGTGTAGAGAGTTGATTGAAAACATTACTACTCACCACAAGAATTGGGATTCATCCGCATCCTCAAGATCTAATTCGAGAGTCAATGTTTCATCTACTTCTTCCACCACCGACATGTCCACCATGGAGCGTGCTATTCTTGAAATTAGCAAAAGTATGCAAATTTTGGCCTCTAACCAAACTCAACAAGCTAAAGCCGTTGTTATTTCTTGTGACACATGCGGTGGTCCCCATTCTTACAATGATTGTCCTTCTACTCAAGGCAATTTTTCTGAAAACGTTAACGCAGCATACGGTACTTATCCTACGAGAGGCTATCAAGCTCGTCCTCAAGGAGACCGTAACTTGCTAAGTTATCGTTCAAACAACTATCTTGCTCCACCCGGTTTTACTCCTCTAAACCAAAACCAACAACAAAGCTATAACCGAAATAACCAATCCCAACCTCGTGGTCACAATCAATATCAATCCCAAAGAAACCCATACCCACCTCAAGGAAATTCTCAAGCTTACCAAGCTCCACCTCTCAATCAACCGATGACATTGAATCAAGACATCGAGACATTCATGCGGACTAATACAGAGATGGTGACGAATCTTCAGAGTCAATTCATCAACTTGAAGGGAGAAATGGCGAAACAAGGGAGCGATATTCGAGCCGAGCTAAGGAATGACATGGTGAAACAAAACAATGATATTCGTGCCGACATGAGAGACTCTTTCAGCACTCAAGCGGATAATTTACGTGATATTGTAGAATGTTGATAATCTTATGAATCAATGAAGTGGGTTGAAGATTTCTTGAGAGAGAAACTAGTGAGAGAAAGTGAGAGAGAAATATGTGTTTTTCATTCAAATGGGAAAATGAAACAATCAACAACCAACCCCTTTCCATGGTGGAAAGGGATATTTATATCCAAGCCACTAATGGGCTTGGGCCGGCCCATGACAAGCCCATGGGCCGGTTTCTTACTTAACTAAATAAGCAAACATTAACTACGAGCTTTACAACATTAATAATATTGTGGAGTGACCGATACTTCTAATATACGTTAAAAACGTATTTCTAACAATCTCCCCCTAAGGGAGGTCACTCCACGTTACACAGTTCTAAACCTAGCATACTATACTAAGTCTTCGTTCTTCAGCTCGTAGTCTTTTCTTCTTTTCTGTTTGTTGTGAATATGTTGATTTGATCTTTTAGGCTTTGGCTTGAGAGCATTGTTCTTTTGACCAATCACGTGCGATCTTTGCCTTCTTGTGAATCTTGCCTCCTCGTGACTCCATGTTCCACACACTTATGTCTTTTGTTGAATTCGCGAAAGCTTCAGAGTTTGGTACAGCGGAAGACTTCATTTTGTACTTTATTGAATTTTGCTGAACTTTGATGCAGAAAAACATAAGCATGTGGGAACGACTTCAGCTGGTACACCGCAACGCCACCGTCTTCGCAGCAACATGATAAGACACGAATGAAATGGCTTAGAACATTTCATTCTAAAATCGGTAGCGTTTTACCTCCGGTCGGTGAAGACCGTTGGACGATATTAGATATCGTACCTGTGACGGATAGTTTCAATTATGTAACTTCCTAACAGGATTTTGCGGGTAAACCCGTTCTCTTTATTCGACGATCACTAAGCTTGACTGCGAACATAAGGAGTGAATCACTTGGATAAATTATCCTTGTGATTGAAGTCGTCAATTCATGAAACCTGGAACAAGTGAATTTCAATTAAGATTTTCACCATCGTTGCTTTCCAGTTATCACGAGCTTAATTCATAAAGAATCTTGCACGTTACCTACCAAGTGCTGTTTGATGTTAACACTAGAAGGAATTCCACTCGTCACTGTGATCACTAAAGAGTCACTCTGAGTGTTCTGGCAAGATCATATGATAATGCGTAGAGGCCTGGAACGAGTTTAAGTTCAATTAAGAATTAAACTACTGTTTCTTTCCAGTTTTTCACAAGATTGGTTCTTAAAGAACCGCACGTGTAACCTACCATGAGGTTGTTTGATGTTGGCTCAAGCAGGATTTCCATCTTCATTGTAATACTTGCGTATTACTCGGATGTTCTGGCAATATTATAAGAATACTGCGTAGGACTCATAAAAATCTCTTACTTTTCACAGTGTGTGAGAAAGCAAGGAATAAATGGAAAGTGTCCTAATGAGACTTTTGATGATCTCGTGGCTCTAGACTCGATAGTGCGTTTTGATTTAGTGAGCCATGGCTGGAGAGGAGTGCCACCTTTTCAATATCAGTCTATTCGGAGTAAATAAACCAATAGATAACGTGTTGATCTCCGTGTGATTAAAACAAATACCTTTTGAGAGATATTTGAGTTAGCTGGGAAGGGTTGTGCATTGCATCACTGGGTCCATGATGTCTTTCTTCAATATCAAGAATCATTAACAAATGATCTCAATAGCATATGTATTGACCCGGTTTCTGCCTAAATTTGTAAGGAGGGCTTCTTTCTTTACACCCTTTATCTTTACATTTCTTTTTCATTCTTCAACCCCTTCAGTACTTACCAATACATCATTACTAGCACCTTGTTGTGATTGTTCCAGTGCTAGCATCAGTATGTAGTCGGTACTCTGCTACGTTCACAATCTTTCTCCATCTTTCCTAGGACTTCTAATTCTATCTAGGGAATTGTCCTTGGGAAGATTCCATCGGCTCTGATGAATCATTGGACTAAAACCTATTCCTACCACCCTTTTGTCACCACATCCGTCGTGAATTAAGCGTGTTTTGGGAAAGTATAGTCCGCATGAAAAATCCTTGAAAATCACTTAAGGTACTTGTGATATTGAAATCAAGAGTTTTGTACCTTAGGTGTTTTGTTCATCAAAAACGCTCCCCCTTAACACGTGCTTTACACATATTAAGTTGGATTATCGTTAAGTCTTTTTCATCTTTTAGCCAAGTATCATTTAAGTCTCCTTAATCCCATTTTCTCCCCTTATCCAAAATGTTAACCATTAATATTTGGGATATTGAATGGATTAACTGGTCTTTGGGTAAAAATGAAATCAATGTTTGGCCATAGAACATTTTAATGCTCCCCCTTAAATTAATAAGGGATAGTTGTAGTGCTTTAGTATGATATATTTAGAAAGATTTAGAATCTCGTGAGAAATTCTTGAAAAATTATCATACCTTAACACTACATCAAGCCGTAAAAGCACAATATTTACAAATTTACATATTCACAATTAAAAACCAATATAGAGTAGACCTGTGATGTACGATCCATTAGATGGATCATTGGATTAACTTGTGGTGCACTCCATATGGTCTATCACCAACGAACCTTTATAAGCTCCTCATCAATCTATGTTCCCGGAGCTTTTCATCAATCTTCTTGATCACATATTTCTCAATTTTCTGATAACCCGGATGCCAGTCCTCAGTCATCTCTGGTAAAGACCCGCCAGAATTAAGATGCTCCAATTTTCCTCTGACGTATATGAGAGTCCTATCACTGTATTTATAGAGCTCACCTACCCTCATAAACTTCATTATCCCACGACTGTTAAAGTAGAAAATCCCGTAACTCGGAACAGTAATGCCGGTATAGGGGCATCTTGTGACATGTTGAGGTAGAACTTGATTCATTGGACGGGTCAGGTTAAGCTTCCTTTGGTAGCTTTCAACTCCCAATTGAAGATCTTTAACTCGTTTCTTGATAACAACGCTTCGTGTGAACATACGAAGTGCTGTATTCAAGGCAATGATTTCTTCACGAGTAAGATGGGTGAGTTGATCACGGGTCATCATAAGCAACATGTCTTCGATATCTTCAAGGCGAATGATAGAAAATCTCCCTGCTGTATTGTGTATTCTCTGTCATCCTCCCTTTTTAGACGAATCTTGGTCACATGATGATAGCCATTCTTGGCTTCAGTTTTCAGTCCCAAAATACTTGAGATGTGAATATCGGATCTAACGATACTTCCTGAATTGGCTAAGCAGCAACCTCTGTACGCCCTTCGGACTCGCTCGTCCCAATGTGATGCACCTATAACAGCATACATATCATAATTATGATTTACCTTTGGGACCCAGAGTCGGTTTACCTTTTCCTTGATCCAGGGTATTGTCCCCCAATTAGCAGCTTTCAGCAAGGTCAGGGAGGTTGCGTACTTGGATGATCCCTTGAGGAGATAATCAAGATCATAGGTGACAAAGAAGTCAAGAGCAATTTGATTATCTTGAGAAGGATCAAGTGGAGGTGGAGCTCTTTCTGAATCATGAAGGCCTGGCCTTTGAACGGTATTAAGATCTTTCAGGACCTCGTCAGCATAATACTGGTACTCCATGCGGCTTAACCTGGTTTTGGCGTGAATTCTCTTATCCTTTAGCGCTCTCTTCACCAAAGACGGAGTGACCGAAGATTTAAACTCATGAGCCAAAAATGCACACAAGTCTATCGGACTACGGATACGGATATATAGAACATCTTTGTCAGCGTCTGTAATTGGATCATATTTAGCAGTTGCCGTGATCCAAGCTTGTGGCGGTGCAGTTTCATCAATCTCCAATGTGTCCGCCCAGTCCCGTGTGCTTGACTCGGGAACATTAGATTGTGGTTCTTGTTGCAGAGGAGTAGAGACATGAACACTTGCTGGTTCTGATTCAGGCATCTCGGCGGTGTCATGAACAGGCGAGTGTTGTGCAGATTCAGGTTCAGTTACTGATTCTGCAATCACAGGAGCAACAAAAGAACTAACAGGATTAGTGGTAACAGGTATAGAAACAGAAACAGATGTACCGGGAATCAATGACGCCGTAGTAGCATTCACATCATGGCGCCACTTGGTTCGTCTTGATTCCGTGGAGGTGGATTTTTCCTTTTGCGCAACATCTTTCTAAGACTTGGTACCAGACTTAGATGGTTTCTTTGTGCTGGCAACCTTGTCCCCCGTTTCAGGCTGATCATGTTTACCACCATCATCCTCATCGTCATCCCCGTTGCTTCCCTTATCACTCTCCTCATTTAAATCACCACCATCACCACCATCATCATCATCACCATCCTCATCATCATCACCATCATCATCACCATCATCATCATCGTCACCATCATCATCATCTTCTTCTTCTTCTTCTTCTTCTTTACCATTACCCTCCTCTTGTTCACTATCTACCTTTTCCTCCTCATCCAAGATGTGATAAGGTACCACGCTTCCAAACGTCTTAAACAACCGATCATCCTCCAAAATAGCGTCATTGAGTGCTTTGTAAAGTATCCGCTGAACTTTAGACTTGTTAAAGCATCCAACTTCCTTCATGCGAGCTTTGAGGATCTTCTTTAATTCAAAATCCGTCAAGTCATATGCAATTTTGTAAGCTGACTCGGAAGGGTTGGACGACTTAATCATCAAGTTATCAGCCGCAAGTTTCCTCATTTCATCACGCAACTTTGGCATAAGGGCCTCAACAGATTCATTCACTCTCTCTAAAATAGAGGCTTCAGGTGTTTCTTTCTGCTCCTTATATTTATCTTTTATAACTCTGAAGTCTCGTAAGTCGTGCTTCATACTTATCAGCTTCAGCCTGTTTGACCTGAGCAAGTTCTTCTGCATGAGCTTTACGTGTCAACTCCATCTCTGCAGTGAACTTAGCAAGCATCTCTTCTTGGGCTTTCTTGGATCTCTCTTCACTTTCCACTCGTCGAAATAGCTCTTCTCGAAGATTATCCATCTCTCTTCTTTGACTATCCGTATGTTTATCCAACATTTCTGCCATCACGAATGCAGCCATTGAAGATGGTACAGAGCTACTCTGGGTTGGTTGAAGAGGCTCGGTTGTGATTACAGTACTGAGGATGGAAGTTGTTGGAGGTGGAAGGAATGGTGTTGGCACCGGTCGGGTTGGTAAAGGCTGGATTGGTGGAGGTTGAGTTACGAGAGGCTGTGTAGTCACAATGATTGTTGTAGCACCGGACTCCTTCTCAACACTTGTTGTATCAGCAATGGATGTCTCCTTCGATGCTGAGTAACGTTCGGGTGATCCAAACTCATTAATATCATCTGGCTCCTCGTATTCTTCTTCAACGTCCATCTGTGCACCCGAACCATTACCGCCCGTGTCTCTCCTACTCTTTTCAATAGCCATCTTCATTAACTTTTTCTCAGTTTTGTCGAGAGTAAGATCGTCATCAACATCTTCTTCGTCGTGGAGAACAAGCTCGTCAGCCGTGCTTTTACCCTTTTTAGCCTCAGTCTTTTTCTTCTTGGTTTTGGGTTCAGATAAAGCAACTGTTTGCTTGCGTTTACCTTTACTCTTGACCGTAGTAGATGAGTCTTCTCCTGTCTAAAGGCTTGCTTTTTGCTTCTTGATTTCTATTAGCAGTAGCTTGTAATCAGCAGAAGCTTTAATTTTATCTGTCAGAAGATAATCGGGAATAGGACCAGGATTAACAACACTAGAGGGTCCTTCATGCCTTAGGTCCACAGTGTCATCAGCCTCTTCAGTGTGGTTACGACTTGCTGCACGCTTATCAATAGAGACATCATTCTTCATAAAATAATGAATTATAAGCTTGATAAACCGAGGGTAAGGAAAGAAATTAGCCTTCAGCTTCTTGTTTTGGAAGAGTTGAAAGTTAAATTCTTCCCACAACAAGGATGCATAATCTGCATTTGAGCCTTTGTACATTCCATAGAAGATGTTCATAATTGGACCACGCACAGCATCATGCCCACTTGTTTTAGGTGTAAGACATCTACTGAGAATACCAAAGATAGCTCTCCAAGGTTGACCCACTTTGGCGGTGGTAAAATCGGACACAACTCGTAGGTCAGGACATCCAAGAGCACGGAACATCTCCATGAGTTCGTCTTTGGTAGGATTCCTTGAAAATGACAAACCTTTGGGTGTATCCCGAATTCCAAATATCTTGCGGAAGTCTGAAGCGGTGAGTGTCTGTTGCTTGTTGTCGAGAGAGAAAGTGATCTTGTTTGAAGTACTTTCCTTGGTAGCCCAGAATTCATACATATACTCAAATGGCACCGAAGCAGTACTCCTTAAAGCATTCTTGAAGTGAGATTGATCAAGGATTGCTGAGGCGACTTTGAATCCATGGTGAGTGGATTTAGAAACTTCCTTCAGCCGGTAATTGTTTGGTATGAACTTGAGGGCTTTTGCCTCGGCAATTGCGGCTGCTCTAGCATTTTGGAGTTCTTGCACGATTGGATTAGTCATGGTTTCTGCTTAAGATAAGACATAAAAGGTTGATACACAAAAAATATATATATATCATTATGACTTCTAAGCATAACACATTTCATCAAGTAATTATAACAAGCAAACAACTATCAATCCAACAATCCTTCATTCGGAACCCCTTCATTCGGAACCCTTTCATTCTGAACCACTTCACTCGGAACCACTTCATTCGGAACTCCTTCATTCGGAACTCCTTCACTCGGAACTCCTTCACTCGGAACCCCTTCATTCGGAACCCCTTCATTCGGAACCCCTTCATTCGGAACTCCTTCATTCGGAACTCCTTCACTTAGAACTCCTTCACTCGGAACTCCTTCACTCGGAACTCCTTCATTCGGAACTCCTTCATTCGGAACTCCTTCACTCGGAACTCCTTCACTCGGAACTCCTTCATTCGGAACTCCTTCATTCGGAAGTCCTTCATTCGGAAGTTCTTCATTCGGAAGTCCTTCATTCGGAAGTTCTTCATTCGGAAGTTCTTCATTCGGAAGTTCTTCGTTCGGAAGTTCTTCGTTCGGAAGTTCTTCGTTCGGAAGTTCTTCGTTCGGAAGTTCTTCGTTCGGAAGTTCTTCGTTCGGAAGTTCTTCGTTCGGAACTTCTTCGTTCGGAACTTCTTCGTTCGGAACTTCTTCGTTCGGAACTTCTTCGTTCGGAACTTCTTCGTTCGGAACTTCTTCGTTCGGAACTTCTTCGTTCGGAACTTCTTCGTTCGGAACTTCTTCATTCGGAACTTCTTCATTCGAAACTTCTTCATTCGAAAGTTCTTCATTCGGAACTTCTTCATTCGGAAGTTCTTCATTTGGAACTTCTCAAGCCTTGTTCATTCGGAAGTCCTAAACGCACCCTATGAAGGATTATTCTAAACGCGTGTGTGAGTTTTAAGGCAATCTAAGGCAACAATACACGTTCTAATGCTAATCTGAGCCAAACCCAGCTAAATCCCCTAATCAATTAACCCTAAATTAAGTCAAACGCCCTAATCTTGATTAAAATAGAAATGGATTAACCCTAAATCTCGATTAACTTGATTGGATTAAAGAAATACATTAGATGATGTTTGTACCTTGCGAGATGAATGAAACGGATTAGTCGAATGATGTGAAAGCTTGTGTGAGTGTGTTAATGGCGGTTAAGGAGAAAGACAGAAAAGATAGAATAGAAAGAAGGAGAAGACGGGGGGTGGGAGGTTTGACTTAGGTCAAATTTTCCAAGTTTTACCCCTTGTTACTTTTAACCCCTACAGTTTTCACTTTTCTTTTTGTTTTCTCTTTAAGTTAAATACACTTAGGTTAACAACCGTTAACTTAATTAACACTCGTTAGTCCTATCTCATTGTATTAACTGTTCTAAACCTCACACAACTTAAGCATCGCATCCTATTAGCCAATAACCGAGACCTAAGGCAAGTCCTATCTCATTGAACAAGCACAAGTCGTATTCTAAAGAAAGTCCAATCATTAACCATTTAGCCAATTAATTTTCCTCAAATACTTTTGAAAATCGTTTTGATGACGAAGATAATTTAATATTTTCTCCCCCTTAAACGATGACCCGTTTTCTATTTAAAGAGCTGTAGTCATTGTTTAAAGAGTCAAATATTGATGAAAACATTTCCAATTAATGTCTTGAAAAGATTGATTCGTGGTGGCAATAAGATTCTCTTATTTAGACAAATTAATGCACTGAAACGTACACTAACTCGTGTTAGACCAAGTTGTAAAGTAAACTTGATCCCTTTGCATGATTTGGCTTGTAAATCATGCCCGAGAAAATTAATTCCCGTTGTGAGCCAACGTTTTCCAAGGAAATACGTGACTTTAATGCGAAAAACGGGTTGCAGTCAGAAATAACTACAAGCCATAATGGGCATGTTTTAAAAATGTACAACTTTTATACGGACTCTATTTATGGCGCCATGTCAATATTGATCGACATTTCTAAAGCCGTAAATATTACCGTACTAAAAGACATGCCCGATTTAAAAAACGAAAAATATTTTTGGATTTTCTTGATTTTATAATTTTATGGTTTTTCTAGGTTCTATATTTTTTATGGTTTTTCTTGGTTTTATATTTTTTTATGGTTTTTCTTGGTTTTATATTTTTGTATTTTTCTTTTTGGGGTTTATATATATACGATAATATACATGATCACGAACAAAGGATACACATGAATAGTTTACCACCACTATTCAGCTGATTCTTCTGCCAATTCTTTGAGAGTCGCTGGAGAGAATGATTTCATGCCAAGCTTGTCGATCAAAAACTCGATTCGTCCTCGATCTAAGGCTTTGGTGAACATATCTACCAACTGATACTCGGTGGTGACAAAATACAGCTCGATCACTCCGTTTTCCACTTGCTCTTTAATGAAATGGTAGCGAATGTCGATGTGCTTTGCCCGGGAGTGTTGAACGTAGTTGCAGCAAAGGGCAATGGCGCTCTTGTTGTCACAATACATCGGGATTTTGTTGAATCCCAAACCGTAGTCAGTTAGTTGTGATCTCATCCAAAGGACTTGAGCACAACAACCGGACATGGCAATGTATTCAGCCTCCGTGCTAGAAATTGCAGCGCTTTTCTGCCTTTTTGAAGACCAACTAATCAATCTGTCTCCAAGGAGTTGCACAGACCCAGAAGTGCTACGCCTCGTGTCTTGACACCCAGCATGATCGGCATCTGCGTATGATATTTAAGCAATAGAGGAATCTTTCAGATACCATAGACCACGATGAAGTGTTCCTTTGAGATACTGAAAGATCCTTTTAACAACATGTAGGTGCTTTTCGGTAGGCCGAGCCTGATACCGGGCACACATGCATACGGAAAATTGCAAATCAGGCCTGCTAGCAGTCAGATAGAGAAGGGTGCCGATCATCCCACGGTAGAGTTTTGGATCGACAATAATCCCATTCCTATCTTCATCTAACTTGGATTTCTCCACCATTGGAGTGTCCACAGGGTCACAATTTTCAAAGTTATATTTCTTTAAAGATTCTAGAGCATATTTTGATTGATTAATAAAGATGCCTCTGGGATTCTGAGAAATTTGTAATCCTAAGAAAAATGAAATTTTTCCCATCATTGACATCTGAAAGCGTGTGGACATTATCTTCTCAAAGCGTTTTGACAATTCTATGTTAGAGGCAGCAAATATTATATCATCAACATAAATTTGTACCAGTATCATGTCGTTGTCCTCCTTGAGAGTGAATAGAGTGGGGTCCACCTTGCCTTTGGAGAAGCCTTCCGAGATGAGATATGTTGAAAGGAGATCATACCACGCGCGTGGAGCTTGTTTCAACCCATAGAGAGCCTTCTTAAGCTTGTACACATGATTAGGAAACTCCGTGCTAACGAACCCATCCGGCTGACTAACATAGACTTCTTCCCTTAGTTCACCATTCAAAAATACCGTCTTCACATCCATTTGATAGACGATCATGTTCATATGAGCAGCATACGCAAGGAATAGTCTAATAGCCTCCAATCTTGCAACAGGAGCAAAAGATTCTTCAAAGTCGATACCCAAGGCTTGTTTGTATCCTCTAGCAACCAATATAGCCTTATTCTTCAAGACTCCACCCATCTCATCGAGTTTAACCTTATAAACCCACAACAAAGTAAGGATGTTAACCTTGTCAGGGAGAGGAACTAATTCCCATACTTCAAGTCTTTGGAATTCATTTAGTTCCTCTTGCATGGCTTCAATCCAAGATGATTGAGTCATAGCATGTTGCCAGTTTTTAGGTTCAACTTCCGAGAGAAATGCATCAAAATAGCAATAGTGTGCACTCTCTTGTAATTGATGGCGTGTAGAGACTGGTCGATCGAGACTTCCAATGACATTCCTAATTGGGTGATCTTTTGTCCATTTGGTGCTGTGATTTTCAATCCGTGGTGGTCTGGAGTGAACAATTGAAGGAGCTTCTTCTGAGGTAGACGCGGCTGAAGGGTTTTCAGGTATCGGTATACCAAAGAAAGGAAGCTCTTGTAGGTGAGCATATTCCAAATCGTGATCAATAGAATCCTCTTCAACATCATTAGGCACAAGTAAGGGTGACGATTCAGGTGTAGTTTGAGAATTACTTGGTTGAGGTGCATCCGGTTCAAT
Organism: Glebionis coronaria; assembly: GCA_025667525.1. Taxonomy (NCBI): domain Eukaryota; kingdom Viridiplantae; phylum Streptophyta; class Magnoliopsida; order Asterales; family Asteraceae; genus Glebionis; species Glebionis coronaria. The sequence continues at coordinate 250,251,975 of CM046878.1, forward strand.
GTTAATTGAAGATGCATTTGATAAAGCTTCATTAGCTTGAGCAACAACTTCAGGGATTGGAGCTATCACTACAGGTGCTGGAACTTCATCATTTGGGGGATCAAAGAATTCATCAAACAACGGTTGAAATAGTTTATCCCACTCGGGCCTTTTAGGTGGTAAAAATGATGTAGAAGTAGGATTAGTGGGAACTAATCCGGAACTAATAGCACCGGTTCCCATCTCGTGAAGCGCGGGTTCAGAGCTGCGTTGCTCAGAAGCCATCGCTGTCAGCTCATCAAAATCTGCGTCCATAGTTTCTACTATCTTACCAAGACGACGGTTGTAAATTCGGTATGCTTTCTTGGAGGGTGAGTAACCAATGAAAATACCTATATCGGCTTTCGGTTGAAGTTTGCCCAAGTTCTCACTATTAATGTTTGGATAACAAAGAGCCCCAAACACATGAAAAAATGAAACATCGGGTTTACGATCATGTAGAAGCTCGTAAGGTGTTTTTCCATGGCGTTTCCGAATGATAGAGCGGTTTTGGGTGAAACATGCAGTAGATATAGCTTCTGCCCACAAGAATAATGGAGCGTTCGCATAAATCAGCATAGTCCTAGCAGCTTCCATAAGCGTATGATTCCATCTTTCAATGACACCGTTTTGTTGTGGAGTACGTGCAGCGGATGTTTCATGTGAGATACCAACTTCTTCATAGTAATCACGAAGAGTCTGGTTGACTAACTCTATTCCATTATCTGTACGAATACGGCGGACAGTAGTATTTAAACGTACCTGAATGAATTTCAGAAAAGTGATGATAGCCTTCGGTGCTTCATCCTTTGTACGTAGAAATCTAACCCATGTAAACCTGGAAAAATCATCCACAATAACAAGAATGAATTTCTTACCGCTCACACTTTTGGTTCGCATTGGCACACAAAGATCCATATGCAAAAGATGAAGTTTTTCTTGATTGGTGTCTTCAGCTTTGGACTTGTATGACTTCTTGGTGCTTTTCCCCCTTGAACACGCGGAACATAAATGGTCCTTGTGAAATTTGAGCTTTGGAAGACCACGAACTAATTCGTTTTTAGCCAAATGATTAATAGCATCAAAGTTGAGATGAGATAATCTGTGATGCCATAACCATGACTTGGTCTTAGATGCTTTGGAGAGAAGACATACTGGAGAGGCGGCCATCATGTCTTGTAGGGACAAAGTATAAAGATTTGCACCACGAGATCCCTTCAACAAGTCTTTTCCTTCCAAGTTGCGGATGAAACAAGTATGTTGTCGAAAAGCAACCTCTAGGTTGGAATCACAAAACTGTCCTACTGAAAATAAATTATGACCAAGACCTTCTACATAGTATACCCTTGAAATCGTAACGTTTCCAATCTGATATTCACCATACCCCATTATCTTTGCAATATGATCATTACCAAATTTAACCGTTCCAAGAAACTTGCTGACGAAATTCCGGAGCATCGAGCGATCTCCGGTCATATGCTTTGAGCAACCGGAGTCCAAATACCAGAGGATGATTTGGACCACCTGAAAATATCACCAGACGAGGACAATGTATAGGTTTCGGAATCTGAATGTTCCTTGTTATTAGCATGTACAGATTTAATGATCTTAGATTTGCTAACCTTAGGTTTCTTTGATTTCCTAGCCTTCTTCCTAGTTGGTGGTGTAGATTCAAGTTGGCTTAAATCCTGAGGTATTTTTCACTGATAAGCACTATAGTGGGGGCTGACCTAATTAAAGGGCGCGGCTTCCATACTTTAGTGCTAGTGTGCCTAATTAAAGGACGCTAAGACCTAACCTCAATGGATGCATTCCTAGTTAAAGGGCACATTTTTCCATCTAATGTAAAGGTCCTACCAGTGGGACGCCATTGCCATCCAACTTGGGTACGAGTTCTCCCAGTTGGCTTCCATTCAAGATCATTCCTAATGGCATGCATTTCATTCACATGATCAATAAGACACAAATCATGACGTTGGGAAAACATGCATTCATTACAATTCCAACATTTCAAATTAGAATTCACAAATGGTTTAGGCTTCTGCACAGGCGCAGAGCTTTTAGTCTTAGCAACATGATTCTTTTTATATAAATATGAAATTACATTCCTAAGGTGAACTTCTACTTTCTTCTTGATGGTACTACTAGTGGAGGGCTTGATCTTATCTTTCTTGAGTGGCGATCCCTTAGCCTTAGTAGACTCTTTTAATCCTGTAGAAGGCAAAGTGGGAACATTAGTAACAGATTTTAAAGGTGCCTTAGTTGATGGTGCCAATGACGGTTTTGCTCCTGGGGTCTTATTGAATGGAGTTACAGCAATGGGTCGATTAGTGAGTAGTGCAGAACCCGGTTTTCCTATGTATTGCAAATATGCTAAGCAATATTGAACACGCTTAATATATTCATGAGCTGAATAATAGTAACTGCTTGAGGGATCTAATGCATACAAATCATCTAAAATATCCCTAACAATATCTACATGCTTAATTGCATTCCTCATATAATCATCGTAGGTAACCGGATTTTTCTTATGGAGCGGGTTCTTATAGAGGACTACTGAATTGGTTGTTGGAGCACTAGAGGACGGTGCAGAGTTAGTAGCTGAGTTATTAACAACTTCTTGTCGGGTGAGAAGAAGTGTCTCCTTTAACTCGGCCAAGACCATGTTTTTGTCAATGAGCTGGATGTTTAAGTCAGAGATTTCCTCACACTTTTGGTTCAGTTTTTCAACATAAGATTGTTGATGTGCTGCATTAAAAGCTAAGCGTTCTTCTATTAAACCATAAAGAGCGGATAGTCCCTGTCTTGCCCGATCCATCTCCCCTAGAATAGACAAAAGTCTAATTTCTAAGTCCTGGTTTGTAGACTCTGCAGCCTCTAGTTCCAATTTTAGTGTTTCATTCGATGACACATCTCTCTTTAATCTCATAATCTCTTCCTCTAATGCCTTAACTATCTCAATCATCTTGTCACTCGTCTCAACACTGTTTTCACAACCATTTGTTATCAAAAGATACTCATTTTGAGTTTGTTGTTTTAATTCTAAAGATATACAATGTTGTTCAAGTTGATTAAAGCGTTTTGTAAGTAAATTGTAAGAATCTTGAAGCTTTAAAAATTCAGCGTTAGACTCGTGACAAGAATGATTATCTACCTCATTTACAGTATCAGAAACATTTACAGAGAGATCACACACATCATCACATATATTCAAATCATCACATTTAATCATAGCGGATGTAAGCTCATTCGAATAATTAACATTCACAGTAGTAAGCACATCACACGAAATTACTTGGGACAAGAATCAGTCATATTCGGATAAAATCTTTTCCTTTTTAATTAATTGTAGTTCGTAAGCGGTGTCCATTTCATAAAACACTTTTTGAACTTCTGCAATTTCAAACTCGAGATTTTCCGAAAGAGATGCAAAACTTCTCTTTAGACTTTCAACAAACGGATTGATCTCATTCTTAAACACCTCGTTCATGTGTTCGAAAGCCCATTCTCCGGCGTTTAGGCCATTTGAATTCGTACATTCCCGAATGACCTTGTCAAAACTAGCAAAGTATTGATTAATCTCTTGCAAGTTTAACCATACAGTGCTAACAGGTGGAAGATCCTTTGGAATTTCCTTAGGTCCTTCCATTTTGACAAGTGTAGGAAGTGTACTAGGGTTTTCTTCATTTAACATGTAGGTTGGTGCTGTGATGAGATCTTTATCCATATGGAAACGAATTCTAAAATCCGTTTTTGCAAGCTCTTGATTCATTTTAAAATAATCACACTTGGGATATTTTGCAAAGTTGTATGACCGATTCTCATCAACTAGATCCTTATTTGTGCGATCCTCGAAAATAACAATAGGGTCTAAGACCAATCCTAATTGGGTTGCATTATAAAGTCTTGGACTATGGATAAAAGCTTGTTTTGCATATCGTGGGTTAGGGGGAAGGCCTTTTTGACGCGATAAGTTAAACTCTCTAAACGATGCGTCAAACAAGTGCACTAGTTGAGAGGCAGCATATTGTCTTAAAAGCAAATAATCTAAACTTATAATCTTATTAGCTGCATTAATTTCCATTTCATTCTTTTTAGACTCGAGTAATTCAAAATCCGTTTGAAGTTTGTGAAAATTAGTGACCACTAACTCTTTTTCTTTAAGTTCGTTAGAAAGATCTGCTCTTAAGGTTTCAATTTCTTGCAAATGACTCATTTGTTTGTTTCGAAAATGATCATATTCGGGATTTGTTAGAACAGTGGACGAAGGAACTAATTCCAAAGTTTGAACTTTTTCGTTGCACAAAGCAAGCTCAGCAGACAAATTCTTATTCTTAGCTAGGGTTTCTAAGAGTGCAGTATTCATTTGGCTAAGTAATGTAGCAGGAACCATGACCAAATCTTGTTGAGCAGGAGTATGCGTATGCGAAATGGCTCCCGGTTGTGATTCACTCAAAGTCTGGGGACTCACATTGATATTACTATCATTGATTGTCTCCTCATTAGAAAGACTCACCACCGAAGACTCATTCGGATCAGCACTCTCTTGCCCAACTTGATGTGGTTGAATACTAGTATCAGTGGTATTAGTAAGTACCTCAGATATTTTATCTGACCCAAAGCTAGAGATAGTTGCCATAAGAGCTGCCTGAGCAGATTGAAGATCATCACAGTCTGAATCGTAAGCATCCAGATCATCTGCTTGGTATGCTGCATTCTGTGTAGTGACAACTTCTTGTTCAGCAATCCCTGGATCAGCAAGAAATGCAAGCTCCTCTTCATCAAGTTCCTGTCCTTGTGCCTGAGCGTTCACCAAATAAATCTTCTCTACAAACCATTGACCATCCCTTCTCCTCTTGGGTTTTGTGCAATCCCTGGACATCTGACCTTCTTCCTTACAGTTGTAGCATGTAATCATTCTCAACTTGCCTGTGGAATTAGCCCCTGGAGGAGTGTTGACCATTGGAGCAGGATTGACCGTGCGTGCATTGGTGGTTGATGTAGTGGGTCTCCCCTGATAAGGTTGAATAGGTTGAACCATTACCCTGCCATTCTCAATAGTAGCTTGTTGTCGAGAATTGGATGAATTCCTCAGCTGATTGTTAGTAGGAGCTGGTCCTCTAAATCCTCGTTTGCTCAATGTCCTTGTGAGATAAGCAGACATAGTGGCTAACACTTCAACTAGGTCAGTTCCTTGTTTGAATTTAGGAATGGGGACTTCATCATTATCACAATACATTGCTTGGTCTTGTTGAGCTGCATAAGCACTAGAAGGAATATTCATGTGGTCAGAGTAGCTTGATGGATATGCTGCATTTTCTTGATAAGAAGAATATGATGACTGAGCATAAGGTGCAATGCTTGCTGGTGAATATGGGTGAGGTTGTGAGGCATATTGTGATGCTTGTGGTTCTCTCTGAGACGAAGGTGCATTAAACCGATATTGTTGCTGATGTGAGGTGGGTGGTTGCGGCAGAATCGAATATTGGGGGAAGCTTGGAGTCATGTACGGTGATGGATGATAGGCTTGGTGTCCCATGATATAAGGAGTGTTGTTGTATGACAAGCTTGGTTGATTTGCCATCAAAGCTAAAGAATCAGGGTACATACCTCGAGGCGAACGGTGCATGATCACGTGTTTCTCATGTTGCTGAAGAAAAGCATAGAGTTGATCCAAATTGCACTTATGCAAATCCCTGGTTAACTTAACATCGGTAATATACTCACCCCATTCAGCTTGAGGTAAAGTATTCAAAAACTTGGTGTTAACCTGGAATGGAGCAATCACGAGATTGTATACATTCAAATCATTCATAAGAGTAGTGAATCTGAAGTAGTAGTCGTGAAGCGTTTCCCCTGGACTGTACGTAAATCTATCAAACAGATCATACAACTGACATTCCCGTTCCTGTTTAGTGAGAGACGTACCTTGTAGCAAAACTTTTAGACGTTCCCATAAATCCTTTGCAACCGTATATTGACTTACCATTCGATAGATGTCATGTGGAAGAGCTTGGAGAATGGTTTGAAGAGCCTTTTCGTCTGCATCGGTAACAAGTTGTTGAGCTGGTGTAAGTTCTTCAAACTCCCGTGGTCGAGTCACATTGTTAACCACGATGGTACCATAATCAAGTGGACCATTTAGAATTTACTTGACCATAAGCCTCCCATATGTCGGTTTTCCCTTAATGTATGACATCATACGGCCTTGCCATGCTTCAAAGACTTCTTTAATGAGCATTGGAGGGCGATTATCCGTTCCCGTAATGATGGAAATATCCGTAAGTGATGTCATCTGAGGCATTAATGAATTCGGATTCATTTTGATCACTTTAAAGAGACAAAGATTATCGGTTGATCGAGCAGTGAAGTAAAGTTGTGAGTTGTGTTGAGTTTTTGTTTAAGAAACCAAGATTAAATCCTCTAAAAATCGTCGAAAGAACAAGTAAAAAATCCCTTGGTTCGGAACAATTGTTGATTCGGAAGAAACTGGTTCGGAACTTCCTTGATCTGAAAAGTGTTGATTCGGAAGAATCTGATTCGGAAGCTCTTTGATTCGGAACAGTTGTTGATTCAGAAAATTTGGTTCGGAACTCTTTGATCCGGAACTTTTGGTTCGGAAGAAAGTGATTCGGAACTCTTTGATCCGGAACTTTTGGTTCGGAAGAAACTGGTTCGGAACTCTTTGATCCGGAACTTTTGGTTCGGAAGAAACTGATTCGGAACTATTTGATCCGAAACTTTTGGTTCGGAAGAAACTGATTCAGAACTCTTTGATCCGGAACTTTTGATTCGGAAGAAACTGATTCGGAACTCTTTGATCCGGAACTTTTGTTTCGGAAGATATTGGTTCGGAACTTTACTGGGAAAAAGCTGGTTCGTGTGTTGTAACAGTCGACTAAATATATTAAGAACAAACCCGGATTTATACCAAATTACCCGAAAAGTTTTGTGATTTCTACTAAAAGAAGTAAAAACCAATACTTATCTACTAATCCCAACAACAAAATCACCAAAAACATCAAGAATCAAGATAGATTTTCCTAAAGAACACTAATACAATCAAAAACTAAAGAACAACACAAATCATTACCTTAAATCACCCCATGGCTCTTGATACCAATTGTAGAATGTTGATAATCTTATGAATCAATGAAGTGGGTTGAAGATTTCTTGAGAGAGAAACTAGTGAGAGAAAGTGAGAGAGAAATATGTGTTTTTCATTCAAATGGGAAAATGAAACAATCAAAAACCAACCCCTTTCCATGGTGGAAAGGGTTATTTATATCCAAGCCACTAATGGGCTTGGGCCGGCCCATGACAAGCCCATGGGCCGGTTTCTTACTTAACTAAATAAGCAAACATTAACTACGAGCTTTACAACATTAATAATATTGTGGAGTGACCGATACTTCTAATATACGTTAAAAACGTATTTCTAACAGATATGTTAGGTTCGCTCTTCCAAGGTAATCAACCCTCTTCTTCGGGTACTCTTCCGAGTAACACCGTTGCGAATCCAAGAGGGGAGATGAAAGCAATCACCACTCGTAGTGGAAAAGGTTATACGGAACCCGAGCTTCCTACACCTCCACCCGTGATTGTGAACAAGGAAATAGAGCAACTTTCCTCACCTCCTTTACCTTCTACCCCCATTCTCCCACCACCCGCGGTTGTGAGTGATCCTACCCCCCTAAAGCCTTCCTCTTCATCCGATATACCTTATCCTTCAAGGTTGAGGAAAGAGAAGCAAAAGAGCAAGGATGATATTTAGGTTTCAAACTTTCTCAAAATGTTTAAACAATTGAATTTTAACATCTCCTTTGCTTAGGCTCTTGCTCACATGCCTAAATACGCGAAGATGTTTAAAGATCTTCTTAGTGATAAGGAGAAGCTTCTTGACATTGCTCAGACCCAACTTAATAAGAATTGCTCCGCCGTTCTCTTAAGGAAATTGCCCACCAAACTTGGTGATCCGGGTCGCTTCTTGATTCCTTGCAACTTCTCGGGAGTAGAGAATTGCATGGCCCTAGCCGATCTAGGTGCCAGTATAAACTTAATGCCTTTAAGTGTTTGGAAGCAATTATCTCTCCCCGAGCTAGTCCCCACCAAAATGACTTTGGAATTAGCTAACCGTACGGTTGCTTATCCAGTGGGGATAGCCGAAGACGTCTTCGTTGGCGTTGACAAATTCACCTTCCCGGTGGATTTTGTTGTCGTTGACTACGAGATGGATCCTCGTGTTCCATTAATCGTTGGACGCCCCTTCTTGAGGACCGGTCGCACTCTCATTGATGTAGCCGCGGGCGATATAATCATGAGAGTTGGTGACGATAAAATTGTCTTCAACATGGTTAAGATTTCTAAGCAACCTTATTCATATGAGAGTGTTAATGCTATTGATGTTCTCGATGAGGCTTGTGAAGAACACTTTCATGATGCTTGCAAAAGTAATCTCTCTTCTCTACCCAATGTTGAGGTCGTTGCCTCAATTGCTCCATCATTAACTCCATTTGGAGAAAGTGACTTGGATGATTTTGAAGCTAGCTTGGGTCCTCTCGATCTTAAGTATGATGATTCTCCCACCGATTGGGATGAAGACATTCGTACAATTGAGAAACTTCTCAATGAAGACCCGTTTTCTCCTCCTTCTCCTAAAGAGGTGACTAATGATGATCCATCGTTAGTTACACCATCTATTGAGGATTCTCCTACTCTTGAGCTTAAGGACCTACCGTCTCATCTCGAGTACGTTTTGCTTGAAGACAACAAGAAGTTACCGGTCATCATCGCAAAGGACCTGAAAGAAGAAGAAAAATCCCGACTTATCGCCGTGTTGAAGAATCATAAGAAAGCGATTGCGTGGAAGATCTCCGATATTCGTGGAATTGATCCTCACTTTTGCACACATAAAATTCTCATGGAGGACGACTTTAAACCCACTATTCAAAGCCAAGGAAGGGTGAATCCTAAGATCCATGACGTTATCAAAAAAGAGGTTATCAAACTTCTTGATACGGGCTTGATCTATCCTATCTCGGATTCACCGTGGGTTAGTCTCGTCCATTGTGTGCCTAAGAAAGGCGGAATCACCGTTGTTCCCAATGAAAACAACGAGTTGATTCCTACTCGTCTCGTTACAGGGTGGAGAGTTTGTATAGACTATCGCAAACTCAATGATGCTACGAGAAAGGATCATTTTCCCCTTCCTTTCATGGACCAAATGCTTGAACGTCTAGCGGGTAATGATTATTACTGCTTCTTAGACGTTTTCTCCGGGTATTTTCAAATACCCATCGATCCCCATGACCAAGAGAAAACCACATTCACTTGTCCTTATGGAACATTTGCTTACAAAAGAATGCCTTTCGGCTTGTGCAATGCTCCTGGGACATTCCAAAGGTGTATGATGGCTATCTTCCATGACATGGTTGAAGAAACTATGGAAGTCTTCATGGATGATTTCTCGGTCTATGGTGATTCCTTCTCTACGTGCCTTGACAATTTGGAACGCATGCTTAAGCGGTGTGAAGACACTCGCCTTGTTCTGAATTGGGAAAAATGCCATTTCATGGTGAAAGAAGGCATTGTGCTAGGACACAAAATCTCAAAAGCCGGTCTTGAAGTGGACCGTGCTAAAGTGGATGTCATAGACAAATTACCTCCACCTTCAACTGTGAAGGGTGTGAGAAGTTTTCTGGGTCACGCGGGCTTCTATCATCGTTTCATTCAGGATTTTTCTAAAATCGCTCGCCCGATGACCCACCTCTTGGAAAAAGATACTCCTTTTATCTTTTCTAAAGAGTGTATTGAAGCCTTCAATCTTCTCAAGGATAAGCTAACTAAGGCACCGGTCTTGGTCACCCCTAATTGGGAGCTACCTTTTGAATTGATGTGCGATGCTAGCGACTTTGCTATTGGAGCGGTTTTGGGCCAAAGAGTGAACAAACACTTCCAACCAATCCATTATGCTAGCAAGACAATGACGGGGGCTCAATTGCATTATACCACTACCGAAAAAGAGCTTTTAGCTGTAGTGTATGCTTTTGAAAAATTTCGCCCCTATCTTGTCCTTTCCACCACCATCGTGTACACCGACCATTCTGGGTTGAAGTACTTGTTAACTAAGCAAGATTCTAAGCCAAGACTTCTTCGTTGGGTTTTGCTCCTTCAAGAATTCAACATTGAAAATCGTGACAAAAAGGGAGCCGAAAACCTAGTAGCGGATCATCTGAGTAGACTTGAGGATCCGTATCAAGGGGATCATCCGAACCAAGAGATCAATGACTCTTTTCCCCTTGAGACCTTAATGTCTATTCACTCCAATCTTGATGACACCCCGTGGTTTGCGGACATTGCAAACTACTTAGCGGGTGGTATTCTCATCAAAGGGTTAACATCCCAAGAAAAGAAGAAGTTCTTTAAAGATGTTAAGACTTACTTCTGGGATGACCCTTATCTATTCAAACAATGTGCTGATCTGATCATTCGTTGATGTGTTGATGGACCGGCAGCTTTGCAGATCCTTGATGCTTGCCATAAAGGACCCACTGGTGGTCACTTTGGTCCCAACTACACCGCTAAGAAAGTGTTTGACTCTGGATTCTATTGGCCCACCATTTATCGTGACGCTCACGAAATGGTTAAGCATTGTGATGCTTGCCAACGCCAAGGTAAGATCACACATAAAGATGAGATGCCTCAAAATTTCATACAAGAATGTGAAATCTTTGACGTATGGGGCATCGACTTTATGGGGCCATTTCCATCATCCAAAGGGAACAAGTACATCCTCGTAGCCGTTGACTACGTATCCAAATGGGTTGAAGCTAAGGCTCTTCCTACGAATGATGCGAGAGTGGTTGTGAACTTTTTGAAGAAGCTTTTTGCTCGATTCGGCGTTCCTCGTGCTATAATCAGTGACCGCGGGACTCATTTTTGCAATGATCAATTTGCAAGAGTCATGGCTAAGTATGGTGTTAATCATCATCTTTCCACCGCCTACCATCCCCAAACCAATGGGCAAGCCGAGATTTCCAACCGTGGATTGAAGCGAATTCTGGAACGTACTGTGGGAGAGCATCGTGCCGCGTGGGCCGATAAGTTAGATGATGCTCTATGGGCTTTCCGTACAGCTTATAAGACTCCGATCGGTTGTACTCCTTATCGTCTTGTGTACGAGAAAGCATGTCACCTCCCCATCGAGCTGGAACATAAGGCGTACTGGGCCTTGAAGAGGGCTAACTTCGACATCAACAAAGCCGGTGATCTTTGCAAGATTCAACTCAACGAGCTCAACGAACTGAGGACTGAAGCTTACGATAACTCACTGATCTACAAGGAGAAGACCAAGATCATCCATGACGCAAGGATTAAGAACCGAGAGTTCCACGTTGGTGATCAAGTTTTACTCTTTAACTCTCGGTTAAAGATCTTCTCTGGCAAGTTGAAGAGCCGCTGGTCTGGTCCATTCACTGTCGCCAAAGTCTTTCCATATGGGACCATTGAGCTTTCTCAGCCAAATGGGCCCAATTTCAAGTTGAATGGCCATCGTTTGAAGTTGTACTTTGGTGAGGACATCTCTCATGAGATGATCCCTTCCCTCACCACGTTTCCCATGAACTAAATTTGGGTCGAGTTAGGCTCGTGACTCGGTTATCAAAAACAAGCGCTTCTCGGAAGGCAACCCGTGATCTATCCTTTACTGCTTTCATAATAAGTGTAGGGGGAACCCCGTATGTGTTGATTGTCTTTTTTCTTGTGTTGTGCAGGGATTAAAGCTTCAAAGATCCACTCTTGATGACATTTGACGAACCATGATCCCGTGTTCCAATCTTCCCGGTTCTATCCTAAACTCTCGTGATTCAATATTTCATATCATATATGTTCACATTGAAATCACTATAGTTGTCCTTTCCTTAGCAAGATTTAAACAAAGTGCACAATGTCATAAGTGTAGGGGAGTTTACTCCCACATGCTTAAACATTGAGGACAATGTTTATCTCAAGTGTAGGGGAACTTCTATCGAAGTAAGTGGTCTTTTCCATGAATTTGCCCTCATTTTAACCGAAAAATTTGATTTTTCGATGTTTTTCAAAATTTTTAATCTATTTTGGCCTAGTTGTATAGTTGTATTTTACCTTTGTATAGTTATTTTTCCTTCTTTGCTAGAATAAATTTTTAATAAGTGGTTTTAATTTTCAGACGTTGTGAATCTTTTGACTCAACCCGAGTTTACTTATCTAAGTTTACTCTAGCTAGTATCCTTAACGTGTTTAAGTCAAGTTTTGCTAGGCTTTTATATAGGGAGCTTTAAAACGCGAAAGTCTTAACTCTCACGGGTTAAGAACAAGAACTTTTCGCAAGTTCCTATAATTGATCCTAGAGAGTCGTTTATCAAGGGAACTTTAATATGCGATTCCTAAACTTGAAAAAGTCTAAGAATTTGCAAGATCCTATAGATGACTCGAAACCCCAAAATTTTGATTTAGTAGGCTAAGCACCCACGAGTCTCATTCCTTGAGATTTTAAACTGTGGAGGATGAGAGATGATAGAGTCAATTATAAGTTTGGTATTCTTTCGTGAATTTATGTGAGTTAATTATGAGCCTATTCTCCCATCGCTTGTTAATAAATTTATCTGCAATAAATAAGGTTGTACGATTTGAAAAGTTACTTAGCTTCTAGCCCAAGATCGTTTAAGAGTTGCTCGGTATTAATTAGAGTTCATAGCCAAGGCATAACTTATTGAAGCGGGATGCGAAGATTGGTGAGTCCGAAAAGGCCCTAACAAGGCATGAGGGCTACAGTTTGTTGCTAAAGATCCAAAAGTGATGTGAAGAATCATTTGTCGAAAATCAATATGAAGGATCGAGACACACGACGAAAAGCAAATACTCCCCTAAAGATCATGGAGAAGTCTATCCGAAAAGACCCTAGCAAGGTATGAGGATAAATAGATCTAAGTCCTAAAAGGAGGCGGATCGTTGTATATCAAAGTCCAAAAGAAAGATTGGAGAAAAATGAAGAAGTCGTGGTCCAAGTATGAAGAATCTCTCAAAAACTTCAAGTGAAGAAATTCCTATTATGAAGAGAAGACCATAATTTCAAGAACGTCTCTCTAAAGATTTGAAGTATGAAGCCGCTGCCAAATATCGGTCCGAGAAAGGTCTCAAATCGTGAAGCAAGTTATGCCGAGATATGAACTTTATGAGGTCCCGAGAAGCAGTTTTAAAAGATTTTGTCCTTTAGCTAACTATTGATTAAATCGACCCACTTTATTTTCGGCCTAAATAACTATCGAAATAAGTCAAACAATGAATCCTCGTGATCATTCAAGACAAAAATAAAATATAAGAGATACACCTAGGAATAATGGAGTCTAAGTGAATAATTTGCCCACAAGAATTCGTGTTAGTTTGCTAACTTACAATAACAATGATCTCGTTTTTAAGCTTGGTGTGAGGAACGTGAAACTTGAGAATGATAAACGTTCATGGCAGCCTAAAACCAATGTAAGTCTTTGATTTCTTTACTTGTTTTCTGTCTTCTTATTTTCCTTAAATGTTTAGTATTTAATAAAGGCCAAGATAGGTTATTTATGATGAAGAATGTAAACCGTGCTTTAAAATTAATGCATTGCATGAGGGCATTGCAATGGTCAAGTGTATGGGATCTAATAAGTGTGAAAACACTTATCCTTTTATCACTTATTTCCAATAATAACAAAGACCAAAACGTGTATTTTATGTCGTGAAAGTCGGAATTATGCGTGGTTTGTGTTTTTATTGTGTTTTAGGACCAAAAGATGAAAAAGGAAGAAAACACGGGCTTTCACGGGCTTTTATCGAAGAAAACGAGAAAAGACAAAGTCAAAAGATCAAGAGTGCTTAAAGAACGGATGTCCAAGACCTATTCTGAAGATTTATCGAAGAAAAAGTCTAAAGACAGAAGTTTAATGAAGTCGAAGAACTCAAGTCTAAATTAAAGAAGAAAATTATTAAGACAAGTTCAAATCCCGAGACGACGTCGAGAAAAGACAAAGAATTTAATCGAGTCGAGAAGAAGAGAAAGAAGGAAGCACATCACACATGCACTTCCCACTTAGCCTATAAATACCCTCCTAATCACATTAGGAGGGTGGTTAGCTAGTTTTAGTTTTCATTTTTTCTTTCTAGTTTTTAGAGAGAGAAAGTTCCCAACTTTCTCTCACTAAGTTTCATCTTTTTCTTTCACATTTAAGGTTTGAATCATTCTTGTATTTGGATTTCATTAATCTAATTCAAGTTAAGCTTTTTGTTCTTTAATCTCTTTCTACCTTTCTTTATTTTACTTTGTTCTTAATCCGAAAGTTCATGTTTGATCTGAATGGTTCTCAACTCGTGTTGATTTTGATGTTTCGTGATTAAGAGGTTGATCTTTCTATTTCTACATAAGCTCTCATACGTTTAAGCTATAAGCTCTTGATGCTTATTGGCTTCTTTGTATTTTCGGCTTATTTACTTTTAAGCTTTTTAAAGAGTTTTCTTATTTTATGTTCGGCTCATTAAGTCTCGAGTTTAGTATTTGTAAAAGTTAACGAATTTGTTCTTTTTAACTCTCTTAAAAGTTTGAAAGTGCTTATTGGTTATTGCTTATTTGCTTAAGCTTATTTTCCTTTTGGACGCCTTTTCCATCTCAGGAGGGTTTACTTGGTCCCGATCTTGTTACGATTGCATAGACTACGATCTGTGTTCTTTCCCTGGTACGATCCACGCCCACGATCACTCATTGCGATCTAGGGTGCTATCGAGTCTCACTTCCCTGCTTCGATTGCATTGAGTGCGATCTTTGTGTTACGATCCGGAACCACGATCAAAGACCACGATCACTCATTGCGATCGTGGTTGCGATCTGGTAGTACGATCGCCCCTCCCATCGTACTAGTGAGTACGATCCTATCTCTTTTGTTGTGATCGCAGTGAGTGCGATCTGTTCTTCTTTTTGCGATCGCATCGAGTGCGATCTGGATCACCATTTAAGTACGATTGCATTGCGATCAGACTCGGGCCTTGGTTTTGTTTTTGCTCAAGTTTCAAATCTAGTTTTTTCCCGCTCTTTTACTTAGTTTATTTTAAACATGTTTTTAAGTTTTTGAATTTTTAAGTTTTAATTTCCAAGGTTGCAAGCTTTTATTTGTAGTTTAATTTTAAGACTTTTATTTTACTCAACGACAATTTTAATTACTTGCATTTAGTTTAAAAATTAGATAACCAAACCAAACCATTCTCTTGTTCACCAAAAGACAATTGAGTCGCACTCTTAACCGGAAATCAATTCGAGGAGATCGGACGATAAGATTTTCATACGTGGGGTAAAATCTAGTATTAGGCTACTCCTTTTGACAAACTATAAAGTGGGTATAACGCACCGCTGGTCATGTACCCGGTTAAGGAAGGATGTGTTAAGCCATTAGTCGCTAACCAAATTCTCGGCTCGCCTGTGCGTCAAATTGATATTACCTACGATTATTATTTGAATTATACCTTAAGGTTGATTTACCGCAAATTCACATCCGAGGGGTTATTGCTTTGTACTTTAGTCGTAAGTACGGTGTGAATAGTTGTGGGTAAATTCTTTGATTGGTTAAACCAATACCTCAACATAATTTATATAGAAATTTAGTCTCGTGAAAAGTTTACTAAATATTTTATTAAACTTATGCTATGGAGTTGTATGCATGCTTCTCCATACATTGATTTTGATATCAAATTTATACCCTTAAAATTTAAGTCGAATGCTATCTAATTGACGAACACTAGAAATTACTACGTCATCAAATGAGATTTTTGGACGATGTTGTAATGGAGAGAAAACTTTCATAGAATGAGAACTCGTATGGTGGTTTTACGTTATTCAGATTAGACGACTTAATTAAGTTACTCAGTGAGATCTGGAAAGTTAAGGCATTCGGAAGGGATGAAACACGTTTACAATGCAAAACATTTTTTGGCAATGTAAATCCCTTAAATCTCTAGAAATTGAAAATTGTTTGTCAATTGAATTGTTCGACAAGTCGCTATATTGAGTACATTCATTACTAGCAGACCAACTTAATGGTTTTATGTCAATATATGTTCTAGGATTCAAGGAAAATACTATGGTTTATATACCGGGGTAATTTTATTTTCTTGAAAGTATTTATTATCGAAAATACTAATATTTGAACTTATTTCTATAGAAATGGCTCAACCCGACAATAACACTATAAGTTCTGCGTTCAAAACGTTTTTTGATCGTCCTAAACTTACTAGCCCAAACCACCATCAAGTGGCCTAGTGGTAAGGTCCTTGACTCTCAAAGGAGAGGTCAAGGGTTCAAACCTCACTAGGTGTGTAAACTTGGGGGTGGCCACGGAGGTTCACCTGCGATGACTCTGGGTTATCCAAAAGGGTAGTCGCCCTGGGATTAGTCGGCTCACAATGTCGAGTCGGAAACCTAGGTATACCCAAAAAAAACTTACTGACCTAAACTTCAATGATTGGTACCGCTTACTAAGAATTGTCTTGAGAGTAGCGGGTACTATTGGTATCTTGACTACTCCCTATCCGGAGTATCTTGCTGAAGGAGCTTCTGAAGCGCAAAGGCTTGAACACGCTACTAATGTTAAGAAGCACTCGGAGGTGGCTTTCTTAATGAGCTCAAGGCTATGTTCGAAAAGCGGCAAGTTATAGAGATCTACGACTTAGTAGATGCTTTGCATAGCTGCAAGTAAACTCCTGGAAAGTTTGTTAGTGCACATTACATAGAGATGAGGGGTTATATGGAACAACTCATTCCACTAGGACAACCCTATGATCATAATATGGCTATCAACTTGATCAATAGGTCCCTTAACAAAGACTTCAATGATGTTGTTAGAAACTATAATATGCATTGCATGGGGAAGACAGTTAATGATTTGCATGCAATGCTCATTGACTACGAAAATCGATTAAAATACAAGGCATCTACTTCTACTCCTCATGTACTAACAATACAAAAGGGTAGAGTAAGTAAGCCAAAACCGCAAGCGAACAAGAAGAAAGGCAAAGGCAAGGGTGATAAAGGCAAGCAAGTTGTAACTTATTCGAAACCTACGCAGAACTTTGTCAAGAAGAATCAATCTCGGAAGGATGAGACTTGTCACCATTGCAAGGCAAGTGGTCACTGGAAGAGGAATTGCCCTCTTTACCTCGAAGAGTTGCGAGAAATAAAGAAGAAGTCTGAGCAGAGCGCTGCAGCTTCAGGTACTTTATTTATGATTGAATTATCAATTTGACATACAAATTAAATTCCTGGGTATATGATACGGGATGCGGTATTAACATTTGTAATACACTGTAGGGATTTAATCTGGAAAGGATGCTTTCCTATGGGGAACAATTTTTGCAAGTGGGCAATGGCGCATAAGCAGCGGTTGAAGCTATAGGAACATTTAATTTAGTTACTTTCGGGTTTAGTACTAATTTTAAATGATTGTCATTATGCACCTACTATTGTTAGGGGTGTTATTTCCTTTTCTTGTTTGTTGAATACTAGATTTGTTCACACTATTTATAATAATGGAATTTCTATTTGGAAAGAATGTATTTTCTATTTTAATGCAATTTCGGTGAATGGTGTGTTTGAAATAGACATGCATGATAATGAATCCAAGAATATTAATAATCCTGTTTTTAGCATGAATAAGAAGAGGAAGTTTGAAAAGAACTCTTCTTATCTTTGGCATTGTAGACTTGCCCATATTGGGAAGACTCGTATATAAAAGCTTCAACGTGAAGGTCTTTTGGAAAATATCAATGATGAATCATTTGATAAATGTGAGTCTTGTATCTCTGGAAATATGACCAAGAAATCTTTTAATAGCAATTTTGAAAGAGCTACTGATCTACTTGGTTTATTACATACTGATGTGTGCGGGCCACTTAGACATTTGTCAAGGAAAGGTGCTAGCTACTTCTTAACATTTACGGATGATTATAGCCATTATGGTTATGTTTATTTACTTAAACATAAACATGAGGTATTTGAAACATTCAAAGTGTTTAAAGCAGAAGTAGAACTGCAACTAGGAAAGAAGATTAAAGCTCTTCGCTCTGATAGAGGTGGTGAATATTTAAGTCAAGAGTTTATAGATTATCTAAGTGAGAATGGGATTGTTCAGCATCTTACTTCTCCCTATACTCCACACAAAATGGTGTATCTAAAATGAGAAATCGTACATTATTAGATATGGTGTGATCTATGTTTAATCCTACAACTTTACCTTTATCCTTTTGGGATTATGCTTTACAGTCTGTTGTTCGCATTTTAAATATGGTTCCCACGAAGAAGGTTGATAAGACACCATTTGAACTATAGCATGGCAAGAAGTCATATTTGTCTTATTTAAAGGTCTGGGGTTGCGAGGCGTATGTGAAACGTGACTCGGGCGATAAACTCCAACAACGATATGTAAAATGTATCTTTGTAGGATACCCTAAGGAAACTATGGGTTACTACTTTTATTATCCACCTGAGAACAAAGTGATTGTTGCTGGGTATGGAGACTTTGAAATTGATCTTGTAAATCAAGAATTCAGTGGGAGAAATTATGATCTTGAAGATAGTCATATAGATACATTACCTTCTGAAAACACTAGCGAAATAGTTCCTGTAGAACCAGAAAGTCTGGCGGTTCTACCGGAATTAGTTCCTCTGCGTAGATCTAAAATGATTAAAAACTATAATAGAAATATATGTCTTAATATAGAGGATGATGATGAAGCAGGGGATCTGGAGAACCTGCTAATTATAAATCCGCCATGCTTGATCCTGAAAGGGATAAGTGGATGGTTGCTATGGATGAGGAAATGAAATCCATGAAAGTTAATGATGTTTGGATTCTTGTAGATCCACCACCAAATGCTAAAGTAGTGAGACATAAGTGGATATACAAGAAGAAAACCGACATGGACGGTAGAATACAATCCTATAAAGCTCGTTTAGTAGCTAAAGCTTTTACTCAAACTTTTGGCGTAGACTACGAGGAGACATTTTCTCTTGTAACAGACTTAAGAGCTATTAGGATTCTCATAGCTATAGCAGCATACTATGACTATGAGATATGGCAAATGGATGTTAAAACTGCCTTCTTGAACGGTCGCTTAGCTAAAGACATATATATGCAACAACCGGAAGGGTTTGTTGATCCTAAGAATCCAAAATATGTGTGTAAACTTCAAAGATCTATTTATGGTTTGAAGCAAGCATCACGTCAATGGAATAAACGATTTGATGAAGAAATATAAAAGTTTGGATTTATTCAAAATTGTGATGAGCCATGTGTATATCGCAAAGCTAGTGGGAGTGATGTAGAATTTCTAATCCTATATGTTGATGACATATTAATCATGGGAAGTAACATTCCAAGACTTAAAGATGTTAAGGATTATCATGGTAAATGTTTTTCTATGAAGGATTTAGGAGAAGCTGCATATATTCTGGGAATAAAGATCTATCGAGATAGGAAAAGACGGTTAATTGGTCTAAGTCAAGATGCTTATATAGATAAGATATTGAAGAAGTATAATATGCATAATTCTAAGAAAGGTTTTCAACCTATGGAAGTTAAGCATAATCTGAGTCATGAGATGGATGCATCAACTCCTGAAAAGGAGGCATACATGCAGAAGGTGCCTTATGCTTCGTCTGTAGGATCTATTATGTATGTTGTAAGATGCACAAGGCCTGATGTGGCGTTTTCTCATAACTTGGTCAGTTGATACCAACAGAATCCAGGGAAGCTCCACTGGACTGCTATTAAACATATTCTAAAGTATTTGAGGAGTACGGAAGATATGTTTTTGGTATATGGAGGGAAACCATACACAAAACTGAATGCGACAGGTTTTTGTGATGCGTCCTGGAAATGTGATAAAGACGATACAAAGTCTCAGACGGGTTACGTTTTTGTTATCAATGGAGGAGCAGTTGATTGGAGGAGCAAGAAACAGACAACGATTGCAATGCATGCTACTCAATTTGAGTGCATGGCTGCTTCAGAAGCTGCAATGGAAGCTGTTTGGATCAAGAGGTTTATTGGAGATCTTGAAGTGATGACTTCAATAAAAGAACCTATTGATATATATTACGACAATTTTGTTGCAATAATATTCGCCAATGATTCTGAAGTCATGAAAGGCGCCAGACACTTTAAGCGTAGACATCACTACGTCCGAGAGCAAGTAGAAGCTCGTGAAATCAAATTAATAAAAGTTCACACAGATGATAACGTAGTTGATCCTTTTACTAAGGATTTGCCTAGACCAAAGGTAGTTAAGCATGCCAAGGCTATTGGGCTGCAACTAGCTAGCGAACTCATGCAATAAATCTATGATTAGTATTTGGATAAGGATGTTAAGACATTATTGTTTAATAAAATAAAGATTGGGTTTCGTTTATTCTTAATACTTAATTTGTATCCTATTTTACATGTTTTAATCCATGAATAAATTGTTATGCTAAATGTCCGTTGTCGATTAATAATATGGGAATATTATTAAATTAAGACAATTCAAAATTGCGATAGAGTATACTTGAAAGTATATTGATCGATTTTGGATGATATTCGATGAATCGAATATTGGACTTATCCCAACTCAATGATTTTACTTTGTGGATCTTTGTCATCAAGTAAATCATAAATAGTTATCCTTAGACTTGAGATACCAGGAAACTGTTATGAATCTAGTGCATCTCTGTCGAATAATCCAACGCTAAACGTAACTGGTAGATATAAGGATTATTTTCATAAGTGTTGCAAAATTCATAAGTTTTGCTTGTAGTCAATATGGAATTTATTTCCTCCAATTTTGTTTCGGAGTATAATACAGCTGGGCCCCTCGTGGGATTAGTAGGATGTTTGTGTGGCCACACCCAAATTTGTTTTGGTAATCTTTCTTAATCTATGAACGAGAAACAGAATGGTTAATGAAAGGAATGAATTAGATCCATATCCTTATTAATGTTGTATTAGAAATAAAAGGATAATAATAATGATGAGTCATTAAAAGGTTTTATCCAGGATACCTTGCTCGAGTTGTACTAGAGACATTGATAGTGTAACTAGACGCTAGTCAATGTAATCACGATATTCGAAATATGTCCAAGTGGGAGCTGAAAGTTTATGGACTTATATTTAATAGTCGTGTGATAGGATCGAACTCAAGATTACGGGATTACACACAATACGTAAAGAGATAATTTATTCAATAAATATATTTATTATATTTATTGAATTAAATCGAGCTATAACTTTAACGACCGTTAAACAATTAAGAGTTAAGTATTAACGAGCGTTGTGGAATAAATAGAAAGAAGAATAAATAGAAAAAAGAATGGAAGGTTCCGGAACACCCCTAAGGGGTGTTTGGGCTGTCGGTTATGGAGGGGAAAAGGGGAAGGAAAAAAAGTTCCTTATATTTGTTTGGGCTACAAGAATTCTAGGTCTATATAAACAAAACCCCACCCTCATAATTCAAACACACAACCTCTCCCTCTCCTTCTCTCTAGTCGATCGCAAAAGGGAACCCACAAAGGAGTTTGGTCGGTTTTCTTGTTCTATCGATTTTACTTGTAATCTAGTCCTAGCCCCTCTCTAGGGTTGTTGGGTAGATTTTTCCACTAGCGTAGAAGTAATACGTAGGTTTTACTAGGTTAAAACTTCGTTTTGTCTCGACTCGATTCGAATTGATCTTGGTTTTATGTGAGACTCAGTCCTTCTTGGTGAATAAAAAGAAAACGTCGTTGATTATCTATTTTGAAATAAAAATGAAAACTTGAAAAGATTAAACTAAAAATAAAGACTTTTAAGAATAAATGACGAAAGATTAAAACTTTATAAAATGTAAACTTTTAAAACTTTAAACTTTATAAAAATGTAAACTTGAAAATTAAACTAAGACAAGACAAGTTAAAATAAAGCTAAGTAGAAATGGCGGGAAAAAATAAATTTAAAAACAAAACAGGAAACCAAAACAACACATAAGCT
The DNA here is from genome assembly GCA_025667525.1 of Glebionis coronaria. Lineage (NCBI taxonomy): Eukaryota > Viridiplantae > Streptophyta > Magnoliopsida > Asterales > Asteraceae > Glebionis > Glebionis coronaria. The sequence goes on from CM046878.1 coordinate 250,274,045, forward strand.
GGAATCCAAAAATTCTACCTAATCCGGAATGTGAGAACTACTCACAATCCGGAATACACATCCAACATTAAATCCGGAATCCATGTGATGGACCTAATCTGGAATAAGTACTTGTGCACTAATTCAGAATCATAACTTTCTAACTAATCCGGAATCCAGATTTTGTCACAATCTGGAATCCGTTTGCTTGACAAACCAGAATCAGAGATTTAGCATGTTATCCGGAATGAGCCTTATGAAGCAATCCAGAATACTGCCTTGAGTCACAATCCGAAATAATACTTTCCTTACCTTATTCGGAATATGTAATCACTTGGTAATCCGGAATAAGGGTTTATACCTTATTCAGAATATAATGCTTGTCCTAGTTCGGAATAAGGGATTCTGTCACAATCCGGAATAAGCAAATGTTGTACGTAATCGGGATACTAGGGTTTCTAAACTCGGATAACATAAAATAAGCTAAAATTCAATAAGCACTTACCCAAAAACTTAACCAAAATAATTCTAAGAAAAAGCTAATAAGCCACAATTTAAGAACTTTAAAAACTCTAAATAATCAAAATATTAAAATTCAACTTTTAGAAGATTAAACTATCAAAATCACTTAATTAAAAATGAGAAAAACACACAATAATAAGCTAAAACATAAAACACATGAAAACAATAAGAACAAAGGAATAAGCACATCAATAAGAAAATAAGCATACAGATTAAACAAACAATATGATCAACCAAATCAAAACATAAGATTTAAAAACAAGAAAGGTAGAATGAGAATGATTATAAAAAGCTTGAAATAAGATAAAGATTCAAGATTCAAGATTACAAGATTAAAATGAAAAGCTTGAAAACATGAAAATAAATCTAGAGAAATGAAGTAAATTACACTACTACTCCTAATCTATCTACTCTACTCCTAAAATGAATAACTAGCTAACACCTCCTAATGAAGGATTAAGAGGGTATATATATAGGAGGAACGAAAGGTAGGTGTTGATGTTTTCTTCTTTCACTTTGTCTTCTCGTCTTTTAATTTCTTCGACTTTCTCGACGTTGTCTCGGGATTTTTCGACATAAAATGAACTCGTCTTCTATTTTTCTTCATTTATTAGACTTGGTTCTTCGACTTCGTTAAACTTCCGTCTTAGTCTATTTCTTCGATAAATCTTCAGAATAGGCCTTTGACTTCCGTTCTTTTTGCACTTTTGATCTTTTGACTTCGTCTTTCGTCTTTTTCTTAAATAAAGCCCGTGAAAGCCCGTGTTTTCTTCCTTTTTCATCTTTTGGTCCTAAAACACAATAAAAACACAAACCACGCATAATTCCGACTTTTACGACATAAAATACACGTTTTGGTCTCGTTTTTATTATAATTAAGTGGTAAAATGATAACTGTTTTCACATTTATTAAATCCCCTAGACTTGACCATTACAATGCTCTCATGCAATGCATTAATTTCAAAGCACGATTTACATTCTCCATCATAATTAACCCACCTTGGTCTTTATTAAATACTAGATAATAATGAAACTAAAAAGATAGAAAATTACAAAATGTTAGAAAGGAGAAACAAGTAAAGAGATTGAAGACTTACATTAGGGCTTTCGTTGTCATGAATGTTTATCACCCTCAAGTTTCACGTTCCCCATACTAAGCTTAAAAACGAGATCATTGTTATTATAAGTTAGTAAGCTAACACTCACTCATGTGGCTCAATTATTCGCTTAGACCCCCTTATTCCTAGGTGTATCTCTTATATTTTATTGTTGTATTGAATGATCATGAGGATGCATTGTTGACTTATTTCGATGGCTTATTTAGGCCGAAAATAAAGTAGGACGATTTAATCAATAGTTAGCTAAAGGACAAAATCTTTTTAAACTGCTTTTCGAAACCTCATAAAGTTCATATCTTGGCATAACTCGTTTCACGATTTGAGACCTTTCTCGAACCGATATTTGGCATTGACTTCACACTTCGAATCCTGAGAGACGTTCTTGAAATAATGGTCTTCTCTTCATAATAGGAATTTCTTCACTTGAAGTTTTTTAGAGATTCTTCAAACTTGGACCACGACTTCTTCATTTTTCTCCAATCTTTATTTGGGATTTTGATATACAATGGTCCACCTCCTTTTAGGACTTGGATCTATTTATCCTCATACCTTGTTAGGGTCTTTTCGGATAGACTTCTCCATGATCTTTAGGGGAGTATTTTCTTTTCATCGTGTGTCTCGATCCTTCATATTGATTTTTGATAAATGATTCTTCACATCACTTTGGATGTTTAGCAACAAAATGTAGCCCTCATGCCTTGTTAGGGCCTTTTCGGACTCGCCAATCTTCACATCCCGCTTCAATAAGCTATGCCTTGGCTATGAACTCTAATTAATCCCAAGGAACTTTTAAACGATCTTGTGCTAGAAGCTAAGTAACTTTACAAATCGTACGACCTTATTTATTGCAATTATTTATTAACAAGCGATGGGAGAAAAAGATCATAATCAACTCACATAAATTCATGAAAGAATACAGAACTTATAATTGACTCTATCATCTCTCGTTCTCCATAATTTAAAATCTCAAGGAATGAGACTCGTGGATGCTTAGCCTATTAAATCAAAGTTTTGGGTTTTCAAGTCATCTATAGGATCTTGCAACTTCTTAGACTTTTTCAAGTTTAGAATTCGCATTTTAAAGTTCCCTTGATAAACGACTTTCTAGGATCAATTATAGGAACTTGCGAAAAGTTCTTGTTCTTAAACCCGTATGAGTTAAGACTTTCGCGTTTTAAAGTTCCCTATATAAAAGTGTAGCAAAACTTGATTTAAACATGTTGAGGATACTAGCTAGAGTAAACTCAAATAAGTAAACTCGGGTTGAGTCAAAAGATTTATGACGGGCCTAATATATCAAAGACATCTAAACTCATTAAAACCATTTTATTAAAGAAAATAAAAATAACAAAGGAAAGTACTAATAGGCCAAAATAGATCCAAAATTTTGAAAAATGTCGAAAAATCAATTTTCCGGTTAAAATGAGGACAAATTCATGGAAAAGCCCACTTAACTTCGATAGAGGTCCCCCTACACTTAAGATAAACATTGTCCTCAATGTTTAAGCATGTGGGAGTAAACTCCCCTACACTTAGGACATTGTGCACATTTGTTAAATCTTGCTAAGGAAGAGACAACTAAAGTGATTTCTATTTCAACATAAATGATAAAATAGTGAATCAAAAGTTTAGGATAGAACCAGGAAGACGGGTACACAGATTCACGGGTCGTCAAAAGTCATCAAGAGTGAATCTTTGAAAGCGCCAATCCCTGCACATCATAAGAAAGAAAACAACAAACACCTACGGGGCTCCCCTTACACTTAGGATGAAAAACAGATAAAAAGGATAGATCATCGGGTTGCCTCCCGAGAAGCGCTTATTTTTGTTAACCGAGTCACGAGCCTGACTCGAACCCGAATTAAATGGTACATGGGGAAGTCTCTAATGTAATATCAGGATCAAAAATCTTGTCCTCGGTCCCGGAGGAACATAATAAATGAGAGGCAGGACGATAAGTCTTGAAGGGTAGAAAAGTCCTCTCAACATACGAAAAGTATGTGAAATAGTGATCCACGAGAGGTGGGGTGGGTAAAGAAAGCAAATTGTTATCCCCCCAAGACCGTTGATGGTCACTAAGCGGAAAAGCCGTAAAGGTATCAATTATAGAATAATCAATGTCACCTTGCGGGTCAAAGCACTCATCCTCAGTAATGGTTTCTAAAGTATGGGATGAAAGGTGCTCGGGAGGGGGATTCAGGACAATATCTTCATGCATCAAAGTATCAAAAAGAATACCCCCCCTTTGTGTCATCATCATCAATACCCGGAGGTATTGAGACAATGTTGATTTCTTCTATAAATGTGTCATTATTCTCAACGGGGGTAATAGACGGGGGTAAAGACTCGGTATTAGGAGTAGAATTCAACGCTTCAATTTTAGCAATAAGAAGATGAACTTTCAATAATTTGTCATGAAGAATAACGTCTTCCACCTCATCTAAAAGACCAAGTTCATTGGTGAACTTCTCGTAAGTTGGAGAGAATAAATCAACATCGCCCTCATCTCCCGGAGGAAATTGGGAAAAATGAGAAATTTCAAAAGTGAAATTCTCATAGCATGGAGAAAAATCATCATTAAAAGCGACCTCGTCCGTAAGCTCCGCAAAAGTTGGTTCATCACAAACCTCATCAAATAATTTGTCGAGACCAAATTCACTAATCTTACTCGATGTATCACAATCCTTAGATGTATTTGGGACATCAAGAGTATGAGTAGGAATATCATAAGATGGTTTGAGATCAAAGATATCATCCTCGTCATCATCATAATAAAAAGAACGCACAAGAGGTGGAGTATAAGCATCCATATTCGATATTTGCTCTTGTCTATTTTCCTTTTGAAAATGAGCTTGTAGTCTCTCTTATTCTTCTTGAACTTTAAGAAGTTTATTCAAAATAGTGGCTCGTGGTTCGTCACTCACTGCGAAAGAGGGTTGATGATTGAGGGAGTATTGTGGGGGCTCAAAATTATGAAAACTGGAATTATAGCACGGATTTAGCTCATAATAATTCATCCGTTGACAATAAGAGGTATCGTGAGGGCCCCCACAAGTGTTGCAACACGGGTATTGAGAAAAACCCGGTGCATTTAGCGGATACGGATCGTCATATTAGGAAGAGGGTGAGATAGTGTAATCATTGGTGTAGAATGAACTAAAGTATGAATTGATCGAATTGCACGATAAACAACGTCCAAATCCGCAATTGATGATAACTTGTCCGCATCGTTCGCAGGAACACCATGGGCATGATTGACTACCAGACGATGGTCTTCCACACCCTACACAATCAACATACGAATCCATTAAGAATTAAACACAATAGAGAAGTAAAGGAATATTTTTGGTGCAAAACTTTTGAAAAGAAATGTTTTTATGATTTTTTAAATGTTTTTGGATTTTTGAAATTTTTTATTTTTAGGATTTTTGAAAATTTGACAAGAAAAAATAACGTTCAAAGGTGAACGGATCCCAAAATCCAACGTGTCTCTCACAAAAAACAGTTAATCTTCACGAAAAGAGCCGGCAGCGGCGCCATTTTAATACGTAGGTTTTACTAGGTTAAAAGTTCGTTTTGTCTCGACTCGATTCGAATTGATCTTGGTTTTAGGTGTGACTCAGTCGTTCTTGGTGAATAAAAAGAAAATGTCGTTGATTATCTATTTTGAAATAAAAATGAAAACTTGAAAAGATTAAACTAAAAATAAAAACTTTTAAGAATAAATGACGAAAGATTAAAACTTGATGAAATGTAAACTTTTAAAACTTTAAACTTTATAAAAATGTAAACTTGAAAATTAAACTAAGACAAGACAAGTTAAAATAAAGCTAAGTAGAAATGGCGGAAAAAATAAAATTTAAAAACAAAACAGGAAACCAAAACAACACATAAGCCGAATCCAAAAATTCTACCTAATCCGGAATGTGAGAACTACTCACAATCTGGAATACACATCCAACATTAAATCCGGAATCCATGTGATGGACCTAATCCGGAATAAGTACTCGTGCACTAATTCAGAATCATAACTTTCTAACTAATCCGGAATCCAGATTTTGTCACAATCCGGAATCCGTTTGCTTGACAATTCGGAATAAGAGATTTAGCATGTTATCTGGAATGAGCCTTATGAAGCAATCCGGAATACTGCCTTGAGTCACAATCCGGAATAATATTTTCCTTACCTTATTCGGAATATGTAATCACTTGGTAATCCGGAATAAGGGTTTATACCTTATTCGGAATATAATGCTTGTCCTGGTTCGGAATAAGGGATTCTGTCACAATCCGGAATAAACAAATGTTGTACGTAATTCGGTATACTAGGGTTTCTAAACCCGGATAACATAAAATAAGCTAAAATTCAATAAGCACTTACCCAAAAACTTAACCAAAATAATTTTAATAAAAAGCTAATAAGCCACAATTTAAGAACTTTAAAAACTCTAAATAATCAAAATATTAAAAATCAACTTTTAAAAGATTAAACTATCAAAAGCACTTAATTAAAAATGAGACAAACACACAATAATAAGCTAAAACATAAAACACATGAAAACAATAAGAACAAATGAATAAGCACATCAATAAGCAAATAAGCATAAAGATTAAACAAACTATATGATCAACCAAATCAAAACATAAGATTTAAAAACAAGAAAGGTAGAATGAGAATGATTATAAAAAGCTTGAAATAAGATGAAGATTCAAGATTAAAAGATTAAAATGAAAAGCTTGAAAACATGAAAGTAAATCTAGAGAGAGAAAGTAAATTACACTACTCCTACTCCTAATCTATCTACTCTACTCCTAAAATGACTAACTAGCTAACACCTCCTAATGAAGGATTAGGACGGTATATATATAGGAGGAAGGGAAGGTAGGTGTTGATGCTTTCTTCTTTCACTTTGTCTTCTCGTCTTTTAATTTCTTCGACTTTCTTGACATTGTCTCGGGATTTGTCGACATAAAATGAACTCGTCTTCTAATTTTCTTCGTTTATTAGACTTGGTTCTTCGACTTCGTTAAACTTCCGTCTTTAGTCTTTTTCTTCGATAAATCTTCATAATAGGCCTTTGACTTCCGTTCTTTTTGCACTTTTGATCTTTTGACTTCGTCTTTTGTCTTTTTCTTCGATAAAAGCCCGTGAAAGTCCGTGTTTTCTTCCTTTTTCATCTTTTGGTCCTAAAACACAATAAAAACACAAACCACGCATAATTCCGACTTTTACGACATAAAATACACATTTTGGTCTCGTTTTTATTATAATTAAGTGGTAAAAGGATAAGTGTTTTCACACTTATTAAGAAGCTCAGTTTCACGTGCTAGAATCACGGTTAGCTCGTTGTATTACGTATGTACAAGATCGTAATATAGTCTTACTCTAGACTATATCTTGGTGGTATACGGTATAAACCCGAATTGGTGATTCGTTCTTCATCTTGTGGATTTGCTTTAGCGTAAAGGTATGTAACCCTACTTTGATTAATTATAATTATGTTATTATTATGATCTTGTTAAATCGCTTCTGCTATGTGTGCGTTGATCTCGTTTAGGGTTTTGTGTAATTGTTATGAACTATGTAAATCCTTTCAGAAATGAGTGACCATGTGGTCTCTATTTATAGCCAAAGTCCAGGTACCCACGGACCCCGCCGGACCATTTACCAAGGGGTTCGACCGCTTCCATCGGTCTGACAGAAAATCAGCAATTTGATTTTTCAAATCTTTGGTTAAGTCAACTCCTAAACCATATTGAAGGATTTGTCTAGGTTTTGCAATGCATGTTTCTTATTGATGTACAAACTTTTTATCTTTATTTTTACAAAGATAGAAATGCGTAAGTATACACAAAATATGATTACGAGTAACTTGTACATTTTATATTATATATTACAAGTTACGTGTTTGTCATCAACAAAATCAACAAGGATGTATAGATTAAATATCATAGTATTTGCACTATCACCATGCTTAAAAGGATTTAATAACTGAAGACAAAATACGTTCAGTCATTAGTAAATCAGTAATATTCAACCTAAAATAATCTGACTTCCAAAATATTTCACATTTTTTTGTAGCAAAGTGATTATGAACAATAAAGGAGAATTGTGAAACTTGTTTTCCAACTCAAAATTTCTACATGATTCCATAACAACACACACAAATGTATACATGAGCAAAAACTTATACACCTAAACTACTCATTTGCTTTTAAATTTAGCATATTAGCTTAAATAAAAACAAATTCTAAAGACCTTTTAACTAATCTTTAATAATCAAAGGTGTGTATTTATACATTCTAGACATTTTTCATCAGTTTTGCCAAAATCCAAAATCGAGTACCATAATTATAAAACAAAAAACAAAACCATATTGTAATATTGAATTGACAAAACATATCAACTATCACGTACCTTATCAATATCAGTGGATCATCGAAAAATTGTTTCTTCAAACAATGAAACCGCTGGAGAACTTTATGATTGATCACTCATTTGAATTTTCCAAAACAATGTTTGGGATCGTTTTCTGATTCTTTGAGTGGATAAGGATTTGATTTGATTTATTTGGTTAAGGTTTTTCTAGGAGTATTTGTTACAATGAATGTCAGCTCCAAGATCTAAAATATTGTTTTGGTTAATTTGTTAGAGTATGGATGACTTGATTTTAAAAATTTTGGTTAGGATTTTTTGTGTGGGTATTTTCTTGGGGCGTTTTTTTTATGAATAGTGAATGTAGAGCAGGTGTTATTCTTTTAGAATTTTAAGACAAGATCATTTTTTTCAAAACCATACTTTATATAGTAGTAGATATCAGTAAGTAAGATGGGGTGACGTGATAGTTAGGTAGTTGTATCACAGACCCTCCTCCTCATCACATTTGAGCCAAAGGGAAACCCTGGATTTTACCAATGAAGACGGTGGTGAGCCATTATTAGAGAATGCCACTGCCTCCCAAGGCGAAAACCAGGATGAGAACATGGAACAGCCTACCGACTCATCTATCAACCGCCTGTTTGATAATGATGATGAATAGGAGGTAGCCCCTGAGACCGGCACCTCTACGCAGCCAAAGCCTACCTCTAGGAAACATAAATCCACAAGGAAGGTTGTGAGAGAGGTAGAAGTGGAGGCGGGGGCCTTTAACGCGCCCCCCCAAGAGACTTCGCAAGGATCACCCCGGATACCAAGAAGGGAGCAACACTACCTTGCCGCAGGACAACCCTTGCCTTATCCTGCCGTAACAGAAGAGTAGGTAGAGACGACTGTGTGGAATGCGGCGCCAGTGAGTGTCATAGCCCCCACCAACACTGCGCCTATAATATCAACGTAAGTTTACCGGCTTTATCCTTGTCTCTTTTTGCCCTCTTTTTTTTAAGTAAAAACTCAAAAAGACTTATAAGTTCAACTGAATAACAGGGTGGATCATACGGCCGTGTTGCATGAGGGAGTTGCCATTAGGGAACCATCGTCCATGATAACCGTTCGTCTACCATCTCCTCCTCCCACCCATACGCAAGAGCCACAATCCGGGGGTCCGGCCCCACGCCTCTGCCCACTATGCAACTTGTCCGAGCTGACAAGGTTGGAGTCGGAGGAGGAGTGTAAGGAGTTCGTGGATCATTTGACACCTCCTAGTCTGGCTCAAGACCTGAACGAGCTCAACCATGGAACCCTCCTTGAGCAATTCAATGTGGCCACAGCGCACCAAATGACTGTAAGTACGGCTCTACGACACCGATTTGAAACGGCCTTACGCCAAGTAAGGAGCGCAGATAGGAAGATTGCCCGCAGGGAAGATTTGGTAGAAAAACATGAGCAAAGCATATCTACCCTGCAGACGAACTTGTCTATGGCTGAGGCGACAATAAAGGAACAGGCAAGCCATGCCGCTGTCCGGGGATGTCGCATAGAAGAGTTGGAAGCCGAGGCCCGAGCTCTGCATGACAAGGTACGCCCCCCATCCTGCTCAGTCTTCTATATATAACTGTAAAGCCTGTAAGTACCCACTAATTTTTTAAACCAACAGGTGGCAGCCGTAGAGGCAACTGCTCAAACCCTGACAAAGGATGCAACAATCCTCACCAAGGAGCGCGATGAGCTGCGTCTAATGGTTAAGGGTGAGGAACAGCTGGCCTCGGCCTTTGTAGACTATTGGTTCAAGCATGAAAAGGTCGTGGAGGAGCGTATATGGGAGCTAGACACACGTGTGGATGCAATGGTTGTGGATTTTGATGAGAGTTATACCCCCACATGCTCAAAGCCATTGCAGGTCGTAGGTGGTTGATAGTATCCGGCCTTCGGTTGGCCGTGAACAAGGCTGTGGACTCCCCTGAAGTGGCTCAATCTTTTGCCAATGTCGTATCTGACGGCATAGACCGTGGTAGGTATGAGGGGCTTGTAGTTGCGTCTGAGTGAATAGGTCAAGGCAAAGAGGTCAAGGACCATGCCTATCATAAGCTAGATTCTGAAGCAAAGATGACTGTGTCCATGACAGATTTGGACCAAGTAGAGTATCCGTTGCAAGAAAAGATTGAAGCTTTGAAGGACGCGCCCATCAACATGATCATGGAGCAGCTTTATGTAGAGGCGGACTTCAACTCGTAGCTAACAATTCCCATCTATGCAAATAGTCCTCCACCAGGGGACCCATGGGCCATTAAGGGGGAGAAGAGCTTGGGAGAGGCCATCAAGGCCAATGTAGATCGTGCCTTAAGGAATAGGTGTAACAATCTTGGATCTCGAATTAAATCCGGATTAGATCTTGAATGTTGATACAAAAGTTGGATGATCCTAGCTAGACCCGAATTAGGCTTAATTCGGATGATGGGGCTCCGGCTCCTGCACCAAGTGAATTTCTGGTTGGGATCCTGCACACTAAAAATAACACGCTGTTAGGCTTACCGTAGGAATGTTGACTTTGATCGTCCACGTGATACCATGCTTTGAACGTGATAGTTTAAGCCAAAGGGAAACCCTCAGGGAAACCCAAGGAACACGAATCCTGGAAACCGGAAGTCTGCGGGTGACGTGATAGTTACCCCAACCCCGCTTCCCGGTGGCCAAACAGGAGGGCAGAATAACCAAAACACATTGTTTCAATCTCCCGGTGGGGTAGGCACGTCCGCTAATACCCCACCACCAACCATCACTCTGAATAATCTCGATCCGAGATCTGTGCCAAAGGCTCCCACTAAGGGGCCGCAAAAGCCACATGTGGTCGAGGCGGACTTGGAAGTTGCTTCGCTCGATGATGAGGATCTCGAATGCGTACTCATGCAAAATTTCAAGAGAATCATCCTGGGCATCATGGCATGGTTGAATTTGGGGAGGAACCTCCAATCCAGACTTAACTTCAGTAGCGCTGCATGCGGTACTCCCCCTCAAGCTCGAAAAAAGGGGAGGAAGACCCGGGCCCGGGAACAACCTCCCTTGGAGGAACCACCTCGACCACGGAATGTGTTCGAGCGCATAGGAGACCGCATCATGCAAGAATTGCAAGAAGCCCAGGGGGATGAGGATAACTTCGACTGATCTATTGGACGCGCGGTGTTGGAAACTCCTCCTATGGATAACCGCCGCACCAGTGTGTGGCGTAGGATAAACTCTGGTGGGAAGAAAGCTCCTACCCCTTCTCACAAAAGTGGTTATCATAGTCAATCGAAAGGTGGGGCACAACCCCCTATCACGACCCTTTGGGGTCTGACTCGGAGGATCATCACCCCAGACGTCGTCGGCCTAGGTATTCCCCTCTTGAACCATCGTATGACGAAGGACGCTACGGCGACACCTACTATCGTGATGAGGAGGAGGAAGACCTCTCCCTTCCATGGTGTAGCGAGAGGGAGTATGCTTTCACTCTTCGTATACGTAATTACTCTGAGGAAAATAAGCGCCGCATGCCGGCGAGTGTCAAAACCTATGACGGATCCGGTGATCCGGAGGATCTCTAAAGGTGTATGACACACAGGCTAAAATTAAACGATGGCCGATGCTCATATGGTGCCAGATGTTTAATTCAACTTTGATTGGCAACGCACGCGACTGGTTTTAAGAACTCCCCCGTCGAAGCATCAACAGCTTCGATGAACTACGCACAGCGTTCCAAAACAATTATACTCGGCGAAAGAGATCCGGTCTTGTTAGCAACAGTCAAACAAAGGCCCGGAGAGTCTACAGAATACTTCACGGACCGTTTCATTGACGAATGTACGCGCATAAAAGCGTGCCCAAAGCTCCTCAAAATCTCCGACTACATGCACGCCATAACAGACAAGGAGCTAATTAGGCGCCTCAATGATAAACGTCCGGAGAAGTTTGACAAAATCATGGAAAGGGTCCAAAATTTTGTGGAAGGAGAAAATGTTGTCGCTGCGGCTTACCCCACAAAGGGGAACCACGGCTATCGATCAAACGATCAGCCTAGAAGGCAGTCGGGTGGCCAAGGCAACCACGGCAATGGGAGGAGCTTGGATTACAAAAATCAGGCAAAAGGAGGATTGTTGGATGACAAGTTCACCCCTATAAAGATGACTTATCGAGATATCTTATTGACAGAAGGATCAAATTTTCCAATACCTCCCCTAATGACAACTCCAGTTGATCGTCGTCAAGGCACTCGCTTCTGCGAGTTCCATAATGACAAAGGTCACGGCACAAAGGAGTGCTTTTAGGTCAAGAAGCATATAGAGTCGCTGATCAAATCAGGAAAGCTCAAACATCTAGTTAAGGATTAGAAGGATAGGAAGGATAACAAAAAGCATGACAAAAAAGATTCCCAAAAAGATAAGCCTACAACCATATACATGGTTCAATCATGGCAGCGCCGGACGAAGCAGAAAGTTAGTCAAAAATTTTCATGCGGCAAGGAAATCTCATTCCCTCCTATCACGGCGAGCAACATGGCGGACGCACCTCTCACGATTGAGGTAAGCATTGGAACGCATAATGTTTGTTGGATGTATGTGGATGGAGGATCATCGGCGAAAGTGCTCTACGAACACTACTTCGTACAGCTACGACCAGAAATTAAAAGCCAATTGGTACCGGCCACGTCGCCGCTTATTGGCTTCAGTGGGGACACTATCTGGCCGATAGGGCAGTTACGCTTGCTGGTAACCATTAGAGATAAAGAGCATTCAACTACGGCATGGATGAACTTTATGGTGATACGTTCACATTCCCCGTACATTGGTATTATCGAAAGACCAAGATTCCTAGCCATACGGGCAGTCCCGTCCACGGCACACGACATGATTAAATTCTCGGTGGAAGGGGGAATTGTCACTATTTACAATTTAGTCGTACCAACATAGGAGTGTCATACCGTGACAACACCAATCCAGCCAGCTCCTATAAAGGAAGGATCACCACCCCCTAGTTGGAAAGTGGTAATCCACCCTGAATATCCAGAACAAGAGGTAGCTATCGGGGGAACCCTCTCCAAGAAAGGAAAGACGGCCATGTGCTCTCTCCTAAAAGCAAACTTGGATATATTCGCATGGGAACCAAGGCATAAGACGGGCGTACCGCGTTCGATAGCAGAACATAAGCTTCAAATCCGCCCTCGATATCCCCCTGTTAAGCAAAAGAAGCGCGGTCAAGCGCCAGAACGCAGCCAGGTAAACCTAGATGAGGTAAATAAACTGGTAGACACAGGAATTATGCGCGAGGTCTATGACCATGAGTGGCTCTCCAATCCGGTCATGGTCAAGAAGCATGATGGAAGCTGGCGCATGTGTGTGGTTTCACAGACTTGAACAAAGCTTGCCCACAAGATTGCTATTCGTTACCAGATGTCGATTAGAAGGTGGAATACTTATGCGGTTACTCTTTTAAATGTTTCTTCGACGCATATAAAGGATACCATCAGATCCAGATGGCAGAGGAAGACAAGGAGAAGACGGTGTTCCATACCAGTCAGGGCGTGTATTGTTAAACAAAAATGATGTTCGGACTCAAGAACGCAGGCGCGATATATCAACAACTTGTAGATAAAGCCTTCGACTCACAGATAGGCCGTAACCTTGAAGTCTACGTCGATGACTTGGTTATCAAAAGCCATACGGAGGACGAACTCCTCCATAATATCCAGGAGACATTTGACACATCGAGGAAAATCAACATGAAGCTGAATCCCAAAAAATGCACGTTTGGAGCAACCGAAGGAATGTTCCTTGGGTATATGATTCATCCAAACGGCATCAAGCATTGTTCGGAGAAGACGGACGCTGTGATACAGCTACCATCCCCTTGGACACTAAAAGAGGTTCAATCACTTAATGGAAAGCTGGTCGGGCTTAATACGTTCTTATCAAAGTCCGTAGAGAAGTCACTCCCTTTATTCAAAACACTCAAGAAGTGCTTGAAGAAAGGAGACTTTCGCTGGACAAGAGAGGCGGAGGAAGCGTTTGGACAGCTCAAGCAGCATCTAGCGGCTCTTCCCATGCTATTCGCCTCACGACCTAAGGAGGAGCTAATCATGTACTTATCCGCTACGTACGGAGCAATAAGCGTAGTCCTTATGACTGATCGGGATTCAGTCCAGACTCTGGTCTACTTCATAAGCAGAGGGTCCTACTCGGGGAACACAACATCTCATATAGACCAAGGACAGCCGTTAAGGGCCAAATCTTGGCGGATTTCATAATTGAGAAACCTGATGAGGACGAGCTAATGGTGCTAAAGGAAGAAACTCTAACGGAACCATGGGTCTTGTTCACCAATGGACCTTCTTGCACGGGCGGATCAGGAGCAGGCCTCATACTCACAAATCCGGAAGGCATGGAGTTCACCTATGCCTTGCGTTTTGAATTCACGGCTACGAATAATGAGGCAGAATACGAAGCATTGATTGCAGGCTTAAAAATCGCTACTAGGATGGGGGTACGCAACCTGGAAGCCTAGGTGGACTCGCGGCTTGTCGCAAATCACATCCTAGGAGAGTACGAAACCAAGGAGGAAAACATGATCCAATATCTAGAGAAAGTCAAGTCACTTATCGCTGGTTTTGCCAAGTTCTCTATCAAGCAGGTACCAAGAGGCGAGAATAAGAAGGCGGATGCCCTTAGCAAAATCCCATATACGAGCTTCGCCCATTTATCCAAACAAGTGTTGGTAGAAATACTCAAGGATAAATCCATTGCAGGAGAGGAGATCGCAACAATAGTTGATGAGGAGGGACCTACGTGGATGACCCTGATCATAAGCTGTTTGTCAGACGAGACCCTTCATGAGGATGAAACAAAGGCGCGTCGCGTTAAAAGAAAGTCGCAACAGTTTGAACTCCGCGATGGTGTCTTATACAAATGCTCATTCTTACAGTCGTGGTTGCGATGTGTTGGACCACGCCAAGCTAATTATGTGATTAGCGAAATTCATGAAGGGTCGTGCGGCATGCACGCCGGCCCTAGATCGGTAGTAGCACGGGCTCTACTCACAGGATACTATTGGCCGACTATGCATCGAGATGCACGATATAAGATTCTTAAATGCAATGATTGCCAGGTGCATAGGCTAGTACCCGCGTCATCCACAACATGAGCTGACACCCATCACATCCCCATGGCCATTTTACAAATGGGGAATTGACATAGCAGGTCATTTTCCTGTTGCAGCCGGAGGCGTTAAGTTCTTGATCGTGGCTATGGACTACTTCACTCGCTAGATAGAGGTTAAGGCGGTCGCGACAATTACGGGCAAACATGTAAAAAATTTTGTTTGGGAAAATATTGTATGCCGTTTTGGTTTACCAGGGGAGATTATCTCAGATAACGGAAAACAGTTTGCGGACAATACGTTCACAGATTGGTGGGCAGCGTTGAATATCAAACACGCTTTGCATCAGTGAAACACCCGCAGACTAATGGTCTAGTAGAGCGGGCGAATAGAAGCCTAGGTGAAGGAATAAAGGCGCGCCTAGATGAGAGAAGCGCCAAATGGGTGGACGAACTACCACATGTCCTATGGGTGCATAGGAAAATGATCAAAACGGCTAATGGGGACACTCCATTTGCGTTAGCCTATGGGACCGAAGCAGTCATTCCAGCAGAGATTGGAATGCCAACAATCCGTACGATGGAGGTTAATGTCGTCACGAACGATGAGGAACTCCGGGTCAATTTAGACTTACTCGAGGAGAAAAGGGAGATAGCAGCCATCAATGAAGCTAAATCTAAGGCACAGATGAAAGCTTATTACGACTCTAAAGTCAAGGGTGTTTCCTTCCGAACGGGGGGTTTTGTCTATCGTGCTAACAAGGCAAGTCGCGCGAAGAACACAGGAAAACTTGGACCAGAGTGGGAAGGGTCGTATGGAGTCACGGAAGCTTTGGGGCTAGGTGGGTACAAGTTACGTGACACGGAGGGCCGTGACTTGGATCGTACATAGAATATTTGCAACCTCAAAAGGTGCTATCTCTAAAAGGCTACGGCCTCCGCATGGACGTTTCGCTGTAAACAACTTCAACAAAGATCCATGTATTTTTTCTTTTATGTTTTCTAGGTTCTATTTGTCTTGGGATTTTATCATTCTGTCAAAAAATCGTAACCGTAGTAATAAAACACTGTGGTGCCTAGCTAGCTTCACGGCTTGTTCTTGTGCAAATTATGTCTTTTGTGTACTTAGGATTATTATTTGTTTATATTCTTAAGTGTTATTTCTCATTCATATGCATTCATTCAGCCGTACATGTATTATTCGTTTCCATGTGGAGCAAGAGGATTAAGTGAACCTACTAATTCAACTTGTCGCATAAGAGGGATGCAACCCATGCGACGCGGATCATGAATCCTTACTAGACACCTTATTCACAAGACGTTGTAATAAGTTTCCACATGTCGTACTTATAAAGTTTCGGACATGCTAAAGACACACGGTGCACGTCTAGTAAATTATAGACTTGGTTTTTTATTGTAAGTCGTGATAAATTCACGCATGGATATTTAATCTAATGGATTTATGCAATTATCTGAATAAAAAGAAGACAAGTTTCAAATACGCACATCAAAATACCGCGAACATTCACGGCCTAAGTTGTTACAATACAAACTCTTTCACAAAAATATCAAGTGTTTAAGTATCGTGGACATCCATAGACGAATATTACAAAGCACAAGTTATTGTTTAATACAAGCAAGGAAAAATTAATGGGGTTAGCATGGACTCCCCAAGCTCTTTCCTATGCTGCGCTAAAGACTCGATTGTATATCCTTCTGGCGTGGAAAATATCCCTGCTAGTGACGTCGCACCGTGCATGGTTGGGGTCGTCACAGGCATTCCATCAGACCGTGGAAGATGGGCGGATACAGCAGTAGGGGTGCGGCATGTAGCGTGACACCCTTTCTTCCTTAAGGCACGATCCACATTGGCCTTGATGAACTCTCCCAAACTCTTCTCCCCCTTAATGGCCCATGGGTCCTCTGGTAGAGGACTATCTGCATAGATGGGAATTGTTAGCTGCGAGTTGATGTCCGCCTCTACACAAAGCTGCTCCATGATCATGTCGATGGGCGCGTCCTTCAAAGCTTCGTTCTTGTCCAGCAGCGGATACTCCACTTGGTCCAAAGCTGTCATGGACGCAGTCATCTTTGCTTCAGAATCTGGCTTATGATAGGCATGGTCCTTGACCTCTTTGCCTTGACCTCTTTGCCTTGACCTCTTTGCTTTGACCTATCCACTCAGCCGCAACTACAAGCCCCTCACACCTACCACGGTCTATGTCGTCAGATACGACATCAGCAAAAGACTGGGCCACTTCAGGGGAGTCCGCAGCCTTGTTCACGGCCAACCGAAGGTCGGATCCTATCAACCACCTGCGACCTGCAATGGCTGTGAGCATGTGGTGGTATAACTATTGGTCGAAATCCACAGCCGTTGCATCCACACGTGTGTCTAGCTCCCCTATACGCTCCTCCACGACCTTTTCATGCTCGACCATATAGTCTACAAAGGCCGAGGCCAGCAGTTCCTCACCTTTAACCATTACATGCAGCTCATCGCGCTCCTTGGTGAGGATTGCCACATCCTTTGTCAGGGTTTAAGTGGTTGCCTCTCCGGCTGCCATCTGTTGGTTTAAAAAATTATTGGGTACTTATAGGCTTTATAGTTATATAGAGAAGACTAAGCAGGATGGGGGGCGTACCTTGTCACGCAGAGCTCAAGCCTCGGCTTCCAACTCTTCTATGCGGCATTCCCGGATAGCGGCATGGCTTGCCTGTTCCTTTATTGTCGCCTCAGCCATAGACAAGTTTGCCTGTAGGGTAGATATGCTTTGCTCATGTTTTTCTACCAATTCTTCCCTGCGGGAAATCTTCCTATATGCGCTCCTTACGTGACGTAAGGCCGTCTCAAATCGGTGTCGAAGATCTGCACTTACAGTCATCTGGTGCGCCGTGGCCACATTGAATTGCTCAAGTAGGGTTCCATGGTTGAGCTCGTTCAGGTCTTGAGCCAGAATAGGAGGTGTCAAATGATCTACGAACTCCTTATACTCCTCCTCCGACTCCAGCCTTGTCAGCTTGGACAAGTTTCATAGTGGGCAGAGGCGTGGGGCCGGACCCCCGGATTGTGGCTCTTCCTTATGGGTGGTAGGAGGAGATGGTAGACGGACGGTTATCATGGGCGATGGTTCCCTAATGGCATTTCCCTCATGCGGCACGGTCGTATGATCCACCCTGTTATTCAGTTGAACTTATAAGTCTTTTTGAGTTTTTACTTAAAAAAGAGAGGACAAAAAGAGACAAGGGTAAAGCCGATAAACTTACGTTGATATTATAGGCGCGGTGTTGGTGGGGGCTAAGGCACTCACTAGCGTCGCATTCCATACAGTCGTCTCTACCTGCTCTTCTGTTACGGCAGGATGGGGCAAGGGGTTGTCCTGCGGCAAGGTAGTGCTGCTACCTTCTTGGTATTGGGGTGATCCTTGCGCAATCTCTTGGGAGCGCATTAAAGTCCCCCGCCTCTACTTCTACCTCTCTCACAACCTTCCTTGTGTATTTACGTTTTCTAGAGGTAGGCTATGGCTGCATAGAGGTGTCAGTCTCAGGGGTTACCTCCTATTCATCATCGTTATCAAATAGGCGGTTGATAGATGAGTCGGTAGGCTGTTCTATGTTCTCATCCCGGTTTTCGCCTTGGGAGGCAGTGGCATTCTCTAATAATGGCTTACCACCGTCTTCATTGGTAAAATCCAGCAGAGACTTCTCTATCGATGTGCCATGTACGCCGGACTGCGGCTCTGGTACTTCTTCGAGTGGGACGGTCATATTTTGGGTCGTAACAAGTAGAGGGGGTTCACCCTCGCGTAGTGGTCGAAATCCCTCTTCAACCTTCTTCGGTCCTATTGGCGTAACAATCCAAATATCCTCATATCTGCGGGCATATGCATACAAGTGTGTTAGTATGCTTGAAAGCATGTTATACATATATATTGAAGTAAAAAACACCCACCCTGTCTACGGTTGTTCAAAAATATGGGATATATGTCCTCCCTGCCGTAATAATTGCGGCTGATGCCTACCAGGCACAAAATATTCTCTGGTAGACCCTTGTGGAAGTATGTGCGGTTGGTATCTAAAAGCATCACATCTCTACCAATGTACGTATTTTTGGGGGGGCGGATAATCTATTGGTGTTGTGTACTTAAGTACGAATCGAGTGGGAAATACTTTCGCATCTACAAAAACATAATGGCCGTACCAGTTTTTCAACGAGTCTAAGGCTTTGCTATAACACATGGGCGTATTGTCCGGACGTTTTTTAAACGACAACCATGCATTGACCATTTGTGGTACATAGAAAATCCTAAAGAGACTTACGGTAGGGGTTATACTACATGTATGGCATGTAATCTCGAACTGATTGATCTTACACGCCCCTATACAGTGGAGTTGGGTTATGTGGAAATCATAATACGTTAGGATCTCTACAAGGAACCTCGAAAGGGGAATGCGGTAGTTGGCCGAGTCAAACAGGCGCGTATATACGCCTATTTTCCCAGCTGGAGCATCCGTGATAGCTTCATCATCACCCGGATAGGTGGGATGTACGCTCTCAGGGATATAATAATCCGAGCAGAAATCCATGAATTTCTCCGGGGACATAACATTAAGCACGATCCTTATGGTGGGGTTGTCTTTCACCATGATTTATAAATATATGGAGAAGGGCGCGGTAATCTAACCTGGTATAACGGATATCCGTGGAATGGAAAGTAGGAGGAGTGAAGGAGAATGCAACAATGGTGGTAGGAGGTATGAACTCTGTGTGTGCACAGTTACACGCACAGCCTTTTTATAGGGTTGCCTCGATTTACGAAGTAGCTTGGATGATTGCCACGTGTAATCCACTACGCCCATCCAACAGATGGGATTCATGGCACAGTTGAAACGTCAGAGGGACACACGGGTCACCTCATAACAGTTTTACGTGGCTCAAGAGTGTGCCTATCTAGTGCACTTTTGCAGAGAAAACGTCTGAATCATGACTACCATTAATGCAGTCATTAATATTGTCCCGGTCAACCTTTTTTGTGGCGCGGCTATATTTGTAAAGATAATATAAGGGACAATGGCTAGTCTAGAGGTTACGCCTAGGCTGTAACAACTAGACTAGGGGGGACATGATGACGTATAGTCCCCAACCGGGTCATAGACCCGGCCCACGGGTACTACCCGCATCCGGCCCATAATGTATGGGTTAGATTAAAATCATTTGAGCTTATGGGCTTCGAATGAACAGTGGTCGCATAGATGTGTGCGACCCACGGTCCGGCATAGCCGGCACAATGTTAGACAGAATCACAACCCAAATAGGATTGTGATTTACCCTAAAGTATAGGATATACACTAACCATAATTAGAAGATAACAGTCAAGCTAATTATGGTACTTATCCTTTACTTGGGGCCGAAGTATCGGTGAGAGCCCATTAGTGTTTCACTGCCTATATAAGAAACCCCCAAGGGTTCCACAAAGGTATCATATTCTTCATACTCTCACTCTACATCCGATTGCTAACCCTAAAACCGATTACTTACTCTCACGTCGGAGTCTAATCGTGGGATACATTCCCACGGTAAGCCTAACAGCGTGTTATTTTTAGTGTGTAGGATCCCAACCAGAAATTTACTTGGTGTAGGAGCCGGAGCCCCAGCACCCGAATTAAGCCTAATTCGGGTCTAGCTAGGATCATCCAACTCTTGTATCAACATATATATATATATATATATATATATATATATATATATATATATATATATATATATATATATATATGTATATATATATATATATATGTATATATATATATATATATATATATATATATATATATATATATATATATATATATATATATATATATATATATATATATATATATATATATATAATGTATTTTAAATGTTGAATTTTCAAAAATTTTAATATAAATATTTAATATTTTGTAATTTAAATATTTAATATTTTTTTCACAAAGTTTTATCGGGTCACGGGCTTGATCATCGGGTTAACTGGTCGAGTTATCGAGTCACGATATTAACCACTGGTTAAACCAGTCGAGTCATCGAGTCACGGGTTCGACCATCGTGTCAAACGGTCGATTCATCACGTTACGGGGTCGGTCACCAGGTCAACGCGATCTAGTCACCGACTCACGTGATGATCATGACTCAACCCGATCGAGTCACCAGGTAATAGGTTCGACCATCGAGTCAACCGATCGAGTCACCGACGCACGAGTTTGACCATCGGGTCAACCCGATCGAGTCACCAGATCACTGATTCGATTACCAGGTCAATTCGATCGAGTCATTGAGTTACCGGTTTAACCACCAAATCAATCAACATATCGTTAAGCAGTTGCGTGCTAAGCAATTTTCGCATTTATATGTAAGTAAACGTCTAGTTGCAAAATTAATGTTATTTTGTGTTTTAAACGATCACAATGAAATTTAGCCAGTAATGATGGCATTTGATGGATGAATAGTGCGAGTAATGTATCTTTTAAATTATTGTGCAACATTGAAATGAATAATTATCTAGAGTTTAAAACAAGAGTTGTAAAATTTAGATAGACTTGATCGGTTGAATTATAAACCGATTGGTGATCGAAAGCTGATTTTAACCGAAAAACTCAATTGAATCATTTGTTGAACCCGACTCGATGACTCGATCAAATCATTAGAAAACTTGATCTTTCAAACATTGGTTTAAAACAAGTTCATAGACGCACATAAGGAACAATCACAAACAAGCTCTGTGGATACATATCGTTAAGCAGTTGCGTGCTAAACAATGAGATAAACATGAATGAGTTATGCTCTTATGCTCAAGCTTAATTTAAATAAAATAAAATAAAAAGCACAATCATATTTATCATTACACACGTTTGTTCAAGATTTCAAAATTTGTGAAGATTAAAAACTTTTGACTATTGAGGATTTAAAATTTTAGAGTTTCAATTAGTTTCGCATGTTTGATTAACGAAAGTTGATAATGTTTTGAAAATTGTCATTATATTTACTGTTACAATATTTTTAGAGAGTGGCGGATATGTGTGTTAAGATACCCGGCCTCGAACCTGATTAAGTTTATCGGGTCAAGTTACTCGGTTAAAAGTTATATTCCGGTTACTTAAGTCAACTGAGTAACCTGAATACTAAAAAAAAGCTACGTATCATGTGGACATTTTTTTGCTAACTCAGGTTCGGATACACCACATTAACCCGAATAAAGTTTTTTTATTACTTAATATAAAAATTTATTTAAACGAGTACAAAATAAACAATTTTATTACTAGTATATTTTACTTATATTCGAGTTGACCTCGATCCAAGTTAACTGATTTGAATTAACCATCGGTAAGTCAAGTTCAAATAAGGTCAATTTCTTGTTTTTCTATAGCTTTGGCCCGACCCGCGACTTGTGCGACCAACAAGAAAACATGAAACAAAAACAAGAAGAGAGAAGGGTATGGTGGAGAAGAAACCCTTTTTCATTTTGTCCTCACTAGGGCTGAGCATCGAGCTTGGACGGGACCAGACCGGCCAAGACCGGACCGAGGAACAAAAAGGTCCGAAACCGGTTTGGTCCGGTCTTATTAGGCATAATCAACAAGATTTTTGGTAAGACCTAACCGGATCGGACCGACCGGACCGAGGACCCAACTTGTCCCAAACCCTAGACCGAGGACTAGACCGGAATTGCTCGGTCCGGTTCGGTTTTGGGTCTGCCATGCTCATCCCTAGTCCCCACTGCTGCCACATCAGCGTCACATCATCACAAAGCAACTAACCAAAAAAACCCTTGTAGTGACACACATTTCCGTCTCCACTTTTGCTCCACCACTATCTTTACTTTTTTTTTTCATTTTGACACAAATTCAAATTCATTTCATTCAAATAAAAATTACAAATACTTAAATAAAAACACAGATACGAAAATTAAAAACACACAACAATAAAAATAACCTACTAATTTTGGGGTTAATTCCGTTCTCAAATATGTAATAAGGCACCGTTGAATCCTTGTATGTGTTGGTTTATCACGAAGTTCCTTTTGTTGTTTCTGACGGATTGCACATCACTCGACCCATGTCCTTAATGTAAGTTTATGGAGTTATATTTAATAGTCGTGTGATAGGATCCAACTCGAGATTACGGGATTACACACAATACTTAAAGAGTTAATATAATTAATAAATATATTTATTGTATTTATTAATATATTTATGTATTTATTAATTTAACCGAGCAAGTAACTATATAACCTTAATGTTCGTTAAATAACTAATAGTCAAGTTATAACGAGCATTAAATAAATATATAGTATGAGTAAACAAAAGGAAAGAAGTTCGGAAGATTCTGGAACACCCATAAAGGGTGTTATAGGCGGTCGAATATGGGCTCAAGGGGGGGGGGCAATTGTTGCCATTTATTTATCTTGGGCTATAAGGGTTTAGGCCTATAAATACACCTCCTAACTTCTCATAATTCACATATCATAAATCTTTTCCCCTTCTCTTTCTTTTAGTCGATCGCCACCCCCTCCAACAAAAGGGTTTCGGTTGGTTTTATTGATTGATCGATTGTATATTTAATCTAGTCCTAGCCCCTCTCTAGGGTTGTTGGGTAGATTAATTACAAGCGTTGTAGCTCGTTTTTCACGTGCTAGAATCAAGGTTAGCTCGTTGTATTACGTGTGTACAAGAACGTAATATAGTCTTACTTTAGACTATATCTTGGTATATACGGTTTAAACCCGAACCGGTGATTTGTTCTTCATCTTGTGGAATTGCTTTAGCGTAAAGGTATGTAACCCTAATTCTATTAATTATAATTGTGTCATTAATTATGATCTTGTTAAATCGCTTCCGCTATATGTGCTTTGATCTCGTTTAGGGTTTTATATAATTGTTATGATATTAGTAAACCTTCAGTGGCATCAAGAGCCGTTTTAACATGTTATAATTATCGAAAATCTAAAGTTTTTTAACTATAATTGTTTTGAGTTAAAACTACATGTTTTTTAGGTTTTTCATAAAATTAGGGTTTCGTTTTTTTAAAATTAGGGTTTTACTCTATTTTTAATAAAAAAAAAAAGAATTGTTTTGAAACCCTAAATTACATGTGGGATAATTTTAGATTAAATTTCATGATTAATTATTATGTCATGTATGGTTATGATCCATAGAGATTTAACTGTTAAGATTTGTGGGGAATCCATGATTACGTGCATGTTTTCATGGATCGTAAAATTATATGTTTATATGATTTTATGTGCTACGTGATTATTTGATTCATTAAATCTAGAATTAGGGAAGACTTTTATATAGAGATATAAAGACCTAGATTTGATGATTATTGAATAAATCGTATGAATGTGGCTATTTGATTTATTTGTTGCACATATAAATTTTTATTATGTGTTTTTTGATTTAGTTTTTTTACTTTTTTATATATATAATTGTTGAATTGTTGTAAACACGGGTTTTCTTTGAAAAAAAAATACAGACTAAATCATATTAAAAATAATGATTTGTTAAGAGATTTTAAATTACATAAGATTAGGTTGATTGGTGAATTGCAATAATAATCTAACGGCCTACTCAATTTTAACAAACTATAAAGTGAGTTTAACGCACCGCTGGTCATGTACCTGGTTAAAGAAGGAGGTGTTATGACATTAGTCGCTGACCAAATTCTCGGCTCACCTTTGCGTCAAAATTGAAATTACCTACGATTGTTAATTGAATTATACCTTAAGGGTGATTTACCAAAAATTCACATCCAAACCACAATGAATAAGGGTATTGCTTTGTGCGTAGCCGAGTTCTAGCAAAGTACGATGTTATGAGTTGTGGGTAAATTCTTTAATTGGTTTAACCAATACCGCACATAATTTATGAAGAAATTTAATCTCATGAAAAAGTTTACTAAATGTTTTATTAAACTTATGCTATGGAGATTGTATGCATGCTTCTCCATACATTAATTTTGACATCAAAGTTTATACCCTTAAAAATTTAAGTCGAATGCTCCTAATTGACGAACACTTGAAATTACTTTGTCATCAAATGAGATTTTTGGATGATGTTGTGATAGAGAGAAAACCATTTGTAGAATGAGAATTCGTATGATGATTTTAAGTTAGTCAATGAGATCTGGAAACTTAATGCATTCAGAAGGGATGAAACATGTTTACAATGCAAAAGTTTTTGGCAATGTAAATTCCTTAAATATCTAGAAATTGGAAATTGTTTATCAATTGATTTGTTCGACAAGTCGCTGTGTTGAGTACATTCATTACTAGCAGATCAACTGATGTAATGGATCTATGTCAATATAGTTCTAGAATCCAAGGAAAATAATATGGTTTTAATAGCAAGGTAATTTTATTTTCTTGAAAGTATTTTTTTATCGAAAATACTAATATTTGAACTTATTTATGTAGAAATAGCTCAACCCACCAATAACACGATAAGTTCTGCGTTCAATGATTTCTTTGAATGACCTGAACTTACTAGCCCAAACTTCAATGATTGGTACCGCTCGCTAAGAATTGTCTTGAGAGCAGCGGGTACTATCGATATCTTGACTACTCCCTATCCGGAGGATCTTGCTGAAGGAGCATCTGATGCGTAAAGGCTTGAACACGCTTCTAATATTAAGAAGCACTCTAAGGTGGCTTGCTTAATGCTAGGAAAAGTGGCTCCTGCTCTTCAACAGAAGTATGAGCTATTTTCTCCAAAGCGAATGCTTGATGAGCTCAAGGCTATGTCAGAGAAGTCGTAAGTTGTGGAGATCTACGACTTAGTAGATGCTTTGCATAGCTGCAAGCAAGCTCCAGGAAAGTCTGTAAGTGCCCATTATTTGGAGATGAGGGGTTATATGGAACAGCTCATTGCACTAGGACAATCCTATGATCATAATATAGCTATCAACTTGATCAATAGGTCCCTTAACAAGGACTTCAATGATTTCGTTAGAAACTATAATATGCGTTGCACTGGGAAGACAGTTAATGATTTGCATGCAATGCTCATTGACTATGAAAAGGGATTGCTACACCTTCTGTACTAACCATACAAAATGGTAGAGTTGGTAAGCCAAAACCGCAAGCAAATAAGAAGAAAGGCAAAGGCAAGGGTAATAAGGGCAAACAAGTTACGACTTATTCGAAACCTAAGCAGAACTTTGTCAAGAAGAGTCAATCTCAAAAGGATGAGACTTGTCACCATTGCAAGGCAAGTGGTCACTTGAAGAGGAATTGCCCTCTTTACCTCGAAGAACTGCGAGAAATAAAGAAGAAATCTGAGCAGAGCGTTGCAGCTTCAGGTACTTTATTTATGATTGAATTGTTTAATTTAACATACAAATTAAATTCCTGGGTATATAATACGGGATGCGGTATTAACATTTGTAATACGCTGTAGGGATTTAATCTAGAAAAGAAACTTTCCTACAGGGAACAATATCTGCAAGTGGGCAATGGCGCACAAGCAGTAGTTGAAGCCATAAGAACTTTTGATCTAGTTTTACCTTCGGGTTTAGTACTGAGATTAAATGATTGTCATTATGCACCTACAATTATTAAGGGTGTTATTTCCTTTTATTGTTTGTTAAATAATGGATTCGTTCACACGATTGATAATAATGGAATTTTTGTTTGGAAAAATGGTATTTTCTATTTTAATGCAATTTCTGTTAATGGTGTGTTTGAATTAGACATGCATGATAATGAATCCAATAACGATAAATCTGTATTTAGCATGAGTAAGAAGAGAAAGTTTCACAAGAACTCTTCTTATCTTTGGCATTGTAAACTTGCCCATATTAGGAAGACTCGTATACAAAAGCTTTAACGTGAAGGTCTTTTGGAAAATATCAATGATGAATCATTTGATAAATGTGAGTCTTGTATCTCTGGAAAGATGACCAAGAAACCTTTTAATAGCAATATTGAAAGGGCTACTGATCTACTTGGACTTATACATACTGATGTGTGTGGACCACTTAGACATACGTCAAGGAAAGGTGCTAGCTACTTCTTAACATTTACGGATGACTATAACCGTTATGGTTATGTTTATTTACTTAAGCATAAACATGAGGTATTTGAAACATTCAAAGTGTTTAAAGCAGAAGTAGAACTGCAATTAGGGAATAAGATTAAAGCTCTTCGTTCTGATAGAGGTGGTGAATATTTAAGTCAAGAGTTTACAGATTATCTAAGTGAGAATGGAATTGTTCAGCATCTTACTTCTCCCTATACTCCACAACAAAATGGTGTATCTGAAAGGAGAAATCGTACATTATTAGATATGGTACAATCTATGTTTAATATTACAACTTTACCTTTATCCTTTTGGGATTATGCTCTAAAATTTGATGTTCGCATATTAAATATGGTTCCCACAAATGTAGGATATGTAAATCTTGCTTATGTTTTTAGAGAGAGAAAGAGATAGAGAGATGGTGGATTTCACACAAAGCTAGAGAGAGAAAGTAAGAAGAACTATGTGAAAATTATGAAACCACACACCCTTTCCATCAAAGGAGAGGGTTTATATACCCAAGCCTTATGATGGGCTTGGGCTTACAATGTTGGGCCGGCCTACACATGTTGTAGGCTAGGCTTGACTTTGTTTGTTTAATAAAGATATCTAGACTACGAGCTACTACTTAATATATTGTCGGAGTGACCAAATCTTCCTAAATACGTAAAAACGTATTTCCAACAATCTCCCCCTAAGGGAGGTCAATCCAAACAAGGACGTCACCCGAGTTACAATAATAAAATAAACCTAGCATACTATGCTTGTCTTGAGCTCGTAGTCTTCGTCTTTCTTTTCTTTTTCTTTTCTGGTGAACATGCTGATGTGATCTTTGACATCAATCTTTAGCATTAATCTCTTGCCTTGATCTTGTGCATCCATCACTTGTGATCTTCGCCTCCTCGTGACACCATGTCCCACATACTTATACCTTCGTAATTCTTGAAAGCTTCAGAGTTCGATACAGCGGAAGACTTAACTTTTAGGCTTTCTTGAATTAGATGAGGTATTAAGTGCATAAAGTATAAGCATGCGGGGACGACTTCTTCTTGGATTCCGCAACGCCACCGTCTTCAAATGCCGCAACATAAGTAGACACGAACGAAATGGCTTTGAACATTTCATTCTAAATCGGTAGCATTTTACCTCCGGTCGGTGAAGACCGTTGGACGATATTAGATATCGTACCCGTGACGGATAGTTTCAATTAAGTAACTTCCTGACAGGATTTCGCGGGTAAACCCGTTCTCTTTATTCGACCGTCCAAAGCTGACTGCGAACATAAAGAGTGAATCATTTGGATAATAATATCCGCATGATTTGAAGCCGTCAATTCATGTTCCTGGAACAAGTGAAATTCAATTAAGAACCGCACCATCGTTGCTTTCCAGTTGTCACGAGCTTGATTCGTATAGAATCTTGCAAGTTACCTACCAAGTGCTGTTTGAGGTTAACACTAGAAGGATTTCCACTCATCACTGTGAACACTAAGGTATCACTCTGAGTGTTCTGGCAAGATCACTAAGATATTGCGTAGAGGCCTGGAACGTGTTTAAATTCAGTTAAGAATTAAACAGCTGTTGCTTTCCAGTTATCACAAGTTTGATTCATAAAGAATCGCACAAGTCACCTACCATGAGCTTTTTGATATTCTCTCAAGAAGGATTTCCATCTTCATTGTAAATACTTTCGTATTACTCGGATGTTCAGGCAAGATCATGAAGATTTTGCGTAGGACTCTTAAAATCTTTCTTACTTTTCACAGTGTGTGAAGAAGCAAGGAAATATGAAAATGTGTCCTAATGAGATATTTGATGATCTCAAATGGCTCTAGACTCGATCGTGCTCTTTGGATTTTAGTGATCGGAGGCTGGAGAGGAGTGCCACCATTTCAATACCAATTCATTCGGAGTGAATAAATCGATAGATAACGTGTTGTCTCCGTGTGATTAAAACAAATACCTTTTAAGAGATATCTGAGTTAGCTGGGATGGGTTGTGCATTGCATCACTGGGTCCATGATGTCTATCTTCAATATCAAGAATCATTAAAAATGATCTCAATAGCATATGTATTGACCCAGTTTCTGCCTAAAGTTGTAAGGAGGGCTTCTTTCTTTACACCCTTTATCTTTACAATTCTTTTTCATTCTTCAACCCCTTCAATGCTTACCAATACGTCATAACTAGCACCTTGTTGTGATTGTTCCAGTGCTAACTTAAGTACTTGGTCGGCATTCAGCTACGTTCACAATCTTTCTCCATCTTTCCTAAGGACTACTATTTCTAGCTATGGAATGTCCTTGGGAAGATTCCTCCGGTTCTGGAAGAATCATAGGACTTAACCTATCCTACCATCCTTATGTCACCACAATCTTCATCGTCGTGAAATAAATGGGTTTTGGGTAAGTATATGTCGCCATGAAAATCTATTTTGATATGCAAATCCATTTTGCTCCTCTTAACATATGCCACGATATTCGAAAACATTTCGCACATGTCGGGAAGAGCCAGCACATTAAGTTAAACCATTTGTGATAATATCCCATATTAAATCACATTTTCTCCCCCATATTAAAAATATTAACCCAATCGATGTTTTTAATATCAATTTATTTAATGAAGTTCTAACAAAGGTTTTGGGAAGAAAAATGCAAGTCCATTTTATCATCATGATATCAAACGTATGAGATATGATACCGATTTGTAACATGATCACATATTCACCATATTAGAAAAAATTGACAAGGTTGGACCTGATAGATGAGAACATCATATGATAAGATCAAATGGTTCTTGTCAGCATATGTTGGTCGCCTCGTCACGTCTGAAGTCATCTCTCGACACCACGTGTACGATTGGTATTGTTGTCTTGACACCAACTTGTGAACTTGGCACTTTCGGCATCGAAGATTCTCAATGCTTGACAATTGCTCTCCCTCAATTGTTGACCCGTGTTCTATTGAAAGAGTTGTAGTCGTCGGTTGAGTAGTCGCATCGTCGAGTATGTAGATACTAATTGTAGATTGATGTGGTTGTAGAGATGATAGCTTCATAAAAACAAGACTTCTCTTGTTTTAACAAATAAATGCACTGAAACGTACATATATTTTTGTTAGACCAAGTTATAAAGTAAACTTGATCCCTTACAAGGTTTTAAAGTAAACCTTGCCCGAGAAAATTAATTCCCGTTGTGAGCCAAAGCTTTCATAAGAAATACTTGACTTTAATATGAAAACCGGGTTGCAGTCTGAAATAACTACAAGCCATTTAGGCATGTTTTATGAAATATGTACAACTTTTGTACGAACTCTATTTATGGCGCCGTGTCAATATTAATCAACATTTCTAAGGCCGTAAATATTATCGTACCAAAAGACATGCCTTTAAAAAATAAAGTAAAAATATTTTTTTGGATTTTTCTATATTTTTCAATTTTTATGGTTTTTATATGGTTTTATATTTTTGTATTTTGCTTTTGTGGATAAAAATATAAACAATATATACAGATGATCACCAAGGATACGGAGAATAGTTTTACCAAGACTATTCTTTCGCTTCATCTGCTAGTTCCTTTAGAGTCTCAGGCGAGAAAGTTCTCATTCCTAGCTTGTCGGCCAAAAATTCAATTCGAGCGCGATCTAAAGCCTTCGTGAAAATATCCGCCAATTGATACTCAGATCGGACAAAGTAAAGCTCTATTACTCCATTTTCCACTTGCTCCTTGATGAAATGGTAGCGAATGTCAATATGCTTTGACCGGGAGAATTGAACATTGTTGCAGCATAAGGCAATTGCACTCTTGTTGTCACAGTACATCGGAATTTTGTTGAAACCTAGACCATAGTCGGTTAATTGCGATCTCATCCAAAGAATTTGAGCACAGCAACCGGACATAGCTATGTATTCTGCTTCCGTACTTGAAATTGCAGCGCTTTTCTGCCTTTTCGATGCCCAACTGATTAGTCGATCTCCTAGTAGTTGCAAAGTTCCACTCGTGCTACGCCTTGTATCTTGACAACCCGCGTGATCCGCATCTGCATATGCCATTAGTGCAATAGAAGAGTCCTTCGAATACCAAAGTCCCCGATTAATGGTTCCTTTAAGATATCGAAAGATCCTTTTAACAGTAGCTAAGTGTAACTCAGTAGGCCTAGTTTGATACCTGGCACACATACAGCAAACTGAAGATCAGGTCGACTGGCTGTGATATACAGAAGAGTACCGATCATTCCACGATAAAGTGTCGGATCAACGGCAACTCCATGTGGATCTGCATCAAGCTTAGTTCGTTCCACCATTGGAGTATCCACGGGGTCGCAAGATTCCATCTTATACTTCTTAAGCGATTCAAGGGCATACTTGGATTGATTGATAAAGATGCCTCTGGGACTCTGAGATATCTGAAGACCTAAGAAGAATGATACCTTGCCCATCATTGACATCTTAAACTTAGAAGACATGAGTGTCCCAAACTCGTCGGATAAAGTTTGGGTCGAGGCTGCAAATATAATATCATCAACATATATTTGTACCATAATCATATCTTTACCTCGTTTCTGAATGAACAGCGTGGGATCCACCTTGCCTTTAGCGAAGCCTTGCGTAATGAGGAATTGTGACAATAGATCATACCATGCGCTAGGAGCTTGCTTCAACCCATAGAGAGCCTTCTTAAGCTTGTACACATGATTAGGATAATTAGGATTCACAAATCCATCCGGTTGTTGAACATAGACCTCTTCCTTGAGTTCACCATTAAGAAATGCCGTCTTCACATCCATCTGATAGACGATCATATTCATATGGGCTGCATAAGCGAGGAATAGTCTAATAGCTTCCAAACGGGCAACAGGTGCAAAGGATTCCATAAAGTCGATGCCCAATAATTTCTTGTATCCACGAGCTACTAGTCTAGCTTTGTTCTTCAATATTCCGCCTAACTCATCGAGTTTCACCTTGTAAACCCATTTCAAAGTGAGTAACTGCACTTGATCCGGGCATGGGACAAGTTCCCATACTTCAAGACGTATAAATTCATTAAGTTCTTCTTGCATAGCTTCTATCCAACAGGATTGAGTAAAAGCTTCTTGCCATGTCTTAGGTTCAACTTCAGTGAGAAACGCATCAAAATGACAAAACATTGCATTTTCTTGTAACTGACTTCGTGTGGATACCGGACGATTAGGGTCACCAATAATAGAATCTATAGGATGATCCTTTGTCCACTTGCTATCATGTTCACGAATCCGTGGATTGGAGTAAACTATAGAAGGAGCTTCCTCTGAGGTGGACGACCCGGCTTGATTAGGGTCGGGAATTGGTACACCAAAGAATGGAAGTTCACGCATTTGAGCGAATTCCAAATCGTGATCATCATCATCCTCTTCATCATCAATAGGCATGAGATGGGTAGTTGAAACATGTGTTGGTTGAAAATTACTTGTTGAAGGTATATCTTGACCAATAGGTGCATATGTGTCTGATTGTGCTTCGGTTGCTGGAGCGACAACTTCGGTTACCGGAGCTATTACCTCAGGTTCTGAAGCGACAATACTGGGAGGAGTAAAGAATTCATCAAAGAACGGTTGAAACAACGTATCCCATTCAGTCCTAGAAGGTGGTGTAAATGATGATGAAGTAGGGTTGTTTGGGACAAGACCAGAGCTAATGTTACTGGGTCCCATTTCATGAAGTGCGGGTTCAGAGCTGCTTTGCTCAGAAGCCATTGATGTCAGCTCATCAAAATCAACATTCATAGTTTCGAGGATCTTGCGAGAGTTACGGTTGTAGATTCGGTATGCCTTCTTTGCGGGTGCGTAACCAATGAAAATACCAATATCAGCCTTTGGTTGAAGTTTTCCCAAATTGTCACCATCATTATTTGGATAGCAAAGAGAACCAAATACATGAAGATATGATAGATCTGGTACTTTTCCATGGAGAAGCTCATAAGGTGTTTTACCATGGCGTTTATGAATTAGTGACCGGTTTTGGGTGTACACTGCTGTAGATACTGCTTCTGCCCATAAAAACAATGGAGCCTTTGCGTAAATTAACATCGTTCGAGCAGCTTCCATAAGTGTGCGATTTCGCCTTTCAACGACACCGTTTTGTTGTGGAGTGCGTGCAACGGATGTTTCATGAGAGATGCCAACTTCTTCATAATAATCACGCAAGATTTGATTCACAATTCGGTTCCATTATCTGTACGAATGCGTCGGACAGTAGTGTTGAGACGCACTTGAATCATCTTGAGAAATCCGATGATGAATTTAGGTGCCTCATTTTTTGCTTTTAGAAATTTCACCCATGTAAACCGAGAGTAATCATCGACAATGACGAGGATGTACTTTTTGCCACTAAGACTTTCAACACGCATTGGCCCACAAAGATCCATATGCAAAAGATAAAGTTTCTCTTGGTTGGTGTCTTCAGTCTTGGGTTTTTAAGACTTCTTAGTGTTTTTCCCCATTGTACACGCGGAACACAAATGATCCTTGTGAAATGATAGTTTAGGAAGACCACGAACAAGTTCGTTTTTCGCCAAGTGATTAATAGCGTCAAAGTTAAGATGAGATAACCGTCGATGCCATAACCATGACTTAGTCTTCGATGCTTTGGAGAGAAGACATACGGGAGAAGCGGCCATCATGTCTTGTAGAGACAAAGTATACAAATTATTCCCTCGAGTACCTTTCAATAAATCAACCCCTTCCAAATTACGAATGAAGCAGGTATGCTCTCGAAAAGCAACTTCTAGGTTTGCATCACAAAATTGTCCCACAGAAAATAAGTTGTGACCGAGACCTTCCACATAATACACTCTCAAAATTATAACATTCCCAATATGATATTCACCATAACCCATTATCTTTGCAATATGATCATTTCCAAATCGAACCGTACCAAGAAAATTACTGACGAAATTTCTGAGCTGAGAGCTATCTCCGGTCATATGCTTGGAGCAACCAGAGTCCAAATACCAGAGAACAATTTGGACCACCTGTTTTCAATAACAACAGTAGACAATGCATTGGAAACTATTGGTTCTGGAGTGTTAGCAGATACAGATATAGAATTATCAGAATTGCTAACATTTTTGTGACCCTTAGATTTCCTGCGTTTTCTAATGTGAGTCTTAGCACTAACAGGTTTTACTGTTCCAACTTTCTTAGGTTTTGGATTATCCGTGAGCACTATAGTGGGAGTAGACCTAGTTAAAGGGCACTTTGTTCCTACAGTAGTGTTGGTGTTCCTAGTTAAAGGACACGCTTGTGTTTTGGTAGCTTTGGTACTCCTAGTTAAAGGGCACGCTTTCTTCGCTGTAGTGGGAGTGATCCTAGTCAAAGGGCACATATTTCCTACTATAATGAAAGTTCTACCAGTGGGGCGCCACATCCAACCAACTTGGGTTAACACTTTCCCAGTCGGTTTCCATTCTAATCCATTTTTCCGGGCATACATCTCATTCACATGGTCAATAAGGCAAGAATCATGACGACTAGAGAACATACATTCATTGCAATTCCAACATTTTAAATTAGAATTCACAGTAGGCTTAGAATGTTGCACAACCGCAGAGCCTTTAGGTTTAGCTACATGATTCTTTTTATTCAAAACAGAAATAACATTCCTAAGGAGAGCTTCTTTCTTTACACCCTTTATCTTTACAATTCTTTTTCATTCTTCAACCCCTTCAATGCTTACCAATACGTCATAACTAGCACCTTGTTGTGATTGTTCCAGTGCTAACTTAAGTACTTGGTCGGCCTTGATCGGAATACCAAATCTGAATACCTAATCGGAATACCTAACCGGAATACCTAATCGGAATGCCTAATCGGAATACCTGATCGGAATGTACCCAAAATCGGAATCCCTAAACCCTATTCCGATTACACTGATCGGAATGTCCTATAAACCCTTTTCCGATGACCTGATCGGAATAATTCCCACTCTTCTCGGACAAAACTCAACCAATTCGTGATTTTAAGCCAAAAAATGATCAAAACACCCAAAAATTTTGTGTTTTTAGCCAAAGTAACTATACCAAATCCCTACCACAACTATGTAGAAGATTTGTATCAAGAAAAAACCATCAAAAACACAAAAAAAAAAAATTGGACGTGTGAAAATGGATCAAAAATGGCGTATGAATCAAGAACACAAACACATGAACAATACAATCATCCCATGGCTCTTGATACCATTTGTAGGATATGTAAATCTTGCTTATGTTTTTAGAGAGAGAAAGAGATAGAGAGATGGTGGATTTCACACAAAGCTAGAGAGAGAAAGTAAGAAGAACTATGTGAAAATTATGAAACCGCACACCCTCTCCATCAAAGGAGAGGGTTTATATACCCAAGCCTTGTGATGGGCTTGGGCTTACAATGTTGGGCCAGCCTACACATGTTGTAGGCTAGGCTTGGCTTTGTTTGTTTAATAAAGATATCTAGACTACGAGCTACTACTTAATATATTGTCGGAGTGACCGAATCTTCCTAAATACGTAAAAACGTATTTCCAACAACAAAGAAGGTCGATAAGATACCATATGAACTATGGCATGGAAAAAAGCCATATTTGTCTTATTTAAAGGTCTGGGGTTTCGAGGCGTATGTGAAACGTGACTCGGGTGACAAACTCCAACAACGATCTGTAAAATGTATCGTTGTAAGATACCCTAAGGAAACTATGGGTTACTAATTTTATTATCCACCTGAGAACAAAGTAATTGTTACTAGGTATGGAGAATTCCTTGAATCTGATCTTGTAAACCAAGAATTCAGTGGGAGAAATTATGATCTTGAGGAGAGACATATAGATACATTACCTTCTGAAAACACTAGCGATGTAATTCATGTAGAACCAGAAATTCTGGCAGTTCCACTAGAATTAGTTCCTCTGCGTAGATCCGCAAGGATTAAAAACGTAAATAGCAAATATGTGTCTTAACATAGAGGATGATGATGAGTTAGGTGATCTTGGTGAACCCGCTAATTATAAATCCGCCATGCTTGATCCTGAGAAGGATAAGTGGATGGTTGCTATGGATGAGGAAATGAAATCCATGAAAGTAAATGATGTTTGGATTCTTGTAGAACCACCACCGAATGCAAAAGTAGTAACACATAAGTGGATATACAATAAGAAAACCGACATGGACGGAAAAGTACAATCCTATAAAGCTCGTTTAGTAGCTAAAGGTTTTACTCAAACTTTTGGCATAGACTACGAGGAGACATTTTCTCCTGTAGCAGACTTAAGAGCTATTAGGATTCTCATATCAATAGAAGCATACTATGACTATGAGATATGGCAAATGGATGTTAAAACTGCCTTCTTAAATGGTCGCTTAGATGAAGACATCTATATGCAGCAACCAGAAGGGTATGTTGATCCTGAGAATCCAGGACATGTGTGCAAACTTCAAAGGTCCATTTATGGTTTGAAGCAAGCATCACGTCAATGGAATAAAAGATTTGATGAAGAAATCAAAAAGTTTGGATTTGTTTAGAATCGTGATGAGCCATGTGTATATCACAAAGCTAGTGGGAGTGATGTAGTATTTCTAGTCCTATATGTTGATGACATATTAATCATGGGAAGTAACATTCCAAGACTTAAAGCTGTTAAGGATTATCTTGGTAAATGTTTTTCAATAAAGGATTTAGGAGAAGCTGCATACATTCTGGGAATTAAGATCTATCGTGATAGGAAAAGACTGTTAGCCTCAAAATATTGAGTCAAACAAGAATGTTCGGTCATAGGTTTATATTGTAACATTTATTAGAACGTTTGTAATAGTTAGTTAAAATAGTCGTGACATTACGGGCTTGATGGCTGCTTAAAAGGCCTTTCAAGGTACTAAGCATTTATTCAAGCCCGGCCCAGTCAAACTATAGCCCATTAAGCCACATGTAGGCAAAGGCTATAAATACCCTTCCTAGCATGTTAGAAAGGGTGTGTTGGTTGATTCATTTTCTCTTAATCTAATCCTCCCATAGTTTCACACACTTCTCTCTACTTTCTCTAACTACTTTCTCTCTCTAGAAACCTTCCATCTTTTATCTACCTTTCTCTATTCGTGTAGAATCATCATATTTTATAGGGACAACAATTGGTATCAATCGCCATGGGGTAGATTCGTGTTTAAGTTGTGGTTATCATTTTTTATTCATGTGATTTTCTTCTTCAAATCGTCTCGTCTCAAAAAAAATTGTGTTTTCAAGCTCAAAAATTTCATACAAATTGCCTACAAAGTGGTGGTAGGAATTTGGGTTAGTCATTTTGTTGATCTCTACAAAAGAATTGGAAGTTTTGGTTTGATTATTGGGCAAAAAGTTTGAAAAAAATCAAAAAAAAAATTGTTATCCGGGTTATAAGGGTTTTACTAGTCGGAATACGAGGGTTTTCACATATTCCGTATTAGCTCTAACTTGTAAGTGATTCCGGATAAGAACCTAAACTCATTCCGGATTAGAGGCAAAGAAAGTTATTCCGGATAGCATATAAACTGAATTCCGGATAACTTAATTATTCCGGATAGTAACAAGTTCAATACATTCCGGATAGTGTATAGTTGTATTCCGGATTAGCTTTAGTTTCTTCATTCCGGATAAGCTATAAAGAATTCCGGATAAGCTCGAGTTAACATAGTATTCCGGATTAGTGATTTTCATTGATTCCGGATAAGAAGTTGTAAACATTCCGGATTTCAAGTTTTTCACATCCCGGATACTTAGAAGCACGGATTCTGGATAAGCACCTTTTCCACATTCCGGATAAGCCCACAACATTCCGGATTCTGTCCAGAATATAGATTCCGGATAAGGAGTAAGGTGATTCCGGATAAGAGTCGTTTACATTCCGAATTAGGTGTATTTGCAAGATTCCGGATAAGAGTTATAACGTGTATTCCGGATAAGGGTTGATTCTGGATAAGGTCAGGTTAGATTATTCCGGATAACGTCGAGTGCTTTGTTATTCTGAACAAGCTGTGGTTCTTCACATTCCGGATTACACTACGAACAAATATTCTGGATAAGGTCTTGATCACTTATTCCGAATAAGGTTGGAAATTTTTTATTCCGGATTACGTTAAGCTTTTCATTACTCCGGATAAGGTTGAGTTCATTGGATTCCGAATTGTCCTTTGAAGAGTTATTCCGACTTGTGGACTTATAAAATTTTCAAAAACGTGATTTTCACAACATTTCTTGGTTTCTTACGAAGACATCGTTTGGGGTTTTCACAACATTTCTTGAAGTTTCAACCACAATCTACTCACAGCAACATCTACTTAAGATCATATTCACTTCAATTTCGAGATGGATTCTACTACTGAATGTCGTGTTACTAATAACAACATCATGGTGACGGGTAACAAAGAGAGACCACCAATGCTTGTGACTGGTCGATATGCACAATGGCAATCACGATTCCTTCGATATCTTGACACCAAACCCAATGGTGATGTTCTTCGACGTTTCATCAAAGAAGGACCCTATACTCTCACTACAATAACCATTCTTGCAATTCCAGCAACCGACTCGACGACCGGTTCCGATGAGCAAACAATTGAGGAAACATATGAGAACACTTCGAGAGAGAAACGTGCTTGGATTGATGCAGAGAAAGAAGCAATCTATTTTATTCTCAGTGGGATTGGGGATGATATACTCAACGGTTGATGCATGCTCTACTGCAAAAGAAATGTGGTTTGTCATTGAACGCTTGCAACAAGGTGAATCACTTAACAAGGAAGATATCAAAACTAACTTGTTCTGGAACTTTGGCAAGTTTACTTCATTGGATGGGGAATCATGTAAAACCCGTATTTAAATCGGGAAATGTTAATACGCGGTTTAATTAATTAGACTATTTACGTAGGAAATTTTGACAAAAACAAAACGCAGGAAATAATATATGCAAGTATAAAAAAAAGAGTAAGAAAGTAAAAGGGCCGGTTTGTTAAATAAAAGAAAATTTTGGGCTCAAGCCCATTGTAAAAAAAAAATAATAAAACACGGGACTTTAACCCTCCTTTCAAAACAGTCGAACAAAAAAGAAAAAAATAAAGATTAGGGTTTCCTAATCCCTGTAGCCGCCGGATAATAGAAGAAAAGAAAGGCGATCGGCTGTGTTTTGATCTAGTAATTCGTGTACTAACGGTAATGATCTCTTCTTATTATCAATTTATGAAAATCACGAATTAAGTTTGATGAATCAAGGAGAAAACGTTTTCTTTTAAATAAATCAAGATCAACACATAAAATCAAAAATTAGGGTTTTCATGGGATGGTTTTCAAGTCACCACAACCGCCTGTGTATAGGGGTGTCGGGTTTTGGGTTGGTGATCAAACCGAGACCACAGTGGGTCTCGGTGTAGCCTACTGTTGGTCGACCGCGAGGGTCAAAAGACCCAAAGAAAGGGGCGTTTTATTTAGCCAGGCGATCGGGGGTGTTTTAGTTTAACATACCGAGACCCTAAGGCCTCGATGACCTCAACCCTGCCCAGCCGTGACCC
Source organism: Glebionis coronaria (assembly GCA_025667525.1). Lineage (NCBI taxonomy): Eukaryota > Viridiplantae > Streptophyta > Magnoliopsida > Asterales > Asteraceae > Glebionis > Glebionis coronaria. The sequence goes on from CM046878.1 coordinate 250,313,755, forward strand.
ACACAGGGGCGGCTAGGACCAGGTTCGACCCAAAAGGGGGCTGCCAAACACACGGACTGTTATAATTATTAAGGGTGCGTTTGGGACAGTGACAACGGTGGGAATTTGACTAAAACGGTGGGAAATTGATTTAGAACAGTGGGTATTTTTAAACAGGAAATTAAATGAATTAAAATCCAGATTAGCGACAGAATAGCGACGCTAAATTCTGTCGCAGTTTAATAAGTGACAGTTTTATTTTTATAGTCTTTAAGGACAGCTTTTAGCGACAGTTTTAGTGACGCAGTTTTCTGTCGCAGATTTATATAGGTAGATTTAATCATTATATGTTGATTTGTTTAGTGCGACCGAGATGGGGTATCTCGGTAGGCTCGGGACATTATTATAATAAATAAAATAAATATTCTTATATTATACCTTTTGAATTTGTTTTATAAATGTTTAAAATATATTTTAAATGTATTAAATTAAAATAGTTCTTTAATATTTAAAAGGGTATAATTTTATGAAATGAATTAAATTATTTGGGAACTTTCTAAATTAAGAAACTTTCTATTTTAACGGGATACTTAATATAGTACTACTATAGCGTCAGAAATACGTTGTACCGTAACTAATAGTAGAAAGATAATACATTAAAATGAATTATTATAAGGTCAGATTTATCAGTTAATATACGTACGGAATTTCAGAAATAAAATAAATAAATGAAAGACCAATAAGAACATGAAATTAAATAAACGAATATCAGTTTACTCATTCACGTCCCTTATTCATGTAGCTCGAGTGAAATCAGAGTAGACTTTCTGTCAGTTGATCTCGGTCGGTTACTGGACACGAGGTACGGATTTCCGTCCTTTCAGTAAGGACTTCCTTTCTATGCATGATTAGGATTTCCCGTCTTCAGCCAAATGTTTTCCTCAGTATATGTTTATGTTTATCAGTAATCATGTTAATAACTAAAAACATTGCATGAGCATTATATACAAGCACGACCAGTTTATGTACTAGTTACGGAGGTACCGTAACCACGGCACTAGAGGCACCGGTGTCGTGACTCACATGCAGGAGAGTGATATCCTGCATCGTCCCACTCATGTTCAGGTTGGCCATTTTTTATATGTATGTTTAGTGGGGCGTATGGATGCATCCTAGGCTTATAAGTGTTACAAGTTATCAGGGTGAATGTGGTGTGTGCTCTACATCCTTCACATTGGAGCTGATCCCTCCACCCAACACAGTTATTTAGAAGTCACCCCTCTACAGCATGACGAGGTCACCCCTCCAGTTATTCATGCACGGTTGTTACAGCACGTGACCTATATAAGCTCTGGCAATTAAAATACAGTAAATGCATGTTTTCATAATTAATAGTTATATTTCAGTTTCAGTATATATGAACCAGGTTTCTCAGATTTTATGCAGAGTTCTACCACATGTTACATATCAGTCTTATAGCTTCATTGTTGTCTTCTATTCCATACTTTCAGTACATTCTTATCATGTTATATCTGTTCACTGAGCGTTATGCTCAGCCGTAGTTTCCTTTCATGTTTCCAAACGGCAGGTATACAGGGACGATCTTAGGACTTCTAAGAGAGTACGTGCATTTGGATGGGAGCTATCCAAACTCCTTTATTTTTATGCACACATTACATTACTTTACTTTGGTTGTTTGGACACTGTTTCGTCCTTTTTCTTTCAGTACTTAATCTTTATATTTAAAGCTTATGTTGGTCTACCGATGTTTGATTCCGGTATTTACGTATGGTCAGTTAATGTTTAATACATTGACTTGCATGCTTTGATGACATGCCATAAATACACGTAACGGTCCATTTATCCAAGTGGGGTGTTACAATTATGGTATCAGAGCGCAAGGTTCGACCTGTAGGCTCTAAAACTTGACCTGTGACTAGTGGGTAGTCACCAAGAACTTCCTGTATTTTGGCGTCGTTATCTTCCATGCTACTCATGAATTTTATCAGTCAGATTTTCAAAATTTTGATTAAGTAAACGGTTGGTACAGGACTGGCCATACTTAATCGCATGTGCTTTTCAGCGAACTTTTCGTTTTGGCGAACTGACCATAGGCGTTCACCCTTGCCGTTTAAATTTTGGGTAGATGAACTGACCTTAGGAGTTCATCCTTACTCATGTCAGATTTATGTTTTAGTAATTGTCATTTTGTGAACTGACCCTAGGCGTTCACCAGTATTCATGTCATATTTTGTTGGCTATACCTTCATGAATTACACTATGCATATTTAGATTTATTACCCCAGATTTTGGCAGTTTTATCAACTTATCCTCTTTTATTTCAGATGCCACCCAGACGCGAAACCGAGAATGATCCTAACGCAGCTGCCATTGATGCTGCTGTTTAGGCTGCTATACAGGCCATGTTACCCCAAATTCGTGATGAGATCCGAGCTGAATATCAAAATGGACCTCAGCAGAATAACAACCCTCCTGCTCCACCACCTGCTACTTTACCCGCTTGGCTAGATTTGTTTAACAAGTAGAAACCCCGACTTTTTGAGCAGACTGTAGCTCCAACTGACGCGGAAGACTGGATCTACCATGTAGAGAAAATTTTTGGAGCTATGGGTTGTGGTGATGCTTTAAAGGTTAGGCTTGCAGTTTACAAGTTGGAGGGTCCTGCTCTGCATTGGTGGAGGTCTCAGAAACTGTCCAATGGGGGAGATGCTTGGGAGCTTACATTGACCTGGGCACGTTTCAAGACGATGTTCTATGACCAGTTTTTCCCACATGCGGAGCAAGCTAAACTGAAGAGGGACTTCCACGTTATTCGTCAGAATCATGGCGAGAACAGTATAGAGTTCATGCACCGATACCTCAGGATGGCTGGATTCTTAGGGGAGGCTGCGGGTACCGCAGAGGATCAAGCGAAGCAGTTTCGCTGGGCTCTTCACTCTAGGACTACAGATAGGCTGGTGAGTGCCACATTCACTAATGTGTCACAAGTAGCTAATGCAACTCGTGATATTGAGATGCTTTTCTAGAGGGATGAGCTTGAGAATGTAGAGCGTCCGGAGAAGAGGTACATCTCACCCAACAGACTTAAACAATTTAACTTCCATTATTGCTTGTCAACTTATATGTTATGTCTTATCCAATTAAAATCTTACAGACAAAGAGGAGGAGACCGATCCCAATCGGCTACTCCACATCAGAACTACAGGAACCACGGTCAGTCATATGACCGTAATCGATCAGATAAGAGGAGCGGTGGTGATAACTACCGCGGCAGCTCAAACTCATCTGGCAACTACAGGTGATTCTTTAAGCTCCGGAAATACTAAACTATCATGTAGAACAGATCTTAAATTTTTGTAAATTCCAACAGAGATGCTGGACAGGGGCGTGACCAAAACAACAGAGGTCAGCAGGTTGCCCGACCGGCAAATTCTGGTAATTTTAAATTTCAGTCAAACAGCCTCATTTCAGTTAAGATATCAGAATCGTGACACGTCTTTATCATCATAAATCAGGTTCTCAGCAAACCAGAGCTACTTCCACCGGGTATTCTTATCCCACTTACATCACATGTGGGAAGAAACACATGGGACCTTGTTGTCGTGGTACGGGTAATTGTTACAAGTGTGGTCAGCCGGGCCATTTGAAGAGGGATTGCAAGAGCGGGGATGCTGCCGGTACCTCAGGCCAGATCCCTCAGATTTTACCTCTACTACCACCAATACCACCAACCACTGGTCGTGTCTACACTACTACCCGTGAGCAAGCAAATAAGACCACAGGTACCATTACTGGCATTTTGTTTATACACAGACAGTCTGCATGCGTGCTTTTCGATACAAGCGCCACGCACTCAGTTATATCTACTTCATATGTTGTTAGAATAAACATGACCCCTACGCCACTAGACAGTGTACATAGTATATCTACCCCATGCGAGACTATGTACTCATTACCCAGGTGTATAAGGATCTCCCTCTTGAGTTTGATGATAAAATCCGTCCAGTCAGTGCCCTTCCTTTAGATATGTGTGAATTTGATGTTATTCTGGGTATGGATTGGTTGTCGGTTCATCGTGCCACCATAGATTCTCATGCTCACCGGGTCATCTTTGGTGATGTCCAGACACCAGAGTATATTCACCAGGGTTTCCTACCAGGAAAACATGTTCAGATCATTTCAGCTTTACAGGCTCGTACCTTACTATACCATGGTTGTGAGGGTTTCCTAGCTACAATTCATGACACGACTTCTGAGGCACCTTCAATTCATGATCAGCCAGTGGTGTCAGATTTTCCAGATGTCTTTCCAGAGGAACTCCCAGGTTTACCTCCCATGCGAGAGGTAGAATTTGGTATCGATCTCATTCTAGGTGCAGAACCAGTATCTAAAGCTCCTTATCGTATGGCTCCTGTAGAGCTTAAGGAACTGAAAGATCAACTTCAGGAACTTCTAGAAAGGGGTTTCATTCGTCCTAGCGTGTCACCTTGGGACGCTCCAGTTTTGTTTGTCAAGAAGAAGGATGGTAGTATGCGATTTTGTATTGACTACCGTGAGTTGAATAAGCTCACTATTCGTAACCGTTATCCACTTCCTCAAATGGACGATTTATTCGATCAGCTTCAGGGTGCCAAGCACTTCTCAAAAATCGATCTACGATCAGGCTACCATCAGCTGCGGGTAAAAGAGAAAGATATATCCAAAACTGCTTTTCGCACGAGGTACGGTCATTACGAGTTTGTTGTTATGCCATTCGGTCTCACGAATACGCCTGCAGTATTTATGGACTTGATGAACAGAGTCTTCCACGAATTTTTAGACAAGTTTGTGATCGTATTCATCGATGATATCCTTATTTTCTACAAATCCAAAGAGGAACATGAGAATCATATCCGTATAGTTTTGCAGATCCTCAGACGAGAAAAGCTATATGCTAAATTTTCGAAGTGCGAGTTTTGGCTGAATACGGTGGCGTTTCTAGGCCATATTGTTTCTGCAGAAGGAATCACTATGGATCCTGCAAAGGTGGAGGTTATCACCAAATGGCCAAGACCGACGTCTGTCACAGAGATACGTAGTTTTCTTGGGTTGGCGGGTTATTACCGCAGGTTTGTGGAAAACTTCTCACGTTTAACATTACCATTGACCCAATTATGCGAAAAGGTGAGAAGTTTATATGGACTAAGGAGAGAGAAAAGAGTTTTGAGGAACTCAAGCATCGATTGATCTCAGCACCGATACTTACTCTTCCATCCGGTACAGGTGGTTATCAGATTTACAGTGACGCTTCAGGAAAGGGCTTAGGCTGTGTTCTTATGCAACACGGGAAAGTCATTGCTTATGCTTCGCGTCAACTGAAGCCGTATGAGAAAAATTATCCTACTCATGATCTAGAGCTCGCAACAGTTGTTTTCGCCCTTAAAATGTGGAGGCATTATTTATACGGCGAGTCGTGTGATATCTTCACCGATCACAAAAGTCTCAAGTACATATTCACCCAACGAGAGCTGAACATGAGACAGCGGCGATGGCTAGAACTGCTGAAAGACTATGACACTAATATTCAGTATCACCCAGGTAAAGCAAATGTAGTGGCAGATGCCATTAGCAGAAAGTCATGTATGATAAATGGCATCAAAGTTCAGGAAGAAATTATTCGGGACTTAGAGCGGTAGGATATTGAGATCTTAGTACGCGGACAGAGGGGATATTGGGCTAGTCTGAGGGTAGAACCGGATTTACTCTCTAGGGTTAAAGCCGCACAAAAGGATGATGGTGAAATCTGGGCGATTGTCCAGAACATTGACCAGCAGACTGAATATCGCATCGATGATGATGGTATCTTATGGCAGGGTATCAAACTCTGCGTTCCAGAAGACCCTGCTCTCAGAGAAGCCTTAATGACTGAGGCTCACAGCTCTCCGTTCTCTATCCATCCAGGTTCTACTAAAATGTACCACGGTCTTAAGCAGCATTTCTGGTGGAGCGGCATGAAACAGGATGTCGCAACATTTGTGTCTAAATGCTTAACCTGTCAGCAGGTTAAGATAGAGCACCAGCGTTCCAGTGGTCTTCTCCAGCCATTAAATATTCCAATGTGGAAATGGGACAAGATCTCTATGGATTTTGTCACTGGACTACCACAGACTCAGCGGAGACATGATGCAATCTGGGTTGTTGTCGATCGTTTGACCAAGTCGGCTCATTTCATTCCTATCCGTAAAGATTTCACAGTCAGTAAATTAGCAGAACTATTCTCCAAGGAAATTGTTCGGTTACATGGTACACCCTCAGAAATTATATCAGATAGGGATCCACGGTTCACTTCTCATTTCTGGAAAAGGTTTGCATAAAGCTTGGGGAACTAGGCTCAAGCTCAGCACAGCTTTCCATCCACAGACGGACGGTCAGTCAGAGCGTACTATCCAGACCTTGGAGGACATGCTACGCGCCTGTGCATTAGAATGGACAGGACACTGGGATGACTATATTTGCTTGGTCGAGTTTGCCTACAACAACAGTTGGCATGCTAGTATCAAGCGTGCTCCATTCGAGATGTTATACGGCAGGAAATGCCGTGCTCCTATTTGTTGGGATCAGGTTGGAGAACGTTTGATTGAAGGGCCAGAATTGATAGAACTGACCAATGAAAAGGTCGCCATTGCTAGGGCAAAACTGCAAGAAGCGCGTACTCGACAAAAGAGTTACGCCGACAAGCATCGCAGAGATCTATGTTTTCAGACTGGGGATCGTGTGTTCCTCAAAGTATCACCTGCACGCGGTGTCAAACGTTTTGGCCTCAAGGGCAAGTTCAGCCCTCGTTACATCGGACCGTTCGAAATCCTTGAACGTATTGGTGAAGTGTCATATCGATTGGCGTTACCACCTCAGCTTTCACACGTCCACAACGTGTTTCATGTATCATTACTCAGAGGGTACAACTATCATGAGCTTCACAAAGTGAATTATCCACTCGATCAAATTCGAGAGGATCTATCTTATATTGAGGAACCCGAAGCAGTTTTAGATCGCCAGGATCGAGTTATGAGAAGGAAGACCATTCCTTTCGTCAAAATCCTGTGGAGGAACCATACCGAGCGGGAGGCCACTTGGGAAACAGAGGAGTCTATACGGACTTCATATCCTCACTTTCAGTTTTGATTCGGGTATGTCTTTTTAGCTTTTATAACTTCCAGATAATTAGCATTTTCGGCTTTTACTCCAGTCAGCTTAAATACCTTATAATTCGGGGACGAATTCTTTTTAGAGGGAAAGAATTGTAAAACCCAGTACGGCCGTATCCTTAATTCGGGGACGAATTATTCTTTTTAGAGGGGAAGAATTGTAGAACCCGTATTTAAATCGGGAAATGTAAATACACGGTTTAATTAATTAGACTATTTACGTAGGAAATTTTGACGAAAACAAAACGCAGGAAATAATATATGCAAGTATAAAAAAAGAGTAAGAAAGTAAAGGGGCCGGTTTGTTAAATAAAAGAAAATTTTGGGCTCAAGCCCATTGTAAAAAAAACACGAGACTTTAACCATCCTTTCCAAACAGTCGAACAAAAAAGAAAAAAATAAAGATTAGGGTTTCCTAATCCCTGTAGCCGCCGGATAATAGAAGAAAAGAAAGGCGATCGGCTGTGTTTTGATCTAGTAATTCGTGTACTAACGGTAATGATCTCTTCTTATTATCAATTTATGAAAATCACGAATTAAGTTTGATGAATCAAGGAGAAAACGTTTTCTTTTAAATAAATCAAGATCAACACATAAAATCACAAATTAGGGTTTTCATGGGATGGTTTTCAAATCACCACAACCGCCTGTGAATAGGGGTGTCAGGTTTTGGGTTGGTGATCAAACCGAGACCACAGTGGGTCTCGGTGTAGCCTACTGTTGGTCGGTCGAGGGTCAAAAGACCCAAAGAAAGGGGCGTTTTGTTTAGCCAGGCGATTGGGGGTTTTTTGGTTTAACATACCGAGACCCTAAGGCCTCGATGACCTCAACCCAGCCCAGCCGTGACCCACACAGGGGCGGCTAGGGCCAGGTTCGACCCAAAAGGGGGCTGCCAAACACACGGACTGTTATAATTATTAAGGGTGCGTTTGGGACAGTGACAATGGTGGGAATTTGACTAAAACGGTGGGAAATTGATTTAGAACAGTGGGTATTTTTAATCAGGAAATTAAATGAATTAAAATCCAGATTAGCGACAGAATAGCGACGTTAAATTCTGTCGCAGTTTAATAAGTGACAGTTTTATTTATATAGTCTTTAAGGACAGCTTTTAGCGACAGTTTTAGTGACGCAGTTTTCTGTCGCAGATTTATATAGGTAGATTTAATCATTATATGTTGATTTGTTTAGTGCGACCGAGATGGGGTATCTCGGTAGGCTCGGGACATTATTATAATAAATAAAATAAGTATTCTTATATTATACCTTTTGAATTAAATTGTTTTATAAATGTTTAAAATATATTTTAAATGTATTAAATTAAAATAGTTCTTTAATATTTAAAAGGGTATAATTTTATGAAATGAATTAAATTATTTGGGAACTTTCTAAATTAAGAAACTTTCTATTTTAATGGGATACTTAATATAGTACTACTATAGCGTCGGAAATACGTTGTACCGTAACTAATAGTAGAAAGATAATACATTAAAATGAATTATTATAAGGTCAGATTATCAGTTAATATACGTACGGAATTTCAGAAATAAAATAAATAAATGAAAGACCAATAAGAACATGAAATTAAATAAACGAATATCAGTTTACTCATTCACGTCCCTTATTCATGTAGCTCGGGTGAAATCAGAGTAGACTTTCAGTCAGTTGATCTCGGTCGGTTACTGGACACGAGGTACGGATTTCCGTCCTTTCAGTAAGGACTTCCTTTCTATGCATGATTAGGATTTCCCGTCTTCAGCCAAATGTTTTCCTCAGTATATGTTTATGTTTATCAGTAATCATGTTAATAACTAAAAAAATTGCCTGAGCATTATATACAAGCACGACCAGTTTATGTACTAGTTACGGAGGTACCGTAACCACGGCACTAGAGGCACCGGTGTCGTGACTCACATGCAGGAGAGTGATATCCTGCATCGTCCCACTCATGTTCAGGTTGGCCATTTTTTATATGTATGTTTAGTGGGGCGTATGGATGCATCCTAGGCTTATAAGTGTTACAAGTTATCAGGGTGAATGTGGTGTGTGCTCTACATCCTTCACATTGGAGCTGATCCCTCCACCCAGCACAGTTATTTAGAGGTCACCCCTCTACAGCATGACGAGGTCACCCCTCCAGTTATTCATGCACGGTTGTTACTGCACGTGACCTATATAAGCTCTGGCAATTAAAATACAGTAAATGCATGTTTTCAGAATTAATAGTTATATTTCAGTTTCAGTATATATGAACCAGGTTTCTCAGATTTTATGCAGAGTTCTACCACATGTTACATATCAGTCTTGTAGCTTCATTGTTGTCTTCTATTCCATTACTTTCAGTACATTCTTATCATGCTATATCCGTTCACTGAGCGTTATGCTCAGCCGTAGTTTCCTTTCATGTTTCCAAATGGCAGGTATACAGGGACGATCTTAGGACTTCTAAGAGAGTACGTGCATTTGGATGGGAGCTATCCAGACTCCTTTATTTTTATGCACACATTACATTACTTTACTTTGGTTGTTTGGACACTGTTTTGTCCTTTTTCTTTCAGTACTTACTTTATATTTTGAGCTTATGTTGGACTACCGATGTTTGATTCCGGTATTTCCGTATGGTCAGTTAATGTTTAATACATTGCCTTGCATGCTTTGATGACACGCCATAAATACACGTAATGGTCCATTTATCCAAGTGGGGTGCTACAAATCAATTGATTCATACTACTCAAGGTTCTACAAGATGATGAATGACATGACAAGAAACAATTTGCAAGTCTCCACCATGCAAGTCAATGTGCAATTTCTACAACAACTTCAACCAGAGTGGACACGATTCGTAACTTTAGTGAAACAACAGAGTAAGTTAGATGAGGTCAACTATCACACGCTCTTTGACATTTTGAAACAATTTCAAAATGAGGTGAATGAACTTCGAGCTGAAAGGATAGCAAAGACTGCTAATCCACTTGCTTTGGTGTCTACCACTCAACACGTTCAAGATCATCGCTCTCGTGCTCCAAAGTCATACTCCACTACATCATCCTCACCAAGGTACTCCACTACATCCTCCTCACAAGATACTCTACTTCATCTAAGTATTCTGCTCCCACAAGATCACGAGACAAATAACCAAGAGCACCATCACCATCACCTGAGCCATCATATGAAGAGGACAGTGATAAAGAACTAGCTTAGAAGGATAGGGAGACGAAGCAACAAATTGCTTTCATTATGAAGACCTACAAGAAAATCTTCAAACCCACCAACAACAATCTTCTAACATCATCAAATACAAGGAACCAATATGTTGAGAGTCCTCAAAGGTATGACACACGTCAACGTGATGAAAGTCCTGCTAGGTATGATCGACGTAATCCAACACATGTTGAGGGTTCTGCACGGTATGATCGACAAAATGCTAAGTATGATACTCAGAGGATTGCTACTGCTGTTGGGAATAGGGAAACTGTTGGTACTCAAGTGGTTCAGCAAAGTGGAGTTCAATGCTTTAATTGTCAAGGCTATGGGCATATGGCAAAGGAATGTAGGAAGCCGAAGCGGGTTAGGGATTCTGGCTATCATAAGGAAAAGATGATGTTATGCAAGAAGATGGAAGCTGGGGTTAAACTGTTGGCTAAGGAAGGAGCAATGCTTGATGATACTGATGATGAAGCCTCTGACCAAGAACTTGAAGCACATTACTCGTACATGGCAAAGTTTGAAGAAGTTCTCAACATCACTAAAGATGACAATGGTCCTATCTTTGATACTGAGCCAATCGATAAGGTACACACTGAAGAGGAATATAATGTGTTTGGTAATATTCATGAGCATTTTGAGCTATCGAAAGCCATTAATGACACATGTATGATGGAAACGGTTGATAGCAATACCACACCCGACTCATCAGACATGTGCAATAATGAGTCTGAGGATGATCAACATGCAAATGAGTATGCTGATGACGAGGAGCGTATTGCACCTGCTAACTTAATTGCTTCTTTACAAAAAGATGTCAAAGAAACTAGAAAGAGTCAAAAGCAATTAAAGAAGGGAAACGCTACACTCACTAAAAATTTTGAAGAATGCAAAGCTGCTCTAATTAAATCTAGTGAGACCATTGATAGCTATAGAGCTCAGCTTCTTCAAAAGACCAATGAGATTGAGGGGTACAAAGGGTGTTTAATTAATGTTAATAAGGACGATTTTCAACAGAAATAAAACGAAACTCTTAAGCTTCTAGAACAAGAGAAACGTAATTATAACACCTCTTTGAGTACTGAACGTCACAAAACGTATCTTGCTACCACTAAAGTCAATGAGCTAACTCAAGTAAATGGTTTTCTTCAAAAGGATAAAACTAAGCTTGTTAATGAAAAGAAAGCTGTGGTTGAAAAGATGGAAAATGGTTTCAAAACTAAACAAGCGAATGACATCGACAAAATGGTGGAACTTGAAACTCAAATTGATTTTTACAAGAAAATTGTTTAGAAAACTAATCAATCAATTCAAACCATGAGAATGTTGGCACCGCGTTCATTTTTCAAGGATAGACCTAGTTTTTCTAATCCTAAATATCTTGAGCAAGCTCAATCTGAGAATCAGCACTTATATCTTGATGAGTCCCAATGGACCGATCTTGATTGCCTTGTAGTTAGGCCCGATAGTGAAGAGACAAATGATTTGGAAGAAGAGAGTAGACCAAAAGTTAATAAAGAATTTGTTAAACCATATAATTATGCTTATGAAAACAGTCTTTATGATCTTTTCAAACCACAAACACAGAAAACTCGTGAGCAATATTTTTCGAATGTGAACAAATAAGAATTAAATAGAGACAAGCTTTTGCCACTAAGAAAACTAATGTTTCAAAATTTATTGAGTACTTGCCATATAAAGCTTCTGTAAGCGAGAGTAAGCAAGCACTTAGTATTCTCAAGAGTAACATTGAAAATTTCAAAAAGGTTGTTGATGATGATTGGAAAAATGTGAACTTTCGAAAGGAGACAAAGAAATTCCTCACGATATAACCGTGCTTGTGAAAAGTATTTTGATTCCGCTTGCGGAAAGAACGCAAAAACATATTTTGGAATTTGAAACATTAATTAAACAAGAAATGTTTGATGATTTGAAATATGTGGAATCTCTTGAACAAGAAGCGAACGACCACCAACCTGAAAGAGACGAGTTTTCTACAGCATATGATCTTCTCTTACAAGAATGTCTCTCAAAAGATATTATGTGTGTTTATGTTACATCTTGTGCTGATATTGATGAATATTCTGATGTTGCATGCAAATATCTTGATCAAGTTAAAGAATGTGAACGTCTTGAAACTAAGCGCTCGAATAAAGTTGACCAAAAAGAGTTTTCGTTACTTCAACATGTTGGGAATAAATTATAAGCCAATCTACTTGAGCGCTGACAAGAGTAAAACAAGCGTTGACATGAGCAAAACAAACGCTGACAGCTCAAGCGTTGACAAGATAAAGTCAAGCGTTGATACATTGAAGACAAGCACTGATGGGAAGATATACTCTACGCGTTTATTGTATTCTAGATTACTTCTAGTAAAGATAGGAACAACAATGTATTTTCTATATTTATCTTTACCTAGAATAGCTGATACGTAGATTATTGTACAAGGCTTCTTATGTCTATAAAAGAAGACCTTTAGGTTAATGTTCAATATAAGTTTTCATTCGTAAACTACTTTCATTGTAAGCAAGTTTGATATCATTAATCAAAGTGAAAGTTTGTTTATATCATTGTGTTCTTGTTTAAGTGTTAATTCCGCATAACACTTAGATTGTCATAAACATATACAAAGGTTTCTCTAAGTGTATTACTTGATCTAATCTCGTATACATAAAGCTAAATCGATCTAAGTTTGGGATCAACAAGTGGTATCAGAGCTTGTTGAGGAACTTTTGATCTTAAAGAACACAAGAACCCTAAGAATCACCAAAACCCTAATTTTCTCAAAACCCTAACAACATCATGTCAAATTCAGAAATAACCTCCTCCTCCTCACCTTTACCAAACATCAAGATTCCCATGCTTGATGCAACCAACTTTGAATTTTGGAAATTCAACTTTGAGCAATATCTAGGGATCTATGACTACACACTCTGGGAGATCATTGAATATGGAAACACATTCAATAAAGCCCAAAAGATTGCTGATGCTATTGCTGGAAGAGCAGCTGTTGCTGGATGTTCTGAAGAAGATAAGAAAGAAAAGCCTGAAGATGGTAGAGTTGTGTCTGCTGAAGACATAGCAAAGAAAAGGGTTGACATGAAAACCCTAAATATTCTGAAAGTCTCATTGGGACAAGAGAACCAGCATAAATACAGAGGTTATGATTCTGCTAAAGACCTTTGGGCAGCTCTTAAAGTTGCATATGGTGGCAATCAAGATACTAGGGAAGAAAAGAAGAAACAACTCATGCATGATTATGCTGTTTTCAAAGCTCAACCCAATGAGAAGCTGAGTAGTGTGAGAAGCAGATTTCTTGACATTACAAGCAAATTGTCCTTCATGGGACACAACTTGGTGATGTTGACATTAATGCTACTTTTCTTAAAAGTCTTGGTGAGGCGTGGAAGATTGAGGCAAGATCCATTCTTGCCAATAATACTTACAAAAGTTCCACGTTTGATGACATCTACAACAAACTAAGGCTGTTGGAAGATGAAACCCTTTTAGAGCATGGAAGTAAGTCTACCAACAGTAACATGGCCTTCTTCTCTCATAGTGAAGGTCAATTCAATCAGAAGGACTCCTACATGCATCCAGTTACTGGATCATCATGTGTCAGCGCTGGAACATGTCCTGTCAACGTCTCCTTTTCAGACGCTGACACATTCAAAAGTGACTCACCAAGAGTTAAACCTGCTGGTTTGGATTTGGATACTGTATGTGCTTATATTGCTTCTTTGCCCAATGGTTCAGTGATTACATATGAGGACCTTGAGCAGATAAGTGATGAGCACTTGGAAGAGATGGACATTAAGTGGAACATGGCTCTTGCTAGTATAAGAGCAAACATGTGGAATAGAAGGTTTAAGAAGAAGATGACCTTCAATGCAAAAGACACAGCTGGATTTGATAAATCTAAAGTTGAGTGCTACAACTGTCATCGTATGGGGCACTTCATGAGGGAATGCAGATCTCCTAGAAGATCTGATGCTGGTAAACCCTCAAGTCAAATTGTTAAAGCTCAGGATCCTAAAGCCATGGTTGCAGTTCAACGAATTGATGGTATGGGATGGGATTGGAGCTATCTGGCTAAGGATGTGGAAGAGGATAAAGCTTTGGTTGCTGAAATTGAAGAAGAAGAGCATGTTGAATATGCCCTCATGGCACACTCCTCCTCTTCATCTGATAATGAGGTATACGATGATGCTTTTTGTAGTAAAGGTTGTAGGTTAAACACTGAGAAACTTAACAAAGAGGTGTTAAGATTATTAAGTGATGTGAGTACTGAAAGGTGCAAACTGTCTAATTACCAACTAGCTCTCACTCAAACTGAGAAAACAGTTTCTGAATACAAGAAAATGGAATTTGATTTAAAAGATAAAATAAATATCTTAAAACATGAGTTAAATGCTAGTATGGATATTAGAAACATCATGGAAAGGGTTAATGGTGAGTTATAGACTAAGTTAGATGAGGACATTAAGAATAAAGATAATGTTGGCCTTAAAATTCAAAGATTTGATAAGCCACACAAACCTTAGGAGAATGTGTGAGTAAACAAAGAGATCCTAAGGACATGACTGGGATTGGGATGAATGATTACTCTGTGGTGCCACCACCAGCTGGTGACTTCTTTGGTGTCCAACAAAAGGACCTATCTTGGACTGGTTTGTCAGAACTCTAAGAGGAGGAATTCATTCCTCCACCAAGAGTTGTCACCCTAGTTGAAGAGTATCAACAAAAGTTGACTGACCTGAATGAATGGAAGAAAGCTAACCCTACTTTATTTGTTAAGGGTGGCTTGCTATGTGAAAGTCCGAATGAGTCAACTCCCATTAAGGTTATAAACCCAATCACTGGTAAAGTTGTTAACCTTGGCTCCAACACTGTTAGAAAACCTAGCATTAAGTATGCAAAGATGTATAGGAATACTAGGTCACCTAAGAGCCAAGTTAGCAATGATGGAACAGGCTTCTTCTCTTCTAGACCTAGGATTGTATCTAGAAAAGCCTGTTACACTTGTGATAGCTTTTCACACTTGGCATATAAGTGTGTCAACGCTCCCAAAGTCAGCGCTGACAGGAACAAATTCAGCGCTGACAGGAACAAAGTCAACGTTGTTAGAAAGTCAAACGTTGTCAAACCCAAACCTTGTGTGCAACAAAGTCCACAAGTGATTAGACCTGCCCCATTCTTCACTAGAGGGTCTAACACTCATGGACAAAGACCATTTCAAAAGACAAACACTTGGTCTAATAGGCAATGGGTTTCTGTAGCAAACCCTAGGTTCAACACTGACAAGGGAAATTTTAGCGTTGACAAGACCAATTCCAACGCTGACAGAAACGTGACCAGACCTAAATATTTGCAACCACAGGGTAAGGGTTCTAAAGCTTCTTCAAGCTTGACATGGAGACCAAAGAAGGATCAAAACCCTAATGATAATGGGATTTCAATGACCTGCAACAGATTTAATTACATTTCAAAAGTCATTACAAAACCTATTGGGGTTAACTGGGTATTTCATCCTAAGAAGGATGAAAATGGGGTTGTTATGAGAACTAAGTCTGTTCTTATTGAACAACCAGATGAATCCAAGTCTTCTAAGGCTTGGGTTCCCAAAGAAAACTAATTTGTTTTCTTTATGTGCAGGGCATTCAAAAACAGGTCAATGATTATGGATATTGGGATAGTGGATGCTCAAGGCACATGACAGGGAAGGAAGATTATCTCACAAACTTCACTCCCATTAAGGATGGTGATAAGGTTTACTTTGGAGGCGGATATGGTACTATCACAGGCAAAGGAACCCTTCTCACCAAGAATTTGCGTTTTGAGAACGTATTTTAGGTAAAGGAACTTGATTACAATCTTTTCAGTGTATCACAAGTTTGTGATAACAAAAATAAAGTTCTGTTTACTGATACTGAATCTTTGGTGTTAAGCAAGGATTATAAGATCCCTGATGAGAAATATATTGAATATAGAACACCTAGGCATAAAGAGATATACAATGTGAATCTGAATGGGATTAGAATGAATAACAATATGTCTTGTTTTTATGCTAAAGCTTCAGTAGATGAGAGTAATTTGTGGCACAGGAGACTAGGGCACATAAATTTTGAGAATATAAATAGACTTGTGAGACTTGGCTTGGTTGATGGTTTTCCTGAGAAGGCCTTCCACAATGACCACTCTTGTGTTGTATGTCTTAAAGGCAAGCAGCACAAGGTCTCATTCAAGTCCAAACAGGTGCATTCTAGTTCTAGACCTCTTCATTTGCTTCATATGGACCTCTTTGGTCCAACCAATATACAAAGTTTGAATGGTAAGTCATATTGCTTTGTTATCACAGATGACTTTTCTAGGTTTACTTGGACATTCTTTCTAGCTATGAAGAGTGACACAGTTGATATTTTAATTGATTTTACCACTCAGATTGAGAAGAAGTCTGGCAATGAAGTTAAAATGCTTAGGAGTGATAATGGTGGTGAATTTAGGAATAAAAAGTTAGATGATTTCTGTGCCAGGAAAGGAATTACTAGGCAATTTAGTATTGCAAGAACCCCACAGCAAAATGGGGTTGCTGAGAGGAAAAATAGAACCCTAATTGAAGCAACCAGAACCATGTTGGCTGATGCTCATTTTCCTATAGCCTTTTGGGCTGAGGCTGTTAATACAGCTTGCTATATTCAAAATAGAGCATTGGTCAACAAAATTCAGAACAAAACACCTTATGAGTTACTTTAGGGTAGAAAACCTAATATTGGTTTTCTCAGACCTTTTGGTTGTCATGTAGTAGTTTTAGATACTAGTGATGCCTTAGGAAAATTTAGTGCAAAAGGTGATGAAGGCTACTTCATGGGGTATTCAGTGCAGAGCAATGGATATAGGGTTTATCTTAAAGAAGAAAAACGTATTCTTGAAAGAGTACATGTTAGGTTCTTAGAGAATAAACCTAGTGATCCTGAAAGTGGTCCAAATTGGTTGTTTGACTTGGAACCTTTATCTAGAACTTTAAATTATATGCCTGTCACTAATCCAGACATTGTGAAGGTAACTTCAAATGTTGTGGAAGAACAAGTTGTTGATGTTTCAGGTACACAGGTTCATGAAAAGGTTGGATCACAAGCAGAGAAGTCATCTCCTATCCAAGAATATGTTACAATCCCCATTTGGACAGATGCTTTTGCTGCTGCTGCTGCTGGTAAAGATACAAACATGCATGGTCCTTCAGGCGCTGACAAAGGCAAATCTAGCGCTGACAAGACCAATTCAGACGTTGATGGCTCAGACGTTGACAACAACATTTCAAGCGTTGTTAGCCCAAGCGCTGACAAACAAGATTCGGGCGTTGACAACACTTCTGCACATCTTTTCTCTTCCATTTTTGAACAAGGTGAACCTTCCAATTTATATGAAGAGGTTCATCCTCATGTTGATGAAAGAGAGTCTGATGAAGAAGATATTGGCAACATGGAGAATGAGGTTGAGGACACCAGACTTTTTGAAGGAGGAGTTCTCACTTCTACTATGAATAATCACCCCACTTCTCAAATCATTGGTGATATTATGACTCCAGTTCAGACTAGAAGATCTCATCAAGGTCTTGGTGGGTTTATTGCCAATATACACAAGAAGGTTGATACCCCTCTTGTGCAAGCATGTTTGTTTGCCTGTTTTCTGTCACAACAGGAACCTAAGAAAATATTTGATGCTCTCAAAGAACCAAGTTGGGTGGAAGCAATGCAGGATGAGCTTCACCAATTTGCAATTCAGGATGTTTGGGAGCTGGTTGATTGTCCCAGATATGTCAGACCTATAAGGACAAGATGGGTTCTAAGAAACAAGAGAGATGAAAGAGGTATTGTGGTCATAAATAAGGCAAGATTAGTGGCTCAGGGATATACACAAGAGGAGGGGATAGACTATGAGGAAGTCTTTGCACTAGTTGCAAGGATTGAAGCTATTAGGATCTTTTTAGCCTATGCATCCTGCATGGGCTTCACTGTCTATCAAATGGATGTCAAGAGTGCCTTCCTCTATGGAACAATTGTTGAGGAGGTATATGTGATGCAGTAATGTAGAGATTTTGCTAGTTGAAAAAGTTTGTTTTCTCGGTGTCTAATCGAATTGATCTCCGGTTAATTGTGTGAGATTAGTTGTTCTTGGTGAAACAAATATTTTTGGTTTTGGTAAAATAAATGTGCAAGACTTAAAAAATAAATGACGGGAAATTAAAATTACAACTAGTTGAAACGTAAACGGTGCAATATTTAAAACTTTAAAAGTAAATGACGAGAATTGAAATGACGTAAAATTAAAACTTAGCGAAAAGTAAATTGACAATTAAATAAAAATACAAGACAAAAATAAAATGAACTAAAAATAAAACGAGAAAAATTGACACTTAAACTAAAACAAAAGAGTAAAACAAAGCAAAAACAACCCATCGGAATACACCCGATCGGAATCCAATCGGAATCCGATCAGAATGTATAAGAAAGGCCAGATCGGAATCTATTCCGATCGGTTGATCGGAATGTAGGAGATGATGGTGATCAGAATACACAAGACAATCAATCGGAATGAGTAAAACATGCTGATAATCGGAATATAAGAAAAAGTGTCAATCGGAATAACTGAAAATAACCCAGATCGGAATGTAAGGGAAAGGGGCAAATCGGAATATTTATAAACCCTTTTCCGATCCACTGATCGGAATAAGGGATGGCTGCTCGGAATAACGGATCGGAAAGGGGTTTTCCCTTTCCAATTTGGTTCTAGATCCGAAAAATAAGCAAAAGCAATAAGCTATGGTAATAAGCTTAAACTCAAAACTAGAACGAATTAACACTGAAACGGAACCAATAAGCACAAATAACAACTTTTCCAAACTTAAAATAAACAAACTTTAAAATGAAAACATAAAAAGATGAACTTAAAGTCACGAAAATTTAAAAGATCAAAACTTTAAATAAGAACTTGATGAAAAGATGATGAAAACAAGATTGAGATTAACAAGAAGGATTAATAATATGAAGATTAAGACAAGATTAAGCTTAAAAAGTAAAGGTTTGATTAAAAACAAGAAAGATAAAAGATGAAAGATTAAAGTTCTAGTGAGAGAAACTGTCACTTTCTCTCACTAAAACTAAACTACTCCTACTCCTAAAACTAAAACTAACCAACCCTCCTAAATGAGTTTAGGAGGGTATTTATAGGAAATGGGGAGGTGCATGTGTTGCCTCCTCTTTCTTTCTTTCTTCACGTCTTCTCGTCTTTTAAGTTCTTCGACTTTATCGACTTTGTCTCGGGATTAATTAAACTCGTCTTATAATTTATTTATTTATTAGACTCGAGTTCTTCGGCTTTAAGTAAACTTCCGTCTTTAGACTTGTTCTTCGATAAATCTTCAAAATAGGCCTTGGACTTCCGTTCTTTTTGCACTCTTGATCTCTTGACTTCGTCTTTTGTCGTTTTCTTCTATAAAAGCCTGTGAATGCCCGTGTTTTCTCCACTTTTCACCTTTTCGTCCTAAATCACAATAAAAACACAAACCACGCATAATTCCGACATTTACGACATAAATACACGTTTTGGCTTGGTTATTATTGCAATTAATTGGTAAAAAGGATGGGTGTTTTCACACCTATCATGCAGCCTCCTGGTTTTGAGGATCTAGAGAATCCAAACAAGGTGTATAGAGTCAAGAAGGCTATGTATGGACTTTATCAAGCCCCTAGAGCATGGTATGGTACTTTGTCTACTTATTTGGTGGACAATGGATTCAAGAGGGGCACCATAGATCAGACACTATTTACAAAGAAGAAAGGCAAGGATGTGTTGCTCGTCCAGGTCTATGTTGATGACATCATTTTTGGGTCTACTGATCTAAAGATGAGTGAGGATTTCTCCAAGCTTATGACAGACAAATTCAAGATGAGTGCTATGGGGGAGATGAACTTCTTTCTTGGTTTACAAGTTCAGCAGAAAGAAGATGGTATCTTCATCTCCCAGGATAAGTATGTGGCAGAGATCTTGAAGAAATTTGGCTTTTCTCCACATGAAAAGAGGGCTACTACTCCTATGGATAGAGAACACCCTTGGGGAAAGATTGGAGATGGGAAAGATGTTGATGTCAGACACTATAGATCCATGATTGGATCCTTGATGTACCTTACAGCCTCCAGACCTGACATCATGTTTGTTGTGTGTGCTTGTGCATGCCATCAAGTGACTCCGAAAGAATGTCACCTTTATGCTATGAAGAGGATCTTTAGGTACCTAAGATGCTATCCTAGTCTTGGTTTGTGGTACCCAAAGGATTCACCATTAGAGTTGATTGCATATTCAGACAGTGACTATGGAGGTGATAAGTTTGATAGAAAATCCACAACTGGTGGATGTCAGTTTCTTGGGAGCAGGTTGATATCTTGGCAATGCAAGAAACAAACAGTGGTGGCTAATTCTACAACTGAAGATGAGTATGTGGCTGCAGCTGCTTGTTATGGACAAGTTTTGTGGATTCAGAACCAGCTGTTGGACTTTGGTTATAATTTCATGCATACCAAGATATTTGTTGACAATAACAGCACTTTATGCATCATTAAGAATCCTGTACATCATTCTAAAACTAAACACATAGAAATTAGACACCATTTTATAAGAGATTGTTTTGAAAAGGGTTTAATACAACCAGATAGGGTTGACACTGAGGAGAATGTATCAGATTTACTAACTAAACCTTTTGATACTGGGAGGTTTCAATACTTGGTAACAAGTATTGGAATGATCAATCTCACATAATATGTGTTTTAGAGTCTTTTTGTAAAAGTATGTACAGGATGATGCATTGTTATTGGTCTTATTGAAGATTTAGATTTTCCACTATATTTTTCTAACACTGACAAAGGTTGCTTGAACGCTGATAAGGGTTTTTGTAACGTTGTCAGCAATATAATTGTCTAACGCTGACAAAGCTTCCCTCAACGCTGTCATGTGTTATCGGGGCGTTGTCAGCAACAATGTTAGTTTTGTGGTTTTTCAATCTAAATATGCAGGTGGTGTTAGCAGTATACCATTGGATGCAGAGTTGCTTATGGATTAATGGAGAAGCATTTGGGCATGTTTTTATTTATGGATGATGGTTGGAATTTTTAATTCCTATCTTGACATAAATTTTTTATGTTCATGCATGTTTTTAGCAACTTATGTATCATAGTTTAAGGGGAGGTTTTAGGAACCTTTAGGATGTTTGGGTATCCATATGATACTCTTATCACAATTCTAGATTGTGTCCACAGGTGAGTATGAGTTAGTTTTACTAAATCATGAGGCACTGTAGCATGCAAAGTTGATATACTATGCATGCTGCCAAGACATTTTTGGCCTAGAATTGGTTGTGGTCTGTTGGGAGACTTGGGAATAATTTTGTTATGGGATTTACCTGGGAGTAACAAGGAATTTTATAAGGTAACTTAGTTGTTAAGAGTTTTGGTTAGCAAGGGACACTAGAGGACTGTTATGTCTATCTTGTATAAGCAAGTGTGCATAACTGGACAGTGCTTGCCGCCCTATAATAATTATCAGCTTTTTGGTTATCTTCTCTAGGATAAATTACTTTGTTAAGGTCATTTTTCATTTTTAAACATTTTTATTTTTGGACGCTGACAAGTATTTTTCCAAGCGTTGTTGTGACCAATTTAGACGCTGACATGGCTATGGCAAACGTTGACAAGAATATAGCCGTTGGGCGTTGATAGGTTATTTTAGACCGTTGACACTCAATGGGACCTACCCAGTTGTTACTTTTTGACATATTTTCAGGACGTAATTTTGGGAGTTGATAACTTTCATTTAATGCATGAGATAAACTTATTATTTTTCAGTATTTTCATGATTACATTTTGAAAATTCTTGCCTATTTTTGGGCCAATCACGTGCATTTTCTTCTCCTATATATTTGGCTCCTATTTTTAAACAGGGTACCTATTATTCTTTTCTAACACAATTTTCTCTTATCAACTTCATCTTCATCAATCATTTTTAACAGCTTTCAACAATGGCACCAAAGTTTAAACCATCAGAGTTGGAATTAGGGTTCAGAAGCCAACACAACATGATCGCGTATCTTGAAGCTGATGATACTCTGTTTCCCCAATACACACAAATGGTGGCGTATTTGAACGCATCTCCTATTAGGTATGCTCTTTCTCATGCACCACTCATTCCTGTCACACATATTAAACAGTTTTGGAACACTGTTAGTTCCTCAACAGTTAATAGAGTGACTACATTATCTTCTATTGTTCATGGGAGAACTTGGGTGGTTACTGAGGCTTTGGTACGCCAAGCCTTGCATCTTGATGATGCTGATGGTATAACCACCCTTTCCATTAGTGAAATAGAACAAGGACTAAGGGCTTTGGTTTATCCTTTTCCTGATGAAGGAACTTTAAATAAATATCATAAACAGGAGTTTCCCCCAGCCTGGAAGTACCTCATACATGTCCTCCTACAATGTTTGAGTCCCAAGTGCACTGCACACAATGAGATCAATAGATCTATTGCTAGTGCTATTGTGTGTATTGCTACTGGGAAAAAATTTAATTATTCTAAAATGATTTTTGAGGGCATGTGTAAAAATAAAGGGAACAAAATGACTTTAGCTTATCCCAGATTTTTACAAATGGTTTTTGATGTCCAAGAATACTACACAAGGGATCATAATGATTTTTATGAGATCCCTGTGCAAAAGAAAGCAATTTTTATGAAGATGAACTCACCCCCACATCGTGATCTACCCTTAACCCAAGTTATGCTTGCTGTCATTGCAGCAGCTCAACCCTAACCTGACCCCCAACCTCCAATTGACCCAATACCTGAACCATTACCTTCACCCCAACATATGCAAATTGACCAAGAACCCTTCGACGATGACACGTTCAATGTTGGCGTTGATGTGCCTATTTCAAACGTTGACACACAACCTTCACAGACCCAAACACCCTTTAACCAACCCACATCCACCCAATCCACATCATCTCCACCAACACAATATAGGTTACAAAAACGCCAAAGGACTACTGGAGTGTTCTCCTCTAGTGGTCCTAGCCATGTAGCAGAGAGAACCACCACCACAAGTGTGGATGGTGCTATGGATGACGTTGGGACTATTGGTTCTGGCTTAGAAGCTGGCCAAGGCAGTCCCACCATCATTAAGTCCTCATCCATGCCCAATGAATCTGACTTGGGAGGTCAAATACCCATTTTAGAAGAGGGCAGATTGGAACCAATGACCCTAATGGAATTAACGGCAGTCTGCTTGAGCTTGCAAAAGCAAAATGCAGACTTGGTACAAGTTGTCAGCACACAAGGCCTTGAACTCAAGCAATTGAGGGAGAGGATTGTTATTTTGGAGACTGCTAGTGCAAGAAGAGGAACGGAGGAATCTTCCAAAGGGGAGGATGAACAAATAAATGTGAGTGATAAGGGCAGCCATGATGGTCAATCTTTGGATGTTGCTGAGGCCCTAACAAGTTTGAAGAAACAGACAGGTTTTGATACGTCTCTAGTCTCTCCTACAAACTTAAATTTATCATTTATAGCCATGTTGGAGGAAATTGCAAAAGGCGCTGAGGCAGGAACTTTGGGCGTTGACAGGGAGAAGTTGAACGCTGACATGAGTATTTTGGGCGCTGACACAGCAAAATTGGGCGTTGACAGACCTGCACATGAGGGTGATGTATCCCAGTCATCATCCATCATCAAAGAGGTTTCTTCACAGGTATCACCATCTACCTTACCAACAATTGATCCATTAGATAAGGGTAAGGGTATTATGGTGGAAGAGGTTGTTCCAAAGAATGCAGCACAAACTGAATTTGATAGAAGGTTGGCTGCACAAATTGTGGAACAAGAACAGAAAAAGGTGGGTGAATCACCTTTTGTTGTCACTTCAGAAGAGCAAGAGAGAAGTGATGAAGCCAGCTCAGACTCAAGTGTTATGATCATAGAACAGCCAGAAAGACTTGAGTATGGAGATGAGTTGGCCAAGGAGAGAAATTGAGAGAGTTGAAATTGCAGGTTGACTTTGATATGCCAGAGGTGGTTCAAATGTATCATGCTTGGGAAGAAAGATGTATGGAGAATCCACACTTGACCATTTCAGATCAGATATGGGGTTTAGAGATTCTTCTCAGAGTACAAAAGGATTGCCAAGTCATTTTGAAACACAAGGCAAGCAATATTCTCTCAGAGTTGAAAAGGGATAGAAGGGAGTTATACTGCATGTTGCTCAGATGTCATGGAGTAGGGTGGACTTATCAGAAATTGAAGGCATTGACATTTGATGAGTTGGAATGTAGAGCTTATCCCATTTGGGTTACAGTGCAGGAAGCAAACACTCTAAGACTTCTTTCTAATGAAAGAAAAGAAGAACTTGCAGAGGAAATGGAGCTCAAGAAGGCAATGTTTGTTCCCAGACCAGTGAAAAAGGGAGTTCCTCTTGAGTTTCCCAAAGATATGGATCCATTATATCCAAGTGAAGTTGTCATAAGAAAGAGCCTCAAGCTCTCACCATTAGAAGCTTCAGATTTGGTACAAGTGTTACCATTTGATTCCAGAAACCCAATTGTGAGCTATGAAGAAGATGAATGTGGCTTTTGGAAGATTGGCAGGTATGGCAAAGAGGTTCACACTTTTACCACCCTTATATCTTTGTTTGCAAGTTTTGACAGAGAATACTTGGTAGACCTATGGAGGTTATTAGAGGCCAAGTATGAGGCTGAAGCACCAACTTCAGCCAATGGAATAAAACTGTGGTCCACATTCAAGAGAATGTGTGGACCAAAAGATGAGGATCCTGCTATTTGGAAGGATCTTGAAGATGACCTCAGTGGTCTTCAATGGAGATTGTATTCAGCTGCTGGTGTATATTATTTGAGTTCTACAAATTTTGCTGAGTATCTACTTGTGGATGGTCAGTATTTCATATCCAAGGATATCTTGGAAAAGATGAAGAACACTCAGCTGGAAATTGATTATTCAAGTGATGTGGCAAAAGACTTGATCAGATTTATTTATTACCAATATGATAAGGTTTGTAAGATTCCTCCTAGTTCTTAATGTTTATTCAGAAACTTGATCATTAGAGTGGATATCAAGTTTAGGGGAGGATTGTTGGGAATAAATTATAAGCCAATCTACTTGAGCGCTGACAAGAGTAAAACAAGCGTTGACAGGAGCAAAACAAACGCTGACAGCTCAAGCGTTGACAAGATAAAGTCAAGCGTTGATACATTGAAGACAAGCACTGATGGGAAGATATACTCTACGCGTTTATTGTATTCTAGATTACTTCTAGTAAAGATAGGAACAACAATGTATTTTCTATATTTATCTTTACCTAGAATAGCTGATACGTAGATTATTGTACAAGGCTTCTTATGTCTATAAAAAGAAGACCTTTAGGTTAATGTTCAATATAAGTTTTCATTCGTAAACTACTTTCATTGTAAGCAAGTTTGATATCATTAATCAAAATGAAAGTTTGTTTATATCATTGTGTTCTTGTTTAAGTGTTAATTCCGCATAACACTTAGATTGTCATAAACATATACAAAGGTTTCTCTAAGTGTATTACTTGATCTAATCTCGTATACATAAAGCTAAATCGATCTAAGTTTGGGATCAACACAACATAGATATGATTATCTTCAAAAACATTGTCACTCACTTTAACTTGCTTTGCAAAAGAAATTTGGCAGCTTTTCAAATGATACACCCTTAGAAGTAAAATTATCTGAGTCATGTCAATTACTAAACGAAAAAAGTCTTGATATTTTGGATTTGAAAGCTCAGTTACAAGAAAAAGACATAGTAATAGCAGAGTTGAAGAAACTCGTTGCTAAGATGGGTGAAAAAGTTGTGGAACCTAGCGTTAAGAAACCTATTGTTAGACAAGCCAATGCCTCTAAAGTGAGTATGTAACACCCCCAAATTTATACAACTCAATACAGCGGAAGACTCGTTGGTGTTACGGGATAGCACATTACTCACATCATAGACAACGCTTAAAATCGCGTCGTTTATTCATAAAGCATTTCCATTCATAAATATCAAAGTTACATCGGTCCCAAGTCATATTATTTCATACAAAGTTTTACAAAGTATTTGAATGGAAATTGTTGTTTAAGTGCGGGCCATGAATTCTTGTTGTCTTCCCGAGAATTACCTTCAAGTACCTGAGATAAAACATGTTAAAAGAAAAGGTCAGCGATAAAGCCGAGTGAATTCATAGAGTTAAATAAATTCCATCAATATAACTTTGGTATAAAATTAGTACCAAAAATCATTTCGTACAAATTATTGTGATAGGCCATAAAATAGCCAAAATCATTTTATACAAATCTTTATCAAAATCATAATATAGGCGTTTGCCTTAAAAATCATTATACGAGCCAATGTCGTAAAAACGTCATACAATACGTCTTATGACGTTGTATAAAAATGAAAACCGTTATATGAATATGGTTATGAAAACCAAAACACAAACATAATATCAATAGTATGACCCTGTATTGCTAGTCAGGCAATACGTCGTAATTCTGAGCGTCTAGTAGTATTTCGTTAGTCGGATTATTATAAGCCGCATGACATTGTTACCTTACTAAACCAACAACGGGTAGCTAACCCGATACCAATTTTGCCCATCTAAAGTAGCGTGTCGTCACAAAGGTCACGCTATGGAAATCTTCTCATACATAAATTCGCTTACCAATCAATGTGGCACGACGGGGATCAACCGTCAAGGCGCGAACTGGGGTGATCGTCCCCAAATAGTACTATTAAATGCATAAGCGTCTACCAAATCCCGGTAGTTCACAATTCATGCTAATGGGACTTTTAGTGACATAAACTAACTTTAATAATCCATTTGATTTCATCTATCGGGTCCTTTAATCATTTATCGGGTCATACAATCGAGTCATTCAATCATTCGGGTCCAAATCAATAAACAAACAATCGGGACAAACGGTGTCCTATTTTATAAAAACTAACATGTTATCTCCCTCGCGGGTTTATAACATATTTCATAAAAACATTTAAAAGAGTGCGAGGCTATGAACTCACGTTGATGTGGGAAGGCGGTTTATCGGCAATTCGGACGTACGGTACATGCTTCAATCACGGAAACCTAGACAAATAATACTCGGTCTTAGACTCATGTCCAATGACTTTATAAAAATAACAATTATGTATACATATGATGATTATATATACATGATGATCAAGTGGGTTTACATATTCTCGTTTACTCATTTTAGTGTTATATGTAGATAACTTTTATACTAGTTTACTAGTTTCACCTATTTTCGTGTTTTAAGTCCAATAAACTTATTATAAGTTCTTTAACATGTTTTAATCCCTTTTATACCTATATTATCAGTATGTATACTTTCCATGTTGGGCCCAAATGGGTTAAGCCCAATAAGTTCTTTTTACAAGTTTTTATCTTATTTAGTCCAATTATTAGTCCAATATGCTTAATTAGCTCGTAAATGTCCGTATTTCTTATAGTTCGGGTTTTTATCGGTTTTTACTTGTATTAGATACTTATATATCAGTATATGACTTTTATAAACTTTACATTAGACGGGTTTGGTTGTCTAAGTTTTATTTGGCGAAAAACGTTAATTTTACGGCGATAGCCGAAAAAGTCGTAAAAATCAAGTTTATAGTTTTTATTACTTATAAATATTATTTCACCACCATTTATATAATTTATCAATTTAATTAACCTTTTATATATTCATATAAATAAGTTTTATAAGTTAGTGGGTTTTTATTTTTACATTTTATACATTAAAAATGTGAGTGCTTATATAATAATAATAAACATTATTTCCAAAAATCTGATTTTTATCTTCATGTTCACCATTTTTACCATATCTAGAGTTATATAATGAATTAGAAGCTCATTTTTGGGTGACATGTTCTTCATATTATGTGCTACATTTAACTTAGTTATAGCTACTGCCCATTTTAAGTTGATCATGCCTTAACAGTCCCTACAAAACTGCTTATTCAGATTAGACCACCTAACTTGTTTTGATTATATCTCACTCATTATTTTGATTCCATTGCATGGCCAACTCTCACATGTGTATAACATCTTGTACTTACTGTAAATAGATCATACCATGCAATTTTATCAGTTCATGTTTTAGTTTTCTACTGTTTTTATACAGCCAACTAAATAATCAAGATTTTAGCCTCATTTCTTATAGTTATTAACATTTTTAAGCATATCTATCAACACTTGATCCCCACACAACATTTTTATCATCATATATACATCATATAAATATACAAAATGAAAGAAAATACATTTGTTCTTTACAAAATAACAAGAGAAAAATGGAGAGGATGAACTTCTTTACCAACCAAGTGTATTCCTTATTTTTGGAAGACAAGAACTTGATGAATACAACAAGTAACTCCAAGACCATCAAATATCAAGAACATATGTTGGAAAATAAGCCCTAGGACACAAGAAAATCACCTCCAATGATGTTAATATGGCCACCAAATGAGCAAGGCTTCAAGATAACTCCTTAATAGAGCTAGTAAACATGTGTTTCATGGCTAGAAAAGATCAAAGGGGTGTTTGTTGCCTTAAAGTGGACGGCATAGGGAGGAGTTTTGAGAGAATTTGATGTTGGTTTGCATGTAAGGAAAGATGGAATGAGAAACTAGTTGCTAGTTTTGAGAGTTAGTGGGAAGAATTAGCTTAAAGAGTAAGCATGGCTTACACATGTAATGTGCTAGCTAACTTGATGCCACCTTAGTGTGTGGTGTCAAGTTGTGCCGTCCAAACTTAGATAGTGGGGTGGGACAATGTATTTTGTCCCATCTCACTAGTTTACGGGTATTTCTCGATTTTAGTTTTCTCGATTTGCGTGCCCTCGGGTCGTTTTACGAAAAACGTTTTTATAAATTATGAATCAACGTCACAAAACGAATCCAATAAAAATTGTCTCATCAAAAACGGAGTTCAAAAACGTAAATACGTAATCCTAAGGTTTCCGGTTTAGTCGTAAAGGACGTTAAAATAAAATCGTAAGTCCTAATCTCTTCTCGTAAATTTGTGAGTTTATGAACCAACACAAATTTAAAACTCCAAAATAATATTCACGGATAAATTTATTTTTTGAAATGTCGGACTGTCACCAAAGACGGTGTATGTAAACGTAAGCACGTAACGTAGAATCCTCCGGTTTAAACGTAGTCGATGCTACTTCAAGACGTAAATCCAAATTTCTTCCCAAAAATAAGTGAGTTCATATTGTAACATTAAAATAATGTTTTCAAATAAATATTAAGAATAAAATATCAACCATAAATTGACGGATTGTCACAGCATTTACCCCTAAACAGGATCTTTGTCCTCAAAGATCATCTTACCTTACTACTCGCTTCTTATAGAGTTAAAGCCATGTGGGTATTTCCTCCACATTCGGTCTTTTCTCACAAGTGTAATTCATTACAATACGCGAGTTTTATTAAACATAACTACGGGAATAAGATCAGGCTTAATGTTGACTTACTTTCTCTATCCATGATGTTCACGGGTTTTTGATGAATGCAACTTTTCGCCGATCTAAACTCTACTAAGAATAATCAGATTCTCACTTGATAGATATTCCATCAAGTTAGATATACGAATCATAATTCACGAAGCGCTTGAAGTCCTAGGGTAGATCCAGCTTATATGCCCTTCAAACCAATCTTTTCCATCATCTCAATGGTCCCATACAATGGGGACTTATATCCCATGATTTGTCAGATCATTGATTCATTTCTCCAAGTTTAAAAATTGTGGCATAACTTCGCTACCCATTAGGCACTTCAAGATCTACATTTCACATTAACATAACCTCTTGCCACTACCGGCTGTCAATAATCAAATCCTAATTTCAACAATCATTTCAGATTTCGCGGGTCGGATATTTTGTAAGGTTAGGTTCACCGTCATAGGAAACCTTAAACCTAAAATACATGTCCAACTCACAATGGGTGTATGTCGGATGTCTCCATCTCAACTCTTGCTTATAGATGCTTTAAGATTTAGATCCTAACAAGATTAGATCTCGATCCTAATATGATAGTTATCAATGATAATATCTCCAAAGGAAAGCGATTATACGATTTATTACCAAAGGTCATTCATTCAATCATAGAACAGCGCTTATATTACTTTGTATCGTTACTTTACCTCGTCCCTTCGATTTGGGGTGGTATACAGTACTCTCATCAAGGTTCGTTCTCAATGATTTCTGAGCAAATCTCTAGAAATTCGATGCGAAGCGAGGATCTTGATAAAGATGTTCGATACAGGCACACTATGTTTTACATAACTCTTTTGCATTTATCATTAACGGGAATGATATTAGCAGATTTGGTCAGTTTGTCGACGATGACCCAAATCGAATCAAATTCAGATGATGACCTTTGCAATAGCTAGACGTTTACTAATGTATGAGGCGATGTCTGCCTTCATAATTGTCATTAGTACAACTTCTTCAGACAAAGATACTTTTAGTCATAAATGACATAAATAGAATACTTATACTTACAAATTCCAACATAACTATATCTCACAATCTTCCACATTTAGGCAATCATAAACAGCCCTTTAAAACATTTAACGCTATTGGCTTCTCAATTCTAATGGTTTAGATTAGACGCGAACCACTTTTATTATCTATATTATCCTTTTTGCAAACATCGTTTATTTTTATATTGTTCAGCAATTTATTTTGCACCTTCATTAATAAGGAACATGTCCTAACTGGTTCTTTATCTTTTCTACATAATGCATCGGTATCTATATTCACTTCTCATGATGATATAATTATCATGTCCACAATTCACTCAGATATTCTTTCTATATTATGCGTCAGTAATTATGTTCACTTTCTCCTGATGAAATAAATATCATAACTGTATTTATTCAAAAAAATTCTTCATATCTTTTATGCTTCAGTTTCGTCTCAACTATCATTTTTATCAGTTTTTCTCAATCTGGCGTCTAAAGCGTCGATAATTATTATATGTAAATTAACAATAATTATTTAACTTTTATGAAACGTAAACGTTAAAAGTTTAAATTTCTTAGTTCGACCAATTATATAAAATGTTCAAAATAAATTTGGATTTAATTAACAAGATTTTTGTTGATTTATCGAAAATATTTAATAAGATTCGTAAATGTTCGAAAAACCTTTGTTTATACTTTGGTCAAA
Source organism: Glebionis coronaria (assembly GCA_025667525.1). Taxonomy (NCBI): domain Eukaryota; kingdom Viridiplantae; phylum Streptophyta; class Magnoliopsida; order Asterales; family Asteraceae; genus Glebionis; species Glebionis coronaria. Next base: position 250,345,457 of record CM046878.1, read on the forward strand.
GTTTTCTTAGTTTGAAAAGCAAAAATTGTCGTTTTAAGTTTTCAGGTTATGGTATAAATTGTTTTACTCAGTCCTTCTTAAGTTATCTTGGGGTATACACAAATATTTACTCCTAAACAGAAGTTTAGTTAAATGGTTTGTGTATAAGGGAATAATCCCTTTAAAAATCCTTTGTTAAAACATTTGTCAAAACATATTTCTATTTCTTTTTGGTAAAATCCAAAGTCTTAAAAGGGCTCTTAATTTTTGAAGAGTCTATATGCATACATCTTACCATTATTAATCCAATGGTCATTTTATGTAAAGGATTAAGTTTTTAATCCCTAAGCGTTAATGGTTCTAATCTTTGAAAAGTCAATATAGCTTCCATTACCTATTAATCACATGGTTAAATCATGCAAAGAATTAAGTCTTAAGTCTTATGTTAAATATTTAAGGTACATGTTTTCATTGTTCGGCCAATTCAGGGCAATCTATAAATAATTATTAACTCATTCTTATTTTTATAAACAAATGGTCCTTAATGATCACGAGCATGAATTTATCAAATTACAGCCTACACACGTGATCCACCAAATTCATGAATACTACATGTGCATTAGTCAATCCAAACGGCATCACGTGAAACTCATAACGTTCATTACAAGTACCGGATGTAGTGATTGGAATAGATAATCTCTTTCGCAGATGCGAAGTTTGATGATAACCATGCTATGGATCAAATTTCTAGAACCTTGTAAATGATCGAACAAATCTTCCATTTCGAGTTATGGATATCGTTTTCGATTGTCAATTTACACAGTTCACGGTAATCTATAAATATAAGGAATGATAACACCATAGCTCTTCATGATGACAGGCTTGGTATAATAAAATCTTTCTCCGACAACTCTCTCAGTTGTATGGTAATTCCTTTAATTTAGATGGTGCTGACGTACAGTGCACATGCCATAGGTGCAGCACCGAGAATATAATCAATACCAATTTCAACTTGCCTTAATGGCAAAAGTCTAGGAAATTTACCAATAAATACCTCCTAAAGTTTCAGATAACATAAACATCTTTTAATAAATTCATATTAGGTTCTTCTAGATTGCAATATCTATGACTAGTTCACAACCATTCACGGTATAATTTCAAGTCATCCATCAAGAATTATTCAGATCACTTTTGATAATCAACATCTTATCTTTTAGGGAATTCTACTCGAGTTCCCATCAATTAAGACAATGTCGTCATGTCATAATCAATCAATCCATTCTACCGGCATTATCAACTTCTCAGTTTCATTTCCGTCGATAAGATGTGAACTTCTCAAAAGTCTAATAATAATTCATAATCCTTCACAAATTCATGGATATTAGGATACACAACTACTATTAAAAGAGTAATGTCAACGCATAATCTACGCGAGAGAAATTCAAATCAGATACAGACGAAAACAATTAATGAATATGAATATATCCCATGTTTTCATAATTTGAGTACGCATTCGAAAGCTCCTCGGATCGTTACCCAGGTCATTCAAATGAAATCAAATCATAAGAAATGATAAGAACGTCGATACATCCAGTCGGGTATCAACACTCGGTAATCATATACTTTTCCTAAGAATCTTACTACGAGAGAATTGGACAAGAAAGAATTGTCAATTGTCAAATAAGACAATGTCCACAGATGAGTAAATTCGACTCAGAAGAATAGGTGTTACAGGCACATATGTAGGTGTCCCTAACACTATGTCCTTATTTTTCACTTCTTGCAGATCTCATAAATCTTAATCTTTCACAATCTTCAAAGAATATTTAGTGTTTATTAATCAATTTTATGGTGACTACTAATCAGCCTTGCATGGTCCATTCCAAATTATATGTAGGCGCGCAACTATATACAATTTCAAGATTAACGATGCAATACTCAGTTCGTCAAAATTTTATCATCATGTTTATAATAAAAACATTTTCATGCTTAATTCTTAAATAAGAATCAAAAATAAATTTACAAAGATTTTCTTTGTTATGAAAACAATTAGGTTTTCCAAGATGTTTTATAAACAACTTCATTTCGATAACAATCACTTATAAATCTTACTTTGAGTAATCCTTTTAGTGATGAAAATTCAATTTTTCTCAAGGAATACTGTTTTATTTTTTTATAAAAACAATGAGTGATCTGCAAAAGAGTGATGAAAGCTTGTTCACCAAGAATTAACTACAATATGATAGGGAATGAGCTTTAGCCAAATAATGATGAGGTTCATGACCTCGATGGCACTCAGGAATACAAAGAAAATAATCCACGACGTAACTCAATTCAAGATGAGTACTTGTTCAATGGTTGCATCACTAATGCGAACATTAGGATGAAGCAATAAAAGATAGATAACATCGATACATTTAAGATTTAGCAATAAAAGGTAGTCTTTTTCATTAATCACAAACAAGTCAGAATTGTACCGTAACACATTACGTGTCACTATGTCATACAATTCTCAGAACTCATCCTACCAACTGATATCTCAGTTAAGTTAGGGATTTTTAAAAGATACCACAATGAATACTAATCTACAAGAGTCATTAGGTGTTCCATATGTCCCAGAAGATCCATCGGTCCCAATTCAGAAGAAGATTTCTTCAATTTATTTATTGGACACTGGGCATCCTCATTAGTGAACAATGGCCTAGGAACAACCCTTAACACGAATCAACAAACAATCATTTAAAATCTTATAATCTAATTCAACAAATTTTATACTCAATTCGATATCCTATCTCATTTTCCAATATTCTCAACCTTATTCTTAGGCCTTATAAAGGCAATAAAAGCTCAATATGATCAACACTTAATTTCCAATCCTATATCTCTTACAACAACAATTATCAAATGACTCTCTAGTATGAGATGACTCATACATTCAATTAGACTTCTCGGAAAGGTATTAGTGGCATGAGGCTTTTGGGTAATGGTTCCAATGACAGCCTCAAGTGCAACTTTCACCCTTTCGATTTCAAATTTAAGAATTGGATGACAACGAATCATATGACATCTTTCTAGGTGGTAATGTTTTGTCAAACTCCACTCTATAAGGAAAGATCGTCATGACATCGATATCAGATTTAATCTCGCCAATTGTTTTTCAATATCACAATCAACTAATGTCTACAATTCTACGAATATCAACCATTTGTTGGGATCATAAATATCCACAACTTGGTTTAGATCTAGAATAGCTAGAATTCCTACGAGAATAGCTTCGATAAATTTACTAGGGGATTTAGGGTTTCTTGTGACAATCTACGTCGTATAAATACCTCGTATAAATATAAAAATAATCATCAAACAATCATGTAATAAAATTACATCATATATATATATAATCCAAGTTATATATATATTAAAATAACACTTCTCAGTCTGGCCTTGTCGGTAACTCGGGAATTCTTCGGCACCGTTATAGTCAAAATATTTTTAGACATTTTTAGAAAAATGTTTGTAGTTAAAAGATTTTGAAAAGTTTTATTCAAAACCTTCGTTTTAAAAAAATCTTTCGTTCTCTATAACGAGAGCTCTGGTACCAAACTGTAACACCCCCAAATTTATACAACTCAATACATCGGAAGACTCGTTGGTGTTACGGGATAGCACATTACTCACATCATAGACAACGCTTAAAATCGTGTCGTTTATTAATAAAGCATTTTCATTCATAAATATCAAAGTTACATCGGTCCCAAGTCATATTATTTCATACAAAGTTTTACAAAGTATTTGAATGGAAATTGTTGTTTAAGTGCGGGCCATGAATTCTTGTTGTCTTCCCGAGAATTACCTTCAAGTACCTGAGATAAAACATGTTAAAAGAAAAGGTCAGCGATAATGCCGAGTGAATTCATAGAGTTAAATAAATTCCATCAATATAACTTTGATATAAAATTAGTACCAAAAATCATTTCGTACAAATCATTGTAATAGGCCATAAAATAGCCAAAATCATTTTATACAAATCTTTATCAAAATCATAATATAGGCGTTTGCCTTAAAAATCATTATACGAGCCAATGTCGTAAAAACGTCATACAATACGTCTTATGACGTTGTATAAAAATGAAAACCGTTATATGAATATGGTTATGAAAACCAAAACACAAACATAATATGAATAGTATGACCCTGTATTGCTAGTCAGGCAATACGTCGTAATTCTGAGCGTCTAGTAGTATTTCGTTAGTCGGATTATTATAAGCCGCATGACATTGTTACCTTACTAAACCAACAACGGGTAGCTAACCCGATACCAATTTTGCCCATCTAAAGTAGCGTGTCGTCACAAAGGTCACGCTATGGAAATCTTCTCATACATAAATTCGCTTACCAATCAATGTGGCACGACGGGGATCAACCGTCAAGGCGCGAACTGGGGTGATCGTCCCCAAATAGTACTATTAAATGCATAAGCGTCTACCAAATCCCGGTAGTTCACAATTCATGCTAATGGGACTTTTAGTGACATAACCTAACTTTAATAATCTATTTGATTTCATCTATCGGGTCCTTTAATCATTTATTGGGTCATACAATCGGGTCATTCAATCATTCGGGTCCAAATCAATAAACAAACAATCGGGACAAATGGTGTCCTATTTTATAAAAACTAACATGTTATCTCCCTCGCGGGTTTATAAAACATTTCATAAAAACATTTAAAAGAGTGCGAGGCTATGAACTCACGTTGATGTGGGAAGGCGGTTTATCGGCAATTCGGACGTACGGTACATGCTTCAATCACGGAAACCTAGACAAATAATACTCGGTCTTAGACTCATGTCCAATGACTTTATAAAAATAACAATTATGTATACATATGATGATTATATATACATGATGATCAAGTGGGTTTACATATTCTCGTTTACTCATTTTAGTGTTATATGTCGATAACTTTTATACTAGTTTACTAGTTTCACCTATTTTCGTGTTTTAAGTCCAATAAACTTATTATAAGTTCTTTAACTTGTTTTAATCCCTTTTATACCTATATTATCAGTATGTATACTTTCCATGTTGGGCCCAAATGGGTGAAGCCCAATAAGTTCTTTTTACAAGTTTTTATCTTATTTAGTCCAATTATTAGTCCAATATGCTTAATTAGCTCGTAAATGTCCGTATTTCTTATAGTTCGGGTTTTTATCGGTTTTTACTTGTATTAGATACTTATATATCAGTATATGACTTTTATAAACTTTACATTAGACGGGTTTGGTCGTCTAAGTTTTATTTGGCGAAAAACGTTAATTTTACGGCGATAGCCGAAAAAGTCGTAAAAATCAAGTTTATAGTTTTTATTACTTATAAATATTATTTCACCACCATTTATATAATTTATCCATTTAATTAACCTTTTATATATTTATATAAATAAGTTTTATAAGTTAGTGGGTTTTTATTTTTACATTTTATACATTAAAAATGTGAGTGCTTATATAATAATAATAAACATTATTTCCAAAAATCTGATTTTTATCTTCATGTTTACCATTTTTACCATATCTAGAGTTCTATAATGAATTAGAAGCTCATTTTTGGGTGACATGTTCTTCATATTATGTGCTACATTTAACTTAGTTATAGCTACTGCCCATTTTAAGTTTATCATGCCTTAACAGTCCCTACAAAACTGCTTATTCAGATTAGACCACCTAACTTGTTTTGATCATATCTCACTCATTATTTTGATTCCATTGCATGGACAACTCTCACATGTGTATAACATCTTGTACTTACTGTAAATGGATCATACCATGCAATTTTATCAGTTTATGTTTTAGTTTTCTACTGTTTTTATACAGCCAACTAAATAATCAAGATTTTAGCCTCATTTCTTATAGTTATTAACATTTTTAAGCATATCTATCAACACTTGATCCCCACACAACATTTTTATCATCATATATACATCATATACATATACAAAATGAAAGAAAATACATTTGTTCTTTACAAAATAACAAGAGAAAAATGGAGAGGATGATCTTCTTTACCAACCAAGTGTATTCCTTGTTTTTTGAAGACAAGAACTTGATGAATACAACAAGTAACTCCAAGACCATCAAATATCAAGAACATATGTTGGAAAATCAGCCCTAGGACACAAGCAAATCACCTCCAATGATGTTAATATGGCCACCAAATGAGCAAGGCTTCAAGATAACTCCTTAATAGAGCTAGTAAACATGTGTTTCATGGCTAGAAAAGATCAAAGGGGTGTTTGTTGCCTTAAAGTGGACGGCATAGGGAGGAGTTTTGAGAGAATTTGATGTTGGTTTGCATGTAAGGAAAGATGGAATGAGAAACTAGTTGCTAGTTTTGAGAGTTAGTGGGAAGAATTAGCTTAAAGAGTAAGCATGGCTTACACATGTAATGTGCTAGCTAACTTGATGCCACCTTAGTGTGTGGTGTCAAGTTGTGCCGTCCAAACTTAGATAGTGGGGTGGGACAATGTATTTTGTCCCATCTCACTAGTTTACGGGTATTTCTCGATTTTAGTTTTCTCGATTTACGTGCCCTCGGGTCGTTTTACGAAAAACGTTTTTATAAATTATGAATCGACGTCACAAAACGAATCCAATAAAAATTGTCTCATCAAAAACGGAGTTCAAAAACGTAAATACGTAATCCTAAGGTTTCCGGTTTAGTCGTAAAGGACGTTAAAATAAAAGCGTAAGTCCTAATCTCTTCTCGTAAATTTGTGAGTTTATGAACCAACACAAATTTAAAACTCCAAAATAATATTCACGGATAAATTTATTTTCTGAAATGTCGGAGTGTCACCAAAGACGGTGTATGTAAACGTAAGCACGTAACGTAGAATCCTCCGGTTTAAACGTAGTCGATGCTACTTCAAGACTTAAATCCAAATTTCTTCCCAAAAATAAGTGAGTTCATATTGTAACATTAAAATAATGTTTTCAAATAAATATTAAGAATAAAATATCAACCATAAATTGACGGATTGTCACAGAGTAGATCCTCTATCTTGGGAAAACCATCTGCTTTCTCAAATTCCTCGTTTACAAAACCTGTGTTTCCCCCAAGATGGATGGGAAGGGAAGGTTACCACATACCCAACCCATAAGGAATACTGTAGCACCAAGTGTTAAGCACAATAATATGATTAAACCAGGGATGTATAGAATGACCACTAAACCCACAAACAAAGATAGTCACTCGCCTCAGACTTCTAGAAACACTAATATTCGTGTGTCTTCTACTACAGGAGTAGTCTCCACTGCTAGTGTTAGTCGGCCTCAGCTTAAGAGCACTCAAGTGAATGATAAGGTCTGGAAACACAAGAGTCAAGGGAAAATGAAGGAAGTAGAAGAACACACTAGGAATTTGAATGTTTTTAAGAATAAAAAGTCTGTAATCGCGTGTAATGACGATTTGAATGATTTGAACGATTTGAATGCTTTGAATGTTAAATTTGTTTGTGTCAAATGTGGAAAATGTGCTAATGCTAATCATTCTATATGTGCTATGAATAATGTCAAAGGCGTAGATACTAGAACTAAGAAGCAAGTTGTGATGCCTATTAGTGCTAGTAAACCCAAACGTAAAGTGAACCATTCTGGTGCAACCACCACTAAGAAAAGTAATGCATCAGACTCCACCACTAATGTAGAACAATGATAATCTTGTGAAACAAGGGGGTTGATGTTTTTCTAGAGATAGAAAGTTAGAGAGAGAAGTGAAAGAAAACTCTTATATTGAAATTAAAGAAAAATAAAAAACCAACACCTCTTTCCATGGTGGAAAGAGGTTTAAATACCCCAAGTCCTTAATGGACTTGGGCTTCCGGCCCATGAACATGCTCATGGGTCGGGCTATGTAATAAATGACACTTAACATTACTACGAGCCTATAACTACATTATTGGAGTGACCGAGACTTTCTATATACGTAAAACGTATTTCCAACAATCTCCCCCAAAGGGAGGTCACTCCAAATTTACAAAGTCCTAATCTAGCATGTTAGATCTTGTTCTTGAGCTCGTAGTCTTCTTTTCTTTCTTTTTCTTTTCTTTTGTGAATATGTGTTGAATGATATCAGCCTTTTGCTTGGAACACGTTCTTTTTGGCCTTTCACATGCAGTCTTTATTTTCTTATGATGTTTGCCTCTTTGTGACTTCATGTCCCACACACTTATCCTTTGTTGAATTCTTGAAAGTTTCAGAGTCGATACAGCAGAAGACTTTTAGGTCATACTTTCTTGAATTTGTAGGAGTATTTGATTCTGAAGGAATAAGCATGTGAGGACGTCTTCAACAGGTACACCGCAACGCCACCGTCTTCAACTGATACACAGCAACGCCACCGTCTTCAACAGGTACACAGCAACGCCACCGTCTTTAACAGGTACACAGCAACGACACGAATAAAATGGCTTTGACATTTTATTCTAATTCGGTAGCATTCCTCCGGTCGGTGAAGACCGTTGGACGATATTAGATATCGTACCCGTGACGGATAGTTTCAATTAAGTAACTTCCTGACAGGATTTCGCGGGTAAACCCGTTCTCTTTATTCGACCGTCCAAAGCTGACTGCGAACATAAAGAGTGAATCATTTGGATTAAGAATCCTTATGATTGAAGCCGTCAATTCATGAAAACCTGGAACAAGTGAATTTCAATTAAGATATTCACCATCGTTGCTTTCCAGTTGTCACAAACTTGATTCAAATTGAATCTTGCTTGTTACCTACCAAGTGCTGTTTGATGTTAACACTAGAAGGATTTCCACTCGTCACTGTGAACACTAAAGAGTATCACTCTGAGTGTTCTGGCAAGATCATACGATAATGCGTAGAGGCCTGGAACGAGTTTAAGTTCAATTAAGAATTAAACTACTGTTTCTTTCCAGTTGTCACAAGATTAGTTCGTAAAGAACCGCACGTGTTGCCTACCATGAGCTTGTTTGATGTTGGCTCAAGCAGGATTTCCATCTTCACTGTAATACTTGCGTATCACTCGGATGTTCTGGCAATATTACAAGAATACTGCGTAGGACTCATAAAAGATCTCTTACTTTTCACAGTGTGTGAAGAAGCAAGGAATAAATGGAAAGTGTCCTAATGAGACTTTTGATGATCTCGTGGCTCTAGACTCGATAGTGCGTTTTGATTTAGTGATCGATGGCTGGAGAGGAGTGCCACCTTTTCAATATCAGTCTATTCGGAGTGAATAAACCAATAGATAACGTGTTGAACTCCGTGTGATTAAAACAAATACCTTTTGAGAGATATTTGAGTTAGCTGGGGAGGGTTGTGCATTGCATCACTGGGTCCATGATGGCTTTCTTCAATATCGAGAATCATTAACTAATGATCTCAATAGCATATGTGTTGACCCGGTTTCTGCCTACAATTGTAAGGAGGGCTTCTTTCTTTACACCCTTTATCTTTACAATTCTTTTTCATTCTTCAACCCCTTCAATGCTTACCAATACGTCATAACTAGCACCTTGTTGTGATTGTTCCAGTGCTAGCTTAAGTACTTGGTCGGCATTCAGCTACGTTCACATTCATTCTCCATCTTTCCTAGGACTTCTAGTTCTATCTAGGGAGTTGTCCTTGGGAAGATTGCATCGGTTCTGATGAATCATTGGACTAATACCTATACCTACCACCCTTTTGTCACCACATTCGTCGTGAGTTAAGTGTGTTTTGGGTTGATATAGTCACCATGAAAAGTCCTTGAAAATCACTTAAAGCACTTGTGATATTAAAATCAAAGATTTTGTGCCTTAAGTGTTTTGATCATCAAAAACGCTCCCCCTTAACTTGTGCATGACACATGTTAAGTTGGTTTATCTTTTAAGTCTTTTTCATAGTTTTAGCCAAGTATCATAAAGTCTCCTTAATCCCATTTTCTCCCTTTTCCAAAATGTTAACCATCAATATTTTGGATATTAATGGATTAACCGGTCTTTGGGTAATAAAATGAAATTAGATGTTGGCCAAAGAACATATGAATGCTCCCCCTCAAATTAATGAGGGTAAGTTGTAGTGCTCGAGTATGATTTGTTTGATAGATTTAGAATCTCGAGAGGAATTCTTGAAAAATATCATACTTTTTCACTACAATAAGCCACAAAAGCTGATAAAGTAAAAAATAACATATTCACAATAATATACATATGGAGTTGACCTGTAATGAGACGAACCAAAATTAATTGGTTCATTCCGTGAGCCGATGGTGAGCTCCATATGGTCGTCCACCGACGAATCGTTCTATGCTTCGTAGCAACCGGTGCTTCCTTAGCACTTCCTCAATCTTCCTGATTGCGTACGAAGATCCCTTTCTGCACTGGGTTGTCCAGGTGTATGTAACTGCCAGAAGAGGTAAGTTGGCATTGAGAACCGACAAATCATCTCGAACATTCTTTAGCGTTCCATCACTGAATTTGTGCAGTTCTGAGAATCGCATATATTGCATGACGCCAGTCGCGTTCGGATAAAAAATTCCTGCTTCCGGCTTGGTAGTCCCCATGTAAACCTTTTTGTTCTTATGGAAATTACTGAGTGGAGTCGTATGGGGACGTTCCAGGTTTAGCTTCTTCTGATAGCTTTCTACTCCAAGTTGAAAGTCTTCCACCCGGTTTTGAATGACTATTTTCCTGGCATATTGACGAAAGTTTGAACTCAAGGCTATGATAATGTCGGGTGATAGATGGTCAACTTTTTCATGAGCCAAGAGCAACAAAAGTTCTTCTATGTCTTCAAGTTGAAGGTACTGGAGATCACTTTCGTCAATAAGGTATTCTTTCTCATCTGTACGTTTGAACAGGATTACATTTAAGTAATCATAACCGAAAACAGTCTGAGTCGTTGCTCCTAGGATGCTTTTGATTCTGTGAGATGAGACAATTAAAGCACCTCTCTTGGGACGATGGAAGTGATTATAGGCTAACTTCTTCTTTTTTCAGATCAAAATGAAGCTTGAGGTCGCAAAAATGGCGGAAAGGAGTGTGTTTGTGTGTTTTTCAGTAAAGACGGGAAGGAGGGGGGTTATGGTTTTGACTAGGTCAAAGTTGATTCAAAACACCCACCACTTTTGCAAAAGTGCAAGACTGGTCCCCCTATTTTAAAATGTTAGTTAAAGTTAAAGTTAAAATTAACTTAACATACAATAAACCCGTTCCCAAACACTAACACAAATACTTAATGCCAAAATGTTAATGACCTATGCAAGAGATACTTAAATCACACAAGGCACACATAGCATAACTGAAGATGACGGGTAGCTAATATTTTCTGACAATCCTTTTTAATGACCAAATTTGTTACCATAAAGAATTAATATTTGCTCCCCCTTAATCCCTGACCCGTTTTCTATTTAAAGAGCAGTAATCAAAGATATTAGGGACACAACTATTAATGAGGACATTTGTCGGTTAAGTGATTTCATAAAACGATTCTGGTGGAAATAAGATTTCTCTTATTTATACAAGATAAGTGCACTGAAACGTACACAAATTTGTGTTAGACCAAGTTATAAAATAAACTTGGCCCCTTACAAGGTTATAAAGTAAACCTTGCCCGAGAAACTTAATTCCCGTTGTGAGCCAACGTTTTCAAAATAAATACGTGACTTTAATGCAAAAAGCGGGTTGCAGTCTGAAATAACTACAAGCCATAATGGGCATGTTTTAAAACTTGTACAACTTTTATACGGACTCTATTTATGGCGCCGTGTCAATATTAATCGACATTTCTAAAGCCGTAAATATTACCGTACTAAAAGACATGCCCGATTTGAAATTAAAATAACAATATTTTTGGATTTTCTTGGTTTTATATTTTTGTATTTTGCTTTTGATGGTTTAAGTATGTACGATAATATACAAGATCACGATCCAAGGATACTCGAGAATAGTTTACCAGTACTATTCTTCAGACTCTTCTGCCAATTCCTTAAGTGTCGCTGGTGAAAATGATTTCATGCCTAGCTTTTCGATCAAAAACTCGATGCGTCCTCGATCTAAAGCCTTTGTGAATATATCTGCCAGCTGATACTCAGTGTTGACAAAGTATAGTTCGATCACTCCATTTTCCACTTGCTCCTTGATGAAGTGGTAGCGGATGTCAATGTGCTTTGCTCGAGAGTGTTGAACGTAGTTGCAGCATAGAGCGATTGCACTTTTGTTATCACAGTACATCGGGATTTTGTTGAATCCAAGACCGTAGTCAGTCAATTGTGACCTCATCCAAAGAACTTGAGCACAACAACCGGACATAGCAATGTATTCAGCCTCAGTACTTGATATCACAGCGCTTTTCTGCCTTTTTGATGCCCAACTAACAAGTCTATCTCCAAGGAGTTGCACACTGCCAGAAGTGCTACGTCTGGTATCTTGACACCCGGCATAATCTGCATCTGCATATGAAACTAGTGCAATAGAGGAATCCTTCGGATACCACAGACCACGATTAAGTGTTCCTTTTAGATACCGAAAGATCCTTTTCACAACATGTAAGTGCTTTTCGATAGGCCGAGCCTGATACCGGGCACACATGCCTATAGCAAATTGCAAATCAGGCCTGCTAGCAGTCAGATAGAGAAGGGTGCCGATCATTCCACGGTAAAGTTTAGGATCGACAGCTATCCCTTCCTTATCTTCATCTAACTTGGATCTCTCCACCATTGGAGTATCCACGGGGTCACAGTTTTCAAAGTGATATTTCTTTAAGGATTCAAGAGCAAATTTGGATTGATTAATAAAGATGCCTCTGGGATTCTGAGAAATTTGCAACCCTAAGAAAAATGAAATTTTTCCCATCATCGACATCTTAAAGCGTGTGGACATAATTTTCTCAAAACGGTCAGACAAACGTTGATTAGTAGCAGCAAATATTATATCATCAACATAAATTTGTACCAGTATCATGTCGTTGTCCTCCTTGAGAATGAATAATGTGGGGTCCACTTTGCCTTTGGAGATTAGATACGTCGATAAGAGATCATACCACGCGCGTGGAGCTTGTTTCAACCCGTAAAGAGCCTTCTTGAGCTTGTACACATGATTAGGATACTTTAAATTGACGAATCCATTCGGCTGGCTTACATAGACATCTTCCCTTAATTCACCATTGAGAAATGCCGTCTTAATATCCATTTGGTAGACGATCATATTCATGTGAGCAGCATAAGCAAGGAATAGTCTAATTGCCTCCAATCGTGCAACAGGAGCAAAGGATTCTTCAAAATCGATACTCAAAGCTTGTTTGTAACCTCTAGCGACCAATCTAGCTTTGTTTTTTAGCACACTACCTAACTCATCGAGCTTAACCTTGTATACCCACAACAGTGTCAAGATTTCAACGTTGCTGGGTAACGGAACTAATTCCCACACTTCAAGATGTTGGAATTCATTCAGTTCCTCTTGCATGGCTTCAATCCATGATGATTTGGTCATGGCTTGTTGCCAGTTTTTAGGTTCAGTGTCTGAAAGAAATGCATCAAAATAGAAATATAATGCATGTTCTTGAAGTTGATGGCGTGTTAAGACTGGTCGATCGATGTCACCAATAATATTGCGGATTGGGTGATCCTTTGTCCATTTAGTGTTGTGAGTTTCAATCCGTGGTGGTCGGGAGTGAACGATTGCAGGAGCTTCCTCTGAGGTAGACGCACCGGTAGGGTCATCAGGTATATGTGAACCAAAGAAGGGAAGCTCTTGTAAGTGAGCATATTCCAGATCATGATCATATAGATCCTCTTCAACATCATTAGGAACGAGTGGGGGTGATGATTCAGGTGTTGTTTGAGAATTGGTGGGGGATGGTGCATCTTGTTCAAGAGTAACAGTAGATGCCTCTGATAGATTTCCATTATCTTGAGTAGCAACTACGAGAATCGGAGCTACTACGACAGGTGCTGGAGAATCATTACTCTGTGGATCAAAGAATTCATCAAACATAGGTTGAAATAATTTATCCCACTCGAACCTTGTTGGTGGTAAAAATGATGGAGAAGTAGGATTGTTGGGAGTTAATCCGGAACTGATTGTACCGGTTCCCATCTCGTGTATTGCGGGTTCAGAGCTGTGTTGCTCAGAAGCCATCGCTGTCAGCTCATCAAAATCGACATCCAAAGTTTCTACAATCTTGCCAAGACGACGGTTATAAATCCGGTAAGCTTTCTTTGCAGGCGAGTATCCAATGAAAATTCCAATATCAGCCTTCGGTTGAAGTTTTCCCAGATTCTCACTATTTGTATTTGGATAGCAAAGTGCACCAAACACATGAAGATAGGAAATATCAGGTTTGTGTCCATGAAGAAGCTCATATGGAGTTTTACCATGACGTTTGTAAATGATGGAGCGGTTTTGGGTATAACATGCGGTTGCCACTGCTTCTGCCCATAAGAATAAAGGAGCATTCGCATAAATCAACATAGTTCGAGCAGCTTCCATCAGTGTACGGTTACGTCTTTCAACGACACCATTTTGTTGTGGAGTGCGAGCCACAGATGTTTCATGAGAGATACCAACCTTTTCATAATAATTTCGAAGAGTCTGATTAACGAACTCGGTGCCGTTATCAGTCCGAATGCGGCGAATAGTAGCATTACGACGTACTTGGATCATCTTTAAGAAAGTAATGATATACTCTGGTGCTTGATCCTTTGATGCTAAAAACTTTACCCATGTAAACCTTGAGAAATCATCCATGATAACGAGGGTGTATTTTCTACAACTCACACTAGCTGTACGCATTGGCCCGCAAAGATCCATGTGCAAAAGATATAGTGGTTCTTGGTTGGTGTCTTCTGCTTTAGGTTTGTAAGATTTCTTGGTGCTTTTCCCCAATGAACACGCGGAACATAAATGATCCTTGTCGAACTTAAGTTTTGGAAGACCACGCACAAGTTCGTTTCTAGCCAAATGGTTAATAGCATCAAAGTTAAGATGAGATAACCGTCGATGCCACAACCATGACTTGGTCTTAGATGCTTTGGAGAGAAGGCAAACAGGAGAGGCGGCCATCATGTTTTGAATAGACAAAGTGTAAAGATTATCCCCTCGAAAACCCTTTAACAAATCATTTCCTGCAAGATCGCGAATGAAGCAAGTATGTTGTCGAAAGGCCACTTCAAGGTTAGAATCGCAGAATTGTCCTACTGAAAATAGATTGTGACCAAGTCCCTCCACATAATAAACCCTTGAAATCGTGAAATTCCCAATTTGGTATTCACCATAACCCATAATCTTTGCAATATGGTCGTTGCCGAATTTTACCGTTCCTAGAAACTTGCTGACGAAATTTTTGAGCATCGAGCGGTCTCCAGTCATATGTTTGGAGCACCCCGAGTCCAAATACCAAATAATAATATGGACGACCTGAAAATTTTACCAAACACAGACGATGTATCGGATTCTAATTGTTCTTCTGAGTTAGCAGGTACAGGTTATCTTACATTTGCTATCAGACGAAACTTTAGGTTTCCAGATTTTCTTACTAGTGGTTGGCTTAGATTCTAGTTGTCTAGTATTCTGAGGTACTTTTTGACTGGGGACATTACCACTGGTAGGCACAGTAGTGGGGGCAGACCTAGTTAAAGGGCGCTTTTTCCATTTCTTAGTGCTAGTGTTCCTATTTAAAGGACGCTTAGACCTAACTTCCGTGGATGTGATCCTAGTTAAAGGGCACTTAGTTCCATTTGCAGTAAAGGTCCTACCAGTGGGTTTCCATTGCCACCCAACTTGGGTAAATTTCTTCCCTGTTGGAGTCCATTCAAGATTGTTCTTAATAGCATGCATTTCATTCACGTGATCAACAAGGCATAAATCATGATGCTGAGAAAACATGCATTCATTACAATTCCAACATTTCGCATTAGAATTCACATTTTGCTTAGGTTTCCACTCATAAAGAGGACCTTTTGTCTTAGCTACATGATTCTTTTTATTTAAAACTGAAATAACGTTCCTAGGGTGCACTTCTACTTTCTTCTTCTCAGTCCTATTAGTGGAAGGCTTGATCCTATCTTTCTTTCCTCGAGATCCTTTAGCCTTAGTGGACACAGTTACTCCTGTAGAAGCAAAGGGAACATTAGTTACAGATTTTAAAGGTGCCTTACTTGATAGTGCCAATGACGGTTTTGCTCCTGGAGTCTTATTGAATGGAGTTACAGCAATGGGTCGATTAGTGAGTAGTGCAGAACCCGGTTTTCCTATGTATTGCAAATATGCTAAGCAATATTGAACACGCTTAATAAATTCATGAGCTGAATAGTAGTAACTGCTTGAGGGATCTAACGCATACAAATCATGTAAAATATCCCTAATCAGATCTACATGCTTAGTTGCATTCCTCATATAATCATCGTAGGTAACCGGGTTTTTCTTATGGAGCGGGTTCTTATAAAGCACTACTGACTTGGTTGTTGGAGCACTAGAGGACGGTGCAGAGTTGCTAGCTAAGTTATTAACAACTTCTTGTCGGGTGAAAAGAAGTGTCTCCTTTAACTCGGCCAAAACCATGTTTTTGTCTATGAGCTGAATTTTTAGGTCAGAGGTTTCCTCACATTTCTTGTTCACTTTGTCAATTAAAGACTTTCGCTCTGTCGCATTAAACGCGAGGTGTTCTTCTATTGAACCAGAAATTTGTGAGTCTTCATGCCTTACTTGTTCACGCTCTCCTAGTATAGACTTAATTCTATTTTCTAGGACATGATTCTTAGCCTCTGCAGCCTCTAGTTCCGTTTTTGTTTCAGTAATTCTCTCTTAAGTCTCATCATCTCTTCTTCTAAATTCTGAACCATCTGAATCATCTTGTCACTTGTCTCAACGGAGTTTCCACCTTCATTTAGTTTTGAAAGAGTTTCATTTTTAGATTGATTCTCAATTTCAAGAGATATAGAATGTTGTTGAAGCTCGTTAAAACTTTTTGAGAGTGTATTATACGAATCTTGAAGCCTTAAAAATTCAGCGTTGGATTCATGACAAGAATGATTTTCTACAGTATTCACATGTTCAACAGTATTCACAGATTCATGTACATCATCACAAATATTCACAGTAGATGAAATTTCATGAGTATATTTAACAGTAACAACTTGCATCACTTCAAGAGACACCATATGTTCTAAAAAGCAGTCATATTCTGATAAAATCTTTTCCTTTTCAATTAAGTGTTGTTCATAAGCATCATCCATTTTATTGAAAACTTTTTGAACTTCACCAATTTCAAAACTTAAATTACACGCTAGATCATAGACTCCTTGTTTAATATGGTCCACAAACGGAACGATCGCTTCTTCAAACACCGTTTTCATGTGTTCGAACGCCCATTCTCCAGCAGTTTGAGCCGTTGAAGTCGTACATTCCAAAATGACCTTGTCAAAATCAGTAAGGTATTGCCCAATCTCTTCCAAGCTGAGCTTTACCGTACTAACCGGGGGAAGATTCTTAGGAATTTCCTTTGGTTTGTCCGAGTTGACAAGTGTAGGAATTATACTAAGGCATTCTCTAGTCGGCATGAAAGTGGATGTTTGGAGAGTTTTCTTTTTCATATTAAAACGAATTCTAAGATCTATTGTGGCATTTTTTGCATTCATTGAAGCATAATCATATTTAGGATATGTCGAAAGTAATTTTAACTGCTTTTCATCATATGGTGTCATGGAATCACTTGAGAACACTATCGGATCTAATACCAATCCTAACTTTGTTGCATCATACAGTCGTGGGTTGTGGTTAAGCACTTGCTTTGCATACCTCGGGTTAGGTGGTAAGTCTATAAGACGCGATAGATTGAACTCTTTAAATGATGCCTGAAACAAGTGTACTAGATGTGAAGCAGCATATTGTTTTAAAAGCTTAATTTCCGTTTCTTTTATTCTTTCGGACGTCTTAATTTCCATTTCAAGCTGTTTGGACTCAAGAATTTCAAAATCCGTTTGAAGTTGTTGAAAATTAGTAACGACTGACTCTTTTTCTTTAAGCTCATTCGAAAGATTTGCTCTTAAACTTTCAATTTCAAGCAGATTATCCATTTGAACTTTCCTAAACCTATCAAATTCAGGATTGGTTAAGGTAGTGGACACAGGAGTCATTTCCAAGGTTTTAACCTTGTCCTTATGCAAAGCAAGCTCGGCAGATAAAGTCTGATTAGCATTAAGGGTTTCAAGGACCGCATTATTCATTTGGCTAAGCAAAGATGCAGGGACCATAACCAAATCAGGTTGAGCAGACGAATTAATAGTCGTAAGAGCTCCCGGTTGTGGTTCACTCAAAATCTGAGGACTTGCAATGTTATTGCTATCATTGTTTGTCTCATCGATTGAGTTACTAACCACCGGAGGTTGTTCCGAATACTCAGACATTTGCTCAACTTGATAAGGTACAATGCTAGTATCTGTAGCAGTATTTGGTACCTCAGAAATGGTATCAGTCCCATAGAGTGAAAGGTTTGCCATAAGAGCAGCTTTGGCGGTGTTAAGATCATCACAATCAGAGTCATATGCATCCAAATCATCACATTGATATGCAGCATTGTTGGTGATGACTGTTGTGAGACCATCAGTTTCCGCTACTCCTGGATCTGCAAGGAATGCCAATTCTTCTTCATCAAGCTCACGACCTTGGGCTTGAGCATTCACCAAGTAAATCTTCTCCTTAAACCATGTGTCGTCCCTTCTCCTCTTAGGCTGCTTGCATTCACGGGCCATGTGCCCTTCCCCTTTGCAGCTGTAGCAAATAACCACCTTCATTTTACTAGTGCTGTTAGCCCTTGTAGCATTAATATTGGATGAACGTGCACCAGCAGTGGACGAATTTGATCTCCCTTGAAGTGGTTGCACCGTGACCCTTCCATCCTGAATTGTTGCCTGTTGTCGAGAGTTAGACGAGTTCTTTAACTGATTGTTAGTTGGTGCTGAACCTCGGTAACCTCGTTTGTTCAAAGTTTGACTTAAATATGCAGACATCAGAGCAAGGATTTCAGTAGGGCTATCTCCTTGTCTAAATTCAGGGACAGGGATGTCATCTTCACAATACAATGCTGATGTTGGTTGAGCAACAAACTGATTGGTTGGAGCACTTGCTTGATGTGAGTAATGATGTTGAGGAGCCTCGATTTGTGGATAGGTACTATCAAGGTTGGTGGGAGGTTGATACAGTGAATACTGGTGTGAAGCATAAGGTAATGGGTGTGAATCTCCTTGTGATGATGATGTTGCTGGTTGGTGATAAGATGTCGGCGGCGGTGGAAGAATCGAGTACTGTGGGAAGCTTGGTGTTTGATACACAGGTTGATATGATGATTTGTGTCCTAAAGCAAGCTGAGAGTTGTGGTATGACAGTGTAGGATGGTTTGCCAATAATGCCATTGGTTCATGATAAGGTCCTTGAGAAATTCGGTTTTGGATCACATGCTTCTCATGTTGTTGTAAGAAAGCATAGAGTTGATCTAAATTGGACTTGTGTAGATCACGAATCATTTTGATATCAGTCACATATTGACTCCATTCAGGGGGTAGTGTGTTCAAAAACTTGGTGTTTAACTGAAACTGTTCGATTCTTAGATTGTAGACATTCATGTCATTCATCAAAGTGGTAAAACGCCAGTAAAAATCATGAAGAGTCTCCCCTGGAATGTATTGGAATCTATCAAACAAATCATATAGTTGACATTCTCGTTCTTGCTTAGTGAGAGATGTCCCTTGTAGCAAAACCGCAAGTCGATCCCAAAGATCCTTGGCCACTTTATGTTCACTCACCATTCTGAAGATATCGGGTGGAAGGGCTTGAAGAATTGTCTGAACAGCCCTTTCATCGGCATCTGCAATGAGTTTGTTGGCATCGGTTAACTCATGATACTGCCTTGGCCTTGTCACATTGTTGACGGTAACCTCTCCCCAATCTAATGGACCTTTGTCAATTGATTCTAGCATAAGTCGACCACTTTGTTTGCCCATGATGTACGTTCTCATGCGACTTTGCCATGATTCAAATAAATCTTTGATGAGCAAAGGCGGGCGAGTATCGGTACCCGAAATGATCGATATATAGGTGAGTGAAGTCATAGTTGGCATAAATGAATGTGAATTCATTTTGTGATCCCTTGAAAAAAGATTATCAAAGATGATCGAACAATGAAATAAGGTTATGAGTTTTTTGTGTTGTTAACTAAAAGATATTGTTATCTTGTTGTAGTGTTTGCTTTTGAACGTTTCCAAAATACCAAATTAAATGCCAAATAGAAGAAAATCCACTAAGTATCTAAAACAAGTTCTGTCGCAATGTTCCTTCTGTGGGAATACCTAGATCGGAAAGTCTTACTATCGGAATGCTTAGATCGTAATGCAAAGCTATCGAAATGATTCAGATCGCAAAGCTCATATGCAATGTAACCTTGTCGGAATAATGATGGTATCGAAATGCCTATATCGCAATGCAAAGTTGTCGAAATGCTCAGATCGCAAAGCCTATCGAAATGCTCAGATCGCAAAAGCTATCGGAATGATTCAGATCGCAAAGTAGCTGACAAAATTTAAGCAGAGTAACGACTTAAAAACCTTCCTTATACCCGTCGGAATCTCAGATCGCAAAGTACGATCGAAATGCCAGATTGGAATAAGTAATAAAACCCAACTATCGCAATGTAGAACCAAACCCTTTCCGATGGTAAGGTTATTGCGATGGAAGCCCACGTTCAACTTGTACTTTCTGATGGATGTTTCTGCTAGAATTTCGGAATGAAGAACACAACCTTTTTTGCACTTTTGATCCAAGAAAACTGATGTTTTAATGAAAACCAAGATACCAAGAACACTCTTAAGCACGAATCCCTATGTTACACTACTTTAAACTACGATCAAACACAAAAAAAAATTTGAAGATTTCGGCAAAACACACTTATTCTATACGAATTGTTTAGAAAACAATACGCAACACAAAAACAAACCTATATCTCATCCCATGCTCTTGATACCAATTGTAGAACAATGATAATCTTGTGAAACAAGGGGGTTGATGTTTTTCTAGAGAGAGAAAGTTAGAGAGAGAAGTGAAAGAAAACTCTTATATTGAAATGAAAGAAAAATAAACAACCAACACCTCTTTCCATGGTGGAAAGAGGTTTAAATACCCCAAGTCCTTAATGGACTTGGGCTTCCGGCCCATGAACATGCTCATGGGTCGGGCTATGTAATAAATGACACTTAACATTACTACGAGCCTATAACTACATTATTGGAGTGACCGAGACTTTCTATATACGTAAAACGTATTTTCAAAAACTAAGAACCCTAGAAGCAGATTTATGGAATTATATGAGTCTGCTAGAAAGTGTTGGAAATGGTGGTTTGCTAATCAATGTCCTCCAGGATACAAATGGATGCCTAAAGTTAGGACAGAAAATGTGACAACGAGTGTTAGTATGCCTTTAAATGTTGCTAAGGACACTAATGATTCTACAATCACAACTACTGTGGTATCCAATTTAGCAAATGCTCCATCGTGTTCTAACTCTTCTGCAGGTGATACAAATAATTCTCTTCATACTGGACTCCGGATGCACGAAGTACATGACGGGGAATCTCAAGATTCTAATTAACTTCGTGGAGAAGTTCTTGGGTACGGTCCGATTCGGAAATGATCAATTTGCACCGATCCTAGGATATGGAGATTTGGTTCAGGGGAATATCACGATCAAAAGGGTATACTACGTCGAAGGGCTCAATCACAATCTTTTCTCAGTTGGTCAATTCTGTGATGCGGATTTGGAGGTTGCTTTTAGAAAGAAGACATGTTTTGTTCGTGATTATGATGGGAATGACTTACTTACCGGTACACGAGGCACTGATCTCTACACTATTTCACTTCAAGACACAGCTTCATCAACTCCAATTTGCTCCATGGCTAAAGCTTCAACGACTCAGGCATGGTTATGGCATCAACGTTTATCTCATCTTAATTTTGATACCATCAACTTGCTTTCCAAGAAAGATATTGTGAGAGGCCTTCCAAGCTTGAAATTCATCAAAGATCATCTTTGTTCTTCTTGTGAGCTTTGTAAAGCTAAACGAAGTAGCTTTAAGACAAAAACTACACCAAACTCTAAATGACGGTTAGATCTTCTTCATATCGATTTGTGTGGTCCCATGCGTGTTCATAGTATCAATGGAAAGAAATATGTTATGGTAATTGTCGATGATTACTCAAGGTACACATGGACTCACTTCTTGAGATCCAAGGATGAAACACCTGAAGTTCTCATCAACTTCCTAAAACTGATACAACGTGGTCTTCAAGCTCAAATAAAAGTGATTCGTACTGACAGAGGCACTGTAAAACCCGCATGCTTTTACCATGAATAGTACCCTTAAGATCGTACGTACATGATTAGAACTTTCCTTTTATAGCACGTTTACGTTTCACGAACAAGAATTACTAGTATTACGTACGTGTTATAACACGATAAGTATTTATTACGTATGAACACACGATAATTATTCCAATAATAAGTATAATCACGAACATGCGAACACGAAATCATGAACGTAAATTAATCACGAGCTAATATTATGTATGTATATATATTTATTACGAACACGAATAACTAAGTCACGATCGATAACTAATTAGAACACGTAATTTACGAACGCGAGAACACACGAGAACACACTATTATTTTAGACACGGAAAAAGGTACGGGTTACCCCATGTGGGGCCCCCTACCCGTGGCTACACAAGAAACATGGGCTTAGCCCATGTAATTTTTACTAACTAGGGAATTTAGGAAAAACATGTTTCATATTTACAAAAATTAGAAAAGAAAGAAAACCCTAGTTCTTCCTTTTGTCCTCTTTGGCCGCCGGGTTCAAGAATACCAAAGTGGTGATTCGGTTTGATTTTGATCTTGGAATTATTACAAGGAATCGTGTGTGTTCATCCTTCTTGATTTCACGTAATCGGTATAACCTTTAACCTTTTCTTTTTATGTTTTGATTTATATAATCACATAAAATCATGATGTTTTTAATAAACAAATTAAAAACAAGTAATATAAACATGTTCTAATAATGGGGTTAAACCAAATCAAGGGTTTAGGGGTGTTTGTGGTCTAGCCGACGCCTGACCGAGCCCCAAGGGGGTCTCGACTTGGCTTATTTCACACCACCAAGACCATATGGTCTCAGTATGGTGGTGGTGGTCTCACGGCAGCAGCAAGGCAAGGGCAAACCCCGACCTCAGTCGGGGTATGGTGATGGTTACGGGTCCGGTTCATGGGTTTTAATCACGGGTCTAGTTCATGAATCATTTTTTTAGGTTTATGATTTTTACAAGTTATGTTATTTTTTTTAAGACTTAATTAAATTAGTTAAAAGCATGAACATGATTAATTTAATTTACATGACTTAGGCTATTAATATAATTATTAATTCATGAATTTTAACCTAAGTATTTATTATTTAATTAGACTATATAATTAATTAATTATTTAAACCATGACTATAATTAATTAATTTACATGACTTAGGTTATATTATTTATAGATAATAATACATGTTTTAACCTAAGTATTTTACCTTTTAATTAAAATCATGTTATATTTAATTAAATACTTTAACCTATAATTTATTTAATTTACATGTAATAATTAATAAACTATACTATATAATCACATGACTTAGAATAATAATCAGAAAACACTTAAGCTTATATAATTAGCTTAATTATCCAGCTTATATCTAATTATGGAAACTTTCTATTTTTAGAAACTTATTTAATTAAGGCAGCTAATCTATTTATGGAAACTTTCTATTTTTAGAAACTTTTCTATTTTAAGCAGTATTTCTATTTTTGGAAACTTTCTATTTTTGGAAACTTTCTATTTTTGGAAACTTTCTATTTTTGGAAACTTTCTATTTTTAAAAACTTTCTATTTTTGGTAACTTTCTATTTTTGGAAACTTTCTATTTTAGGAAACCTGCTATTTTTAGAAAGTCACTTATTATTACACAACAAGTATAATAATACATGAAATACAAGTAATACTTAATCAGAATAGACAGAATATACGATATACACAGTATAAAGCTTAAATCAATAAAACATGACATGAACATATAAAACAAGCTAAGACATGATATAAAACCAGTTACGTACTCAGTAATCAGATACTTATACACGTATGTATTTATGTAGCATTAGTGATACCGAAGTAGGACTCTCTTCCGTTCGTCTTCTTCGTTCACTGGACATAAGGTACGGATTCTCCGTCCTTTCAGTATGGACATTATTTCCTTATTAGGATTCCCCGTATGCAGCCAACTGTTTTCCCTAGTATATGTTTATATGTTTGATTGCTTATGTTTAATTAGAATACCTAAAGCCATATACATGCATGACCAGTTTCACCTAGTTATGGAGGTACCATAACCATAACACTAGAGGCACCAGTGTTATGACTTCCCCACGGCGGAGTGATTTCTCGTGGCATCCCTTTCAGCTTTTGGCCATATATTATTATTATCAGGTGGGGCGTATGGGTGCATCCTAATTACATGTTTTCAGTAAATTACTCAGTGTGAATGTGGTGTGTGCCTTGCATCCTTCACAAGGAGCTGATCCCTCCTACCCAAAACCAGTATATTAAATTAGAGGCAGCCCCTCTGTAGAATATTGATAATCAATGAATCTATGAAGGGGTTTGTTGATTTCTAGAGAGAGAAAGTTAGAGAGAGAAAGTGAGAGAAACTATGTGTTATTTCAATAAAATGATACTAGAAAAGTTACAACAACCAACCCCTTTCCATGGTGGAAAGGGGTATTTATACTCCAAGCTTACATTGGGCTTGGGCCGGTCCATGACAAGCCCATGGACCGGTTCTTACTTAACTTAATAAGTAACTAATGACTATTTTCTAACTACGAGCTATTACAACATAAATATTATTGTGGAGTGACCGATACTTCTAATATACGTAAAACGTATTTCTAACAATCTCCCCCTAAGGGAGGTCACTCCACGTTACAAAATTCTAAACCTAGCATACTATACTAAGTCTTCGTTCTTTAGCTCGTAGTCTTTTCTTCTTTTCTTTCTTTTGTTGTGAATATGTTGGTTTGATCTTTTTGGCTTTGGCTTGAGAGCATTGTTCTTTGGCCTTTCACGTGCGATCTTTGCCTCTCTTGTGAATTTGCCTTCTCGTGACTCCATGTTCCACACACTTATGTCTTTTTGTTGAATTCTCGAAAGTTTCAGAGTTTGGTACAGCGGAAGACTTTATCTTGTACTTTCTTGAATTTTTGCTAAACTTTGATGCAGAAAAACATAAGCATGTGGGAACGACTTCTACAGGTACACCGCAACACCACCGTCTTCACTGGTACACAGCAACGCCACCGTCTTCAACAGGTACACAGCAACGCCACCGTCTTTAACAGGTACACAGCAACGACACGAATAAAATGGCTTTGAACATTTTATTCTAATTCGGTAGCGTTTTACCTCCGGTCGGTGAAGACCGTTAGACGATATTAGATATCGTACCCGTGACGGATAGTTTCAATTAAGTAACTTCCTGACAGGATTTCGCGGGTAAACCCGTTCTCTTTATTCGACCGTCCAAAGCTGACTGCGAACATAAAGAGTGAATCACTTAGATAAATTATCCTTGTGATTTGAAGCCGTCAATTCATGAAACCTGGAACAAGTGAATTTCAATTAAGATTTTCACCATCGTTGCTTTCCAGTTGTCACGAGCTCAATTCATAAAGAATCTTGCACGTTACCTACCAAGTGCTGTTTGATGTTGACACTAGAAGGATTTCCACTCGTCACTGTGGTCAATAAAGAGTCACTCTGAGTGTTCTGGCAAGATCATATGATAATGCGAAGAGGCCTGGAACGAGTTTAAGTTCAATTAAGAATTAAACCACTGTTACCTTCCAGTTTTTCACAAGATTGGTTCTAAAAGAACCGCATGTGTAACCTACCATGAGCTTGTTTGATGTTGGCTCAAGCAGGATTTCCATCTTCATTGTAATACTTACGTATTACTCGAATGTTCTGGCAATATTACAGGAATATTGCGTAGGACTCATGAAAATCTCTTACTTTTCACAGTGTGTGAGAAAGCAAGGAATAAATGAAAAGTGTCCTAATGAGACTTTTGATGATCTCTTGGCTCTAGACTCGATTGTGCGTTTTGATTTAGTGAGCGATGGCTGGAGAGGAGTGCCACCTTTTAAATACCAGTCTATTCGGAGTGAACAAACCAATAGATAACGTGTTGATCTCCGTGTGATTAAAACAAATACCTTTTGAGAGATATTTAAGTTAGCTGGGAAGGGTTGTGCATTGCATCACTGGGTCCATGATGTCTTTCTTCAATACCGAGAATCATTAGCAAAAATGACCTCAATAGCATATGTATTGACCCGGTTTCTGCCTAAAGTTGTAAGGAGGGCTTCTTTCTTTACACCCTTTATCTTTACATTTCTTTTTCATTCTTCAACCCCTTCAATGCTTACCAATACGTCATCACTAGCACCTTGTTGTGATTGTTCCAGTGCTAGCTTAAGTACTTGGTCGGCATTCAGCTACGTTCACATTCTTTCTCCATCTTTCCTAGGACTTCTAATTCTATCTACGGAATTGTCCTTGGGAAGATTCCATCGGCTCTGATGAATCATTGGACTAAACCTATTCCTACCACCCTTTTGTCACCACATCCGTCGTGAATTAAGCGTGTTTTGGGAAGGAATTGCCACCATGAAAAATCATTGAAAATCACCTAAAGTACTTGTGATTTTGAAATCAAAAGTTTTGTACCTTAGGTGTTTTGTTCATCAAAAACGCTCCCCCTTAACACGTGCTTTACACATATTAAGTAGGATAATCGTTAAGTCTTTTTCATCTTTTAGCCAAGTATCACTTACGTCTCCTTAATCCCATTTTCTCCCCTTATCCAAAATGTTAACCATTAATATTTGGGATATTGAATGGATTAACCGGTCTTTGGGTAAAAATGAAATCGAAGTTTGGCCATAGAACAAGTTATTGCTCCCCCTTAAGTTAATAAGGGATAGTTGTAGTGCTTTAGTATGATATATTTTGAAAGATTTAGAATCTCGTGAGAAATTCTTGAAAAATTATCATACCTTAACACTACAGCAAGCCATACAAGCACAATATTCACAAATATACATATTCACAATTGAAAACCAATATAAAGTGGACCTGAAATGTACGACCCATTAGATGGATCGTTGCAGTAGCTTGTGGTGCACTAGATATGGTCTTCCACCAACGAATCTTTCCAAGCTCCTCATCAATCTACGTTCACGGAGCTTTTGATCAATCTTCTTGATCACGTACTTTGCCATCTGCCGGTAACCCGGATGCCAATCCTCCGTCATCTCTGGCAAAGTCCCACCTGAGTTCAGATGCTCCAACTTTCCTCTGACTTGTAGAAGAGTCCCATCACTGTACTTATGGAGCTCACCCACCCTCATAAACTTCATCAAACCTCGACTGTTCAAGTAGAAAATGCCGTAATTCGGGACAGAAATGCCGGTATAGGGACATCTTTCTACATGTTGAGGTAGCACTTGATTCACTGGACGGGTTAGGTTAAGCTTCCTTTGATAGCTTTCGACTCCCAACTGAAGGTCTTCAACTCGTGTCTTGATGACAACGCTTCGTGTGAACATACGAAGTGCTGTATTCAAAGCAATCAGGTCTTCACGAGGAATATGTGTGAGTTGATCTCGGGTCATCAGAAGCAGCATATCTTCGATATCCTCAAGGCGAATGATGGAAAAATCTCCCTGCTGGATTTTGTATTCCCTGTCATCCTCCCTTTTCAAGCGAATCTCCGTCACATGATAATAGCCATTCTTGGCTTCAGTTTTCAACCCTAAGATGCTGGAGATGCGGATATCGGATCTAACGATACTTCCAGAATTGACTAGACAGCAACCCCTGTACGCCCTTCGGACTCGTTCGTCCCAATGAGATGCACCTATGGCAGCATACATATCATAATTACGATTTATCTTAGGGACCCAGAGTCTGTTTACCTTTTCCTCGATAAAGGGTATTGTCCCCCAGTTGGCAGCTTTCAGCAAGGTCAGGGAGGTTGCGTACTTTGATGACCCCTTCAGAAGATACACAAGATCATTGGTGACGAAGAAGTCAAGAGCAATCTGATTATCTTGAGATGGATCCATTGGAGGTGGAGCTCTTTCTGATTCATGAAGACCTGGCCGTTGAACGGTATTCAGAGCCTTCAGGATCTCATCGGCATAATATTCGAACTCCATTCGGGTTAAACGGGTTTTGGCGCGAAGTCTCTTATCATTCAGCGCTTTCTTCACCAAGGATGGAGTAACCGAAGTCTTATACTCATGAGCAAGAAATGCACATAAGTCAATAGGACTGCGGATACGGAGATACAACACATCTTTGTCAGCATCTGTGATTGGATCATATTGTGCTGCTGCCGTGATCCAAGCCTGTGGTGGTGCAGTCTCGTCTATCTCCAACGTGTCTGCCCAGTCTCGTGTGCTTGGTTCAGGAACCGTAGATTGTTGTGCTTGTTGTTGAGGAGTAGAAGTGCGAACATCTGTTGGTTCAGTTTTAGGCATTTCGGCAGTGTCGTGAATTGGTGAGTGTTGTGCAGCTTCGGGTTCTGTTACTGATTCTGCAATCACAGGAGCAACAACAACAGAACTAATGGGGTTAGTGGTAATAGGTAAAGATACAGCAATAGAGGTACCAGGAACCGATGACGCTGTAGTGGCATTCACATCGTGGCGCCACTTAGTTCGTCTTGATTCCGATGATGTGGATTTGTCCTTCTGTGCTGCATCTTTCTTGGACTTGGTTCCAGTCTTAGCAGTTTTTTTGGAGCTGGTAACCTTGTCTCCCTCTTTAGGCTGTTCACCCCTATCATCATCCTGATTGTCATCCCCGTTACTACCCCTAGCACTCTCCTCATTCCCATCACCACCATCATCGCCATCATCATCATCCTCATCCTCGTCATCATCATCCTCATCCTTATCCTCATCATCACCATCATCGTCATCCTTTTCCTCTTCTTCTCCTTCTTCTTCCTCTTCCTCTTCACCAGTACCCTCTTCCTGCTCACTTTCTTCCCTTTCCTCTTCAGGTAGAATGTGATAAGGTACCACACTTCTAAACGTTTTGAATAACCTATCATCCTCCATGATAGCATCATTCATGGATTTGTATAAAGCCCGTTGAATCCTAGACCTATCAAACGATCCAAGTTCCACCATACGAGCCTTAAGGATCTTCTTCAATTCAAAATCCGTCAAGTCATAAGCAATCTTGTAGGCGGCTTCTGAAGGATTGGATGATTTGAGTTGTCAGCAACAAGTGTCTTCAACTCATCACGCAGTTTAGGCATTAGGGATTCAACGGATTCTTGCACTCTTTCTTCCACAGAGGCTTCAAGTGCTTCTTTTTGCTCTTTGTATTTATCCCTCATCGCTTGAAGTCTGGTGATACGTGCAGCATGCTTATCAGCCTCAGCCTGCTTAACCCGAGCTAGTTCTTCTGCATGTGCTTTTCGAGTCACCTCCATATCTGCAGCGAACCTAGCAATCATCTCCTCTTGGGCTCTCCTAAATGCTTCTTCACTTTGAGCTCGTCTTTGTAACTCTTGGCGAAGTTCATCCATTTCGCGTTTGTGATTATCCACGTGTTTATCCAACATTTCGGCCATCACCAATGCAGCCATGGTAGATGTTGCAGAGCTGCTCTGGGTTGATTGGAGAGGCTCGGTTGTTACTACGGTACTAAGGATGGGAATTGTCGGTGGTGGAGGAAATGGTGTTGACGCCGGTCTGGTTGGTAAGGGTTGGATTTGTGGAGGTTGAGTTGCTAAAGGTTGAGTTGACATCATGATCGTAGGAGCAACAGACTCCTTTTCCACACTTGCTGAAATAGGGATTGATGGCTCCTTCGAAGTGGAATAATGTTCAGGTGACCCAAACTCATCAACATCATCTGGTTCCACGTACTCATCCTCAACATCTACCCTTGCACCTGAACCACTACCGCCAGTATCTTTCCTACTCCTTTGAATTGCTATCTTCATCATTTGTTTCTCTGTCTTGTCAAGAGCAGGATCAACAACATCTTCTTCATCACGTAAGATCATCTCATCAGCCTTACCCTTTCCCTTCTTACCCTCTGTCTTCTTCTTCTTGGTTTCGGGTTCAGGTAACGCAGCTGGTTGTTTGCGTTTACCTTTACTCTTAACCGTTGTAGACGAGTCTTCTCCAGTCTGAAGGTTTGCTTTCAGCTTCTTGATTTCTATCTGCAGTAGCTTGTAATCAGCAGAACCTTTGATTTTCTCAGACAGAAGGTAATCAGGAATAGGACCCGGAATCACACCAATAGACGGTCCTTCATGCCTCAGATCCACAGTATCATCAGCTTCTTCAGTGTGATAGCGACTTGCTGCACGCCTATCAATAGTAGCATCATTCTTCATAAAATAATTAATGATAAGCTTAATAAACCGAGGATAAGGAAAGAAGTTTGTCTTCAGCTTCTTGTTATAGAAGAGTTGAAAGGTGAATTCTTCCCATATCAACAAAGCATAATCTGAATTTGCAGCTTTGTACATGCCATAGAAGAGGTTTATTATAGGACTGCGCAAAGCATCATGGCCACTCGTTTTTGGTGTAAGACATCTACTGAGAATACCCATCAATGCTCTCCAAGGTTGTCCTACTTTAGCAGTCGTAAACTCAGACGCAACTCGTATTTCCGGACATCCAAGAGCGTCAAATAACTCCATGAGTTCATCTTTAGTAGGATCCCTTGAGAATGACATGCCTTTGGGTGTATCCCGTATACCAAGAATCTTACGGAAGTTTGAAACTGTGAGTGTCTGCTGCTTGTTGTCGATGGTGAAGGTGATCTTGTTTGAAGTGATTTCCTTGGTAGCCCAAAATTCATACATATACTCATAAGGCACCGAGGCACTACTTCTCAAAGCATTCTTAAAATGGGATTGATCAAGGATCGCAATGGCTACTTTAAATCCATGGTGAGTGGATTTTGAGATTTGCTTCAGCCGGTAGTTGTTGGGTATAAACTTAAGGGTTCGTGCTTTAGCAATATCGGCTTCTCTAGATTCTTGGATTGCTTGTACTGTTGGATTAGTCATTGTATCTGCTTAAGATAAGACATGAAAGGTTGATGCACAAAAACATATAGATATATATCATTCTTACTTCTAAGCATAACACATTTCATAACATAAAACAACAAGTACATATAGCATGCAAACAATAATAATCAAACAACTCTTCATCCGGAACTTTTCCTCATTCGGAACTTCTTCATCCGGAACATTCCTTCATTCGGAACTTCCTTCATCCGGAAGTTCTTCATCCGGAACTTCCTTCATCCGGAAGTTCTTCATTCGGAACTTCCTTCATCCGGAAGTTCTTCATTCGGAACTTCCTTCATCCGGAAGTTCTTCATTCGGAACTTCCTTCATTCGGAACATTCCTTCATTCGGAACTTCCTTCATCCGGAAGTTCTTCATTCGGAACTTCCTTCATCCGGAACATTCCTTCATTCGGAACTTCCTTCATCCGGAAGTTCTTCATTCGGAACTTCCTTCATCCGGAAGTTCTTCATTCGGAACTTCCTTCATCCGGAAGTTCTTCATTCGGAACTTCCTTCATCCGGAAGTTCTTCATTCGGAACTTCCTTCATCCGGAAGTTCTTCATTCGGAACTTCCTTCATTCGGAAGTCCTTCATTCGGAACTTCCTCATTCGGAAGTTTTTCAGAAAAAATCCTTCATTCGGAAGTTATAACCATGTTCATCCGGAACTTTTTCAAACACAACCTTTGTTGATCTAATCGATGTGCGTTTGTGAGTTCTAAGGCAAACTAAGGCAATTAAACATCATTTAATGAGATTCCGAGCAAAACCCACCAACAACCCCTAAATAATTAATCCCTAATTAAGGAATAAACCCTAAATCTGATAATGTTAATTATTCGAATCAATTAAAGAGATATAGGTGATGGATTAGACGAATTTATAAGTTAAATATTGATGATAATTACCTTATTTTAACGAATGAACAGGAACGGATGGATTAAACGAGTTGTTTTTGAGTTTGTGTGTGTTTATCCAACAATGGCGGCAAAGATAGAAATAAACAGTGAAAAGGAAAAAGAAAGGGGGGCGGGGGGTTTATATTTGACTTAGGTCAAATCTTTTTGACTTTTCATTAAATATCACCTTTAGTCCCTCTATTTATCTATTCTTTTCCTTTTAGTTTCTACCTTTTTCATTTCATTTTACCTTTTCATTGATAAACTTAGTCCACTTAATTTTGCTTAGTTTAAACTAAACTTGACAATCTCACACAACTTAAGTATCGCATCTAATTAGCATATCTCCAAGTTCTAAAGCAAGTCCTATCACATAGAACAAACACAAGTTTTATTCTAAAGCAAAACCACTCAATTACCATTTAGCCATTAAATTTAACAATCACTTTTAAAAAATCAATTTTAATGACGAAGATGATTTAATATTTT
The DNA here is from genome assembly GCA_025667525.1 of Glebionis coronaria. Lineage (NCBI taxonomy): Eukaryota > Viridiplantae > Streptophyta > Magnoliopsida > Asterales > Asteraceae > Glebionis > Glebionis coronaria. The sequence continues at coordinate 250,378,075 of CM046878.1, forward strand.
CTCCCCCTTAAACGATGACCCGTTTTCTATTTAAAGAGCTGTAGTCATTGTTTAAAGAGTCAAATATTGATGAAAGCATTTCCAATTTATATCTTGAAAAAGTTTGATTCGTGGTGTCAATAAGATTTCTCTTATTTTAACAAATTAATGCACTGAGACGTACACAAATTCGTGTTAGACCAAGTTGTAAAGTAAACTTGATCCCTTTGCATGATTTGGCTTGTAAATCATGCCCGAGAAAATTAATTCCCGTTCTGAGCCAACGTTTTCCAAGGAAATACGTGACTTTAATATGAAAACCGGGTTGCAGTCTGAAATAACTACAAGCCATAATGGGCATGTTTTAAAAATGTACAACTTTTATACGGACTCTATTTATGGCACCGTGTCAATATTAATCGACATTTCTAAGGCCGTAAATATTACCGTACTAAAAGACATGCCCGATTTAAAACGAAAAATATTTTTGGTTTTTCTTGATTTTATAATATTTATGGTTTTTCTAGGTTTTATATTTTTTATGATTTTTCTTGGTTTTATATTTTTTATGGTTTTTCTTGGTTTTATATTTTTGTATTTTCTTTTTGTGGTTTATATATTTACTATAATATACATGATCACGAACAAAGGATACTCTGAATAGTTTACCACGACTATTCAGCTGATTCTTCTGCCAACTCTTTGAGAGTCGCTGGAGTGAATGATTTCATGCCAAGCTTGTCGATCAAAAACTCGATTCGTCCTCGATCTAAGGCTTTGGTGAACATATCCGCCAGCTGATACTCAGTAGTGACAAAATACAGCTCGATCACTCCGTTCTCCACCTGCTCCTTAATGAAATGGTAGCGAATGTCTATGTGCTTGGCCCGGGAGTGTTGAACATAGTTGCAGCAAAGGGCAATGGCGCTCTTGTTGTCACAATACATCGGGATTTTGTTGAATCCCAAACCGTAGTCAGTTAATTGTGATCTCATCCAAAGGACTTGAGCACAACAACCGGACATGGCGATGTATTCAGCCTCCGTGCTTGATATTGCAGCGCTTTTCTGCCTTTTTGAAGACCAACTGATCAAACGATCTCCAAGGAGTTGCACAGATCCAGAAGTGCTACGCCTCGTGTCTTGACATCCAGCATGATCGGCATCTGCGTATGATATTAAAGCAATAGAGGAATCTTTTGGATACCATAGACCACGATGAAGTGTTCCTTTTAGATACCGAAAGATCCTTTTAACTACATGTAGGTGCTTTTCGGTAGGCCGAGCCTGATACCGGGCACACATGCATACAGCAAATTGCAAATCAGGCCTGCTAGCAGTCAGATATAGAAGGGTGCCGATCATCCCACGGTAAAGTTTTGGATCGACAATAGTCCCATTCCTATCTTCATCTAACTTGGATTTCTCCACCATTGGAGTGTCTACGGGGTCACAATTTTCAAAGTTATATTTCTTAAGAGATTCTAGAGCATATTTGGATTGATTAATAAAGATGCCTCTGGGATTCTGAGAAATCTGTAATCCTAAGAAAAATGAAATTTTTCCCATCATCGACATCTGAAAGCGTGTGGACATTATCTTCTCAAATCGATTTGACAATTCTATGTTAGTGGCAGCAAATATTATATCATCAACATAAATTTGTACCAGAATCATGTCATTGCCTTCCTTGAGAGTGAACAGTGTGGGGTCCACCTTGCCTTTGGAAAAGCCTTCCGAAATGAGATATGTTGACAGGAGGTCATACCACGCGCGTGGAGCTTGTTTCAACCCGTAGAGAGCCTTCTTAAGCTTGTACACATGATTAGGAAACTCCGTACTGACGAACCCATCCGGCTGACTAACATAGACCTCTTCCCTTAGTTCACCGTTCAAAAATGCCGTCTTCACATCCATTTGATAGACGATCATGTTCATATGAGCAGCATACGCAAGGAATAGTCTAATAGCCTCCAATCTAGCCACAGGAGCAAAAGATTCCTCAAAGTCTATACCCAAGGCTTGTTTATATCCTCTAGCGACCAATCTAGCCTTATTCTTCAATACCGCACCCATCTCATCAAGTTTAACCTTATAAACCCATAACAAAGTAAGGATGTTGACCTTGTCAGGGAGAGGAACCAATTCCCATACTTCAAGTCGTTGGAATTCATTTAGTTCCTCCTGCATAGCTTCAATCCAAGATGATTGGGTCATAGCCTGCTGCCAATTTTTAGGTTCAACTTCAGAGAGAAATGCATCAAAGTAACAATAAAGTGCACTCTCTTGTAATTGATGACGTGTAGAGACTGGTCGATCTAGATCTCCAATAACATTCCTAATTGGGTGATCTTTTGTCCATTTAGTGCTATGGTTTTCAATCCTAGGTGGTCTGGAGTGAACAATAGAAGGAGCCTCTTCTGAGGTAGACGCGGCTGAAGGGTTTTCAGGTATCGCTACACCAAAGAAAGGAAGCTCTTGCATGTGAGCATATTCCAAGTCGTGATCAATAGAATCCTCTTCCACATCATTAGGCACAAGTAGGGGTGACGATTCAGGTGTAGTTTGAGAATCACTTGGTGAAGGTGCATCCGGTTCAATGTGAATTGTAGATGCATTAGATAAAGGTTCATTAGCTTGAGCAACCACTTCAGGGATTGGAGCGATTACTACAGGTGCTGGAACTTCATCAGTCGGGGGATCGAAGAATTCATCAAACAACGGTTGAAACAGTTTATCCCACTCGGGCCTTGATGGTGGTAAAAATGATGTAGAAGAAGGATTATTGGGAACTAATCCGGAACTAATAGCACCGGTTCCCATCTCATGAAGCGCGGGTTCAGAGTTGTGTTGCTCAGAAGCCATCGCTGTCAGCTCGTCGAAATCTGCGTCCATAGTTTCTACAATCTTGCCAAGACGACGGTTATAGATTCGGTATGCTCTTTTGGACGGTGAGTAACCAATGAAAATACCTATATCGGCTTTCGGTTGAAGCTTACCCAAGTTCTCACTATTGATGTTTGGATAACAAAGAGCACCAAACACATGGAAAAATGAGACATCGGGTTTACGGTCATGTAAAAGCTCATAAGGTGTTTTTCCATGGCGTTTCCGAAGGATAGAACGGTTTTGGGTGAAACATGCAGTAGAAATAGCCTCTGCCCACAAGAACAATGGAGCGTTCGCATAAATAAGCATGGTCCTAGCAGCTTCCATAAGTGTACGATTCCGTCTTTCAACGACACCGTTTTGTTGTGGAGTGCGTGCAGCGGATGTTTCATGTGATATACCAACTCCTTCATAATAATCACGAAGAGTCTGGTTGACGAACTCTGTACCATTGTCTGTACGAATACGGCGGACAGTGGTATTCAAACGTACCTGAATGAATTTCAGAAAAGTGATGATAGCCTTCGGTGCTTCATCCTTTGTACGTAGAAATCTAACCCATGTAAACCTGGAGAAATCATCCACAATTACCAGAATAAATTTCTTACCGCTCACACTTTCAGTTCTCATCGGCCCACAAAGATCCATATGCAAAAGATGAAGTTTTTCTTGATTGGTGTCTTCAGCTTTGGGCTTGTAAGATTTCTTGGTACTTTTCCCCCTTGAACACGCGGAACATAAGTGGTCCTTGTGAAATTTAAGCTTTGGAAGACCACGAACTAAATCGTTTTTAGCCAGATGATTTATAGCATCAAAGTTAAGATGAGATAATCTGCGATGCCATAACCATGACTTGGTCTTAGATGCTTTAGAGAGAAGACATACTGGAGAGGCGGCCATCATGTCTTGTAAGGACAAGGTATAGAGATTTGCACCACGAGATCCCTTCAACAAATCTTTTCCTTCCAAGTTGCGGATGAAACAAGTGTGTTGTCGAAAAGCAACCTCAAGGTTGGAATCACAAAACTGTCCTACTGAGAATAAATTATGACCAAGACCTTCTACATAGTATACCCTTGAAATCATCACGTTTCCAATCTGATATTCACCATACCCCATAATCTTTGCTATATGATCATTCCCGAATTTAACCGTACCAAGAAACTTGCTGACGAAATTTCGGAGCATCGAGCGATTTCCGGTCATATGTTTTGAACAACCGGAGTCCAAATACCACAGGATGATTTGGACCACCTGAAAATATCACCACACGAAGACAATGTAGAGGTATCGGAATCTGAGTGTTCCTTGTTATTAGCAGGTACAGATTTAATAGTCTTAGATTTGCTAACTCTAGGTTTCTTAGATTTCCTAGCCTTCTTTTTCTTACTAGGTGGTGTAGATTCTAGTTGGCTTAAATCCTGAGGTATTTCTTCACTGATAGGCACTATAGTGGGGGCTGACCTAATTAAAGGGCGATGTTTCCATACTTGAGTGCGAGTGTTCCTAACTAAAGGACGCTCAGACCTAACCTCAATGGATGCATTCCTAGTTAAAGGGCACATTTTTCCATCTAATGTAAAGGTCCTACCAGTGGGACGCCATTGCCAGCCAACTTGGGCACGAGTTCTACCCGTTGGCTTCCATTCAAGACCATTCTTAATAGCATTCATTTCATTAACGTGATCAATCAGACACAAATCATGACGTTGGGAAAACATACATTCATTACAATTCCAACAATTCAAATCAGAATTCACGAATGGTTTAGGCTGCTGCACAGGCGCAGAGCTTTTAGTCTTAACATGATTCTTTTTATTTAAAACTGAACTAGCATTCCTATTGTGAACTTCTACTTTCTTCTTTGTGGCACTACTAGTGGAGGGCTTGATCTTAGCTTTCTTGAGTGGCGATCATTTAGCCTTAGTAGTCTCTTTTAATCCTGTAGAAGGCAAAGTGGGAACATTAGCAACAGATTTTAAAGGTGTCTTACTTGATTGTGCCAATGACGGTTTCGCTCCTGGAGTCTTATTAAATGGAGTGACAGCAATGGGCCTATTATTAAGTAGTGCAGAACCTGGTGTACCTATGTATTGCAAATATGCCAAGCAATATTGAACTCGCTTAATATATTCATGAGCCGAATAATAGTCGCTACTTGAGGGATCTAAGGCATAAAGATCGTCTAAAATATCCCTAAGAAGATCGACATGCTTAATGGCATTCCTCATATAATCATCATAGGTAACCGGGTTTCTCTTATGAAGCGGATTCTTATAAAGCACTACTGACTTGGTTGTTGGAGCACTAGTGGACGGTGCAGAGTCGGTAGCTAAGTTATCAACAACTTCTTGTCGGGTGAGAAGAAGTGTCTCCTTTAACTCAGCCAAAACCATATTTTTGTCTATGAGCAGGATGTTTAAATCAGAGATTTCCTCGCACTTTTGGTTCAGTTGTTCAACAAAAGATTGTTGCTGTGCCGCATTAAAAGCGAAGCGTTCTTCTAGTGAACCATAAAGAGCGGATAATCCCTGTCTTGTCCGATCCATCTCCCCTAGAACAGACGAAAGTCTAATTTCTAAGACTTGGTTTTTAGACTCTGCAGCCTCTAGTTCCAATTTTAATGTTTCCTTTGATGATACCTCTCTCTTCAATCTCATGATTTCTTCCTCTAATGTCTTAACAATTGCAATCATCTTGTCACTTGTCTCAACACCGTTTTCACAACCATTTGATATCAAAAGATCCTCATTTTGAGTTTGTTGTTTTAATTCTAAAGATATACAATGTTGTTCTAGTTGATTAAAGCGTTTTGAAAGTAAATTGTAAGAATCTTGTAGCTTTAAAAACTCAGCGTTAGTTTCGTGACAAGAATGATTATCTACCTCATTTACAGTATCAGCAACATTTACAGAGAGATCACAAACATCATCACATATATGCACATCATCACAATTAATCATAGCGGATGTAAGCTCATTCGAATAATTAACATTTACAGTAGTAAGCACATCACACGAGATTACTGCATACAAGAATCGGTCATATTCGGTTAAAATCTTTTCTTTTTCAATTAGTTGTAGTTCGTAAGCGGTGTCCATTTCATAAAACACTTTTTGAACTTCACCAATTTCAAACACAAGATTTTCCTTAAGAGATGCAAAAGTTCCTTTTAGACTTTCGACAAACGGATTGATCTCATTTTTAAACACCTCGTTCATATGTTCGAAAGCCCATTCTCCGGCATTTAAGCCATTTGAAGTCGTACAATCCAAAATGACCTTGTCAAAATTAGTAAAGTATTGATTAATCTCTTGCAAGTTTAACCATACAGTGCTAACAGGTGGAAGATTCTTTGGAATTTCCTTAGGACCTTCCATATTGACAAGTGTAGGAAATGTACTAGGGTTTTCTTCATCTAATATGTAGGTCGGTGCTGTTATGAGATCTTTGTCCATATGGAAGCGAATTCTAAAATCCGTTTTTGCAAGCTCCTTATTCAATTTAAAATAATCACACTCGGGATATTTTGCAGAATTGTATGACCGATCCTCATCAACTAGATCCTTACTTGTTCGATCATCGGGAAAAACAATCGGGTCTAAAGCCAATCCTAATTGAGTTGCATTATAAAGTCTAGGACTATGTCTTAAAGCTTGTTTTGCATACCGTGGATTAGGGGGAAGGCCTTTTAGACGTGATAAGTTAAACTCTCTAAACGAAGCATCAAATAAGTGCACTAGTTGAGAAGCAGCGTATTGTCTTAACAGCAAGTAATCTAGACTTCTAATCTTATTAGTGGCATTAATCTCCATTTCATTCTTCTTAGACTCAAGTGATTCAAAATCCGTTTGAAGTTTTTGAAAATTAGTGACCACTAACTCCTTTTCTTGAAGTTCATTAGACAGATTTGCTCTTAAATTTTCGATTTCTTGCAAGTGACCCATTTGTTTGTTTCTAAAGTGATCATATTCGGGATTAGTTAGAACACTAGACGAAGGCACTAGTTCCAATGTTTGAACTTTCTCATTGCTTAAGGCAAGCTCATCAGACAAATTCTTATTCTTAGCTAAGGTTTCTAAGAGAGCAGCATTCATTTGGCTAAGTAATGTAGCAGGAACCATGACCAAATCTTGTTGAGCAGGAGTAGGCGTATGCGAAATGGGTCCCGGTTGTGATTCACTCAAAGTCTGGGGACTCACATTGATATTGCTATCATTGTTTGTCTCCTCGTTTGAAAGACTCACCACCGAAGATTCATTCGAATCAGCACTCTCTTGCACAACTTGATGTGGTTGAATACTAGCATCAGTGGTATTATTGGTGGTATTAATAAGTACCTCAGATCTCTTTTCTGGCCCTAAGCTGGAGATAGTTGCCATGAGAGCAACCTTTGCAGATTGAAAGTCATCACAGTCTGAGTCATACGCATCGAGATCATCTGCTTGGTATGCTGCATTCTGTGTGGTGACCGTGTCTTGTTCAGCAATCCCTGGATCAGCAAGAAATGCAAGCTCCTCTTCATCAAGTTCCCTTCCTTGTGCTTGAGCATTCACCAGATAGATCTTTTCTGCAAACCATTGTCCATCCCTTCTCCTCTTGGGTTTCTTACAATCCCTGGACATATGACCCTCTTCCTTGCAGTTGTAGCATGTAATCATTCTCAACTTGCCTGTATTAGCCCGTGGAGGATTGTTGACCATTGGAGCAGGAGCAGGATTGACCGTGCGAGCATTGGTTGATGTGGAAGGTCTCCCCTGATATGGTTGAATTGGCTGAACCATTACCCTGCCATTCTCAATTGTAGCTTGTTGGCGAGAATTGGATGAATTCCTCAACTGATTGTTGGTAGGAGCTGATCCCCTAAATCCTCGTTTGCTTAAAGTTCTTATGAGATAAGCAGACATAGTGGTTAACACTTCAACTGGATCAGCACCTTGTTTAAATACAGGAACGGGGACTTCCTCATCATCACAGTACATTGCTTGATCTTGAGCTGCATAATCAATAGAAGGAATACTCATTTGATCAGGGTAGCTTGTTGGATATGCTGCATTCTCTTGATAAGATGAATATGAAGATTGAGCATAAGGTGCAATACTAGCTGGGTGAGGTTGTATAGCATATTGTGATGAAGGTGCACTGAACCGATATTGTTGCTGATGTGAGGTGGGTGGTTGTGGTAGAATCGAGTATTGGGGAAAGGCTGGTGTCATGTAAGGTGATGGATGATAGGATTGATGTCCCAAAATATAAGGAGTGTTGTTGTGAGACAAGCTTGGTTGATTCGCCATCAAAGCTAATGAATCAGGGTACATACTTCGTGGAGAACGGTGCATGATCACATGTTTCTCATGTTGCTGAAGAAAAGCATATAGTTGATCCAAATTGCACTTATGCAGATCCCTGGTTAACTTAACATCGGTAATATACTCACCCCATTCAGCTTGAGGTAAAGTATTCAAGAATTTGGTGTTAACCTGGAATGGAGCAATCACCAGATTGTATACATTCAGATCGTTCATGAGTGTGGTGAATCTGAAGTAATAATCATGAAGCGTTTCCCCTGGGTTGTAAGTGAATCTGTCAAACAGGTCATACAACTGACATTCCCTTTCCTGTTTGGTGAGAGACGTGCCTTGTAGCAACACCTTAAGACGTTCCCATAAATCCTTTGCCACCGTATACTGACTCACCATCCTATAGATGTCATGGGGAAGGGCTTGGAGAATTGTTTGAAGAGCTTTCTCGTCTGCATCGGCAACAAGTTGTTGGGCTGGTGTAAGTTCTTCAAATTCTCTTGGTCGAGTCACATTGTTGACCACTATGGTACCATAGTCAAGTGGACCATTTAAAATTGACTTAACCATAAGCCTCCCATAAACCGGTTTTCCCTTAAGATAAGACATCATACGGCCTTGCCAAGCTTCAAAAACTTCTTTGATGAGCATTGGCGGGCGATTATCCGTTCCCGTAATTACCGAAATATCCGTAAGTGATGTCATCTGAGGCATTACTGAATTCGGATTCATTTTGTTAACTTCAAAGAGACAAAGATTATCGGTTGATCGAGCAGTGAAGTAAAGCTTGTGAATTGTGTTGTGTTTTTGTTGTAAGAAACCAAGATTAAATCCTCTAAAAATCGTCGAAAAAACAAGCAAAATAACCCTTGATTCGGAACTTTTTGTTGATTCGGAAGTTTGATTCGGAAGATTTAGCTTGGAATTACCTTGATTCGGAACTTTTGGCTTGATCCGGAACTTCTTGGTTCGGAAGTTCTTGGTTCGGAACTTGTGGCTTGATCCGGAACTTCTTGGTTCGGAACTTCTTGATCCGGAACTTCTTGATCCGGAACTTCTTGATCCGGAACTTCTTGACCCGGAACTTCTTGATCCGGAACTTCTTGATCCGAAACTTCTTGATCCGGAACTTCTTGATCCAGAACTTCTTGATCCGGAAGTTCTTGATCCGGAACTTCTTGATCCGGAACTGTTTTGGTTGATCCGGAACTTGTTGGTTCGGAACTTTTGCTGAATAATCAGAAACTTGTTCCGATGAACAGTCGAACACTAAAAATGAAGATTAAGCCCAGATTTTGACCAAATAACCCAAAAAGTTTTGTGATTTCAACAATAATAAGTAAAAACTAATACTTATCCACTAATCCCAATCACAAAAACACCAAAAACACCAAGAATCAAGATGGTTTTTCTTAAAGAACACTAATACAATCAAAAACTAAAAAACCACACAAATCACTACCTTAAATCACCCCATAGCTCTTGATACCAAATGTAGAATATTGATAATCAATGAATCTATGAAGGGGTTTGTTGATTTCTAGAGAGAGAAAGTTAGAGAGAGAAAGTGAGATAAACTATGTGTTATTTCAATAAAATGATACTAGAAAAGTGACAACAACCAACCCCTTTCCATGGTGGAAAGGGGTATTTATACTCCAAGCTTACATTGGGCTTGGGCCGGTCCATGACAAGCCCATGGACCGGTTCTTACTTAACTTAATAAGTAACTAATGACTATTTTCTAACTACGAGCTATTACAACATAAATATTATTGTGGAGTGACTGATACTTCTAATATACGTAAAACGTATTTCTAACACCCTCTAATTTGCATGACGAGGTCACCCCTCTAAGTATTTATGCACGTTGATATTTCATGACCTATATTGGCTAACGGTAAAATATGTTAAACAGTTTTTAAAAGATAAACATAAGGCTTTTCAAACTATGAAACCAGTTTTACTAAGATATAATCGGGTTATCCAGGACTTAGTTTCTTCTGCTGTTTCATGCTTATATGCTTATATTATTCATGCTTTACTTGTACATCCGTGCACTGAGCGTATTGCTGTGAGACCCCCAAAAATCTGACAAGGAACACGTAGGCAACATGGGGGTACCACGTCATGGTATAAGAAACAATAAAATACTGTTGACACAAGTTGACGTAATAAAGACATACATTACATCAAAAACATCAGAGTTTTTTTTATACAAAGGTCCCAGAGTTTTATATGCGGATAAATCTATTATTTATACATA